>JAQNBH010000007.1:9491418-10091418 GCA_028752905.1 Cladorhizidae sp. MBARI D1340-BT2
TCGCAAAGCTGACTTCATGTGCCGATGGAATCGCTCAACAAGGCCATTCGACTGTGGGTGGTAGGAGGTCGTGTGATGCAGCTTAATTCCCAACAACTGCGCGATGGATGCCCACAGCTGTGAAGTGAACTGTGATCCCCTGTCAGATGACATGTCCATAGGAACACCGAAACGGGCAATCCAATGTGTGATCAAAGCTTGGGCGCAGGTGGTGGTGGATGTATTGGAGAGAGGGATTGCTTCGGGCCATCGGGTAAATCGGTCTACCACAGTGAGGAGATAGGTGAATCCATTGGAAGGTGGAAGAGGGCCCACTATATCCACATTGATATGATCGAAACGTCGGTGAGGGACCTGGAATGTCTGAAGTGGAGCCCTGATGTGGCGCTGAACCTTGGATGTTTGACAAGGGATGCAGGCCTTGGCCCATATTCCAACCTGCTTACGGAGGCCGTGCCAGATGAACTTTGAAGCCATAAGTTGTCGTGTAGTGCGCACGGAAGGATGGGATAGGCCATGCATCAGATCGAAAACCTTGCGTCTCCAACCAGCAGGAACAACAGGCCTGGGTTGGCCGGTGGAAATGTCACAAAGTAGAGTAACATTATTTGGTCCGAAAGAAATGTCTTCGAGTTTGAGACCAGAAATAGCCGTGCGGTAAGCTTGTACATCAGGGTCGTCCTGTTGGCTGGCCGCCATGGCAGCATAATCAACTCCCTCGTGGATGGCATCAATTGTTACTCTGGAGAGTGCGTCGGCCACCTGGTTGTCTTTACCCTGTACATGTCGAATGTCTGTGGTAAACTCAGAGATGTAGGCGAGATGACGCTGTTGACGGGCAGACCAAGGGTCAGATATCTTGGCCATGGAGAAAGTGAGGGGCTTATGGTCTGTATACGCGATAAACGAACGACCCTCCAAAAAGTATCTGAAATGTCGTATTCCAAGATAGAGAGCCAGCAGCTCACGGTCGAAAGCACTATACTTCCTTTCAGGTGAACGCAGCTGCTTGCTGAAGAATGCCAGGGGCTGCCAAATGCCATGCACTAACTGCTGGAGCACTGCACCCACTGCCGACTCTGAAGCGTCCACCGTGAGCGAAGTAGGTGCATTGTGACGTGGATGTGTGAGCATTGTGGCTCCGGCCAATGCTCTCTTGGTGTCCCGAAACGCGTTGACCATGACATCATTCCACTTCAAGGTCTTAGGTTTGCCGGACAAATCTGAAAAGAGGGGTAACATAATCTGAGCAGCGGCCGGAATGAAACGGTGGTAAAAATTTACCATACCCACAAACTCCTGGAGGCCCTTGACAGTGGTTGGCTGCCTGAACTGGCTAATGGCACTCACCTTATCAGGCAAAGGCATGGCGCCATGCTGAGTGATACGGTGTCCCAAGAAATCGATTTGGGAGAGGCCGAACTGACACTTTGCAACATTGAGAACCAGGCCGTGGTCCTGGAGGCGTTGGAACAACTGACGAAGGTGGATCTTGTGCTCTGTGGCAACTCTGCTGGCCACCAGGATGTCGTCCAGGTAGACGAAGACAAATTCCAGGCCATGGCAGACAGTATCCATCAAGCGCTGGAAAGCCTGGGCAGCATTCTTGAGCCCAAAAGGCATTCTGAGGAACTCATAGAGCCCAAACGGAGTGATGATGGCAGTTTTGGGCACATCTGCTGCAACGACTGGGATCTGGTGATAACCGCGCACCAGGTCGACCTTCGAGAAAATATGAGCGCCGGCAAGGAGGGTTGAGAAATCCTGGATGTGAGGCACAGGGTAACGGTCAGGTACTGTAGCATCGTTGAGGCGTCTATAATCTCCGCAGGGGCGCCAACCCCCTGATGCCTTGGGAACCATGTGCAGCGGGGATGCCCAAGGGCTAGATGAGCGACGAATAATCCCCATGGATTCCATACTAGCGAATTCGGCCTTGGCGATTGCTAGCTTATCTGGCGGAAGGCGGCGGGCATGTCAGGGGTGTATTTAGGGGGGGGCGGGGGGGGGGGCATTCGCCCCCCCTTGTATTATTCTCGCCCCCCCCCCTTGAAATTAGAGATTTTTTAAAAAATAATGTCAAGAAAGGTGTAATACAAGAAAGGTGTAATAAGCTTATGATATCAGGTTCAAATGATAGGAATGTCAAACTGAGGTTCTTCTTGGTTTTCTCTGCCATACGTCCACAATCTCTTCAAGGTCGCTCTCAGAGAGTACTTCTGGTGCCTCTATAGCAATCCTCATAAGGTGAGAAAGGCTGCAGTCACTTAGAGAATTACGCAAACGAGTCTTGATCATCTTCATCTGTGAGAAGCTTCTCTCCACAGAAGCAGTAGAAACTGGAATCGATAAGCAGATGGAGGCAATCTTGTGCAAATTGGGAAACATGGCCTTGAGCATGTCGTTTGAAACAAGTTCTTTCAGCTGTGATGCAGTAGTATCCCGTGGTTGCTTGACCAACAGCTGGCGGAATGTTTTCCACTCTGTAAGTATTTCAGTGGAAATCATGGCTGTCTTCACTGTTTCTTCTCCATCCAATGTTTCTGCATCTCTATCTTCTCCGTAGTGAGCAATCAGTTTCTCAACAGACGTGTCTCCATAAGTGGGAAAAGATACTGAATCTGGTTTTGGAACTTTCCGTGGATCGAATATAGACAATGCTGATACAACAGCGTTGGATGAAGAAAATCGGCTTGTTATGTTGGCCTTTAAATCAGCAACAAAAGGCTTACCAACAACATTCTGGAACGAAAGTATTTTATCAGCGTCAATAGACACCTTTGTAGATGACTTCAAGTCTTCAACGTTTTCAAGAAGCTCCAACACCCAGTTCGCTCCAGGCAAAACTGCATCATCCAAGGATTTAACAGTAGCATCAACAAGGAATGATATCAACGAGAGGTCAAGCTGCTCTGCCTGAAGTGCTTTGCTGAGCTTGGCTACTTGTGGTAGAGTGAAATCAAGCAAATATATAGCTGCAATCGTAGACAATTTGCAGAGGGCACCATGGATTCCAAGAGCTTCTGGCTCGTGGGACGTCTCGTAGATGTTCCCAATGGTGATTACAATTGCAGAATAACTTGCTTTGACAGCTTTGACACACCTTTCATGTGCCAGCCAGCGTGTGTCAGATGGCTTGATCACTTTCATTTCTGGAAGTTCAAGAACGTGCTGTACCTCCTTCAGACACTCTGCTCGCTTGGGGGAATTGCGAAAATGCTTCCAAAGAGTAGTCAATGTTCTGTAAACATGAGCAATTCCAGGAGTTTTATTGGCAGCTTGCACACAAGCCAACTGCAGTAAGTGACAGTGGCAGTGTATAAACAGAGCGTGAGGAGTATGTTTCTTGATACGTGCCTGAACCCCGGTCTTTCGTCCAGAAAAAGTTGCAGCTCCATCAAATCCCAATCCAACTATTCTTCCGACTTGTAGACCTTTCTTCTTTAAACAATCGATGAGATTAGAATAGATGGTCTCTGCATCAGCCTTCTTCAACGGAATAAGCTCCAGAAAGCACTCTACTGGTACACCATCTTCCTCCCAGCGGCAAAACACAGACAATTCTTCTACGTTGGTGACATCTGTGCACTCATCTGCCATGAGGCTGTACATAGGTGCCTTTTGAAGTCGCTTCAGAATCGACTCCTCCACCCATGTCCCCAATGATTCGATGAATTCAACCACAGCCACTCTTGATGTGTACACAGCATTTCTTGGTGCAGTTTCTAAGAATTGCTTCAAATGTTGGCTGCCACATCGAACCACCACGTCAACCAGCTTCTCAAATTTTGTCGAATGTGCAACTTGTTCTTTCGTAAGAAAATGAGTGAGTAGGATCAGGCACTTCACTGCAGCTCTGTTCTGAGCTCTTTTGCGAGCTAAAACATTCTGGAGTTGCTGTACAACTGTTCCACCTTTGGCTGCTCCTTTAGCTGCAAAAAGAGCTTGAGTTGCATGGATATGGAAGTCACTTCTCGCATGAGCTTTCATTTTTTCAACAGCTTTCTTCCAATTTCTGCAAGGTTGTGTGACCCACACTCCTCCAGTACGCTGCAGACCAGATTGCTTGCAAACCTTGCAAAAGGCACCATCGCTATCCTCGTCATAATAGAGCCAACTGAAATCTTTCTCCCAGCTCTTAGAGTATTTTCTCTTCGTGGATACAGAAGAGCGGTGTTTGTTTTGCTTGCTTTTCTTTGAAGGTGGAGGACTAAGGCTAGGACTAGATGCCTCGACATGCTCAGAGCTATCTGTTCTGCTATCTTCGCTATCGCTGCTATTAGCATGAGAAGAGGCTTGAGAAGTACTTGCAAAGTATGAGCGAATATCCATATTAATATGAAGAGAAATCAGCTAGTAAGGTTTCTTTTATAGAGACTTTAAGACCATGACATAATGGACTGAGTTAAAAATACTGAGAGAGAGTGGGAAAGAAGGAGGGAACTGAAGAAGTGACAAACCTACAAAGGAGAACACGTGGTGGTGTGTGATGACTTTAAGACCATGACATAATGGACTGAGTTAAAAATACTGAGAGAGAGTGGGAAAGAAGGAGGGAACTGAAGAAGTGACAAACCTACAAAGGAGAACACGTGGTGGCGTGTGATGACATCATGTCTAAGATTAGACTTGAAGACCATGACATAATGGACTGAGTTAAAAATACTGAGAGAGAGGGAGTGGGAAAGAAGGAGAAACAAAAGAAGTGACAAACCTACAAAGGAGAGCACGTGGTGGTGTGTGATGTCATCGTGTCATGACACATGCTCTCCTTTTTCCAAGCAGCTACAATATCATGAGAAATATATACAGTCTAGCCATAGTTCGGTATAGCATAATGCCATTGGTAGTCAGTCAAAATAGCTATCCTCAGACATTGTAAAAGCAAAAAAAAATATGGGGGGATCTTCCCCCCAGACCCCCCTTTTACGACTTATGAACATGTTAAGAAAATATTAACAAAAATTAGGGCACCAAGTGACCAACCATTTCCACCCCCCCCCCACCCCCCCTAGAGAACTAGAGAAAAATTGTGTATGAAACCTATTGTCCATGATTTTGTAAGAAAATGCATGGAATGCAACATAATTCGATTTCACAAAAGCCCACCTCCATTATACGAGTGACAAGTGACTATATCTAATCTATATATGCTGATTGCCGTAGCATGCAACTTCAGCAAATATTTAAGATGGAATGTTGTACTAAAGATTTTAGAAAAAGTGCATGCCATCATAAGTAGCAGCTATATATATATACAGTTAGTACTGCAAAAATACCTGTGGGTAAAACACTTTCGTACTCCACGCGGAAGCCCAGGGTGCACGTCCCCTTTCCGCACCATCCAGGCTCTCCGCCCCCCCCTTATTTTTCCATATCTCAAGTTCGCCCCCCCTTGGCAAAATTTCTGTATACAACCCTGCATGTGCATGTATCGGAGGACCCTTGGTGGTAATAAAGTGTTCCACGCCATGCTTGGTGGACGGTTGGGCAAATTTTGGGACAGTGACGTCTGGAAAATCTGAGAGAAGTATGTCGTACTGATGTGTGGAGCTTGAGATGGCATCCAGGTGAGGAGCAGACGTCGCAGCCTTCCCCAAAGGAATGGAGAGATAGGTCTCGGCATGCACGAGACGCTTGCCGTTGAGGTCAACTAGGAGAGAGTTGGAGCGCAGGAAATCAGCCCCCAGTAAAGGACGGGACACATCTGCAATGATGAAATCCCATTCATATTGGTGTGAGGCAAAACATAACGAGATAGTTCGAACCCCATATGTCCTGATTGTGCTGCCGTTAGCTGCCGTGAGTGAGGGACCTGACTGCTCGATACGGGTGTCGAGTCCGGTACAGGGGAAAACACTGACCTCTGCTCCTGTGTCCACAAGAAACTGGCGCCCAGAATTTCTGTCCCAGATGAAAAGGAGGCTATCGTTAAGGCCGGTCGCCGAGGCCACTACTGACGACCGGCCTGCTCGTTTCCCGACCAGGAACAAGGATCCCGGCATTGCCGAGCTAACTTGCCATACTTTCGATGATAAAAGCAGAGATTGTCCTGAGAAGCGATCGGATTCTTAGACTTTGGCACTGAAAACGGACGACGTTGAATTGCACTGGCACTGGCTCCCATGTCCCTGGCTGCCCATAAGGAGTCCGCCCTTTTGGCCAGCTTCCGGTGGTCATCTATGTTAGTGTCCACCAACTGGACTCTGATGTCCTCAGGCAACCGCTCCAGAAAGAGCTGGTCGAAAAGTAAACATGGGGGGTGGTCTCCCAGGAGGGCTAGCATCTCATCCATAAGTGCGGAGGGTTTGGAATCTCCCAGAGGCCGAAAGTGGAGGAGGCGGGAAGCACGCTCACGTGAGCTGAGGCCGAAAGTGTCCAGCAAACGTTCCTTCAAAGCAACGTACTTGTGCACAGGAGGAGGTTGGCTGATGAGATCAAGCAGCCGCGCTGCTGTGTCTTGGTCCAATGCCGAGAGGACGTGGTAATACTTAGTCTCGTCGACCGTAATATTTCTCAAATTAAACTGAGCCTCTGTCTGAGCAAACCAAACTCGAGGCTGAGACGTCCAGAAAAGTGGCAGTTTGAGGGCAACTGCGTTCTCCACTGCCATAATGTCGGCCCAAAAAAACGTTTTTGGGTGTCGGGGTCACCAATGAAGCGATTACTAAAAGCGAATAGCAACTTTCTTTTCTACTCCACGAGAACAGCACAACATATCTGACAAGTAATACCCAGTCGGTAAAGATCGACAAAACGCAAACATATAGGTTCGAAATATGTCCCCTACACTGGCTACATTTTGGTATATAAATCAGGAACCATAGCATGCATGTGTGCAAAGATATGGTACATACTTTAAATGGTAAACAGTTTTCCAGGTACTCTTGAATTGATGGTGCCAATGCTCATCAACCCAAAACTGTGCTGCTGCCTTGTTATAGCAATGGCTGGCTCCTTAAATTGCCTCTTTTAATTAAGTAAAAATCTAATATTTATATAATGGAAAGGATAAAAATGATATCAAGTTAGGGGAGAGACAGGTTCCAAAACTCATGTGCCATCCTGAGATGTGCTTGAGATCTGGGTGGGAATTTAAGGATGCACTCTGATACTGTTCTCTTCAAAGTCTACACAAAAACACAAAAGGGGGAGGGGGTGTTGGTGTTTGGAGGCAGGAGATTAAAATCAACCATAGTGGCTCCCTCATTTTTAAAGCTACTTTTCAAAATTCTGACTGAGCATACAGAGAGTGTGATGTTGGGCAATAGATCCCTTTAAATAAGGGAGAGGGTAAGAAAGTTGACTTCTGATAAGAGACAATAAAACTCCTCTGGCCCCAAGAGCAGTTGAAGATGTGTCTTCTCATAGACTTGAGTATGATTCTGAAGCTATCTTCCCACAGGGAATGGATCCACTAGTCTGCTTGGCATTAAAAATTGGACCATTAAAATTCAGCTAATACTCCTGTAATTCTAAACCATGACAATTTAGGAAGGAAAAAAATGTGGTTGTTAAATGTATGTTGCATTTACTACACTGTTGGCTCGATAGCAAATGTTATTAAACTGTGCTGTGCAGTCATGTGGCTGGGAACCATGCATGATTCTCAGAAATACTGGCAGGCTTGTTAGGAGTAGATATTAGAAGAAATCATTGTAGGAGCTGGAGTTTCTGCAAGAAGTGTAAACCCAGAAAGCTGAGTGGATGTATCCAGGTATACTGGCAAAATTCCTGGACAATGAGCTGTCCTCAGTGCAGTCGAGACATGTTCAAGAAATCATAACCAGTTCTCTTGCATGTGGTTTTTAGTAAGAAAAGCAGACCTCTCCGTGTGCTTTTAGATTATTCAAAAAATATTGGGGGATCATGTAGACATTGGGTCAGTAGCATGTGATGGTAGGCAGCTTGTTTGGACAACCATTTTGCAAGGTGACTGCTCAATAAAAAAAAATTAAAAAAAGCTCAAATAAATGTTCACTAGTACGTGATTATTATCTGACTTAACTATATGATTTAGTAGTTCATGACCTGCCATGCAATTAACTGGTTATAGCAAACTGTTGACTGCATTTTTTTAAGTTTGTGTGTGAATAGATTGAGAGTCCAGAGCATTTTATACTTATTGAAATGGTGCAAAAATGTTTGTCTCATGAACTGATGATACTCTGCACCCACCTACCCCAAACTGTATTGTTGTCTGGTTGTAGTGTTGGGTTGACACTGAAATCATGAAAATGAGTTATTTTAGAATGTTATAATTAGTACAAAGTCAGAGTGTTGACAAGATCTGATTGTCTTGTAATGTAATATATTGTTGTGTAATGAAAGATTTGATGGAATAACCAATTTAATATTGCTCAGCCATGCAGGGGCATATATTTTGGTGTGGCTGCAGCTTGTATATATCTACCTTTAAAGCTGAACATCCATTCTACTTCCTGCAGTAAGTAGAGGACATGAGACATGAACAGGAGCAATGTACCATAAAGGATTCCACGGTCTATCAAATATCTACTCTATAACCTGAAACCTGATGGATTTACTTTATTGAAATTTTACCTATAGCAACTGTACAGAAGGGAACACCAGACAAGGGTGGCTTGGCAGGTTGGGCCGGGTGGGCCATGGCCCACCGAACTTTACTCAAAAATATATAATTATACTAGTTGCCTGCTATATGTAACAGACAGTCTATTGTTTTGTCACTACAGTAGTGACCATACAATAGATTGTCTGTTAAGTAATCAGTCGCCACTACAGTGAATGTAATTTTCAATTAGCTGTACTAGCTACACTATAGGTTGGCCAGCCTGATTTTGGGCAAACCACTTAAGGGGTTCGTTGGTGGCAGCTCTGCCAGTACCGAGTCAGACCGATTACGAGCAGGTCAAAGAAGCGCTCTTGAATATCTACAAGGTGACCTCTGAAACATACCGAGCCAAGTATTTGACCAGACATTCGACGGAACTAACCCTGATGGATGGTTCAGGTCATACAAACAGTCCTACCAGTGGTTGGACTCCTCCAACAAGACAGAACGAGATACTATGCTCTATGAGCTAGCACTAAAGCGTCTTCCAGGGTGGTTGGAGGTGCAGGTGCGACGGTTGCACCCCGATACTTACGAGAACTGGGTGAGGCTGTTCTATGCTATTTGTCCAGTCAGCGACAAGGAGGAGGAGTACCAAAGAAATCTGACCAGAGAGAGAGTTTTCGACTGAAGCCAAGGGACACTCAGAACCGCCCCAGACCACTGGAACCCAGACATCCAGAGGTAGAGAGAAATAAAGGTGTCTACTCTCCACCCGATAGGGACTTGAAAAAGATCGAATGTTTCAGATGCGGGAAAAAAGGACATTTTCGAAAAGATTGCCCAGTAAAATTGGAAAGTGTCAATTTTGGACACAGCAGATACATCCGGACGAATTTACCGACTTGGACAAGAATGACCAAGGTCAACGGCAAGTCTGTAGTGGCGTTACTGGATACAGGCTGCTCGAAATCCATAGTACATCCGAGGTGCATCGACAGCAAAGATTGACTAGGATGGAAAATACCCTACACCACTGCTAGTTCGAAAGACTTGGTTCCCTGCCACGAGAATCGAGTTAAAGATAGACGGGAAGACACACGAGCTTGCAGTGGGTGTATCACCTCACATCAATGTGGACATGCTTTTGGGGAAAGACGTACCCACACTTCAGGAAGCTACTCAGAGAGATGCTTCAGGATGATGTCAAGGAGGAGACTCAACCAACGGAAGAAGTGAGACCTCCTGATGTGGCCATGGTGACCACAAGAGCTGGACACAACCGACAGCAGGAAGAGAACCAAGCCACAGAGTCGCAACAGAAGCAGAATTAAGCAATCATTCAGACTCTAGAACCTTTGGAAGAGGAAGAGTCAAGTTTGGGTAACATGTACAGATTTGATGATGAATTAATTGTTGACTTGTCCCAACCCAACGTTGTTTCCCAGATAAGGCTACAGAAGATCCTCTATGGCCGGAACAAGTCACCCCTAGTCAGCTACGCTCTCTCCAAGCTACAGACCCTACACTGGAGAAATGGAGACAGGACGCTGAGGAGGCTAAGGATGGTGATGTGTTTTGGGAGAAGGGGCTACTAAGGCGAAGACCGTACGAAAAAGGGGATACTAATTTGTTAGTTGTTCCTCAATCCTGTAGGACAGAGGTGCTGAAGCTTGCACATTGTTCACCAACCGCGGGACATTTTGGAGAGACAAGTACTCTGGATACTCTCCAACAGAGGGTTAGCTGGCCAGGTATGACCGTAGATGTAAGAGAAGCATGTAAATCCTGTCCAGAGTGCCAGCGAGCTGCCCCGGCAACCTTGAAGAGAGCTTTGCTTCATCCGCTGCCAATAATCAAGCATCCATTCGACCGCATAGCGATGGATATCTTTGGGCCCCTAAAAAGAATGAAAGCAGGTAACAAATATGTACTTGTAGTACAAGATTATGCAACAAAATGGCCAAAGGCGTTTCCTCTACGAAATGTAACCACAGAATCAGTAATTGACTGTCTAGTGGAGCTCACTGCTAGATTGGGGGTGCCAAGAGAAATACTCACCGATAATAGGTCAAATTTTATTTCTAAAACCATGAGAGGGTATTGTGAGAGGTCTGGAATAAAGCAGATCAAGACATGACCTTATCATCCACAAACTGATGGGATGGTGGAAAGATGGAACTCCACCCGAAGCGTCTGCTTCGTAAGTTAACTCAAAAACATGGGTTAGAATGGGATCAGTGTATATTCTATGTAACCCACAAATCAACGGGTTACTCACCGTTTGAGCTTTTATTTAGCAGAAAGATGAGGACACCACTGGATGAGTTGGTAGAGCTGTGGACCAATGAGACCGAAGAAGAAGGTCAACCCATAATCGAGTACCTTCAACTCCTTCGAAAGAAGATGGAGACAGTGCGGGAGTTGGCTGCTGCAAATAAAACCGATGCGAAAGAAAAACACAAATATTATTATGACAAAAAGGCTGTGAGTAGCTTGGTTTTCCAACCCAGGAAGCAAAACAAGCTGGAAAATGAATGGAGGGGTCCGATGTAAATCACACGCAAGGTGACCGATCTGACATATGAAGTTGACATGGGCCAAGGACAGAAACGACTACATACCTTCCATGTGAACGGGTTGAAGACGTGGCATTCACCAGCACCAGCAGTATTTCTATCTGTTGACGACATCATTTGAAGAGGATACTACAGAAGGTATTCAATCACAGGAAAATAACATTGCTCTTACCTCCTCACATACAGAAGAACTCTTACAACCGAAGCAGGAGTTTGCTGATGTTATTCGTGATGAGCCATGACTTACGACATTGGTGGAACACGTAATTTATACGGGTGATGCAAGTCCGATTCGACTACCCGCCTACAGACTACCACATGCATTGCACGAATATTTATGCAGAGAAATCAAGGAGTTGTTGGGATGGGTATTAATCGTTCCATCTAAAAGTCCTTGGACAGCCCCAGCTATTCTAGTATACTGAAGAAGGACGGAGACAAGCGTCACTGCATTGACTCTGGAAGCTTAACTTAGTAACCAAGGTAGATCCGTATCCTATACCTGATCTAATTGATGTTGTGGGGAAAGCTAAGTTCATAACAGCTTCAGATCTGACGAAAGGGTACTGGCAGGTACCAGTGGCCAAGAAAAGACAGCATTTGTGATGCCATGGGGAAAGTTTCAGTTCCGTACCATGCCTTTTGGACTCATGGCTGCACCCTCTACGTTCCAGAGACTAATGGATCATGTGCTGGAAGGAACTCAGTCCTTCGCCGCGGCATACCTCGATGACATTATTATCCACAGCCATACTTGGGATGAACATCTCACACATCTCAGGGACATCTTCGAGAGACTTCGAAAAGCAGGATTAACAATCAAAACTCGAAAGTGCAAGTTTGCGTGTAACACATGTGTTTACTTAAGGCATATTGTGGGGCAAGGAACAGTACAGCCTTTGCTAGCTAAGGTACAAGCCGTACAAAGCTTTAGGCAACCAACAACTAAAAAGGATGTGAGAGCTTTTTGGGGATTGTGTGGGTAGTATAGAAAATTCATACCCAATTTCTCGACTATAGCCACCCCCCTTTCAGACCTCACTAAAAAGGATAAACCCAACTTAATTGAGTGGAATGAGCATATCCAACAGGCTTTCCAGAAATTGAAAACAGTTCTCACCAATTACCCAGTTCTATCCACACTTAATTGGCATAGATCATTTATCTTACAAACTGATGCCTGTGATAGTGGCATAGGTTTTGTTCTTGCCCAGATTGATGAGTTGGGAGATCAACACCCAATCGCTTATGCATCCAGGAAACTTCTTCCACGGGTGTGGAAATATTCGACCATCGAGAAAGAAGCCCTGGCAGATATCGAAGGAACCAGACACTTTCGCGTTTATCTGGAGGGTACCGAATTTACGATCCAGACTGACCACAATCCGTTGACATACCTGTCATGACTGAAAGATAGCCATGGAAGACTAGCACGATGGGCTCTGCTGATGCAACCATACAACTACAAGATTGTACACAAGCCTGGCACACGCAATGCCAATGCTGATGGCCTATCATGAGAGCATGGCTCTCACTTGAACGATGGGGGAGTGTCAGGGAGAATCCTGACAACTGCGTCTGACACCTCTGGAAAAGGAGGAACAACCTGTGGGAATCACTCACCACCTACATCAGAATATGTAAAACCACACGTTGTGACTGCCTCTGACACCTCACGGAAAGGAGGAACAACCTGTGGGAATCACTCACCTGATTACTCACCTACATCAAAAGCTGTAAAACCACAGAGATCAGAGAAGACAGACTACCCACAAACCACTACGGGAACTGTGATAGAATCTATAAAAGAGAACAACAGCAAAGAGAAAAGCAGAACAAAAAAGAAAGAAAGCGAACGATTAAGAAAGGCAATTAAGACTGAGTAAGTCTAACATCGTACGAGATAGATTACTAGTGATATTTTGCTTATTGATATATGTTTTTAATGTGCATTTGAGCCATTGTTTTATTGTTCTTTAATTCCTAACAAGCTCTAGTGAGGGAATGAGGTTAGTGGTATTGGTCTTACCAAGGTCTTGAGGGCAAGAGGTGTGGTGCATCTAGGTTCTCAGACAAGGGTTTGGCGTCATCAGAAACTGCTAGTGGAGGTCACAGAGAGAGAGTTTCTGACATGTGCAAAGATATGGTATTTAACAACAGCTTTCCAGGTAGAGTTGAATTGATGATGCTACCACACATTAACCCTGTTGCATGGTGATAGCGATGGCAAGCTCCTGAAATTGCCTCTTTTAATTAAGTGAAAATGTATTAACGGGAAGGATAGAAATGATATCAAGTCAGGGCACAGACAGGGAAACTCATGTGACTTCAAAACAACTCCTATAGTGCTTGCAAATCTGGGTGGGCATTCAAGGATGCACGCTGATATTGCTCTCTTTAAGGGCTACACAAAAAAAAAACACTAAAGGGGGGAGGGAGGTGGTGTTGGTGTTGGAGGAGGAGATTAAAATGAAATATAGGGGCTCCTTGATTTTTTTTAACTACTTTTTTAAATTCTGACCCAGTATACAGATCAATAGGTGAGGAAGGGTGACTTGAGATAAGAAAACTTAGAACCCCCTGGCACCTAGAGCAGCTGAAGATATGTGTTCTCTTAGACTTGAACAGTGATTCTCATCTGAAGCTATCTTCCTACAGGAGTTGGAAAACAATCAATAAACTATTCTACTTGGCATTAGAAAATCTGTCATTAAAATTCTACCCATCAAATCAATATTCCTGTAGTCTAAACCTATTTTAGGAAGGGAAAAAATGTGGTTGTTGAGTGCATAGAGTTTCCTATGCTGCATTTACTACACTGTTGGCTCAATGACTATGTTTTGAATGTTATTAAACTGTTCCTTTATTTAGGAACATACAAGGTTTCCAGCTACATGCCTAAAAATTAATGGTAATCCTGTAGGAGTATTTGATAATGGACATTCCAAAGGAATCTAGCAGGAACTGAAGTGTCTGCAACAAGAGTCACAACCTAGAATTCTGACTGGCTGTATCTAAACAACAGGTGGGAAAATTACTGGAAAATGAGCTGTCCTCAGTGCAGTCGAGACATGTTCATGAAACCATAATTCTCATGCATGCGTTTTTTAGTAAAAAAAAGCAGACCTCATCTTGTGCTTTTAGATTATTTAAACATATTGGGGGGTCATGTAGCATGTGAGGTAGGAAGCATTTTTGGACATCCATTTTGCAAAGTGACTGCTCAACTAAAAAAAAGCTCAATGAAGTTTTCACTAGAAATGATTTTTGTCTGACTTGACTATTTTTTCTTCTTTTCGTGTGTATATAATATATACACAAGTAAATAATACATGTTTTATATAATATATATATAGTTGTACTCTATTGATTTAGAGTAGACATAGTTCATGACTTGCCATGCAGTAAACTGGTTGTAGCAAAGTGTTGACAGCTGTTTGTGTGAATAGATGAAGATCCCAGAGCTTTTTACTTAATGGAATGGGCCAAAATATTTGTCTCATGAAGTAATGGTACTTGCACACACAAACCCTAAATCCTGTTGCTGTCTGGTCGTATTGATGGGTTGACACTGAAATGATTCGTCTTGTGAAAATGTGTATTTTAAAATGTTATGAATAGTACCAAATGAGAGTGCAGACAAGTTCCGATTGTCTTATAATGTATTATATTGTTGTGTTATGAAAGCATTGGTGGAATAACCAATTTAATGTTGCTCAGCCATGCAGGGCCATATACTTTGGTGTGGCTGCAGCTTGTATATATCTACCTTTAAAGCTGAACATCCATTCTACTGCCTGCAGTAAGTAGAGGACATGAGACATGAGCAGGAGCAATGTACCATAAAGGATTCCACGGTCTATCAAACCTCCGCTCTATAACCTGAAACCTTTTGACTGATGGATTTACTTTATCGAAAATTTTTTCTATAGCAGTTCTCAGCAATTGTATAGGAGGGAATCACCAGAGTTTCAACTAGTGTCTTGATCTTGAATTGTGGCATACATTGGCTGGCAATCTCTAAGACTTTGCTGACCTATGAACTATCCCTTCTGCATAGACTTGCTTATCATCACTATTTGCAATAACTTATTAATAGAACTGTATGCACTTGCTCTATATCCTTTGTGGGATTCACACGAAATGTTTTGGAATGAATATAATTATCATGATTTTAGCAGATCTCGAGCTTAAAATTAGTTTATCTCCGAACATATCTGATACCCTGTATCTCGTATGTATTATTCTCTGTTTGTGTGCATGTGTGCACAATTATATATGTAGGTGTTGTGCTAGCATGGGCCTGCTTAAAAATCCACTTTGAAGATGCTTTATTCCAGTTTACAAATAAATAACCAGTCCTCTATCTAATCATCTTCGAAGGCAATAATAAAGTGTGTCATGTACTGACTGAGTGATGTTCAATAAAGAATTATAAACAAATCAGAAAAAAGGCTTTAAATGGAGAAATTAATCCTGGAGTGTCTCAGGAGTTATATAACAACAATAATGACGTATGCCATGTGCTGATTGAATAATGTATGTCAGGAAGAAATTAAACAGGTCAGAAAACGTGTTTAAAAGGAGAGTAATCCTGGATTTCTTGTTCTTCTCTAGTGCTTGCTTTGTGAAGATCTCATATGCAAATGTCACCCAGATTTTGAAGGCTGATCCTCTGTTGTAATGTATATACAACCTTAGAAACAGGTCAGTAAGTAATAGCTGACCAATGGGCGGAAACTATATTTAAAATATGGGATAAATAAAAACAAGTCCAATAAAAAGACTTCATCTATTGGATTCACAGTGAAAAAATTAAGGAAGCAAACCGGTAGACACACTTTTCCTTTAAATATATTTATACACCTTTAAAAATCTTCACTGCATCATAGTTGTTTTACTTGCTTTTGAATGGTATGTGTTGTGTACTTTAAATTTATTGTTTTTAATTATCTATGAATATAGTTAACATGTTTTGGGGGTTATAGTCAAGGGTAGATCAAGGAAGAGGACACTTGCATAAGATTGACATTGTATGCAGAAGTACCATCCAGGAAGATTTTTTTTGAGGGATCAATTTTGTCCTATTGTTTTGTCAGAATGCTATCCACAAATACATATACAGAATGAATAGCAGTATCGGGATTCCATCAAAAACAAAACTCTACGTGTACCAAAACAATTGCTTACATGATTTTAGACATAAGCTCTATATAGCAGACAATGTTCAACAAAGTGTAATTTACAATTATATGTTCAGCCAATCTTCTCTACACTATCTACAATAGATATTCTAAAACATGTAGTTCAAGCAATACAGCACCTAACTATATAATCAGTTGTACAATGCTAACTATGCAGTCTGTTCATTCCAAATTTGGTCCACCTCGCCTCCAGTTGAATCGATCGAGCAATTTCTGTAAATTATCAATTAATTTACTTTCAATACTAGTCGTTTCTGTAGATAGGTTGGGATAAAGAGAAGTGGAAATGGTACTGAGAATTATACAATAAACTTACACAGTACCAATGCACTGACACAGTCTATTTATATACATAATGTAAATAATGATTGCAGCCAATTTATATTCTCCCAATATTCATGTATTTTCCCTTTCATCCTATCTATTTTTGATTTCAATATGCTAATTTTTTCAGCTATGTTAACTACCAAACACACTGTTATAATCCTAGGTGAATACTATAATAATCTGAAGTTGTAATATCTTTCTCATCTGTTATTCGACCTCTTTTTTGGCATCATCAATGAGGTTTTGAAGCCACTATACCACACCACATCCCACCTCCAGCCAACCTGAATTTGTTAGCATCATCTTCCAATGCCAAATGGAAGGCTAACATGATCTTTCTTATGATTATCACTAATCATCATCACTGATTCTACATTATTTTGAAATGAATGATTGCTAAGAATGGAGTTGTAACAATTCCAAGATGACATATTTTCATATATTGCTTCTGATAATAATATTATTTTTATTTTATTTTTATTTAAAAAATTAAGGTTAACCATAAATGCACTTACCAGGAATGTCACATATAACAGTGAAGTCGTTCATCTCATCCTGATTTGTGTTCTGCACACATATATTATTATCTATATCCAAGTCACGGTTTCGTTCATATACGCACTTTGAGTATTCAGCAAGTAATGTTTCTGTTGATTGTTTGTTTAAAAATTCGAGGATGGAAGTTTCTGCAATAGAATTAGAGCAATATAATTAAACATACTTTATAAGAGTAATAATGTGTTTTAGATGAAGGTGTGTGTCTGAATATTATGGCACTCTTTCACAGTGTTCTATAAAATGCAGTTATGATGTATAAATGACTAACTAAACACAATGACACAATGACATGTGCAAGTCCTAGGTTCAGCAAATAACTTGTGGACAGGTGACTATTTATAATGTGTTATATAAAGTATACATACAAAACATAACAAACTATACTGCATTCAGCTGTATTACCTATGCATGTATAAACTTAAACAATAAAATGTGTGCAGATGGTATTGTATATACTCAATAGCTGAGGTTAGTGTTGGAATAAGTTATTGGAGAATCAGCTAACACTATAGAGCTATGTAATCAGAACAAATTATAATGTGGTGTGTGTGTTTCTTACTTACCTTGGCGATCACACAAAACTCCTTGTTCGTGAAGGTTGTTGGTCAGATTAGTAAATGTTTCCTTCAAGTTATTTAATGCATAACTAACCTGATTCACATTGTCATTAGCAAGTGCAATGATTTCTTTTTCCAACCCTGTGCCTAAAGCTCCAGTAGCTGAATTAGGAATAGCAACGGAGAAGTATCTCACCGTCTTCGTTTTGACCTGTGCTATTTCCGAGATTGTGTTTTTTATTTCTTGAACAACATACGAAATATTGTCATCAGATGTGGTTCCAATCAGTGTAACAATGGTGGTAGGCCTTGAAACACTACTCTCAAGTAGTATTTTATTAACCCTTTTCAAAGTTACATATGAGTACGTGCTTGAAGGCTTTTTATAATAGATCTTGTTCTCAATGTTTCCAGCAATTTCCAGGCATTGATCTTTATGCAGTGAAGACAATAAATTTTTGTAAATAAACAGATCTTTTTGTTTCTTTTTAGATGTAAACAGTGCGACTGAGATCGTGAGGTTCTTTGTGTCCTCTAGCAGGGCAGCTATTATGTACTCCAGCAAATAACTTGCTTTCCAAAGATAATCATTATCATTTGCATTAGAATAATCGAGCAAAAAGATTACATCCTGTCCATCAATGCATTCAACTGGTGGAAGAGAAAGAAATGATCAAATGGTCATAAATTGAATTTAGCAGTTACAGTAGATTATCACATATTCAAACTCTGTGGGGTCACAATACTATTTGGTTAAGTGAGATTTCTGTATATATATGTGAGGTAGTTAGTACTGTACATGTATAATTAAACATGATAGTGTCCAAGTAGTGAGTGTTGTGGCAGCTGTTTTAAGTTTGCATGTTTCTTAACAACAGCTAAAAGTGGAAGATACCACACAGAAGAAAAGTTAGGCAAAGTTTTGATATTTTTGAAAAGAAGCCAATAAGACCTACAGCTGCACTAAGGGAAGCTGGTATGCTTTTCAGTTCTAAAGACTTGAGTATTAGCTGATTGCTGAAAAGTCTGTTAAGTACTATAGAGCTAGGGAGTTACATGAGCTTAAAATTAATTCTAATTGAAAAATTTGAAAATTAGCATTTTATACAACTTTATTATTTTGACTCCAGCATGTGGGGAAAGGGAGACAAGCTCTCTTGAAATCTCAAGGTCTAATCATCTTTCCTAAGGTAAACTAACATGCTATAGCAGGTGCTACTGGATCACTCAAAGAAGCAAGCCAACAGAAGACAGACTCTCACAAGTTGGCGGCTAGGTTTCTAATCAGCCTCGTGGGTGAGGATTAATAATATGCATGTTTTTCGTGTTTGCAGTCTTATTTATAGATTAGACATTGCAAAGTCCCAAAGAATTGTTCTCACAAAAAAACAGATAAATAGTATAAATATATAATTTGTAAATCATGCAAATCAACCAGGACAGTGTTATTTTGCAACATAACATTACCATTCTATAAAGATCATATATGTAATATCCACATACTTGTACATTAGCCCTTGATCTTTTCTTTACCGTTTCCCTTTCCCTCTCACCCCACCCCTTCCTCCTGCCCATTAACTATCCATCAATTTCAGTTAAAATGAACTGTAAGTAACTCTATGTAAATATTATGGTCTGTGGTGAGATTTAGTACCTACACTGCTAGTAATGTAGAGTGGGCTGTAACTGCACTCGGCTTCACCTGTACAATTGTTTTGCCATTCCCACTACATTACTCACTCATAGTATCTAATACCAAATCTCATTATAAACCATAATTATGCTATCACATGTTAATACCATATAATACCAGCTCTTGAAGTAGATGTGACTCACTGTGTAGTATAGACCAAGGTGAGTCATTTGCAAGAATGGATGAAAACAAACCCTTCATGTAGTTAAATACCTACATCACATAATTGCCCTTCCATAATTACTAAACTTCAGAATCGGTTTCTCTACCTCACCAAATAGGTCAACATTGATTACCATATGAACATAGTGTGCACATAACTATTAGTGTACAATTAGAGTGCAATTCCTCTTTTTCATGCTTGGTCAATTGCATTCTGATTGGCTGATGACTGAAATATCACACTAATATCTCCATGGCTCTATGGCCTTTTAATATAGGAAGTGATTTAGGTATGGTAATTACACAGGACTACAAAATATTTTTGCATGAAAAATCCGGCATACCTGTACATATGCCGCTGACAATCGATAGACCCACAGGACAATTGCAACAGTCAGGAGTAGCAAAGCCACCCGTGCACTGACAGCCAGTGGAATTACAATTCCCAGCATGAACCTGGCAAATTAGCAGCAAGTTACATACAATCAATCACTGCAATGAGGGGTCATATCAATAATGAATATGTAATGCAGTGAACCTCCTTGACTGCCACTCACAAAGTTTCACCATTATTTTATGTCCAGATACACAAAACAATACTTCCATTCAATTCATGCCAAGAAAACTTGTATTAATCTTTGGAATGTGATAATCTTTTCTCTACCATTTCCCCTTCCCTACCCAACCAAACCTCCAGCTCATTAACTATCCATCAATTTCAGTTAAAATGAACTGTAAGTATATGTAAATAGTATAGTCTCTAGTGAAATTTGGTACATATACCACTAGTAAGGTAGAATGGGCAGTAATTGCACTCAGCTTCACCTCATACAATTGTTTTGCCATTCCCACTACATTACTCACTCATAGTATCTAATACCAAATCTCATTATAAACCATATGCTATCACATGTTAATACCATATAATACCAGCTCTTGAAGTAGATGTGACTCACTGTGTAGTATAGACCAAGGTGAGTCATTTGCAAACAAGCCAAGAACGGGTGAAGAAACATACTCTTCAGGTAATTAAATAACTACACCACATAATGGCCCTTCCATGGTTTGCAAGATATATACTAAACTTCGCAATCAAATTTTGTACTTAGCCAAATAATTACCATATCAATGTGGTTAGCATATGCTTATTTGTGTCAAATTATAGCGCAATTCTTCTTTTTAAACTGCAAAAGTAAAATTATAATATGATTGGCTGATAACTGAAATATTACACCAACAGCAACAAGGCTCTATGGGCTTTTACTATAGGAAGTAATTTAGATATGGTAATTACACATGCCATCCACATTATACAATATATATTGCACTATTGCATGAAAAAGCCTTCTTACCTTTACATTTGCCCCTGACAATTATTTTACCCTCTGGACATTTGCAGCAGTCAGGGGGAGCAAAGCCATTATTGCACTGAGAACAGCCATTGGAACCACACTGCCCTTTAGTATTATCCTGGCATATCTCTGTGAAATTGGCGGCAAGTTACATACAATCCATCAGTACAATGAAGGGTCATATCAATAATGAATATGTAACACAGTGATAGTCTTGTCCAATCTAGTCAAATGGTTGTTTTTGTCAATTTTGGGCACCATGTATCAATTTCTTTCCCAATACCCATGCTGTTATAGGAATAGCAGTGAACTCATGCCGGTAATCATTCAAATATGGTGAAACCTTCTTGCTCAATACAGCTTAAGAGGGTATTCGAGTATTCTGCCCTTAAATGGACTTTCACCGGTCGGGTCATGAACTGAGGTATGGAACCACAATTCCCTTTAGTATTAGCCTGGCATATCACTGTGAAATTGGCGGCAAGTTACATGCAATCCATCAGTGCAATGAGGGACCATATCAATAATGAATATGTAACAAGGTGATGACTGTCACTCATAAAGTGCCACCATCATTTTATTTCAATAGGAAAAGGTGAAAGTTTATACCATTATACAATAAACTTATTTTAAAAATGATCAATGACAAACAGGTACTATTCCTCCTGCCGAATACAGTTCGTAGTTGAAGTTAACATAACAATAATAGTTAAGAAATATGTATGCAGAACAGTCAATTGTTCTCCACCAACCTGTTAGTTTGGAGTGATCTCCTAATGTGTTGTCAAATTATAGCACATATTTTTACACGGCTATTGGTGAAAAGAGTGAAATTCTATTCTGATTGGCTGATAACTGAAATATTACACCAACAGCCACAAGGCTCTGTAGCCTTTTACTACAGGAAGTGATTTAGATATGGTAATTACACATGAAATCCACATTATACAAAATATATTGCATGCTTACCTTTACATTTGCCACCAACAATTATTTGACCCTCAGGACATTTGCAGCAGT
The DNA here is from genome assembly GCA_028752905.1 of Cladorhizidae sp. MBARI D1340-BT2. Classification (NCBI taxonomy): domain Eukaryota; kingdom Metazoa; phylum Porifera; class Demospongiae; order Poecilosclerida; family Cladorhizidae; species Cladorhizidae sp. MBARI D1340-BT2. The sequence goes on from JAQNBH010000007.1 coordinate 9,513,404, forward strand.
CAGGGGGAACAAAGCTATTATTGCACTGAGAACAGCCATTGGAACCACACTGCCCTTTAGTATTACCCTGGCATATCTCTGTGAAATTGGCGGCAAGTTACATACAATCCATCAGTAGAATTAAGGGTCATATCAATAATGAATATGTAACACAGTGATAGTTTGTCCAATCTAGTCAAATGGTTGTTTTGGGGCACCTTGTATCAATTTCTTTCCCAATACCCATGCTGCTGTAAGGATAGCAGTGAACTCATGCCGGTAATCAACCAATTATGGTGAAACCTTCTCGCTCAAGACAGCTTAAGAAGGTATTCGAGTATTCCTCCCATAAAGCAAATAAAATGGACTTTCACCGGTCGGGTCATGAACTGAGGTATGATAAACCAAAAAAGGGTTAGTGATGATGCCAATGTTTACCAGAACTCTCGGCAACCTTGGAAATCATTGCAGTCAATCGTCCACCAAATCATTAGTTTGGAAGTGATCTTCTGATCTGTTCACATATGCTTATTTGTTTCGAATTATAGCGTAATTCTCCTTTTTACACTGTTATTGGTGAAAAAAGTGAAATGAAGCAACAAGGCCCTGTGGCCTTTTACTACAGGAAGTGATTTAGATATGGTAATTACACATGCCATCCACATTATACAATATATATTGCACTATTGCATGAAAAAGCCTTCTTACCTTTACATTTGCCACCGACAATTATTTGACCCTCTGGACATTTGCAGCAGTCAGGGGAAGCAAAGCCATTATTGCACTGAGAACAGCCATTGGAACCACACTGCCCTTTAGTATTATTCTGGCATATCTCTGTGAAATTGGCAGCAAGTTACATACAATCCATCATTCTCATAACAATAATGAATATGTAACACAGTGTTAGTCTTGTCCAATCTAGTCAAATGGTTGTTTTTGTCAATTTTGGGAACCATGTATCAATTTCTTTCCCAATACCCATGCTGCTGTAAGGATAGCAGTGAACTCATGCCAGTAATCGTTCAATTATGGTGAAACCTTCTCACTCAAGAAAGCTTAAGAACATTCCTCCCATAAAAGAAATAAATGGACTCTTACCGGTCGGATCATGAACTGAGGTATGATAAGCCAAAATAGAGTTGGTGATGATCCCAATCTTTCCCAGAGCTCTCAGCATCCTTGGAAACCATTGTTCTCCACCAACCCATTAGTTTGGAAGTGATATCTGATGTGTTCACTTTCTTGATCTGCAGGGACTTGCAATCCTCCAGTACTAGGTCACTGACGAAGTTTGCACCTTGGTCGGACAGCAGTTCCTCTGAGGCACTGTGTCTACAAAAGATCTCCTTTGCCAGAAGTCTAGTAATTGTTCCAGCAGACTGCTCAGGGATAGGAAATGCTTCCAGCTATTTTAGGAACCAATTAGAGAACACTACCACATACTTGTTCCCAGTATCAATTACACTAAGTTGGAGAATATCTATGCCCATCCAGTGAAATGGTCCCCCTATCGGTATTCTTGTAGCTAGCGATGGACTTACAGACCAACCAGATCCCCACCTGGTAATACGCTCCAACTCTAACTCTTCCTCAAAGTACAATACATTTTATGCCAAGCAAAGTGTCTAGAAACTCCCACAATGCCCATCTCCTTCATCAAGTCACCATGCAATCCAGCAGTGTAGCTAGCACACCATTCATAAAATCATATTGACCAAAGTTAATAGCTTATCAAGTGCCTGATCCTCTGGAACAATACACCTTCCCTCACAATCTGTATGAGGGTGATTAAGTGAGGATCTTTATCTACTAATTCAAGTTTCCTTGAACTTAGTGGTTTCATCTAATGCTTGAATAGCAAGCACAGACAATGAAATATCCCTTGTTTCGTACAGATTATGAGACAGTACATTTGCATTTACATTGCCCTTCCCACTCCTATGCTTAATTGTGGGGTATGGCCCTTAGAAAATCATGGCCCACCTTGCTAGCTTTTGAAGATGGATTTGAAGTATTTCGATAATGATGTACATGCAGAATGATCTGTCAAAACAGTTGTGATGACCCAATAAGTATTGTCTAACGTGTTTCACTGACGAAATTAGACCCAGGTTCTCCAGTTCAGTGATAGAAGATAGTTTTTCGCGTGCAAGTTACAAGAAGCATATGCCACAGGACCCATCTGTTTGCTTCTGTCCTACCACAGCTCTTAATCCCTCCAGACTGGCATCAGTCTCCAGCAAAACTCTTCACCAATACCTAACCATGGATACACCAACAACTGGGCTCCGAGCAATGACTCCCTCAGAGCACCAAAAGGAAGTCTGACACTCTTCTCACCTCTCAAACTCTACATCTTTCTTGAGTAGATGGCCTGCAATATTAGCAAACCTGGAAATGAATCTCCTATAATATGATGCCACCATGAAATTGCCTCATATGAGTAGCATCTGTTGAGATAGGAATTTAACACACCTTGGTGGTCTTTTCAGGATCTGGAGACTCATCTTCTCTGGATATCATACGACCAAGATGACAACTTCTCCTTGCACAAAGAAACATTTCTTTGGCTTCATGTTAAAATCCTGGCCATGCAAAGCCATTCATATACATTCTACAGGTGCTTTGGGTGGTCCTCAGAAGTCTCAAAACATAACAAGATGTTTTCCAAATACGATACTTCCACCCAATTCATACCAAGACAAATTGTATTACCTTTTGAATGTGGTGGGAGAATTACATGTACCAAAAGACATGTGAACAAATTCATGCAACCCACAATGAGAAGCAAAAGCAGATTTCTGCCTGTTTGTATGGGGCATTTGGATTTTCCAGAACACAAATGCTAAGTCAAGTGTTCTATAATATCCTCCTATTAAGGGTGTCTAAAATATCATGAATACATAGCCGAGTTATACATTTTTTGGTCATGACATTAAACTCCATAATCCACACAAAACCTTATACTGTGGTCATATTGGAACCAGGAATATAGGACCTGCTAACACACTCATTCAGTTTTGAACAACGCCTTTCTTCATCATAACCTTGATAGGGCAAGACCCTAATTGGTTAAGTGAAATTTCTATATATGTGAAGTAGTTATTACTGTATATAGTAGAATTAGACATGATTTTATTCAAGAAATGAGTGTAGTGGCAGCTGTTTTAAGTTTCCATGTCTCCATGTCTCTTAACAACAGCTAAAAGTGGAAGATGCCACACAGAGGGGAAGTTAGGCAGGGAGTTGATCTTCTTAAGAGGCAGATAAGACTTACAGCTGCACTAAGGGACAGCTGCTATATATGTTGTTTTAGTGCTGAAGGCTTGAGTGTTAGTTGTCGGCTGATAATTACTCTACAGCAAACAGGGTTTCCTTGGGCTGAAAGGTTTTGCAAAATACCATGAATGAGCCATTATCTGGCTTTATTTTGACTCCAGAATGGTAAAAAGCTGTTTTCAAATATCAAAATGCAATTATCTTTCTTAAAGACAGCTAGCAAACTATAGTACCTGCTACTGATCTAGGCTTGGTCCCACAAAGAAGTAACCCACAGTAGACAAACTCACACAAGTTAGCTGCAAATTTTCTAATGGGCCTCCTGTGTGAGGGTTAGTAGTATGAATAAGTTTCATGTTTGCCATCGTATTTATGTATTAGACTTCGCAAAATCCCAATGAATTGTACTAAAAAAACACAGGTATATGGTATATATTATCATGCAAACCTAACAGGACAATTACAATTTTCAATGTAACAACACTATTCTACAAAAATCTTCTATGCAATGTCTACGTATACCCTTGATCTTTTCTTTGCCATTTCCCCATACCCTCTCACTCCACCCCACCCTCTTGCCCATTAACTTCCTTCAATTTCAGTTAATAATTATGATTGAACAACAAATGTGAGTGGATGTAAATAGTAGTATGGTCTGTATTGAAATTTGGTACATACACCACTAGAGTGGGCAGTTAACTGCACTCAGCTTCACCTCATACAATTGTTTTGCCATTCCCACAACATTACTCACTCATAGTGTCTAATACCAAATCTCATTACAAACTATGCTATCACATGTTAATACCATATAATACCAGCTCTTGAAGTAATGTGTCTCACTGCATAATATGGACCAAGGAAGGCCATTGCAAACAGGTCAAGAATGGGTGAAAAACTTAAGGTAGTTAAATACCCTTTCATCACAGAATTTCCCTTTCATAGTTAACGAGATACTAAACTTCAGAATTGGTTTCTGTAGTTCGCCACATAAATTATATTGATTACCATATCAACAAGGTTTGCACCTGCTTAGCAGTGTCAAATTAGAGAGCAATTCTACTTTTTACACTGCTATTGGTGAAATAAGTGTAAACTGCACTCTGATGGGCTGATAATTGAAATATTACAGCAATACCCACAAGGCTCTATGGCATGTTACTTAGACAGGACATCCAAAATATGTCACATGAAAAATTCTGCATACCTTTACATATGCCATTGACAATTATTTGATCCTCAGGACAATCACAGCATTTAGGAGGCAAAAAGCCACCTTCGCACTGAGAACAGCCTTCGGTAGAATCGCAGTCCGTGCTATTGGCATTCTTCTTGCATATCTCTGTTAAATTATATGCAAGGAATGTACAATCCATCAGTGCAATGAACAGCCATATCAATAATGAATATGTATATAGTAGCACATGGATATAATGCTATAGTAAACTGCCAACTTGCAGTCATACTTACTATCACATTTTCCACTGTTGTTATAAAATGCTTCACCACCATCTTCAAAGATGCATTCACAGCATGTTTTTTTTTTAAAACCTGGAAGACACACTTCGCATTCAGAATCAGTTAAGGGATCATCTTGACAGTTGTTTTTACAAAGTTCTATAAAGACATAAGTTAATGAATAGGATTATAACATATTTGCAGTGTTTGCATCACAGAAACAAGTGTGTACCAGAGATGTTTGCAAGAACCACTATTTTTTTATGTTGATTTTAAAATACATCATAGTTGGGCTGTGCCAACAAAAAGTAAAAGAATTTTGTGAGTGAGTTGAAGGTAGAAGTATTGTGTATGATGACATTTTGTAGAAATTGCCATGATTAAAACTTTATTTAATTAAGCACCCCGATAGTTGAAACTGAGCATTGAACGGTTATTCCCTGCTGTTGTCATTCAATTGCCAGGATTATGCCACTATATAGCTACACATATTTTTTATAAATAGGGAGTGCAGGTAGCACTCCAACTATTTGTTTGGCCATGTTATAAAATGGCAGACAAATTTTTTTTACAATTCAGCTTCTTTGTGTCTTTCATAAACAGTGTATTTAACTAGTTTTGACCCAAAAAACTCAATACTTTGCAAAGGTAGTAAACTCTGAAACCCCCAAAACCATATTAATTTACCTTCAAGATCTTGTTATGGGGATTGTGGTAGCAACCCATTTATTTGTTTGTCCCCCACAAATGCTTCGAGCTTTAACTCTGTCATAACTCTGTCACAAAAGAAGTAAAAACTTAGATTTTTCATTTTCAATATCTCGTAAGCATATTTTATGTATATATCTATCTACTTTTTCAAACACACACATAACTTGCATCTACTCTCTGTCCATTCACCATATTTTTACTACCAGAAACCTCCTAACTCTCCAATACTATACAGTGCAATAACTAGTCTTGACCAAATGTTTTCTAAACCCCAAACATAATAAGGTAAAGAGTCAACTGAATGCCAGAATGACTCAATTAATTTAGCACCATCTATGTTTATTTCTAGCTTTCCCCATACATAATTTAATAAAATAAGTCCAACTTTAAAAAGACTTAAACCTGTCCAATGAATTGCAAAAACTAGCCGGTTTCCCGATCCACCACAAATGAGCAAAATGCTTGAATATCGGTACAAGATCTTCAATAACATAAACACACTTGTGAAAATAATCACACACCCATACACTTTTAAAAACATCATCCATAATCTAGCTTGCTCTTGTGGTGTATACACTAATAGCAGATGAATATATTCTGCCGCTGAATTTGTCTAAATACTAGCAAAAGAGTGAGCAGTCAGTGGCATTATTACAGCTTGGCCTAAGAAATCTGGTATTGCATACCATTCGGCTTGTTCTTACTTGAGCATAGATCACTTATACATGAAGAATATGCTGAACACTGGCCGCCAGACTTAAACTATCTTCAGGCACCTTCCTCCCATCACAGGTAAGAGCAATATAGTTGATATAGGCAATAAATTTTCTCATAAAACCTTTTTTTTTGTCCCTGAATATTGTACAGGGAAACAAGACAAAAACATTAAATATATATTTATTGGGGAAGTGTCAGATGCCTTTGCTGCCCAGTACATAACTATCTGTTATGCTAATTCTATCTGCAATGGCTCCATCGTTGACCAGTTTATTCTGACATTGAGTAGCTATCTATGTATCTATCTACCTACATGTATACAATATATCTGCTTGTTATAATTTTAATACCAAAACAATCCAAATTATTGTATGACTAATCTGTTTCTCTATTCAGCGAAATAGACAAAAATTGCCAAAGGTTGGATATCACAAAACATGAACAAAATCAGGTAACTACTTGTAATGCACATACCTATGAGGATATATGATGCATAGAGCTTTAGTAACAAAATTATAAATAACACCTGTGTTTGTTTTGATTCTGGTGTTACACGGAGTAACTTAAAATGTGCATTATAGAGAACTATATTTAATATGGATGGACTGGTCAAAAAATTAATGATTTACCAATGCAGACAACAAACATTTACAGGATCCTTTACCTATTATAATTAATGTAGACAACATATTATACACCTATTATAATTAATATAGACAATATTTACATGACCCTTTACCTAGTATAATTAATGTAGACAACATTTACATGACCCTTAACTTCATGTAGACAACATATACATGACACTTTACCCATTATAATTAATGTAGACAATAATTATATACATGACCCTTTACCTATTTTAACAACATTTACAGGACCCTTTACCTATTACAATTAATGTTGACAGCTTTACATGACCTTTTACCTATAAAACCGATATTATAACACTTTTATTTTATATACAATCTGTATTATATTTTGAGTTTATTATACAGGGTCCTGTAAATCTTTGTCTTCATTGGTAAATTCTATCTTGACTGTATATATAAACATTTTTGTCTTGTGTGCAGCTATATATATAACTATAATTATTAATTCTTAGATGGGTTAGAGTGGATTATAGTGAGTAACTAACGAACATGTGCCCATATTTTCATGAACTGATAGTTAGAGGCAAAATACAGCATGCAAGTGAAATGACTCTCGATATTTAACAATGTATTTATTCTATACTTATAACAGTTACATATAATTGTCAGATGGTCCATAGTCAGTCATCAGGACTGATACCATCTATAACAAACATTTAAGTCACTTCTAGTTTTGTTGAGAGTATTTATAACTTTATTGCTGGCAATAAACTCTTTAACTGCTTCATCATCTAAATTAACTGCTTCTGTTGTTTGGAAAATGTTTCCTTAATTCTTGGGAAATCGACTATGTGCATGCACAGTAGAGCTAAACAAATAATCACAAGTTAAATATCAGTAGAATGTCACTACATGACAATAGCAAAATATTTCAATGAGTATACCAAGTTTAGAATATTATGTGGCAATATTTTATTTTCTGTTTTTGTGTTGTGCAATATATATTTAAATATACGTATTTGTAAACCTCTAGCTTTACAACTTTTCATGGGTTTCAAGTCACAAACATAAGCACAAAAAATATGTACATTTATGCCTCGTCTCTCTCTCTCATAGCACATTTTCCTCTCTAACACTACAGCAATGTCTAGTAATAATTCTGATTGCATACTTTTGGCTATTCAAAATCATAATAGCAACATAGATTCCAATAACCTCTCCACTATGAGCATCAATATTATATCAGAATGTTGCTTACATACTTTTACAAGTTCCATTAATTTCAACGAAGCCGGGTTTGCATTCACAGCAGGTTGGTTCTTGGTAACCTGAGCGGCACTCACTGCATCCCCCATTGCTTGACTGAACTTTACACTCCCTACTACAAAGTTCTATTAGAATACAAGAATAATGAATATAGTTGTAATATAAGCAGTGTATATATGCACAGAACCAAGTGTGTGCTGGAGATATTTGCAAGTGAAAATATTAATAAAAATTAAATACATTATGATTAGGCTGGTTGGAAAGAATACAGTTAAAACATTATGTGTTCTTGCTGCAGAACACAAACTGATTGAGAAATGCTGTAACTTCAATTTCTTGGAGATGGTGTTGACACTTCAAACAATTGGCTCAGACATGGTTCACATTAAATTGGAGACACTACTACATTTAAGTAGTACACATTTGAACTAACTTTTGCAGCTCTCATCTTCAGCTTTAAAAAACTTTTTGGCCGAGTCACACTTACAACAATCTGGACCAAGATAGCCTGTCTTGCAAGTGCATCCCATTAAAGTGCAGGTGCTGCCTTCAACAGTATTGTTTCGGCATACTGCACGAAAAACAGATGCCAAAAATGCCATGTGAGATATTCAGACAGTGAACATTTTCTTATTTAATGGAGAAATAAAAATTAACATAGACCTGCACTCAGCTGTGCATTCCCCCCTCTCCAACTTCAATCCCCCCTCCCCCACCCCCCACCCCACCCCCACCCCACCCAAATTATTTTAAGTACAATAATAATAAATAAATAATTATGTTATTAATTTTTATTGCTACTTTATCTGTACCTGGTTTGGGAGTTATGCAACTTTGTTTCGGAACACACTTATGGCTGGAATTGCAGAATTTGGTTTTAATTAGTTAGCTGACCAAGAATATCATTGGTACTCACGGAACCCTAAAAACTTTTCTTATGGCTTTCCAACATCAACATATCTTATGCTGATGGCTAGCTGTTCATCATTTTCAGAATCTGTTTTTTCATCTGCAATATATAATAGAAAAGAACCCACCTTCCTCAAAATTGTAATCCGAATTAGATCTATATCATCTCATTTTGAGTTTCTTTGCTAATATACATAGCATTGGCACTTGCTGTTTCCAAATGTTCCTTCAAGAATTGATCACCTGCATCAACTCGAAACGTCAACAGAGCTTTGAAGTTCCCCATGTTCTCACTACTATTTAGCTCCAGATGTCCATCGTCTTGCTAAATCCAATCCTTGCTGCCCACAATAGATAACCGTGGCTGCAATAGATCTTAGTTTCAGCCGGTTTTCAGCTACAAGTTTAGCTTTGTGGGAGCTAATTTGCTAATCTATATACTGACAATACTGTATTTTCTTGAATTGCACAGAAGGCCAGTGCAGCTATTTAAAGTGATAGCCTTTCCTTAGACTTTGTAGAAAAATGCTCATTCAATATTTCTTTTGCTCTCATCAAATTTTTTAAAGGCCGCTGAAACAGGAGCCCCAACTCTTGTGCAGGTGACTCACTCAGTGCAAAAGGAGCACTAAATTTGCAGTATCCTCCATCATCTGAAATAGAAAATGTGAGGCCATTGTGTATTGATCTAGCCAGCCATTTTGAAACCTGCCGTTATGATCACCAAATTTGTGGACAGGGAATACATATTTTTTATCTGGCACAAAATGATGCTTTTGGAGATAATAATTTTCGCTACTTGTAAGACTTCGCTTAGTCTATAACCTCATTATATGCCCAAAATCACCTGATTCAATGGAAGGGATCAATGTCATTGTCGAAGAACTGATTTAATAGCAAGACCAATGGTCAATATCAAAGAACTGCTTTCATCCTCGAAATCACTTGGACTTGATTCAGCATCAGTGGTATCAGCAGTGGATTTGTAATTTGAGTTCAATGAGTTCACCAAATTAGAATGGCTACAATCATTGGTGGATGCTTCTTCAGAAGAGACAGTTGGAACAGATCTACCTTCATCACTACATGCCACAAAAATGTAACTAAAGCTTTGCTAAAAATTTAAACAACACAATAGACATACGCTTTGTAGAAATGTCAAATGTCCATGCTCTGGACTTTCTTAGCAGCTGGTCCTTGATAGACTTGGCTCTCTTAGACATCTCAGAAGTTGCATGTGAATCAAAGGTCCCAAAGATCATGACAATGCTTATGGCTATATGTACTTTGAACACATGGGTAGATGGCATGCAGCTGGTTAACACCTAAGGGTGCCACCCTTAGGTGTTAGCTGGCTGCATTCCATCTAACAAAGTGTGACAATCACCCAGCCAAATTAGAAAGTGCATGATTGAATTTGCAAGAACAGATTTGCCAACCACCAAAAAATTGGAAAGTAGAGACTCTATCACCAGCACAGAGTGGAGACCCACCACCACAGAGTGGAGATCCTGCCATCACTATCACAGAGTGGAGACCGTGCCATCACCAGCACAGAGTGGAGACCCTGCCATCACCAGCACTGAGTGGATACCCTGCCATCGCCAGCATAGAGTGGCACAATTGTCAAGGTTGGAAACTTGTTTCCTAGCAAACACTGGTCAAGTTTCTACCAAGTCTACAGACAGTGTGCAATAGCTCCTCATGTTCTACAACCCGCCATGCAGGACGTCAAAATAGTCACAAGGACACCAACTGGCCATGGAGTAGCCACAATAATTACCAGCACATATCCTGCGCTTCATCCACTCAACAATGGAGGACATGGCCCCCTGTACACTCTGTGATCCTACCTGCACAGAGTTCAATATGCACATAGTTAAGGTCATATCATATGGCAAAAACATGAATAATTCATGAGGAGATACTTGAAATGGAAATGTTTTTAGCTATAAACAACACGTAAAAGATCAATATAATAACACAAATTAACAACAATACCAAATTCAACAACAAAACAATAACAAACAACAACAACAACAACAGCAACAGCAACAATGACAACAACAACATGGTATTCACCTCTTCATTGTCAAAGAGTGCAAGCATTCGGACGTTTGTATCATTATCCTGTTGACCAGATTGCAGTAGACCCTAGCAATAATTATGGTATTCATGGAGAATAAGGGTTAATTACATAGAATAAGAGTTAATTACATACACATGCTGTACAAATATCTCAATATGTTTGCAGCCTCCAGTTGGAGCTCACCTGAAGGCCTGTGTAGCAGTTCATCAAGTTATCAATACGAGGAGCAAAAATATATTCTTGGAAAGCTCCACCCAACGTTACGGAATTGTACAGACATTAAAACACACACAGGTCACACACAAACACACACAATAATTACAACAACACACGATAATTACAACAAAACACGATAATTACATCAAAACACAATAATTACAACAACAAAATACTATAATTACAACAAAATAATAATTACAACATCAAAACAAGATAATTAAAACAACAAAATACGATAATTACAACAACAAAAAACGATAATTACAACAACAAAACAAGATAATTACAATAAAATACAACTATTACAACAACAAAACTAGATAATTACAACAACAAAACACGATAATTACAACAAAACACAATAATTACAACAACCTAACTAGATAATTACAACAACAAAATACAACTACAACAATAATTAAAACAACAAAATACAATAATTACAACAACAAAACATGATAATTACAACAACAAAACAAGATAATTACAACAAAACACAATAATTAGAACAACTAAAAATAATAAATCCGAAGACTTATTTCGACCAAAACATTGGCTTCGCATTGTCGCAATTTCTACTCACTTATCAAACTCTTGCTTATCCAGTCTACTTCTGTATGCATGGGTGATGTAATGCACGCACTCCAAAACAAGCAAAAAAACAATGTTTTGTCATTAAAAAAATTATGGCAAGGTAGCAATGAGATAAATACAATTATGGCCTTCAGGACCTTCACTTGGGCAACTATTTTTGTTAAAAACAGTGAGAATAAAAATATTAATGGATGCTGACCATTCAGTAGTGGATCCAGAAAGGATCGACTGGTCTCGTTCGAGACCCCCTTTTCTCTAATCTCCCAAACTCCAACTAAACACCAAAAAATGCAATGCTTTTTGCCTTTACTTGCTTATTGCACAGAGCACTCTCTATCTCTGTCTCCCACCCAGCCCTCTCTGTGTGTCTCTCTCACCCAGCCCTCTCTGTGTGAGTCTCCCACCCAGCCCTTTGTGTGTGTGTCTCCCACCCAGCCCTCAGGCTCTATGTCTGTGTTTCTCCCTGAGCCTACAGACCCTGCGCTATGACTGCCTTCATATTCCACTTCTGTCCTGCCCTCTCATTCCGTGTCTCATCTGCCCTGCATTTCCTTGTCCACTTTTTTGCTGCTTCTTCGTCAAGTGCTTCAATTGATTTTGAGAAGTGTGACTATATTCGCTTGCTTCTGCGCTCAATGCCACAAACAGATATCCTGAATTTGGCTCCAGAGTGCAAGTATTCACTTTTAGCTTTTCAATTTAAGCCTGATAGTTCATTTACATTTCCAAGTAGTTATTTAGATGGCTGTAATAGGTCTTGTCAACATAAATACTTGGCTGAAAACCCTTGGTTTGTTTATAGTAAAGTAGAGAGGGAATATTTTGTTTGCCATGTGTTCTCTTTGCTACAAAGGATTTGGGTCATTTTGTATGTAATGGATTTAATGGATGGTCTAGGAAAACTAAAAAGTTTGCCAGTCACAACTGTACGCAGTACCATCAGATGGCTTTAGCTCAGACAGATGCTTTAAAGTCTTCCCATGTTGTGTGTCCAGAGTCTTCTATTAATAATCATTTCCTGCCTATAAATGAGAGTAACATAGCAACAAATGGGTACAAAATAAGATGTATGGCTGATGCAATACTTCTTTGTGACAAGCACTGTATAGCTATTCGAGGTCACAGAGATGATAGCATGGCTGATTCTGAGGTCAACAGAGGAAATGTTTTAGCACTTCTAGAATTCTCTGTGAGGTCAGGAAATTTTGTATTAGCCAAGCATTTAAAAAATTATAAAAAAATGCAACTTATACTAGCAAAACTATCCAAAATCAACTCATTGAGTGCATAGGACATAGGTGATCATATTAGAGGTAGTATAATACAGGAAATTAAACAAAAAATCTATTCTTAGTGATGAAGTCGTTGATATATCCAGTAAATAAAGTGGAGTACAGTTCTGTGGAAAAATGCTAAAGAACTGTTGTGCTTCCTTTATTGGACCACTTGTTCAACAAATGAATGATAGGTTTGGTAAGACTCAAACAGTAGCAGCCAATTTAATCAATCTTGTATCTTCTATAATCACTACTCGGGATGATATATCTTTAGAGGACTTGATTTCTATATATAATGATGACTTGCCAAGTACTGCACTTGTGTCTACTAAGGTGTGGAGGTAGAGAGCAAACTGGCAGAGTCAAGATGCTGACAAGCAGCCATCCACCATTCAATCAGCTCTCAAAGAGTGACAAGGATTACCTGCCTAACCTTTACGTACTGCTGTGCATCGCATGTACTATTCCAGTCACATCATGTGAGAACGAGGGGGCCAATAGTACCTTAAAAAATTTAAAACTTTAGTATGGGGCAGGACAGATTAGCCGCATTGGCATTGATGCATACTAATTATAGTTTTCCTGTTGATCTTGTTGATCGTGATGATGTTGTTGATAAATGTAATAGGAGAATAGCTATATAAGTATGTACAGCATTTCTCTTCCAATTATTCCAATTATTGAACCTTGGACTTCATGATTCAGATTCACAATTTTTATATATATCATTGTGATTACCAATCATAATAACTTTGATTTGTTGTTCATTTATTCAATGTAATTTAGTCTTAGTACTTTTCTCTCTACAGTTTGTATATGCGATATTTGATATAATATATCTATATTTATTTTAATAAAAGAGCCCCCCCCCCCCCTCCCCCCACACCCAAGAATTCCTAGATCCACTCCTGGACCATGTCTACTAACTTTGACCTTTCAAAAATAATAAACTGTTCCTGGTGCTTGAATGGGAGACTCTGTACTTATAAGGGAGATTTCCCTGATGTGAACAGCTTGTCCTTCTAAAACAGTGTCGAGGTACTGTATTCAAACTCTCTTATTCTATTCCTCTTGCAGTTCACCTCAGCAAAGGGAAGACAGCAAGCAGGATCCTTCTACTGGCCTATACTGTATGAGTCATGGCAGATTACTGCTGGAGTTGTAGGACTTGTCAGAAGGCTGCACCTCAGGGAAGTAATTGAGCACCCCTCATTCTCCTGCAAATGATAGAGGAACCATTACAGACGATTGCATGGACATTGTGGGGGCCCTCCCCAGAAGTCACTCAGTAAAGAGATACATCCTGATAATATGCGATTATGCCACCCATTACCTGAGACCTTTCCCCTTAGATCTATTGACAGAGAGTGTGTAGCAGAAGAACTGGTCCACCTCTTCTCCAGAGTAGGTAAGGGAAATACTCACAGATCAGGGCAGCAACTTCACATCACAGTTGCTCACAGAGATCTACCAGATGCTACATGTTCATCCTATCTAAATGACACCATACCATCCCCAGACTCATGGGATGGTTGAATGCTTCAACCCAACCCTGAAGCCTATGCTACATAAGTATTCCATGATGGAGGGAAAGGACTGGGATAAGTTATTACCTTATGTACTGTTTGCATATCGCGAGGTTCCCCAAGCATCTACAGGTTTCTCCCCATTTGAGTTACACTATGGTAAATCAGTACATGGACCCCTAGATGTGTTGCAGAAGACCTGGGAGACAGATGAGAATGGTATTATCTCACATGTGATGATGATAAGGGAGAGGCTTGAGCTGATGCCAGTGCTGGCCAAAGAGAATATGATTACGGCAAGAGAGAGCCAGAAGGCCAGGTAAGACAAGAATTCTAGGAAGCGCGAGTTCAAGCCAGATAACCAGGTACTTGTACTGTTGCCCACCTCCACTCACAAGTTAGTGGCAGGGACCCTACTATGTTGTGAAACAAGTAGAGCAAGTTGATTACATGGTGGAGATGGAGGGTCATAAAAAGAAATGCAGGATATTTCATGTGACGATGTTAAGATTGTTTGTATCCCATTTGCAGAGGACGCCTATGATGGAGATGTGGTGGACGATGTACCAGTGTGAAAGGAGGATGTGGATGAGAATAATCAAACGATCGGAGAACACCTCACCCAACAACATAAAATGGAGATGAGTCAGCGACTGGAAGAGTTTGGAGACGTGTTCCGGAATGAACCCCAGAAAACAAACTTGATCAGGCATGATCTTATCTTGGGTTCTACTCAACCGATTCGACTTCCTCCTTACAGAATACCACAGGCATATCATGGTGCAGTGCAAGAAGAGTTCAAGGATATGCTAGCAAGTATAGTACTATCGAACCTTCAGACAGTCCCTGGAGTGCTCCAATAGTACTTATCAAGAAGAAAGGTGAATCACAAGACTCTATGTGGAGTATGGACGTCTGAATACAGTGACAATATCAGACACCTACACAATGCCTAGAATTGAAGAACTCATCGATAGTCTTGGTCAGGCAAACTACATCTCAACTCTTGACCTCACTAGGGGCTACTGGCAGGTGCCTTCGGCAAAGGAATGATGGAAGAAACAGCCTTTGCCACTCCATTTGGTCTATAACAATTGTCTGTCATGTATTTGGGTTGAAAAGGGCACCCACAACCTTTCAAAGGTTGATGGACCAGCTAATCTGTTGGATGGAGTATTCAGGAGCCTATCTTCATGATCTAATCATCTTCAGTGAAACCTGGGAGGAGCATCTCGATCATCTGCGAGTGACATTGAGTTGGATAAGGGAGCCAAGATTAACTGTGAAGAAGGAAATATCAGCTTGGGGCTCATCACTGCACATATCTATGACACTAAGTGGATGGCGGAATGGATCGACCCAAGCAATCGAAGGTTTCAGCAATTGATATGTTGGAAGTCCCCAAGACAAAGAAGTAGGTGCAAACGTCGTTCCTAGGGATTATGGGGTATTATCACCACTTCATACCAAACTACTCATCTCTAGCATCTCAGCTCGCAAATCTCACCAGGAAGTCAGTATCTATGAAGGTGGTTTGGGATGGTCAGTCTGCTCAAGCATACGAGACACTAAAGGAGTCATTATGCAAAGACCCAGTGCTCTATGGTCCAGACTTTATCTAAACCCTTTACCTTGCAGACCGATGCCTCAGAGTATGGAGTAGGAGCTGTCTTGAGCCAGCCAAATGCTGGAGGATATGACCACCCGATTGCAAATCAGAAGGAAGTTCCATCCAAGAGAGCAGCGATATTCTACAGTGGAAAAAGAGTGCTTGGCAATCAAGCTAGGAGTGAAGCTTTTCGCTGTACATACCTGCTAGGCACCCCTTGCTTTACGGTACAGATGGATCATCTATGTCTTGTGGGGCTGGAACATCTCAAGGAGAACAAGCATGTCTTACCAGATGGAGCTTATCACTTCAGCCATACTGTTTCCAAGTCATCCATCGAGCAAGCTCTACAAATGGCAATGCCGATATGCTTTATGAAAGCGCAACTAACTAGTTTGTTGCAGCAGAAGGAAGGAGGAGCGTGATGGATTGACTTCGAACTTTGTGTAGTTGTTTATGTTTGATTGTTATGTGTGTAGCTGGTAGTTAGTATAGCTGTAGTTTGTGGTATGGCTTAAGGTCATTTTTTTAGGCATGCAGCTGTCAATAGCATAGTTATCAGCAGCCTGCAGAATCTTGACAAAACTTGCAAGAACCTGCTAGATCCTGCTGCTGCAAGATCACCCTTTGATGTGTATTTGTGGTTGTGCAGGATTCTGCAAGAATGTTCCTGACACTGCAGATAACTGTGGGGTTTACAGAGGGGAGCACCCCACATCAAACCAGTAGGCACCCTGATTACATCATCTTCCATTCAAAGGCCTAATGATGACAGGTGTAGAGCATGAATTCATGCACCCGACTCCTTCCTATCTGCAACCTGAATGTCTACCTAGGTAGCAGTATTCACAGCCGAGTTCAGGGGAATTAAAAGAGGCTTGAACACATGGTTAATCTCGGGCTTTTTGTTGTGAAGACATGCAAAGACATGGAATCAGATGGTGCCTCACATCTACGACCTTGACTCCACATTTTCAAGCCATCATAGAAAGCAGAGTTATCGAGGCTGCACATAGGTGGTCCAGAAGAACCTGGTCGGCAAGTCAAAAGCACTGGAAGCTGTCTAAAAAAGGCAGAGGGTGCAGGCGATTTTATACCCAGACCACCAAATTTCTCCAGAAATGATGCCCGAAACCAAGCTTGATAGTGTGTGTTGAGGAGAATGTTGGTGAACTCACTCAGATGGAACACTGAATTGAGTCAAAATCTTGAAGCTCTGGTGGAGAATAACAGGAGGATTCTAATGGGAGTAGTTTGGGCTAGGGCTGGAGTAATTTGGGATTTACAAATGCATAACAAAGAGAGCAGAAAGCATCAGATCATGGAGATGTCGGAGTCCACTTCCCATGACCTCCAACTTCATATCAATCACCACCTCAATCCCCTCCATAGCACATAAAGGAGTGGCAGCCTCTGGGAGGGCAAACTGAAGTAGCACAGAGGGACTTTCCCAAAGTCTCTGGATCTGGTTCACACTTCTTATGGTTGAGCTCCAACCCCAACTTCCTAGCCACACTTCTACTGTGCTAAGATCACCGAGTACAGCATCACACCCTCAAGAGTGCCATTACTTACATAAAACACAATACCAATTTGAGAGTAGTCTTGAAGAGTGAGACAAAACAAAAGTGGACTGAATTGTGGATAATGGACAACGATGGCTCAATAGACAAAAGTTAGCAACACTGGGATTAGATCTATTATGCTGATAACTATATATCAGGATTTTGGTATGGAATAATCTACATCCCAATGTCAAGCCTGCATGCATTAGTTACAGTACAAGATATTAATAATAATAAAATTATGCCTTTGAGCAAAACCATTTTCTGCTCGTATTTTCCTGCATAATTTACAAATGGCCCATATCTCCTGAAGCTTGATATTTCCAATATGTTTAACTCCATTCATCAGCATAAGGTGTCCCTAGAATTATATTTGTTGCCTATTGATTGATAAAGGTCTCCTGATGCGTTTGTCTATTGTATTTCTCCTACTTCCAACACACGAGTACATGTGCCATAAACTAATGAACAATCTTAATAATAAAGACTACAATCTTTTTGCAAGAACTAATCTTTTCTTAAAATTTAAAAAATAAGAAATAAACAATGACAGAGAAAATTTTTGTTGTTAGGATGAAAAACAGAAAATTATATTAACTAATTAATAAAACAAGAATAACAAAACAAAAAACAATTACATGTATATAGTTAGTATAAAAAATAATAACTAATTAACAAACAAACAAATAAACAAAAAATAATAATTAGGTTGTTGTTGTTTTTCAAGCCAACACAATGCTCAAGTTTGAATCACATGCAATATGCCGAGTTCATACAGAAGCTGCATTTTTTGCAGTAAAGAAATGAATGGTTATTGGTCTACTGAGAAGCTTATATATATATATATTCTCTTGTGTACACTTTAATAATTATAAACATGGAATAACATTTGCTGTAAATGATTGTTTAATTCTGGAATTCTCCCGAGCAACACGTGAGGACGCTGCTTGACTAGCTATAATACTTAAGGGAGGAAATAACAATGACAAAAGTATTAATGACAAAATATGTGATATAATATGTTGGATTGACTTGTTAAAAATACAAACAAGTGCAGAACACAAACTTTAGAGGACCCTTTACCTTTAAAATGCATCTGTGGTGTACATTATATAAGGTAAAGGGTCGTCAATTATGTAGATTTATTAATTCTTGTTTCCTCTCTTTTTTTGACACGTCAACAATGCAGACATGTTTTAAAAAAATTAAAGATTTTTGTTCTGCTGAAGTTGGACATGTATGATCATTTCCGCTTTCTCTTCTGAAACTCCATTCATCTTTGGGATCCAATTGAGTGTGGTTAATATCCCGATCATATGATATGGAATGGATGCTCAGTTATCTGATGAACATGAAGGTCAAAGGGCTTCATATGCTCGGCCAGGTAACACAATATAGAAATATATTTGTAATATAAGAGACGTCACTTATCTCCTTAGAGTTCAACTCTCCCCGCCTATGTTTATAGGTCATGCATAATCGAGTTCCCTCCCATCATATGGCTTTAATTTCACATGACTTGGATGGCTGCAAACTACACAATTGAAGAAATATGCCAAAAGGAAATACACTTAACTAACAACACAGCAATCATGATAAAGTTTTTGGCATATAAAACTTAGTTCAATGACGAATGGGAATGCCTTATAATAGTCACTTCCTGCAATAGACAAAAAAACACTATCATTAAATGACCTTCAATACATGTATACGTAGTATTACTTGTTATACTTACACCTTCACTAAAGTTCCAATAATGTGATTGTTTACTACATAAGTGTAAATTATATATGCCACTACAGGGGCGGATACAGGATTTTATTAAGGCTTTTGTCACTTCTGGTTGAATTGAAAAATAAGTATTTCCATGCTATTGCATGCAGGAAGAGTTTTCAGTTGTGAATGATATGTATACTGTATATTTTCTCCACAGGTATGGCTAACCTCAGTCCTGTGCCCTCAAAAGCCCTCTAAAACCTACCGACCGTCTGTGTCATATTATTGACTGTTATGTATAGCATAATAGCTAGAGGGTAAATGTACACATATTTACCATTAAAACATTATGTATTGTAGATGGTAAATTTTAACATTATTATTACCATTAAATCATTTCTTGTATATAGTATTGAGGGTGGATATAATCAGACTATCATTGATGACTAAAAAATGAATAGAGAGTAATGTAACAATAAGTGCAGAGAAACAGAAGTTTGATTCAATAATCAGTGAAGTGTAAAGGTTTATAATACCAATATTTTGCAAGGTCGATGCATAACAAATTCTTCAACCACTTCTTCTGGTGTAATACTAATGTTTTTGTAGTAATGTAGTATTGCAAGTGCATTTAGTCGCTCCCGAGATATCGTACTTCTAAGAGAAATCATTAAAAAATGTTAACACACTGATAGACCTTTCGCACTCACAGGAACTGGTTAATTACCAAAAGAATACGTATGTTGGGGAAATAATCATGATCAGTGTGAAGTAAAGTTTGTCCTAGAGTATTTAGTATCAGAGCCCGTTCGCGTTCCCCTTTCCACTTGCATTCCCATAGAGACAGCTTTACTGGTACAGTACTAGCTAAGCCAGAAGGCTAATAGCTAGCTATATAGCATAGTACAGAAACTGGAAAATTAGGCTAACTATTTCAAGATGGCGTAAGGCTTAGCGTAGCTAATCTAGTCACCTAGCTATAGCCGACTACTTACCTTGTCCTCGAAAAGTACTGTTTTATTGCATACTGTTTAAATCGCTTTGTGGCACAGCCAGAAACACCATGATGGCATGTTCTCTTACTTTCCATATGGATGGTGTACAGCAT
Organism: Cladorhizidae sp. MBARI D1340-BT2; assembly: GCA_028752905.1. NCBI lineage: Eukaryota > Metazoa > Porifera > Demospongiae > Poecilosclerida > Cladorhizidae > Cladorhizidae sp. MBARI D1340-BT2. The sequence continues at coordinate 9,534,022 of JAQNBH010000007.1, forward strand.
TTATTTTAAAAAAGGGGTAGGTAGGGGAGGGGAAATTAAGGTTGAACCTTTTCTAGAGTCTGGCAAGCAATCTTGTTAGCCCAACACTACCACCTGTAGGCTTTCATATGAGCCTTCGTACTTAACTCTCAAGTATAGTGGTAAATCATGAGATCATGATTAGAGCAAGCTATTAGTCAGTCCAGCTTGTTCTGCGCTGGCTCTGATCTAACCTGGCTTAGCTCTCTACTCTTCTTTTTTCTAGTTATTAAACGGTCTCTTAAAATTAATACTGGTTCATGTTTTCACAAGGATTTGCACTGCACAATGTTGTGGTCTTGCACTTGGTTGTAGTTTTGCACACGAACATGTTTGTGGTCTTTCACACAGATTTGCACAAGGTTGTGGTCTTGCACACATTTGTGGTCTTGTACACTTTCATTAGTGGTCATGTTGTTGTTGTGTACTTTCATTAGTGGTCATGTTGTTGTTGTGTACTTTCATTAGTGGTCATGTTGTTGCTGTGTACTTTCATTAGTGGTCATGTTGTTGTTGTGTACTTTCATTAGTGGTCATGTTGTTGTTGTGTACTTTCATTAGTGGTCATGTTATTGTTGTGTACTTTCATTAGTGGTCATGTTGTTGTTGTGTACTTTCATTAGTGGTCATGTTGTTGTTGTGTACTTTCATTAGTGGTCATGTTGTTGTTGTGTACTTTCATTAGTGGTCATGTAGTTGTTGTGTACTTTCATTAGTGGTCATGTTGTTGTTGTGTACTTTCATTAGTGGTCATGTTGTTGTTGTATACTTTCATTAGTGGTCATGTTGTTGTTGTGTACTTTCCCTTCAACTAGCTCTTCCCTTTCCAACACTCCCTTCCGTTCAGGTGAGAACAATGTTCTCGGGACAGTCCATCTGCGTTAGTGTTCAACCTTCCAGTGTGGATAATGGTGTATTGATAGGGTTGCATGGAAAGTGCCCACCGTCCTATTCTTCCATGGCTGTCATTCAGCTTGGCAACGTGTGTGTTAACGGGTCATGATCTGTCTTGATCGTGAATTCGGTTCCTTCCAAATAGACACGAAGGTGCTTAGTTCCTTCAACGATAGCCAGTGCCTCTTTTTCTATGGTTGAATACTTTCTTTCTCGGGGCAACAGTTTTCTCGACCCATACGCCACGGGGTGTTCCTCTCCTATTTCATTCCTTTGTGCGAGTACATACGCTATCCCCATGTCTGATGCATCGGTTTGGAGTAGGAAGGGTTTCTCCCACATAGGTGTGGTCAGTACCGGGTAGTTGGTCACGGCGTCTTTCAACTGCTAAAAGGACTCTTGCGTTTCCGCATTCCAAATGATTTTGTTCGGTTGGTCCTTCTTGGTAAATTCTGTCATAGGTGTGGCCATCGTGAAGAAGTCAGGTATGAACCTTTGGTAATATCACACACAGACCCAAGTAGGGGGCGCGAACGTCTTTCTTTGTGATGGGCTGTGTGAAACCTTGGACGGCTGTTATCTTTGCCTGTAGGGGGTGTACCTTCCCATTTCCCACCGTATGACCCTAATATTCACACTGATTGACCTCAAACTTGCATTTGGCTTCTTTGATCGTGAGCCCTGCTCTTCTTAATCTTGTCAATATGTCTGCTAGATGTTCGAGGTGCTTCTGCCAAGTCTCGCTGTGAATTATTACGTCGTCGAGATATGCTGCTGCAAATGACTGGGATCCCTCGAGCACTGTGTTCATCAGACGCTGAAACGTCGACAGGGGGGGCGTTCACTAGACAGAAGGGCATGGTCACGAATTGATATTTGCCCCAGGGTGTTATAAATGGAGTCTTCTCCTGGCTGGCCTTCGAGACGGGCACCTGCCAGTACCCTTTTGTAAGGTCCAATGCGGTGATGTACTTTGCCCGACCAATGCTGTCGATCATACAGCAATTTGGGGTATGGGGTATGTGTCGGCCTTGGTGACCAGGTTAAGTTTCCTGTAGTCTACGCAAAGTCGTTTCCCTCCATCTTTCTTAGGTACTAAGACGATCGGAGCCGCCCATGGACTTCTGGAAGGAGTTATGTTACCTAGGCTCAGCAGCTCTTGAATCTCCTTGCGTAAGAACTCGTGGGAGGTGTGAGGGAGCCGGTAGGGGGTAGACAAATGGGGGTAGCATTGTCAGTATGAATTTGGTGACTTACTAGGTTCGTCTTGCCGGGGTCATCGCTAATGACATCTACGAACTTCCTCCTCAGTTCCTGGAGTTCCTTCTTCTGCTGGTGAGTGAGTGTATTGACAATTTGATGCTTTCATCCCTCTGTAGCATCCTCGTTGTGTTTGTCATCTACCGCTATGAACACGGCTGGTGTCGGGGAGAACCACTCCTTCATCCCATTGATATGGAAGGTGCAATATATCTTGGGTCCCTGGCCCATGTCTACTTCATACGTGACGTCTGTTCTTTTTCTTGTGATGATGACCGGATCCCTCCGCTCGCTTTGGAGCTTATCAAGCTTCCTGGGTTGGATTACAAGTACATAATCACCAATGTCAAACCTCCTCTCCTTTGCTCGTTTGTCGTAATGCTGTTTGCTTTTCTTCTTTGTTCCTGACTCCTACAGGTCGGCTAACTCCCTCACGATGGACATCCTTTCTCTGAGTTGGTGTAGATACTCCACGACGTCCGGTTCATCCTGTTCACTCTCGATACACCACATCTCGACCAACTCGTCGAGGGGGGTTCGCATTCTTCTCCCAAACAGTAGCTCATACGGCGAATAGCCAGTGGATTTGTGTATCAAACCCCTATATGCCCGAAGAATAAAGAGTAAACACATATCCCATTCGATAGTACCGTTCTGTGTGAGCTTGCGAAGTAGATTCTTGAGGGTGGAGTTAAATCTTTCAACCATCCCATCCGTATGCTGGTGGTATGGTCAAGTCTTTATCTGTTTCATCACTGTTCTTTCACAGAACTTCTTCATGGTGGTGGAGATAAAGTTCGAGCCATTGTCACTCAGCACTTCCTTTGGCACGCCCAACCTTGAGGTGATCTCAAGCAAAACATTGTATAACTGACTCAGTTGTGGTATTCCGTAATGGAAATGCCTCCGGCCACTTAGTGGCATAATCAATAATGACCAAAACATATCTTTACCGGATTTTGTTCGACGAAGGGGACCGAAAATGTCCATTGCCACACGGTCGAATGGTGTATGGATGATGGGCAATGGGTGCAAGGGTGCTCACCTGAGAGTTGCTGGGGCAGCTAGTTGGCAGGTTGGGCAAGACTGACAGGCCTCTTTCACGTCCAGCTGGTGGGGTGAGATCTGTTCAGGATGAGTCTGGTCTCCTGTTGTTCTCTCTTCTGGTTGGGGCTGGATGGGAGCAATAAACATACCATCATGAAATTTAAACACCTGACCTAATTCCTGCTCTTCCAAACCATGAGTCACAGACCCCTCCTTTTGTTGGGTCTCCTCTGTCTCCTGGCGTTCTTCCAGCTCCTTTTTCTTTGTGCCTCGTGTGGTCACCATAGCCACGTCCTTCTCGGTTGTTTTGGGGTTGGTTTTCTTTGGTTGGATAGTCTCCGGTTTGGACTGTACTCTCTCCTCTACCAGAACTGCCTTTTGTAGCTCCCGAAACCTTGGAATGTCCTGGCCGAGGAGCATATCCACTGTGAAGTGGCCTACAGCATGGTCGTAACTATGCCTATCTATCTCCAAATGGATGTTCATCGCCGGGAACCAAACTTTCTTCGAGCTCGCTGTTACGTAGTGGATTCTCCATCCCAGATGTTTCTTGTTATCGACGCACCGGGGGTGTATCAGAGATTTGGTGCAGCCTGTATCGATGAGAGCCAGCATGGTTCTGCCATTAACTCGTACTTCGCGAGTCCGTTTTGGTCTGTGGGCCGGTACCAGTATTGTGCCCCCGAAATTGGAACTCTCCACTTGACATGGCAGTCCTTCCTCATGTTCCCTCTTTGACCGCATCGAAAACATTCGATCTGGGCTCGGTCCTTACTCGGAAAGTGGCTGCTACCCTGCCCACCACTGAATTGTGGCCACTCTCCTCTTAACCTCCTTGGGCCTCTCCCCACTGGTATAGGTCGGACGGTTGTCTCTGGACGGAGCTTCTCTCGGTCATTCGGTCGCTGGTTGGCCAGATGTCTCCCAATGACCTCGCTCATTTTGTCATAAGATCCAGGGTTGATGTTTCGAACCTGTGCGTCCAACCACTTAGGCAGGCGTCTCAGTGTCACTTCCATTAATTATTGTTTCTTCGGCACCGAGTGGTGATGAGTTTAACCACTGGTGAATGTGCTGTCTCTGTTGGGACAGCCAGGCATCGGGGCGTAATGCATTGAAAGTGGTGGGTGTCAAGGCTCGCCTTCGGAAGGTTTCGGTGGAGATATGGTATTCTCGTAAGAGCTCTTCTTTAACCATTTCATAGCACCCTCTCTGTCAGGTGCCATCGAGGCTACTGCAGTGAGGCCTACTCCTGACAATGGGCCTCTCAAGAAGAGTGTCCATTGGTCTCTGGGCCACCATCCAGCTCTGGCCGTTGCCTCATAGGTGTCCAGCAAGGCACCCATATCGTCAATGCCCTCCTGAAACTTGAGCAAAGATAGGTTGGGACTCCGAGGAGATGGTTCTGCCATGGCTATCCGAGGACCATCCGCTTGTCCCCTCACTGCTGCCATCATCTCGACCATTCGCTGGTCTTGCTCCCCTTGCCACAGGAGTATTCTCTCCTCTCGTTCTTCACGACGAGCTTGTTCCTCTTCCCTCCTTCTGTCATCCTTCTCGGTTCTATTTTTAGCCACTGCATAAGAAACCGGTCCATAGGATTGACAGCTCCCGGGAAAGCCTCTGAGTTGGCACGAACGAGACGTCAGGATTCTCGGGTGTCCCTACTGTCATCTGTCGTTCGCCTCCAGCCACCTGATGATACTCACCAATCAATTCCTCAGCCCTAGCTATTCAGGGTGATTTTTCTAGTCTCTAGGGATATACCCAGGATGTATTCCCTGCTCACTAGCTCCTCTTCTGAGCTACAGGCTGGTCCGGGATCTCCAATTTGAAGATCCCACCGCTGCCACCAAATGTCAGCAATGCTCCTCTATCTGGTTGAACCTTTTCTCACTAAAGGTCACCGAGCACTTGCTGCGCCGACTAACTTGCCCTTGTCTGTCACCTTTTAGAGTCTGACAAGCAACCTTGTTAGCCCAACACTACCACCTCTAGGATTTCATATGAGCCTTCGTACTTAACTCTCAAGTATAGTGGTAAATCATCAGATCATGAATCATATAATAACATTAATTAGAGCAAGCTATTAGTCAGTCCAGCTTGTTGTGTGCTGGCTCTGATCTAACCTGGCTTAGCTCTCTACTCTTCTTTTTTCTAGTTATTAAACAGTCTCTTAAATACTGGTTCATGTTTTCACAAGGATTTGCACTGCACAAAGTTGTGGTCTTGCACACTTTCATTAGTGTTCATGTTGTTGTTGTGTACTACTAGCTCTTCTCTTTCCAACACCCCCCCCCCTCCCCACCCCTCCCCCCCCCCTGTATCCACCCCTGCACCAGATGAGTAACTAATAATAATCACTTGCTAGTCACATGATATTCATACCCTTAGAGTAGTATTAATGATTACAAAACTTACATCACAAAGTGTTTTCTACACTTACATTGGTAGTGTAAATCCCACACCATAAGTATGATACATGCAACCCATTTTAAACCCATTTTTAACCGAAGAAACCCTTATCAATGATTTTCAGGTTATCAAGGTGTTTCGAACACACACTTGTCAGGAAAGTAGATGATGCTCTCACCTTCATTTTGAAACTCGTTGAGATCCATTTCCCCTCCATGTTAAGTGCGAGGATCCACGAGGGATTTGTCACTTTCAAGGTGATAGTAATCGGTCTTGAAGTATGGCATGTTCCGGCTACGAACCAGCTTTGTCTTAATCTTCAGGCTGTTTGATGAGTAGTCAAAGACTGCGTAATCCAGTGGCATTCTTTGGAGACCTCTCAAAGGAATAATTTCGCGTACTGATATTGTTTTCCCTCTTTTCACCTTCAACCTCACATGCTGATCTGCAATTATATACGATCATATTAGGAAAAATGGAGAGCTTTTGATGGGCGTGATAACTGGAACAAAATGGTTGCCATTCTTCATGCATAGAAAGACATGTTTTTGTAAAATAAAAAATGCAGGTTTTGAAAGTGATAATCACTGTTACTGTACACAACATTATTATCTTTTTATCTTTTTAACACAATTGGAAAATAAAGAAACAAGTTTTCCTGGACATATTTACGAAGTTGAAATGAGGCGATCACCTCTAATTTTCTTATTGGAGGGTGTGTGTGGGGGGGGGGAGGTGGGAAGATAGAAGTTGAAATGATTGGCAACAGATCCTGGGCATAGCACTTCCCTTCCAACTACCACAAAAGCAGAGAAGAGATTCATCTGTAACCAACCACCCCACCACTTCAGCATCAAAACCAACCAATGCCTCAAAAAGATAGCATCAATGTATATTTTAGATAACTGTATTATTTTGTCAATCCCAGCAATTTTCAAAGCATCAGCACATTTTCACACTGTATCCACACACACACACATGCAAGTATGTCTTCATGGGACAAATAGATAACTGTTAATTTAAGAAATAAAATTTTAAAAATGAGAGAGAAAAAGCTAGTTTGAATTGTAAAAATTGGCCAGGAAGGAGTAGTCTGGCAGGGACATAAGGCCTGTCAACACTGCACACTGGAGTGGACTTAAGGCCTATCAACACTGCACACTGTAGTGGACTTAAGGCCTGTCAACACTGCACACTGGAGTGGACTTAAGGCCTGTCAACACTGCACACTGGAGTGGACTTAAGGCGTGTCAACACTGCACACTGGAGTGGACATAAGGCCTGTCAACACTGCACACTGTAGTGGACTTAAGGCCTGTCAACACTGCACACTGGAGTAGACATAAGGCCTGTCAACACTGCACACTGGAGTGGACTTAAGACCTGTCAACACTGCACACTGGAGTGGACATAAAGCCTGTCAACACTGCACACTGGAGTAGACATAAGGCCTGTCAACACTGCACACTGGAGTGGACTTAAGACCTGTCAACACTGCACACTGGAGTGGACATAAAGCCTGTCAACACTGCACACTGGAGTGGACTTAAGGCCTGTCAACACTGCACACTGGAGTGGACTTAAGGCCTGTCAACACTGCACACTGGAGTGGACTTAAGGCCTGTCAACACTGCACACTGGAGTGGACTTAAGGCATGTCAACACTGGACACTGGAGTGGACATAAGGCCTGTCAACACTGCACACTGGAGTGGACATAAGTCCTGTCAACACTGCACACTGGAGTGGACTTAAGGCCTGTCAACACTGCATACTGGAGTGGACTTAAGGCCTGTCAACACTGCACACAATACTGCACACTGGTGTGGACTTAAGATGTTTCCATGAGTCCATATTAACAACAAAAAAATTTAAACGTGAAGTCAATTCCGTTCACAGCCAAAAATAGGTGACTTGAGACTGAGGAAAACGACTTTTGTAATGTATGACATCATCCTGCTATATATTTATAAATCATTATTAGTTGTGCCATCATGGTTTATTAGTGTAGCATCCAGTTCACCTGTATTTATCTCACTCGTTCATATGCAATGAGAGTCTTGCAAGTTACTGAGAATAATCAAATCATATTTGGAGATAGTTGACCAACCTGTATTTTAAGACGATTTAACTTCAACCATCATGTTATATACATTCTTAAGACACAGATGAGCAAAGTGCTGGATCCTCGTGAGTTTGCAGACACAGGAATCGTGCAGACATGGCAGCTGTGCAGAATTCACAACTTTTTGGGGGCAAAATGAGTTGTAATGTATGACATCATACTGCTATATATTTATAAATCATTATTAGTTGTGCCATCATGGTTTATTAGTGTAGCATCCAGTTCACCTGTATTTATCTCACTCGTTCATATGCAATGAGAGTCTTGCAAGTTACTGAGAATAATCAAATCATATTTGGAGATAGTTGACCAACCTGTATTTTAAGACGATTTAACTTCAACCATCATGTTATATACATTCTTAAGACACAGATGAGCAAAGTGCTGGATCCTTGCGAGTTTGCAGACACAGGAATCGTGCAGACATGGCAGCTGTGCAGAATTCACAACTTTTTGGGGGCAAAATGAGGGAAACTTGGACACACGGAAAGCACGCCTTTCTTAGGAAGTCCATGGGTATATATACCCATTCCAGAAAAATCTTAAAATACATTAATGTATACTTTCCCTGCAACCTAGGACGGCAATCTCATGATCAATAAATGTACCAATTCAAGTTTGAGGTTCAATTCATTCTGGAGGCTTCTGGTAGCATGAAATGTTGGAGAAGTGTTCACCGGCATGGTAAAACTCCTCTTAAAGGCCCTCCTCACCGATGTACTTCACAGCCATAGGGAATAGTTTGACAGACTCCCTTACACTGCTGGAATCTACTGATGGTGAATGGTAACAATTGGTGATTCTTCACTATTTTCCGATAGAGGTGTGGCTAAACAGAATGACTGACAATGGTTATAGCCTTGCTAAATCCACTACAGGTGAGGTGAAACAGAATGACTGACAATGGTTATAGGCCTGCTAGATCCACTACAGGTGTGGTGAACAGGATGACTGACAATGGTTATAGCCTTGCTAGGTCAACTACAGGTGTGGTGAAACAGAATGACTGACAACCATGGTTATAGCATTGCTTAGAAGGCTGGCAAGGGATTTTACAATTTTAAAACGCTCATATTTCAGTGTTAATTTGGTGCAGCCAACCCTTTACTTTGTTTATCTTAGTGGTGGGGAAGTAGTTTCTACAATTGCTTCTAATTTTCACCGTAAAGTTTGAAGTCAAAGGAAACTGAGTATTATTATTTTTAACATAATTAATCAACTTATTTCCCCCCAAAAATCATTCTGTTCATACCAGCTGAGTTTAGCCTAAGAATTAGTCGGTTTAAGTATTAAGACAAAGAAACAAAAGCTATGCAGTACTACATTGTGCTATTTGTTTTTAAAACATCCATTCAGGAGAGCCTCCTGTCTCAAAAGCATGGAATTCAGAATTCGACCTTTGCAACTTTACTCACCAGAAGAGCTCCCAGAAACAAGTCAGTGATGGACAACCCCATCAAGGTGGTAGGGGGAGGGGGGGGAGGAGTTGGCACTTTCTGGGTGTGTCCTACTGCATATGAATTGAAATGACGAGGAGCTCTCGCTGAGGCAAAGCGCATCTTCTAAATATGTACTGATGTTACATTACTGTAGTGTTTCCTGACTCCATGCCCTCTCCTGTCCACAGGCGGCTGTTCCGAGGATGGAAGTAAAGGGTCTGTTACACAAGACTATGATAGGTTATAATTATTAGAACTAGGGTTAGTAGGAATATGAATCATACCCTCAAACTCTACTCCAGTAGGATAGCTTAAAGTTGAGTAGGCTTAGATTAGTGCCATCATGGTAGGCCTAGTTCTAATACCCGACTTATTATCGTGACACATTATCTTGTTGAACTAAGGCAAATATTTAATTTCAAGTCTAGCTTATATATATTTTCATGCCAATAATATCTGCTTCATTAAATATATCTGAGGAGTAGTCTGAGGGTGGCGAGAGAAAAAATCTAAAACATGGTATATATATATATGTATAAATATACATATACATATATATTATATAGCTACATATGTTATGGGATTTGGTGTAGCAGGTTGCCATTCATGGAGAGGTCCAAATATTCTTGAGGAGGTGGTGGTGGGAATGGACATTTAAAAGCAGTTTTATAATTTCCTATTTAAATTAAATTTACAAACAAGATTTGCTAGTTAAATATGATAACAGCAAACAAACATAATAGAAACAGTAAACAAACTCATTATAGAATTCAACTCCCCACCCTTGCCTAACATTGCATACATGCAATGGATAAGCCATTCAACTATCAGTATATACATTTTTACTCACAACAGTCCATGAGAAAGTACTACAAACTGCATCCAAAACTTAGACATTTCTGTGAAATATATAATGGCATATTTTGTGTAGGGACGTGTTTTGCCATATACGGGCACGTTTGTAATGAACCGTACTTGTATAGCTCTTTCTTGAGAACCAGTAGACCTTCACAAAAAAAAAATCAAACCAATAAATTTAATAACCCCTCTACAGCTAGGTTTGTCTATATACCTTCTGTACCTTTTTTCGTATAGTAGTATCCTCTTCGATAGAACTTTTGGAGTAACCGTCGAAAGTATGCAGAGTGGGAAGTTTGGCCAATATTCTGGACAAGCTTGTTAATCGCATTCTATTATAAAACAACGACCAGAAAAAAGGCAAGTACAATCTCAATACCGATTGTTACCCTCAAAACATGATTCGCCTGTTAATTCCTTGAAATATTGATTAGGGATGGCATCGTATATACAAATTAGATAAACCGCATATCAAAGGTGTGCCTGAATTTTAGTTCCTAGTAATCATATGTACCTACCATTAAAAGGGCATAACCTTTTGTGAGAATTTAGAGATATAAAGCCGCAGACTCAGTTACACAACTTTCTGGAGCCACTTGAAGAAAAACTTATTTTGAGGACAACCAGGACAAACAGAAACAACAACAACTGATAGTATATATACACTGCCTCAAATCCAGATAAATTTCATTTGGCTCATAAACTACATTTTTTAGTGATTTAAGAGCTCTACGTAGTTGTGAGGATGTCTCAATACACATGCTCTCCCTCTTTACCAAGTTAGAACATAATTATTGGAGCAGGTGGTTGAGAGCTACAGTTGTGCAAGGGTGTCTGATCACATGTGCTCTGCCACCTATATACCAAATTAGAACATTTTAGAGCATGTGGGTTTTTTATAATAAGATAAATTTTTCTGAAAACTCATCGTAGAAAATGCTTTAGGCTGGAATTCCCACGATATTGGTGTTAGGTCAACCTAACAAGAACTTAACTTACTTAACCTAGTCCTAGCCAAATATAGACTTCTAGACAATTAACAGTTTACAATGATTATTACTATGAATAACATTAGTCTTTCAAACCCACTGATGTCCTAGAGAGGCCAGCTTATTTAAGAGCAGCCTTCTTCTGTAAAAGTCTCTCTCTTTGGATTATCAACAAGTCAATTGTCTTGCGTATTTGATTATCAATAATAAATTCTATATTTATCAACTTCTTCATTAGATTGTCTGCAATAGTCTAACATCTGGTGGCAGCTAAGGAGACGACCACGCCTTAGGTACCATTTCGACCACGCCCAAATTACAATTTGGACCACGCCTGAGCTACTGATCTTCGATTCATTCATCAAATTTCGTGAACTAACGTACCTCCACCACGTCCTTTCCAAATTCGACCTGCCTTAGTTATAGCGAGTTCTGACCTTGCCATCAGACCCTTTGATTTCACGATGAGTGGCAATGAGAACGACAACCAAGTGTGGCCAGACGAAAGGCCACACCCATCAAACAAAGAGGATTATCACTCACCTCTAGATGAGAATCCCTACATTCGTGATTGTACGCCTCCTTGCGACAATCTTGTAGACCCCGGCGAGACACCGTATCTCCCAGATAGAAACCCAACTCAAGATCGACCAAGACCAGTAGACCCACCAACCAGATTCCCACCCACTGCTACTCTGACTGTCGACCCCACTGTAGCTCTGCTCTTGCTGCAAATGCAACAACAACAGCTGGAGAACCAACGCCAGCAGCAGGCTGCCCAAATCCAGCTAGCAAAGGCACTCGAGACACTGAGCACCCGTCCTATCACTGTTACCAACCGTCCAAACCCCCCTCGACTCCCCGAAGCGGATCTTGCCCGTTTTTAAAAACACATGACGGCCTACGATGTACCAAGAACCAGATGGGCAGCAGAACTCCGTACACTGCTCCAGGGGGATCTCACTAGTGTCCATTTCCACGGACCAGGCTGGCTGTTGCTCTACCCTCAAGAAAGCCATCCTCACCCGACTAGGCATTACCCAGTCTGCCCGATTCTCTGCCTGGCTAGAACCCAATCCTCAGACATTCGAGACGGTCACCCAGGTTTACCACCATACCCTCGATGTCGCCCTTACCTGTCTCAGAGATTGCCACAGCATAAATAACTGTGCTACTCTAATCATGCAGGAAGTTATTTACCGCCACCTGCAACCATCGGTGGCACAGTTTGTACGTGCACAAAAGCCACTCACGGCACAGGACATGATCCAAGCAGCAGATGCTTGTGTCGCAGAAGGCAAATTTGATAGACTTATGGCACAGAAGAGCCACACCACTTGGAAAGGTCCTAGACCACAACGACCTTCTGATCGTCTTCCGTATCGCCCAAGGCCTATCTATGTATGAAAAACAAGACCATTCCCTTCCACCTCCATCCCAACCACTAAGTGAGGATGTGAACCCTCTTACTCACCCACTTGGATCAAGCGGGAAAAATTCGACCAGCCCACCTGCCGTCCAAAGGATCTCAGCAAATACTTTGACGATGTCAAAGGTCCCCTCTGCTTTAATTGCATGAAATGGGGACACATCAGTGCAGCCTGCCCAGATAGAGATCTCTATCGTATCTGACATACCCAACCATCTCAACCAACAGTCACCAGACTGCCATCCCTCTTCACCATGGATACCATCAGGTAAGCACCGGTCCATTTCTTCATTGACAGTGGGGCAGATCTCACAGTAATAAAATAAGTGGACACTAGATTACCTCCATTCTGCAGGGATGATCACCCCACTCCGACAGTGTGATGTCACGATTAAGGGAGTCCATGGTCCGGCGACCTCCCTGCCGGTCGTATAGCTGGACTGCAATATCCTGGGACGAATACCTACACTACCTATGGCCATCTCTGATGATATCCATCATGATGTCATCCTGGGCCGAGATTGTAATATACTCTATGTACTCATGAAGGCCGCAATTGAGGATATCCCTCAAGACATACTAGTGGTCCAAACACACCAACAAGCAGCAGAGGAAAGTTACTGTCAGCAACAGAATGCTGATGCTTCAGAAGAACTCCTCGCACTCCACCCAGACCTCATCGTGGATGACTTTGACTTCCCTGACAAACCTATCTTAGCCAGAAACTGACCCTTCCCCTTCCCCGGATTTTGACCCCCTTTTGCAACCCAATGCTGACTCTGAGGCCTTCTGCAGGGACCAACATAATGACCCCACACTGGCAGAACCTTGGTCTTCCGCAGACAAGGAGAACTTCCCGTATGTCACCGAACATCGCGTCCTTCATCGACAATCTACCGACCGACTGGGAGAACCAATTTGGCAAAACATTCTCCATGCCAACCGACGGCAACAGGTACTGGACTTAGCTCACACGACTCCAATGGCTGGACATGGAGGCCTCAAGCGTACCAAGTATAAAATACTTAAGCATTTCTTTTGGCCGCACCTAGCCGCCGATGTCAAGGCCACTTGTCAATCCTGCGACCGCTGCCAGAAAACTCGACCCTTTGACAAGGTGGCTATTCATGTGGTGGACCCTGCCGGTGACCAAGTCCAAAAACAGATATATCCTCATGTACATAGATCTGGGCTCCCGATACCTGGATGCCATTCCCCTCCGCACAACTGCGGCAGATGTCATCGCCTACATATCATGTCGAGATTGTCGGTACCTCTAGAGATACTATCTGACAGGGGTAGCAACTTCCTCTTCTCTGTAATGAAAGAAACATTCAAGTTCCTCGGCGTACTCCACTCTAAGACGGCTCCGTACTGCCCACAGTCCAACGGGGCCGTTGAAAGATTTCATCAAACATTAATGCAGATGATCAGGAAGTCAGTAGTAGACCATAGGGACTGGGACGAACACCTCCAGTACCCCTTGTTCGCTTGCCTTGAAGCTCCCTGCTCTTCAGGGTTCTCACCATTTGAGCTGCTTTTCGGGCGCGAAGTACATGGACCTCACGACATCTTACGACAGCAATGGGTTCCAGCTAAGACAACCTCTACCACAGTCCGGAGTGTTTGCTTAAACTCCGTACAGACCTCATCGAGATGAGGACTCTTGCTATCAACCAACATGAGACAACTCAAGCCAGAACCAAGGCTTGGTTTGACCGATCAGCTACCGCTATATCTTTCCACAAGGGAGACCAAGTACTGGTCTTTACTCCTGCCACTGGGGTCAGAAGCTAGAGGACCGTTGGAGTGGACCATACACCATCCAAGGCTCTCTCTCCCCGGTAACTTACTCGGTGGACATGCCAGAGAGGCTTAAGCGTACGCGCTCGGTCCATATCACGGCCCTGAAGTTATGGATACCACCTGTTGCCAATATACTCTACATCTCCACCGATCTCTCTGTCATTACGGAGTTACCACACATACCTCGACTGAGCCTCCGCAGATTGGACCAACTCTTACTCTTATGCAACGCCAGGAGATTCTCCACCTATGGTAGGACTATCCAACCATTACAGCGAGCAAACTGGGAAGAGTTATGTCAGCCACACACTGCATCGATACAGCCACGGCCCTACCCATTCACCTTCATCCCTACCGAATTCGTAAAGTGTGGGAGGTACCCTTCTGGCAGGATATCGTTACTTTAAGACAAAAACATCTCATCGAACCATCCAGGGCACCATGGGCGGCACCCATGTTTGTGGTCCCAAAGAAGTCGCCAGCTTTGGTCCGTTTGGTGGTGGATTATAGATGCCTCAACACAGTCACCACTCCAGACCCCTATTACATGCCCAGAATAGAGGACATCTTGGGAAAAATGGCCTCGGCTACATATTTTTCTACCTTTGATTTAGCCAGGGGATTTTACCAAGTTCCCCTGGAACCACGCGACATGGACAAAACAACATTTCTTACACCCTTCGGTAAATTCAGGTTTACAGTCATGCCCTTCGGACTGCGAAACGCCCCCGCCACCTTTCAGCGCCTTATGGACGGACTGCTGGTGGATCTGTTCTCCTTTGTGACTGTCTACATTGACGACATATCCGTTTTTAGCCCGTTCTGGACGAATCACCTCGCCCATCTTCGCCAAGTATTTGGCCGTCTCAGAGATGAGGGTCTCACGATCCAGTCTTGCAAGTCACAGCTAGGGATGACTACCTGTCAATTCCTAGGCCACACAGTCGGCCACGGCACTATCACCCCTCAAGAGGCTAAACTCATGGCTATGCAGAACTACCCACAGCCATCAACCAAAACAGGAGTCCGCTTGTTCCTAGGAATAACAGATTACTACATCACTTCATTCCCCACTTTAGTTCAGTAGCAGCTCCACTCACAGATCTCACCAAAAAGGCGGGCCCAGATCCTGTTGAGTGGACGCCTGACTGTACACTAGCATTTTGACATCTCAAAGAACTTCTTTGTACAGGCCCAGTCTTGGTTGCACCTGAGACTATGAATCCTTCAGACTGTGAGGGATTGGAGCGGTCCTGTCACAAGAGGACGACGCAGGCAATGATCACCCATTGGCTTTCTATTCCAGAAAGATGCTTCCTCGGGAACAAAACTACTCGGCGACAGAGCAGGAGGGCTTGGCAGTGGTAGACGCATGCAAACATTTCCTTCCTTATCTGCTCGGTCGCCCCTTCATCATCCGAACAGACCATTGTGCCTTGGCCTTTCTGGACAATAAGGACACCACCAGCGGACGCCTTGCTCGTTGGATGGATATTCTATGCCAGCTTGATTACACCATCATCTACAGACAAGAAAAGGCCAATGCCAACGCGGACGCTCTCTCCAGACAGGAATGGCCAGATGAACCAACACCTTGCACCACAGAAAAAGAAGGGGGTGATGTTAGGTCAACCTAACAAGATCTACCAACTTAACTTACTTAACCTAGTCCTAGCCAAATATAGACTTCTAGACACTTAACAGTTTACAATAAATTGTTTATTATTACTATGAATAACATTAGACTTTGAAACCCACTGATGTCCTCAGGAGAGGCCAGCTTATTTAAGAGCAGCCTTCTTCTATAAAAGTCTCTCTCTTTAGATTATCAAGCTAAGTCAATTGTCTTGTGTGTTTGATTATCAATAATAAATTCTATATTTATCAACTTCTCCATTAGATTGTCTGCAATAGTCTAACAATTGGCAGTTAAGAAATCAAAATTGTTCACTTGCACAAGCACGTCTATTCTATTTCAGTCGTGTAATCATGTCTGTAATAAGCTCTTAAAAGTCTCCTTTAGTAACGATTGTGTGTGTGTGTATATATGTGCTGTCATCATGGGTTGGGTTGAGTGGTTCAAGTTTGTGAACACACACATATATATTAAGCACGACAAATTACAGATGTGGGGTTCTTTACCTCGTCAGTAACGGAATATAATTTTTACATATAAAAAAGCACGAAAAAACCCACGTCATCTCTAACTTGTAGCATTCTCCCTCCACTACTTCCCTTCTCCCCCCCCCCCTTACTCAGTATCCATGCTAATAATCATCATAATGAATAACTTACTTTAAATGCCCTTTTTATCTTAGCTGTTGTTGCTCTTTGTTCACTAGCAAGTTCCTCTTCCTCTGCTTGTCCTCTCAGCACTAGCAGACTACACAGCAAGAAGGTAGCAACTACACCAACAAGGAGTTCCTTAGCAGCCATGATCGATTGAGCAGCTGCAAACTTACGACTGAATTTTTACACTAAGTTTTGATACAAATACTAACACAAGGAAATAACGGTTTATTTAGACCCAATTTCCTTGAAGTTGGACAAATCTCAGCTATTCCTCGAGTGAGTTGCTGCCTTGTGACTTGGTTTCCTTCTGTCAAATTTCTGTAACTGGATTCTGCCCCCGTTCCAAATGTCCCCCTCAAATCATGCTTGTGTATATTTATGCTTGCAAAAGCTATATGGTGTAAAATCTGTAAGATGTTACCAAATCTTAACCAATTTTTATTTCAGAGATCACTCCCCCACCCCTGCACCCAATGGGGAGGTTTAACAAGAATAAATCGAATGATTTATGGGTGTTTGCTGTTTTTCATGACTCTAATATAGTTCTTTGTGGACCTATAATCAAAGCATTTCCAGTGAGCCACAAGCATCCAGAATGGCGGATGAGTTAATCTTAAGCAGAGCACGATGTATATTGATCACTTTCTAATGAATCTATACACCTACGCTATACAGATTTGGTCTCGCCCTCAGATTTGTGAGTGTAATATAGCTACATTAAGTGATAGCTACACCAAAAAGCTTTGAGTGTCACTTTCAACAAGTAAGTCTTTCAGTGTCTATATAGTACAAACTCATTCTTTGTAAAACAAGTATATATATATATATAATATAATATATATGAGCACAACAGAATATCTATATATCCAGAGTCATGCATCCTGAAAACCAACATCATAGAGAAATAATACAATAAACACAAAAGTTATTGCCACAAATTTAAGTTCAGCAAATAGAGCATCCGTCTTCACTTGCTGGTGAAACTGGCATCAATGCTCGGGAAACTCTCATAATATCCCTGCAGACAAAAGAAAATGAGATGTCAAAGAAGAGTAAATAGTCACAAGGTAAGGGCTACACCGCAGCTATTGAAATGAAATGTGGATTAAAAAAATTGATAAAAAATATATATATATAATTTTTATTTTTTATTTTATTTTAGTATTGTTTATATTACTATTATGGTACTGTATTATATATATAATTATAATATATTATATATATAATTATATACATATTGAAAGCTACAAGGTTGCACTTGTGCCTAGCACAGATTAATATCTACTGGCTCTTGCATGTCTGACCTCCAAACACCCCATTATGAAGTGGGGGAAAAATTATTATTATTTTATTTCTAAATGCATCAATGTTGTATTAAGCTCTTTTGCTGTAATATTCTGCTTCTGCTGTAATTGCTTCAATAATAACAATAACAACAAAAACAATAATAATAATAATAACGATGATGATAATTATAATAGTAATAATAATAATAATAATAATAATAACAACAACAACAACCTTAATAACAATATGTTTTCTCCACTTCAATTACCACTATGGTATTCTGCACCAGATGTTGGCAGAGAAAAATGAACAGTTCCCTACACTATTTGGCATTACTATTTTATGGAGCTGGAGTGCTACTATAGCTACTTCTCCTTCACTTACCTTGTAGAGGGAGCATGCCTGACTGACCCCACTGGTGCAGCACATCTCACGAATGGAGTGCATGCTGAGCTGTGGTGTGCCTATATCCACAGTGCGTATGCCCAGCTTGGCCGACATCAAGGGCCCAATGGTGGAACCACATGCACTGTCATTACGCACCACAACCTCCTGTTATGGAACAACAGAAAAGTGATAATATAAACAAATGAATTGTTTTCAAGTTTAACAACAACAACAACAAGGAACAGAGAGCATAGAGTATGGATTGTCTACCGCTACATGTTGTTAGCAACCATCACAATACAAGAATGCACTAAAATGAAACTGCATATCCTGAAAGCTAGCAAGATGGTGAAGGAAGGCCATTGGTGAAATTGCCTAATTTCCAAGGAACTTGTCAAGGTTGAGCATGTGCTCAGAGTCATGCTCTGACTTGTCACATTGTTAGTTGGTGGAGTATCAGTTCCTTTCGAAAGTGATATTGGAAACTCTATTGATGTTCATAAAATTTTAAATAGCTAACAAACTAGTATAGCCAACAGTGTGTCTTCAATGGAATTTAAAGAGCGGTGTTCGTGAAGTTGTCCAGAGCTAGTAGTCGACTACAGCAACACACACACACATACAACACAACACACACACACACAGACACCTGATCAGAAGCCCTCATACAGGACAACTCTCTGTGTATTATGTTGTGTGAAATCTTTATTCAAAAGAAATTTTCATTTAGTTTCAGGAACACCTTCAGAATAATATCTTATTGCCAAATCACACAGAAAATTGAGCCATGCCCTTCAGTTCAAAGGTTAGTCTGGCTGTGATGCAATGTGTGGAGGACAGTTACCCGAGGCAACCATGCTGCAGGAGAAGAATTAACTTAGTACAGGAATATTGACATTATTTTCCTCTTCCCACAGAATACAATAGCTGTAAAAAGTCCATCGCTGAAAGGGAAGAGTTGGCAATGCCATACTGACATACCTACATAGAGGCTGCTCAATGCTATGTACATGTGTTATGGGCTCCAGGCATCAGTCAGGTAAGACTTATCAAGGAGGGTTGGAGATCCAGTGCACTCACTCGGATATTTGAAGGAGGCAACAAAGTCACAAAAAAATGAAATCTGTGAGATGAAAGTCTTCCACTCATCCAATAGTTTTGAATTTCTCAAGCCCCCCCGAGTTTTTAAGGGTTTAAATATCATCTCAGCCCTAGCATACATACATACTGCATTTGTATATCAAGAGCACAACCCGGTTCAGTCGGCATTTATTTTTAAGGCTATTATTTGTAGTGTCAGTGTGTAGGATATGATTATGTGGTGTGGGCCTATATACAAGGATGATTGCAAGATCTAGATTTAATATTAATTGAGAATCATAAATTATGAAAAAATTCCACTCAACAAAAATATGCAGTAGTGACATGTCCATGTATTGTATTAGGTAATGGCCAACCAAAAAATTAGGAGGTAACAGCGAGGTCAGTGTCAATGATAAGGTGCATGAGAATATCTCCCATTTACTTGATGTATGTAACATGTTGGTATTATAATACCACGTCTCCATCTAATGGCACTAGGTGTACGAGTTCAGAGTGAAGGGATTCCAAGTTCAGAGTGAAAAATGAAATTTAAAAACAAAATGAAATGGAGAATGGTCAACCAATTGAGATTACATACAAGTGATTGAGACGGGTTGAAGTAGGTTGACAATAGCTCTATGGGGACACACTCACTGGACCAATGGGTTGAGGCAGGTTGACGTAGGTTGGCAATAGTTCTATGGGAACGCACACTGGACGAACACCACACTGGGTTGAGGCAGGCCCTGCTGGGATACACCGGATCAGCAAGTTGAGGCGGTGTGTTAGAATATGTTTATGTCATCAACTCTCCCTGGCATGGGGCAGAGTGTGTTTGTGTGTGCACTTGTTATGTGTACATGAGATAACCTGGAGAGGGACTTTGGAGTATTTGGCCACCTCCTTGAGGATGGCAGCTGTAATAGCAGTGGTGGCATAGTGCTGATTCCCATTGTACTTCAAAACAAGACCCTGAGGAAGAGGCAAGATAAATATGTAGGGAAAGGGAGTTGGAGAGCGTTGAAGAGGAGAAGAAATGATGAATAAAGAGAGGTGAGTGTTTGTGATGAAGTTTTGTGTGTGTGTGGGGGGGGGGGGATGAGAGACAGAGGAAAAATAGAGTGGAGCACAGGAAGTGAGATAGAGATGACGATGAAGCATGGGAAGATGGACATGAAACAAATGTGATTCCGAGTCAACCCAGTATCCTTTTCCTCTGGCTTCCTGGCACTGTACCTTATGGAGTGTAGGCTGATGGTTCTGCTCGTGCTTCTCCCTGTGGTGGTGACAAATTGAAGAGGAAAGTAAGACTACCTGACCAAGACCACTACTTGTATATGCTACTTGTGTAGAGCACATGAAGATGTCTGCCCTACATGACAGTGAGTCTGCTCTACATGTATATAGTAACAGTGAGTCTGCTCTACATGTATAATTATAGTAACAGTGAGTCTGCTCTACATGTATATAGTAACAGTGAGTCTGCTCTACATGTATATAGTAACAGTGAGTCTGCTCTACATGTATATAGTAACAGTGAGTCTGCTCTACATGTATATAGTAACAGTGAGTCTGCTCTACATGTATATAGTAACAGTGAGTCTGCTCTACATGTATATAGTAACAGTGAGTCTGCTCTACATGTATATAGTAACAGTGAGTCTGCTCTACATGTATATAGTAACAGTGAGTCTGCTCTACATGTATATAGTAACAGTGAGTCTGCTCTACATGTATATAGTAACAGTGAGTCTGCTCTACATGTATATAGTAACAGTGAGTCTGCTCTACATGTATATAGCAACAGTGAGTCTGCTCTACATGTATAGTCAATTGGGGTTAAAAAAAGCCGTTTCCCTTAACTTTACCTTTTAAGAGCCAGAGTAAAGTTACTAAAAACACATGTGCCATCCTCTAGTACTTTACTATCAAATGATGACTACATAAATTAAAAAAATATATCCTATGTCCTATAATGAAATATTAATAAAAATATGGTGGCTTGGGGTAAAAAAAAGCCGGTTCGGGGTTAAAAAAATCCACCCCTTTAAAAATATCCTAAACAGTAAAATCAAATGTAAATACTTCAATATTTTATCAATTGAATCTTTTTTCGTTAAAATTTGTTCAAATACTACAACAAATAGTACAGTAAATGGTTAACAGTTGGGTTTTATTGCATTTTCTTTAAGAAAAATACTTGAAAATGTTTATCACTTTTGCTTCACACTCAACTTCAGTAGTGCCTTCCCTCGACTGTCTCCACTACTGGCTGAACAGGGCCATACATGCACCGATCCACTGCTACTATCTCCACATCTTCCTGCTTTGGCCAATCATAGAAAATGCGTGTTGAGTCTGTGCTTCGCTCTTTTTTTGTGATGGAAGGCTGATGTGGGATCAGCATCTTCGTCATCACTGAAAACTTTTGTTATGATGAAATAGTCCATGTACCATTGATAATCAATGACTAAAGTTGGTTTATTCATATTCAGTTACTCACATTATATATATATATACTATTGTATCATTCTGTCCATCAGAATGATGCAATAGTCCATGTACCATTGACTAGGTGGTTTATTCATATTCAAATAATTCATATTACTAATAATTATGCTTTAACTCACAAATTAGCATGACTGGAGAAGAAAAAATGAAAACATAGTATCGAAAAAAGAATAGAAAAAAATTGCAAAAAAAATACCTGGCTTTTTTTTACCCCGAGTGACCAAAAATATCTGGGGTAAAAAAAAGCCGGTCCAAAAAACCCTAAAATATCAACAAAAAAATGAATTTTTTTTTTGTCAATGAATAAACCATTTAGTAACTATGCTAGCGTTCATAATTTACTATCTAGTTTGATTAATCTACCCAAAAGTTCAGGTAAGTCAGAAAAAAGTTAATTTCGGGTATTTTCTACATGTTTAGGTTTTTAATTTTGTCATGTCCTCCATGTCAATATTTTTATACAAAAACACACATTAATGAAAAGCCCATTAAAAGTACTTGACAGATCAAGGATTGTTTAAATTCTTAAAGCAGCTGTGTCTTCCACAGACCCCTGGTCTTTTTTTACCCCAACTTACCCCCCGGCTTTTTTTTACCAATTGATTATATATAGTAACAGTGAGTCTGCTCTACATGTATATAGTAACAGTGAGTCTGCTCTACATGTATATAGTAACAGTGAGTCTGCTCTACATGTATATAGTAACAGTGAGTCTGCTCTACATGTATATAGCAACAGTGAGTCTGCTCTACATGTATATAGTAACAGTGAGTCTGCTCTACATGTATATAGTAACAGTGAGTCTGCTCTACATGTATATAGTAACAGTGAGTCTGCTCTACATGTATATAGTAACAGTGAGTCTGCTCTACATGTATATAGTAACAGTGAGTCTGCTCTACATGTATATAGTAACAGTGAGTCTGCTCTACATGTATATAGTAACAGTGAGTCTGCTCTACATGTATATAGTAACAGTGAGTCTGCTCTACATGTATATAGTAACAGTGAGTCTGCTCTACATGTATATAGTAACAGTGAGTCTGCTCTACATGTATATAGTAACAGTGAGTCTGCTCTACATGTATATAGTAACAGTGAGTCTGCTCTACATGTATATAGTAACAGTGAGTCTGCTCTACATGTATATAGTAACAGTGAGTCTGCTCTACATGTATATAGCAACAGTGAGTCTGCTCTACATGTATATAGTAACAGTGAGTCTGCTCTACATGTATATAGCAACAGTGAGTCTGCTCTACATGTATATAGTAACAGTGAGTCTGCTCTACATGTATATAGTAACAGTGAGTCTGCTCTACATGTATATAGCAACAGTGAGTCTGCTCTACATGTATATAGTGACAGTGAGTCTGCTCTACATGTATATAGTAACAGTGAGTCTGCTCTACATGTATATAGTAACAGTGAGTCTGCTCTACATGTATATAGTAGCAGTGAGTCTGCTCTACATGTATATAGTAACAGTGAGTCTGCTCTACATGTATATAGTAACAGTGAGTCTGCTCTACATGTATATAGTAACAGTGAGTCTGCTCTACATGTATATAGTAACAGTGAGTCTGCTCTACATGTATATAGTACCAGTGAGTCTGCTCTACATGTATATAGTAACAGTGAGTCTGCTCTACATGTATATAGCAACAGTGAGTCTGCTCTACATGTATATAGTAACAGTGAGTCTGCTCTACATGTATATAGTAACAGTGAGTCTGCTCTACATGTATATAGTAGCAGTGAGTCTGCTCTACATGTATATAGTAACAGTGAGTCTGCTCTACATGTATATAGTAACAGTGAGTCTGCTCTACATGTATATAGTAACAGTGAGTCTGCTCTACATGTATATAGTAACAGTGAGTCTGCTCTACATGTATATAGTACCAGTGAGTCTGCTCTACATGTATATAGTAACAGTGAGTCTGCTCTACATGTATATAGCAACAGTGAGTCTGCTCTACATGTATATAGTGACAGTGAGTCTGCTCTACATGTATATAGTAACAGTGAGTCTGCTCTACATGTATATAGTAACAGTGAGTCTGCTCTACATGTATATAGTAACAGTGAGTCTGCTCTACATGTATATAGTAACAGTGAGTCTGCTCTACATGTATATAGTAACAGTGAGTCTGCTCTACATGTATATAGTAACAGTGAGTCTGCTCTACATGTATATAGTAACAGTGAGTCTGCTCTACATGTATATAGTAACAGTGAGTCTGCTCTACATGTATATAGTAACAGTGAGTCTGCTCTACATGTATATAGTAACAGTGAGTCTGCTCTACATGTATATAGTAACAGTGAGTCTGCTCTACATGTATATAGTAACAGTGAGTCTGCTCTACATGTATATAGTAACAGTGAGTCTGCTCTACATGTATATAGCAACAGTGAGTCTGCTCTACATGTATATAGTAACAGTGAGTCTGCTCTACATGTATATAGTAACAGTGAGTCTGCTCTACATGTATATAGTAGAAGTGAGTCTGCTCTACATGTATATAGCAACAGTGAGTCTGCTCTACATGTATATAGTAACAGTGAGTCTGCTCTACATGTATATAGTAACAGTGAGTCTGCTCTACATGTATATAGTAACAGTGAGTCTGCTCTACATGTATATAGCAACAGTGAGTCTGCTCTACATGTATATAGTAACAGTGAGTCTGCTCTACATGTATATAGCAACAGTGAGTCTGCTCTACATGTATATAGTAAGTGAGTCTGCTCTACATGTATATAGTAACAGTGAGTCTGCTCTACATGTATATAGCAACAGTGAGTCTGCTCTACATGTATATAGTAACAGTGAGTCTGCTCTACATGTATATAGTAACAGTGAGTCTGCTCTACATGTATATAGTAACAGTGAGTCTGCTCTACATGTATATAGTAACAGTGAGTCTGCTCTACATGTATATAGCAACAGTGAGTCTGCTCTACATGTATATAGTAACAGTGAGTCTGCTCTACATGTATATAGTAACAGTGAGTCTGCTCTACATGTATATAGTAACAGTGAGTCTGCTCTACATGTATATAGTAACAGTGAGTCTGCTCTACATGTATATAGTAACAGTGAGTCTGCTCTACATGTATATAGTAACAGTGAGTCTGCTCTACATGTATATAGTAACAGTGAGTCTGCTCTACATGTATATAGTAACAGTGAGTCTGCTCTACATGTATATAGTAACAGTGAGTCTGCTCTACATGTATATAGTAACAGTGAGTCTGCTCTACATGTATATAGTAACAGTGAGTCTGCTCTACATGTATATAGTAACAGTGAGTCTGCTCTACATGTATATAGTAACAGTGAGTCTGCTCTACATGTATATAGTAACAGTGAGTCTGCTCTACATGTATATAGTAACAGTGAGTCTGCTCTACATGTATATAGTAACAGTGAGTCTGCTCTACATGTATATAGTAACAGTGAGTCTGCTCTACATGTATATAGTAACAGTGAGTCTGCTCTACATGTATATAGTAACAGTGAGTCTGCTCTACATGTATATAGTAACAGTGAGTCTGCTCTACATGTATATAGTAACAGTGAGTCTGCTCTACATGTATATAGCAACAGTGAGTATGCTCTACATGTATATAGTAACAGTGAGTCTGCTCTACATGTATATAGTAACAGTGAGTCTGCTCTACATGTATATACTAACAGTGAGTCTGCTCTACATGTATATAGTAACAGTGAGTCTGCTCTACATGTATATAGTAACAGTGAGTCTGCTCTACATGTATATAGTAACAGTGAGTCTGCTCTACATGTATATTGTAACAGTGAGTCTGCTCTACATGTATATAGTAGCAGTGAGTCTGCTCTACATGTATATAGTAACAGTGAGTCTGCTCTACATGTATATAGTAACAGTGAGTCTGCTCTACATGTATATAGTAACAGTGAGTCTGCTCTACATGTATATAGTAACAGTGAGTCTGCTCTACATGTATATAGTAACAGTGAGTCTGCTCTACATGTATATAGCAACAGTGAGTCTGCTCTACATGTATATAGTAACAGTGAGTCTGCTCTACATGTATATAGTAACAGTGAGTCTGCTCTACATGTATATAGTAACAGTGAGTCTGCTCTACATGTATATAGCAACAGTGAGTCTGCTCTACATGTATATAGTAACAGTGAGTCTGCTCTACATGTATATAGTAACAGTGAGTCTGCTCTACATGTATATAGCAACAGTGAGTCTGCTCTACATGTATATAGTGACAGTGAGTCTGCTCTACATGTATATAGTAACAGTGAGTCTGCTCTACATGTATATAGTAACAGTGAGTCTGCTCTACATGTATATAGTAGCAGTGAGTCTGCTCTACATGTATATAGTAACAGTGAGTCTGCTCTACATGTATATAGTAACAGTGAGTCTGCTCTACATGTATATAGTAACAGTGAGTCTGCTCTACATGTATATAGTAACAGTGAGTCTGCTCTACATGTATATAGTACCAGTGAGTCTGCTCTACATGTATATAGTAACAGTGAGTCTGCTCTACATGTATATAGCAACAGTGAGTCTGCTCTACATGTATATAGTAACAGTGAGTCTGCTCTACATGTATATAGTAACAGTGAGTCTGCTCTACATGTATATAGTAGCAGTGAGTCTGCTCTACATGTATATAGTAACAGTGAGTCTGCTCTACATGTATATAGTAACAGTGAGTCTGCTCTACATGTATATAGTAACAGTGAGTCTGCTCTACATGTATATAGTAACAGTGAGTCTGCTCTACATGTATATAGTACCAGTGAGTCTGCTCTACATGTATATAGTAACAGTGAGTCTGCTCTACATGTATATAGCAACAGTGAGTCTGCTCTACATGTATATAGTGACAGTGAGTCTGCTCTACATGTATATAGTAACAGTGAGTCTGCTCTACATGTATATAGTAACAGTGAGTCTGCTCTACATGTATATAGTAACAGTGAGTCTGCTCTACATGTATATAGTAACAGTGAGTCTGCTCTACATGTATATAGTAACAGTGAGTCTGCTCTACATGTATATAGTAACAGTGAGTCTGCTCTACATGTATATAGTAACAGTGAGTCTGCTCTACATGTATATAGTAACAGTGAGTCTGCTCTACATGTATATAGTAACAGTGAGTCTGCTCTACATGTATATAGTAACAGTGAGTCTGCTCTACATGTATATAGTAACAGTGAGTCTGCTCTACATGTATATAGTAACAGTGAGTCTGCTCTACATGTATATAGTAACAGTGAGTCTGCTCTACATGTATATAGCAACAGTGAGTCTGCTCTACATGTATATAGTAACAGTGAGTCTGCTCTACATGTATATAGTAACAGTGAGTCTGCTCTACATGTATATAGTAGAAGTGAGTCTGCTCTACATGTATATAGCAACAGTGAGTCTGCTCTACATGTATATAGTAACAGTGAGTCTGCTCTACATGTATATAGTAGAAGTGAGTCTGCTCTACATGTATATAGTAACAATGAGTCTGCTCTACATGTATATAGTAACAGTGAGTCTGCTCTACATGTATATAGTAACAGTGAGTCTGCTCTACATGTATATAGTAACAGTGAGTCTGCTCTACATGTATATAGTAACAGTGAGTCTGCTCTACATGTATATAGTAACAGTGAGTCTGCTCTACATGTATATAGTAACAGTGAGTCTGCTCTACATGTATATAGTAACAGTGAGTCTGCTCTACATGTATATAGTAACAGTGAGTCTGCTCTACATGTATATAGTAACAGTGAGTCTGCTCTACATGTATATAGTAACAGTGAGTCTGCTCTACATGTATATAGCAACAGTGAGTCTGCTCTACATGTATATAGTAACAGTGAGTCTGCTCTACATGTATATAGCAACAGTGAGTCTGCTCTACATGTATATAGTAAGTGAGTCTGCTCTACATGTATATAGTAACAGTGAGTCTGCTCTACATGTATATAGCAACAGTGAGTCTGCTCTACATGTATATAGTAACAGTGAGTCTGCTCTACATGTATATAGTAACAGTGAGTCTGCTCTACATGTATATAGTAACAGTGAGTCTGCTCTACATGTATATAGTAACAGTGAGTCTGCTCTACATGTATATAGCAACAGTGAGTCTGCTCTACATGTATATAGTAACAGTGAGTCTGCTCTACATGTATATAGTAACAGTGAGTCTGCTCTACATGTATATAGTAACAGTGAGTCTGCTCTACATGTATATAGTAACAGTGAGTCTGCTCTACATGTATATAGTAACAGTGAGTCTGCTCTACATGTATATAGTAACAGTGAGTCTGCTCTACATGTATATAGTAACAGTGAGTCTGCTCTACATGTATATAGTAACAGTGAGTCTGCTCTACATGTATATAGTAACAGTGAGTCTGCTCTACATGTATATAGTAACAGTGAGTCTGCTCTACATGTATATAGTAACAGTGAGTCTGCTCTACATGTATATAGTAACAGTGAGTCTGCTCTACATGTATATAGTAACAGTGAGTCTGCTCTACATGTATATAGTAACAGTGAGTCTGCTCTACATGTATATAGTAACAGTGAGTCTGCTCTACATGTATATAGTAACAGTGAGTCTGCTCTACATGTATATAGTAACAGTGAGTCTGCTCTACATGTATATAGTAACAGTGAGTCTGCTCTACATGTATATAGTAACAGTGAGTCTGCTCTACATGTATATAGTAACAGTAAGTCTGCTCTACATGTATATAGTAACAGTGAGTCTGCTCTACATGTATATAGCAACAGTGAGTATGCTCTACATGTATATAGTAACAGTGAGTCTGCTCTACATGTATATAGTAACAGTGAGTCTGCTCTACATGTATATACTAACAGTGAGTCTGCTCTACATGTATATAGTAACAGTGAGTCTGCTCTACATGTATATAGTAACAGTGAGTCTGCTCTACATGTATATAGTAACAGTGAGTCTGCTCTACATGTATATTGTAACAGTGAGTCTGCTCTACATGTATATAGTAGCAGTGAGTCTGCTCTACATGTATATAGTAACAGTGAGTCTGCTCTACATGTATATAGTAACAGTGAGTCTGCTCTACATGTATATAGTAACAGTGAGTCTGCTCTACATGTATATAGTAGCAGTGAGTCTGCTCTACATGTATATAGTAACAGTGAGTCTGCTCTACATGTATATAGTAACAGTGAGTCTGCTCTACATGTATATAGTAACAGTGAGTCTGCTCTACATGTATATAGTAACAGTGAGTCTGCTCTACATGTATATAGAGGCAGTGAGTCTGCTCTACATGTATTTAGCAACAGTGAGTCTGCTCTACATGTATATAGTAACAGTGAGTCTGCTCTACATGTATATAGTAACAGTGAGTCTGCTCTACATGTATATAGTAACAGTGAGTCTGCTCTACATGTATATAGTAACAGTGAGTCTGCTCTACATGTATATAGTAACAGTGAGTCTGCTCTACATGTATATAGTAACAGTGAGTCTGCTCTACATGTATATAGTAACAGTGAGTCTGCTCTACATGTATATAGTAACAGTGAGTCTGCTCTACATGTATATAGTAACAGTGAGTCTGCTCTACATGTATATAGTAACAGTGAGTCTGCTCTACATGTATATAGTAACAGTGAGTCTGCTCTACATGTATATAGTAACAGTGAGTCTGCTCTACATGTATATAGTAACAGTGAGTCTGCTCTACATGTATATAGCAACAGTGAGTCTGCTCTACATGTATATAGTAACAGTGAGTCTGCTCTACATGTATATAGTAACAGTGAGTCTGCTCTACATGTATATAGTAACAGTGAGTCTGCTCTACATGTATATAGTAGCAGTGAGTCTGCTCTACATGTATATAGTAACAGTGAGTCTGCTCTACATGTATATAGTAACAGTGAGTCTGCTCTACATGTATATAGCAACAGTGAGTCTGCTCTACATGTATATAGTAACAGTGAGTCTGCTCTACATGTATATAGTAACAGTGAGTCTGCTCTACATGTATATAGTAACAGTGAGTCTGCTCTACATGTATATAGTAACAGTGAGTCTGCTCTACATGTATATAGCAACAGTGAGTCTGCTCTACATGTATATAGTAACAGTGAGTCTGCTCTACATGTATATAGTAACAGTGAGTCTGCTCTACATGTATATAGTAACAGTGAGTCTGCTCTACATGTATATAGTAACAGTGAGTCTGCTCTACATGTATATAGTAACAGTGAGTCTGCTCTACATGTATATAGTAACAGTGAGTCTGCTCTACATGTATATAGTAACAGTGAGTCTGCTCTACATGTATATACAGTAACAGTGAGTCTGCTCTACATGTATATAGTAACAGTGAGTCTGCTCTACATGTATATAGTAACAGTGAGTCTGCTCTACATGTATATAGTAACAGTGAGTCTGTTCTACATGTATATAGTAACAGTGAGTCTGCTCTACATGTATATAGTAACAGTGAGTCTGCTCTACATGTATATAGTAACAGTGAGTCTGCTCTACATGTATATAGTAACAGTGAGTCTGCTCTACATGTATATAGTAACAGTGAGTCTGCTCTACATGTATATAGTAACAGTGAGTCTGTTCTACATGTATATAGTAACAGTGAGTCTGCTCTACATGTATATAGTAGCAGTGAGTCTGCTCTACATGTATATAGTAACAGTGAGTCTGCTCTACATGTATATAGCAACAGTGAGTCTGCTCTACATGTATATAGTAACAGTGAGTCTGCTCTACATGTATATAGTAACAGTGAGTCTGTTCTACATGTATATAGTAACAGTGAGTCTGCTCTACATGTATATAGTAACAGTGAGTCTGTTCTACATGTATATAGTAACAGTGAGTCTGCTCTACATGTATATAGTAGCAGTGAGTCTGCTCTACATGTATATAGTAACAGTGAGTCTGCTCTACATGTATATAGTAACAGTGAGTCTGCTCTACATGTATAGAGTAACAGTGAGTCTGCTCTACATGTATTATAGTAACAGTGAGTCTGCTCTACATGTATATAGTAACAGTGAGTCTGCTCTACATGTATATAGTAACAGTGAGTCTGCTCTACATGTATATAGTAACAGTGAGTCTGCTCTGCATGTATATAGTAACAGTGAGTCTGCTCTACATGTATATAGTAACAGTGAGTCTGCTCTACATGTATATAGTAACAGTGAGTCTGCTCTACATGTATATAGTAACAGTGAGTCTGCTCTACATGTATATAGCAACAGTGAGTCTGCTCTACATGTATATAGTAACAGTGAGTCTGCTCTACATGTATATAGTAACAGTGAGTCTGCTCTACATGTATATAGTAACAGTGAGTCTGCTCTACATGTATATAGTAACAGTGAGTCTGCTCTACATGTATATAGTAACAGTGAGTCTGCTCTACATGTATATAGTAAGTGAGTCTGCTCTACATGTATATAGTAACAGTGAGTCTGCTCTACATGTATATAGTAACAGTGAGTCTGCTCTACATGTATATAGTAACAGTGAGTCTGCTCTACATGTATATAGTAACAGTGAGTCTGCTCTACATGTATATAGTAACAGTGAGTCTGCTCTACATGTATATAGTAACAGTGAGTCTGCTCTACATGTATATAGTAACAGTGAGTCTGCTCTACATGTATATAGTAACAGTGAGTCTGCTCTACATGTATATAGTAGCAGTGAGTCTGCTCTACATGTATATAGTAGCAGTGAGTCTGCTCTACATGTATATAGTAACAGTGAGTCTGCTCTACATGTATATAGTAACAGTGAGTCTGCTCTACATGTATATAGTAACAGTAAGTCTGCTCTACATGTATATAGTAACAGCTGCTCTACATGTATATAGTAACAGTGAGTCTGCTCTACATGTATATAGTAACAGTGAGTCTGCTCTACATGTATATAGTAACAGTGAGTCTGCTCTACATGTATATAGTAACAGTGAGTCTGCTCTACATGTATATAGTAACAGTGAGTCTGCTCTACATGTATATAGTAATAGTGAGTCTGCTCTACATGTATATAGTAACAGTGAGTCTGCTCTACATGTATATAGTAGCAGTGAGTCTGCTCTACATGTATATAGTAACAGTGAGTCTGCTCTACATGTATATAGTAACTAGTGAGTCTGCTTACCATCTCTCCCTCCTTCTTTCCCTGCTTTCATCATCACTCACTCACTGTTGAGTCATCCTCCTCCTTTCTTGTTCACTCCCTCATACACATCTCCCACTACCCAACCTCTCTTCATATACTTTGCCCTCCTCTTCATTCTCCCTCCTTCCAACTTTTCACTATCTCATAGCTCACCCTTCCTCATCCTTCATCCCCAGTCCATCACTACACTCCTCTCAACTGCCATCCATCTTTCTCTCACCTCACATACCTCCCTTCATCTTCCATTCCGAAACCTCCCCTCCACCTTCCACTCAACTTCCCTTCTCTCTTCTCTCTCAAACCTCTCCTCCATCTTCTTCAAAACCTCTCCTCCATCTTCCTTCACAACCTCCCCTCCATCTTCCTTCCAACTTCACCTCCATCTTCCTTCAAAACCTCTCCTCCATCTTCCCTTCATAAACCAACAATAGAAGTGGAATGACCACCAGAAACTCTCAATATTTAATTAATGCATACAAGTTGTCAAAAGTTGTTAAATATTCCTCTCATTGTCACTACAAACAGTCTCTGTTTGGAGCCCTTACAGTATCTCATTGGATGGTCTAATCGAAACAAAAAGTATTTGTAATATGCACGTGTATATTAGCTTCATCATCAAGATGACATTTTCACAAAACACACTGAAGCAAGAAGAACTACATCTAACCGAAATGTCAGGTAAGCGAATATTAAGTTGATAACCGAGACAATCATTGCATCTGTTTGTCAACTGAGTTTGAGAAAAATGACTAGTAGGACGTGTATTATTAGCGACCATTATCCAGTTCACAGATGAGCTAGTTGCAAAGCATGTCCAACACCTTCCCTGTCTTCCAGCATCTGTTGTGCTTTACAGGTAATACCTCCATCATGGCTGATAGGTTTACTACTTTCCAACATGCTAAAAAAATCTATATGTTATAAGAATTTCATTCTCTTCTTAGCTTTTCATCGTGAAGGGTGTCCAAAGAGTTTTGTAGACGAGCACACTTGGGGAAGTAAAGTTACTTAAGTGCTTCCAAAGATATTCTCCTATGTAGTTTGGCTCGAGAGGTGTATCTTCCTTATTCCAGCTGGAGAGATTAGCTCATTCTCTCACTGGCTAGAGGCTTTTTCTTTTAACTCTCTCTTAGTCCAGTGGGAAAAAAAGTGTGTGTCCCCATACAACTATTGTCAACCTGCCTCAATCCAGTGTGGTGTTGGTCCAGTGTGTGTCCCCATAGAGCTATTGTCAATCTACTTCAACTTGCCTCAACCCAGTGTTGTGTTGGTCCAGTGTGTGTCCTCATAGAGCTATTGTCAACCTACTTGAACCCAGTGTGATGTTGGTCCAGTGTGTATCCCCATAGAGCTATTGTCAATCTACTTCAACTTGCCTCAACCCAATGTGGTATTGGTCCAGTGTGTGCCCCCATAGAGCTATATTGTCAACCTACTTCAACTTGCCTCAACCCAGTGTCGTGTAGGTCCAGTGTGTGTCCCCATAGAGCTATTGTCAACCTACTTCAACCTGCCTCAACCCAGTGTGGTGTTGGTCCAGTGTGTGTCCCCCATAGAGCTATTGCCAACCTACTTCAACCTGCCTCAACCCAGTGTGGTGTTGGTCCAGTGTGTGTCGCCGTAGAGTTATTGTCAACCTACTTCAACCTGCCTCAACCCAGTGTGGTGTTGGTCCAGTGTGTGTCCCCATAGAGCTATTGTCAACCTACTTCAACCTGCCTCAACCCAGTGTGGTGTTGGTCCAGTGTGTATCCCCATAGAGCTATTGTCCACCTGCCTCAACCTGTCTCAACCCAGTGTGGTGTTGGTCCAGTGTGTGTCCCCATAGAGCTATTGTTAACCTACTTCAACCTGCCTCAATCCAGTGTGGTGTTGGTCCAGTGTGTGTCCCTATAGAGCTATTGTCAACCTACTTCAACCTGCCTCAACCCAGTGTGTGTACCCATAGAGCTATTGCCAACCTACTTCAACCTGCCTCAACCCAGTGTGGTATTGGTCCAGAGTGTGTCCCCGTAGAGCTATTGTCAACCTGCTTCAACCTGCCTCAACCCAGTGTGATGTTGCTGCAGTGTGCATTCAGGAATGGAGCATGTGCACGTGGTCCCCTCAGGAGTGTGATGAGGTGCAACTAAGTGTAAGTCTCACGAGTAATTTGGATGAATAGCATGCGCTTGATCTGCACTGATGAGGAAGGATTTGGAGATGGACTCCTCAAATGCCACTGGAGAAGTATTAGTTGTACCTGCGATGAGAAATGGAAAAGGAGCACGTGGTGTGTGTGTGGACGGGGAGGGGAGATTTAGAGAGCATAAATGAAATCACCTCATAAAGGAATATCGCACAGGTGTCTAGTATATTATAGGAAATGTTCAGTATACTACAGGAAGTGCTGTATTGAGATTCATAAGGTAATAATTCCACAAACTCTAGACCCAATGCAAACTATAGTAGTATGGAAAGCTGCCTGCTGCAATTGAGACGAGCCACTACAGACACAGCTCCCTGTTGGTGCAGAGGTGGGAGCTTATTGTAATCAAGCAGCAGCGGCAAGTCACCAACGTTGCTGCACGTCTAGGGACAAGCCGAGAAGGAAACCTTGATATCACAAGCACTGAGTGGAGATCCTGCCATCACCAGCACAGAGTGGAGATCCTGCCATCACCAGCACAGAGTGGAGATCCTGCCATCACCAGCACAGAGTGGAGACCCTGCCATCACCAGCACAGAGTGGAGATCCTGCCATCACCAGCACAGAGTGGAGATCCTGCCATCACCAGCACTGAGTGGAGACCCTGCCATCACCAGCATAGAGTGGAGACCCTGCCATCGCCAGCACAGAGTGGAGACCCTGCCATCACCAGCACAGAGTGGAGATCCTGCCATCACCAGCACATCTCCTGCCATCACCAGCACAGAGTAGAGATCCTGTCATCGCCAGCACAGAGTGGAGACCCTGCCATCACCAGCACAGAGTGGAGATCCTGCCATCACCAGCACAGAGTGGAGACCGTGCCATCACCAGGACAGAGTGGAGACACTGCCATCACCAGGACAGAGTGGAGACACTGCCATCACCAGCACAGAGTGGAGATCCTGCCATCACCAGCACAGAGTGGAGACCCTGCCATCACCAGCACAGAGTGGAGACCCTGCCATCACCAGGACAGAGTGGAGATCCTGCCATCGCCAGCACAGAGTGGAGATCCTGCCATCACCAGCATAGAGTGGAGACCCTGCCATCACCAGCACTGAGTGGAGACACTGCCATCACCAGCACAGAGTGGAGATCCTGTCATCGCCAGCACAGAGTGGAGATCCTGCCATCACCAGCACAGAGTGGAGATCCTGCCATCACCAGCACAGAGTGGAGACCGTGCCATCACCAGCACAGAGTGGAGACCCTGCCATCACCAGCACAGAGTGGAGACCCTGCCATCACCAGCACAGAGTGGAGACCCTGCCATCACCAGCACAGAGTGGAGACCCTGCCATCACCAGGACAGAGTGGAGATCCTGCCATCACCAGCACAGAGTGTAGATCCTGCCATCACCAGCATAGAGTGGAGATCCTGCCATCACCAGCACAGAGTGGAGACCCTGCCATCACCAGCACTGAGTGGAGACACTGCCATCACCACCACAGAGTGGAGACCCTGCCATCACCAGCACAGAGTGGAGATCCTGCCATCACCAGCACAGAGTGGAGACACTGCCATCACCAGCACAGAGTGGAGACCCTGCCATCACGACGGGGAGGGGAGATTTAGAGAGCATAAATGAAATCACCTCATAAAGGAATATCGCACAGGTGTCTAGTATATTATAGGAAATGTTCAGTATACTACAGGAAGTGCTGTATTGAGATTCATAAGGTAATAATTCCACAAACTCTAGACCCAATGCAAACTATAGTAATATGGAAAGCTGCCTGCTGCAATTGAGACGAGCCACTACAGACACAGCTCCCTGTTGGTGCAGAGGTGGGATCTTATTGTAATCAAGCAGCAGCGGCAAGTCACCAACGTTGCTGCACGTCTAGGTACAAGCCGAGAAGGAAACCATGATATCACAAGCACTGAGTGGAGATCCTGCCATCACCAGCACAGAGTGGAGATCCTGCCATCACCAGCACAGAGTGGAGACCCTGCCATCACCAGCACAGAGTGGAGATCCTGCCATCACCAGCACAGAGTGGAGACCCTGCCATCACCAGCACAGAGTGGAGACCCTGCCATCACCAGCACAGAGTGGAGACCCTGCCATCACCAGCACAGAGTGGAGATCCTGCCATCACCAGCACTGAGTGGAGACCCTGCCACCACCAGCACAGAGTGGAGACACTGCCATCACCAGCACTGAGTGGAGACCCTGCCATCACCAGCACAGAGTGGAGATCCTGCCATCACCAGCACTGAGTGGAGATCCTACCATCACCAGCACAGAGTGGAGACCCTGCCATCACCAGCACAGAGTGGAGACCCTGCCATCACCAGGACAGAGTGGAGATCCTGCCATCACCAGCACAGAGTGTAGATCCTGCCATCACCAGCATAGAGTGGAGACACTGCCATCACCACCACAGAGTGGAGACCCTGCCATCACCAGCACTGAGTGGAGACACTGCCATCACCACCACAGAGTGGAGACCCTGCCATCACCAGCACAGAGTGGAGACACTGCCATCACCAGCACAGAGTGGAGACACTGCTATCACCACCACAGAGTGGAGATCCTGCCATCACCAGCACAGAGTGGAGACCGTGCCATCACCACCACAGAGTAGAGACCCTGCCATCACCAGCATAGAGTGGAGACCCTGCCATCACCAGCATAGAGTGGATACCCTGCCATCACCAGCATAGAGTAGAGACCCTGCCATCACCAGCATAGAGTGGAGACACTGCCATCACCAGCATAGAGTGGATACCCTGCCATCACCAGCATAGAGTGGAGACCCTGCCATCACCAGCACAGAGTGGAGACCCTGCCATCACCAGCACAGAGTGGAGATCCTGCCATCACCAGCACTGAGTGGAGACACTGCCATCACCAGGACAGAGTGGAGACCCTGCCATCACCAACACAGAGTAGAGACCCTGCCATCACCAGCACTGAGTGGAGATCCTGCCATCACCAGCACAGAGTGGAGACCCTGCCATCACCAGCACAGAGTGGAGATCCTGCCATCACCAGCACATCTCCTGCCATCACCAGCACAGAGTAGAGATCCTGTCATCGCCAGCACAGAGTGGAGACCCTGCCATCACCAGCACAGAGTGGAGATCCTGCCATCACCAGCACAGAGTGGAGACCGTGCCATCACCAGGACAGAGTGGAGACACTGCCATCACCAGGACAGAGTGGAGACACTGCCATCACCAGCACAGAGTGGAGATCCTGCCATCACCAGCACAGAGTGGAGACCCTGCCATCACCAGCACAGAGTGGAGACCCTGCCATCACCAGGACAGAGTGGAGATCCTGCCATCGCCAGCACAGAGTGGAGATCCTGCCATCACCAGCATAGAGTGGAGACCCTGCCATCACCAGCACTGAGTGGAGACACTGCCATCACCAGCACAGAGTGGAGATCCTGTCATCGCCAGCACAGAGTGGAGATCCTGCCATCACCAGCACAGAGTGGAGATCCTGCCATCACCAGCACAGAGTGGAGACCGTGCCATCACCAGCACAGAGTGGAGACCCTGCCATCACCAGCACAGAGTGGAGACCCTGCCATCACCAGCACAGAGTGGAGACCCTGCCATCACCAGCACAGAGTGGAGACCCTGCCATCACCAGGACAGAGTGGAGATCCTGCCATCACCAGCACAGAGTGGAGATCCTGCCATCACCAGCATAGAGTGGAGATCCTGCCATCACCAGCACAGAGTGGAGACCCTGCCATCACCAGCACTGAGTGGAGACACTGCCATCACCACCACAGAGTGGAGACCCTGCCATCACCAGCACAGAGTGGAGATCCTGCCATCACCAGCACAGAGTGGAGACCCTGCCATCACGACGGGGAGGGGAGATTTAGAGAGCATAAATGAAATCACCTCATAAAGGAATATCGCACAGGTGTCTAGTATATTATAGGAAATGTTCAGTATACTACAGGAAGTGCTGTATTGAGATTCATAAGGTAATAATTCCACAAACTCTAGACCCAATGCAAACTATAGTAATATGGAAAGCTGCCTGCTGCAATTGAGACGAGCCACTACAGACACAGCTCCCTGTTGGTGCAGAGGTGGGATCTTATTGTAATCAAGCAGCAGCGGCAAGTCACCAACGTTGCTGCACGTCTAGGTACAAGCCGAGAAGGAAACCATGATATCACAAGCACTGAGTGGAGATCCTGCCATCACCAGCACAGAGTGGAGATCCTGCCATCACCAGCACAGAGTGGAGACCCTGCCATCACCAGCACAGAGTGGAGATCCTGCCATCACCAGCACAGAGTGGAGACCCTGCCATCACCAGCACAGAGTGGAGACCCTGCCATCACCAGCACAGAGTGGAGACCCTGCCATCACCAGCACAGAGTGGAGATCCTGCCATCACCAGCACTGAGTGGAGACCCTGCCACCACCAGCACAGAGTGGAGACACTGCCATCACCAGCACTGAGTGGAGACCCTGCCATCACCAGCACAGAGTGGAGATCCTGCCATCACCAGCACTGAGTGGAGATCCTACCATCACCAGCACAGAGTGGAGACCCTGCCATCACCAGCACAGAGTGGAGACCCTGCCATCACCAGGACAGAGTGGAGATCCTGCCATCACCAGCACAGAGTGTAGATCCTGCCATCACCAGCATAGAGTGGAGACACTGCCATCACCACCACAGAGTGGAGACCCTGCCATCACCAGCACTGAGTGGAGACACTGCCATCACCACCACAGAGTGGAGACCCTGCCATCACCAGCACAGAGTGGAGACACTGCCATCACCAGCACAGAGTGGAGACACTGCTATCACCACCACAGAGTGGAGATCCTGCCATCACCAGCACAGAGTGGAGACCGTGCCATCACCACCACAGAGTAGAGACCCTGCCATCACCAGCATAGAGTGGAGACCCTGCCATCACCAGCATAGAGTGGATACCCTGCCATCACCAGCATAGAGTAGAGACCCTGCCATCACCAGCATAGAGTGGAGACACTGCCATCACCAGCATAGAGTGGATACCCTGCCATCACCAGCATAGAGTGGAGACCCTGCCATCACCAGCACAGAGTGGAGACCCTGCCATCACCAGCACAGAGTGGAGATCCTGCCATCACCAGCACTGAGTGGAGACACTGCCATCACCAGGACAGAGTGGAGACCCTGCCATCACCAACACAGAGTAGAGACCCTGCCATCACCAGCACTGAGTGGAGATCCTGCCATCACCAGCACAGAGTGGAGACCCTGCCATCACCAGCACAGAGTAGAGACCCTGCCATCACCAGCACTGAGTGGAGATCCTGCCATCACAAGCACAGAGTGCCTGCCATCACCAGCACTGAGTGGAGACACTGCCATCACCAGGACAGAGTGGAGACACTGCCATCACCAGGAGAGTGGAGACACTGCCATCACCAGCACAGAGTAGAGACCTTGCCATCACCAGCACAGAGTGGAGATCCTGCATTACCAGCACTGAGTGGAGACACTGCCATCACCAGCACTGAATGGAGATCCTGCCATCGCCAGCACAGAGTGGAGATCCTGCCATCGCCAGCACAGAGTGGAGATCCTGCCATCGCCAGCACAGAGTGGAGATACTGCCATCACCAGCACAGAGTAGAGAGACCTTGCCATCACCAGCACAGAGTGGAGATCCTGCCATCACCAGCACTGAGTGGAGACACTGCCATCACCAGCACTGAGTGGAGATCCTGCCATCACCAGCACTGAGTGGAGACACTGCCATCACCAGCACTGAGTGGAGATCCTGCCATCACCAGCACAAAGGGGAGATCCTGCCATCGCCAGCACAGAGTGGAGATCCTGCCATCGCCAGCACAGAGTGGAGATCCTGCCATCACCAGCACAGAGTAGAGAGACCTTGCCATCACCAGCACTGAGTGGAGACACTGCCATCACCAGCACTGAGTGGAGATCCTGCCATCGCCAGCACAGAGGGGAGATCCTGCCATCGCCAGCACAGAGTGGAGATCCTGCCATCGCCAGCACAGAGTAGAGAGACCTTGCCATCACCAGCACAGAGTGGAGATCCTGCCATCACCAGCACTGAGTGGAGACACTGCCATCACCAGCACTGAGTGGAGATCCTGCCATCACCAGCACTGAGTGGAGACACTGCCATCACCAGCACAGAGTAGAGACCCTGCCATCACCAGCACAGAGTGGAGACCCTGCCATCACCAGCACTGAGTGGAGACCCTGCCATCGCCAGCATAGAGTGGAGACCCTGCCATCACCAGCACAGAGTGGAGTCCCTGCCATCACCAGCACTGAGTGGATACCCTGCCATCGCCAAGAGTGGCACAATTGGCAAGGTTGGACAAACTTGTTTCCTAGCAACCACTTGTCAAGTTTCGACCAAGTCTACGGAGAGTGTGCGATAGCTCCTCATGTTCCACATCCCGTCATGCAGGACGTCAAAATAGTCATAATTGATGGTCTCCCTGGAGACCAACTGGCCAAGGAGTAGCCACAATGTAATTACCAGCACATATCCTGCGCAGAGTCCACTCAACATTGGAGGACATGGCTCCCTGTGCACTCTGCGATCCTACCTGCACAGAGTTCAATTGTACACAGTTAAAAGGTCATTTACACATGGCATAAACATGAATAATTCATGAGGACACACTTGAAATGGAAACATTTTTTAGCTATAAACAACACGAAAAAGATCAAAATAAAAACACAAATTAACAACAATACCAATTCAACAACAACGACAGCAACAACATGGTATTCACCTCTTCATTGTCAAAGAGTGCAAGCATTCGGACGTTTGTATCATTATCCTGTTGACCGGCTTGCAGTAGACCCTAGTAATATGGTAATCAAGGAGAATAAGGGTTAATTACATAGAATAAGAGTTAATTACATACATGTGCTGTACAAATATCTCAATATGTTTGCAGCCTCCAGTTGGAGCTCACCTGAAGGCCTGTGTAGCAGTTCATCAAGTTATCAATACGAGGAGCAAAAATAAACTCTTGGAAAGCTCCACCCAACGTCTACGTAATTATACAGACATTACACACACACACACACATGATAATTAAGACAACACACGATAAGTACAACAATATACGATAAGTACAACAACACATGATAAGTACAACAACACATGATAAGTACAATATACGATAAGTACAACACATGATAAGTACAACAACACATGATAATTACAACACATGATAATTACAACAGCACATGCTAATCACAACAACACATGATAAGTACAACACACGATAATTACAACAACACACGATAATTACAACACACGATAAGTACAACAACACACGATAATTACAACAACACATGATAATTAACAACACACGATAAGTACAACAATATACGATAATTACAACAACATACCATAAGTACAACAACATATGATAAGTACAACAATATACGATAAGTACAACAATATACAACAATATACGATAATTGCAACAACAAATGTCTCGTGAGTAAATGATGGAGAAAGATATTGTGTCTACACTGTCCACTATATCACTGAGAGTTCGCTGAGAGAACAAATGAATAACAGTATCACAACGACATCACATTCCTGATGAAGGCTAGAGCATCTAGTCGAGATGTTGAAGGAATACGAAATTCAAGTTGATTATTGAGGTCATGTAATTATATTATGTCAACTGAGAGTTCATTAAGAGATGATAGCAATAATTAGAACAATAGATTAACAACAAAACCAGTATGCAGATTAGTACATAGTCATGCTGACCAGTTCGTTGTCATGGTTACTAGTTCGCAAGACAATCGAAGTTTATTGAGGTAAGCCATTGCGTAATAACTACTCCATATGCCACAGAAGTTCGTCTGAACTGGACACAAAAACTATTGAAAAGTAGGCTCAACTAACGAGCCACTTTTAATCAGCACAAGAGGAGGATGAGCCCCCTCCTCCCCCCTCCCCCTCCCCCCATGCATAGTGCAGGAAGATGAATCATAATTAACTAACAGTCTTGCGGCCAACCTCATCTACACTTTATGCATCAACTCATGAACATATTCAAGTACTCAAGGGGAACACGTATAGCTTCCCCCGTGTTACATCCGTATACACGGCACATGCATACATGTAGCTTCCCCCATGTGACGTCCATATACATGGCACATGCATGGCTTCCCCCGTGTGACATCCATATATACAGCACATGCATGGCTTCCCCCGTGTGACGTCCATATATATGGACGGGTGCCACAGGTGTGCACAGCATTACTATGTTGGGGGGGAGAAACATAGCTACAATTTGCAAAATAGCTAGGGATGGTCTGGATTCTGCAAGGCATATAGCTATATCACCTCCAGGAAATTTATGTCATACAGAAATTAACATCAAGGCCATTGATTTATATTATATCTTATATTTTTTGGATCATAATTGCAGGTCCCATGGACGCAAAGGTGTCAGTAATAGAGTCATAATTTAGCTTAGCAGTGATATCATTTTCAACATAAAAGTTCTCAACTCTCTCTTGAGATGTCGTGGATCGAAGCTTGTTTTTAACAATGGTGAGTTTACTAAAGCTTCTCTCATAGGATGCTGTGGTCACAGGAAGTGTGACAAACAAACGATAAAGTTGGTATAGTTCTTCATACACTCTGTGCAGATCAGTCCGATGCAAAACTTGTAATACATCCAGAACTGTTTTGCAATTTTGAATTTTGAAGAAGGTCTCTCCTCAGGGAAAACTCTGTTTTCAGAGCTGATGATTAGACAATGACAATGATTTGTGGGCAACACTAATGACAATAAGTGGGAAAGTAGACAGTTCAGCATCTCCAGTTATTGTCTAAAGTTTCTCCCTTTACAGTAAAAATGGACCCTAGCTATTATATATTAAAAAAATAAAAATAAAAAATAATAAAAAATAATAATAACGCTACACGCGCTGATTTACGCGGGTCAGGGGCTCTCTACTACACTATTCACTACACAAGCACATTCAAAAGCTGCCAGCTCAAAGCAATAGCAAGCAGCACTCGACTCAATCTTATTCTCGTGATAGTGGTCATGTGATCTCACAAACTGCGTCCAAAATTATTGACTCGGTCCGTGTGACTGATTTGTGTGTGAATGATAGAGCTTAGCTTAGCTTGCTAGCTGGCTGCCTGGTAAAGCTGTGTTGGTTGGGGGGGCGGACGCCCTCTCCGCACCCCCCCCCCCCTTAGTACAGCCTATGACGGGTGCACTCATCCAAATTTTCGAATTCCATGCCCTAATATTCATGTCATTGCTAAGGAACAGAACAAACATCAACAACTTTCTAATGAAAAATAGCAATCGAAAGACTTCAATGGACACTCTGCTCTCTGATTTTAACTGGAGGAAAGACTGCATTTGCCAGGGTTTAGGCCAGGGGAGAGCCACAACCCCAAATCTGCTTAGCACTGTAGTAATTTCGGTTTTCCTGGATGCCTTTATAACTGATATTATAATATCTACTTGAGAGGGAGAAATGGATGCATACGTATGACACACAAGCAGACTGAGGTGGTCCTACTGGGCAGCTCAGTGACTCACTGCACTTCAAATTCCATTCTTCTCGGCAAATTAGAATTAGCCCAAAGCTTAGAAGCGATCGTATGTAAATTAGTCAATGCAGTCCGTGTCCATGAATGCTTAACCTTTGACCTCGGGGATCAGTTGGTTCGGTGCTTGCTATGAGAAATTGGCACCTTTTATTCTAAATGATGCACATCCACACTTTGTGTTTGTGTGATCATTTGCAATGAAGTTGGTGAGTGGCTATAGCTCCAGGCAATG
Organism: Cladorhizidae sp. MBARI D1340-BT2; assembly: GCA_028752905.1. Classification (NCBI taxonomy): domain Eukaryota; kingdom Metazoa; phylum Porifera; class Demospongiae; order Poecilosclerida; family Cladorhizidae; species Cladorhizidae sp. MBARI D1340-BT2. Next base: position 9,578,106 of record JAQNBH010000007.1, read on the forward strand.
AAGTTGGTGAGTGGCTATAGCTCCAGGCAATGAAGTTGGTGAGTGGCTATAGCTCCAGGCAATGAAGTTGGTGAGTGGCTATAGCTCCAGGAAATGAAGTTGGTGAGTGGCTATAGCTCCAGGCAATGAAGTTGGTGAGTGGCTATAGCTCCAGGCAATGAAGTTGGTGAGTGGCTATAGCTCCAGGCAATGAAGTTGGTGAGTGGCTATAGCTCCAGGCAATGAAGTTGGTGAGTGGCTATAGCTCCAGGCAATGAAGTTGGTGAGTGGCTATAGCTCCAGGCAATGAAGTTGGTGAGTGGCTATAGCTCCAGGCAATGAAGTTGGTGAGTGGCTATAGCTCCAGGCAATGAAGTTGGTAAGTGACTATATAGCTCCAGGCAATGAAGTTGGTGAGTGGCTATAGCTCCAGGCAATGAAGTTGGTGAGTGGCTATAGCTCCAGGCATAGACTACTAGAACTAATTGACTCAACACTCCCCAACAGGGCCTTGCCATATGGGGCTTAAAAACGGAACTCGGACAAAAATCTTAAACTTATATATTTCTGGTTCTAATCCGTGTTTTTAGATCACATTTTAAATGTAGCATCCTTAGATAGTGTAGTTTAATCTCTCTAGAAGACTCGTCATAAAATTGTTCGCACTCAACATAGCGAAATAAAACACCAAACATACTTGCTTATGTATAGTTAATTGTTCTAGTTATATTGTCTATGCGCTAGTGCTTCTGCCTTTTCCTGGTCTTCCTGTGTCTCTCCCCCTGGCTGGCATCCCTGCTTATCTTTTTGGACTTCTTGTGGATTTGAGACATGGTATCCTTGGCAAGGTTGCTGCCAAAGCAATTGAACAGGGACCCTGCCATAAATGGCAACAACTCCTCTACCAACAAGTGTCCACTGTCACATACCTCGTTCTGGCGTCCTTGGTAGTTGCAAACAAACTTACTCACAACAGCCTGGAAGACCTTCAAAGCACCGTCACAGGCAAGGAAGCTTGCCCTCCTATCAGGGTCACCAACTATGTGCCTCCACACCTGGCTCACATCGACTGTGAGGCTGACAGCCAGCTCGGTGGGTGCCTTGAGTCCTCCCCTGTTCAAGGTGTTGGTCATCCACAGGTACTCCTCATCCACCTCGTCAGTGTCAAACACTGGGTCCTTGACACCAGCCTCCTTGTCCACCAATAAGTTGATGCAGTCATCACAGTCCATCTTCTTAGTGGCCTGGTATCCCAGATAGCCTGCAATGTGTCCCAGGGCAGGCTTGGCATGGTCAGGTGGCTCATATGCATCTTCCTCACCTGTGGCAGCAGCCACAAGGCTCTTGACGAAGCTATCGATCACCTGCTGGTCCTCCTGCCTCATTGCCTGCCTGGCTCCAGACATCTCCTGCTGCACCTCCTTGATGCCGTAACCGCTGTACCACAGGAGGGCATGCTTGTGTATGATGGCCTCGCCCTGCAGGAAGTTGCGGACACTCGTCCACCGTCATCTGCATTGAGCTTGTCAATGGTGAAGCAGATGAATTGGTGGTGGTTGTCGCCAGGCCCCCTCTTGATCTCAAATCTGCATCACAAACATAATTACACAGTTAGTGTTAAAAAAATTGCTTGGGTCACAGACTACTTGGGTCACAGACTACCTATTATTCTGTGTCTGTTGGGTCTAATTGAAACGTAGTGCACAGTCTGTCTGTAGTGCTATAAGACTTTAGGAATAAAGAGTTTAAAATATTTTTAATTGCTTTTTAGTTCCCTTCTGGGCTAGGGCTAGGGCTGTGGAGGCCAACAAAAATGGGGGGGGGGGGGGGGGGGGGAAATAACCGAAAAGGTCAAGGTTCATAAAAAATTCATAAGGTCAAGATTCATAACCGGGACTAGACCAAAATGTTCAAACCCGGTACCGGTACATTAGCCACAGTATTTAAATTACATTTACCTGAAATCATGGTCGATACAGAAGCCTGGCCTGCACATCTTTTCCCACAGGTCGGCAAAGTCATTGACAGAGTCCTTTGCCATCAGCTCAACCTCCTGCTGCTGAAGCAACTCCGCCGTCCTTTGGTGTCTGACCTCCATGATGGCTGCCTGGGCGGGTCTGGGCTGTACCACTGGGACATGACTGTAGTAGCCAGGGTACTTGGGGAAGAGGGATGGGATGGAAGTTGATTTGAGATGCCTACGTTTCCTGTCAGCGCCAGTCTTTTTCACCTGTGTGGCCTCAAAGTCCTCGGGCTGAAAGTGTTTGTCACAGACACCTCCATGCTTGGTGTCAACGGAATCCTCTCGGTGGAGTGTTTTCACCCACTTCTGCCTGATCTCCTCATTAGCAGGAAAGATTCTCACTGTATACTTCTTGGGCTCTGGCACCTCGCCCTCTTCCTCGACTGCCTTGTCCTGTTTCGTTAAGTCATAGCCAGAGCGGCAATTAACTGCCTGGCACTTTTTTCCCATGCCTTAAGTTGAAATCTTCACTTGTAATATCGTTCAGCTGTTCAGCTTCTCTGGTATGGTGGCTACTGCAGTGGCGGATCCAGGATTTAATACAAAAAGTGTTTCAAAAACGTGCCTGGTATCGATCGGTAAAGGGTCTCGCTGCGTGGAGACTATGTCCCGAGATGCAAACTACTTTTCCAACGAAGCGCTTGTACGATTGTACGATGAGAGATGTTTGGAAAATTTCTTAAACTTGAAAATGTAAGTTGCTAATTCGTCTGCAAGTGAAAAAAGTCTTTTATTTGAAGATTTGAAACAAAAGTAGCGCTGCTCATCGTGGCAAATAGCTACATGAAATATAGCTAGCTAGATACTGTAGCTATACATAGCTAGCTAGATATAGCTATCTAGATACGGCTACACATAGCTAGCTAGATACAGCTATACATAGCTAGCTAGATACAGCTATACATAGCTAGCAAATACATAACTAGCTAATGAATATATAGCTAACAAAAACTAAAATATACAAAAAAGAAAAAAAGCCAAAATAATATTATAGCTTTTCATTTGTCAGCCCCATACGGCGCGGCAAGGCGGGGCCCTTTTAGGCAGTGTTGAGTCAATTAGTTCTAGTAGTCTATGCTCCAGGCAATGAAGTTGGTGAGTGGCTATAGCTCCAGGCAATGAAGTTGGTGAGTGGCTATAGCTCCAGGCAATGAAGTTGGTGAGTGGCTATAGCTCCAGGCAATGAAGTTGGTGAGTGGCTATAGCTCCAGGCAATGAAGTTGGTGAGTGGCTATAGCTCCAGGCAATGAAGTTGGTGAGTGGGTATAGCTCCAGGCAATGAAGTTGGTGAGTGGGTATAGCTCCAGGCAATGAAGTTGGTGAGTGGCTATAGCTCCAGGCAATGAAGTTGGTGAGTGGCTATAGCTCCAGGCAATGAAGTTGGTGAGTGGGTATAGCTCCAGGCAATGAAGTTGGTGAGAGGCTATAGCTCCAGGCAATGAAGTTGGTGAGTGGCTATAGCTCCAGGCAATGAAGTTGGTGAGTGGCTATAGCTCCAGGCAATGAAGTTGGTGAGTGGCTATAGCTCCAGGCAATGAAGTTGGTGAGTGGCTATAGCTCCAGGCAATGAAGTTGGTGAGTGGCTATAGCTCCAGGCAATGAAGTTGGTGAGTGGGTATAGCTCCAGGCAATGAAGTTGGTGAGTGGGTATAGCTCCAGGCAATGAAGTTGGTGGAGTGGCTATAGCTCCAGGCAATGAAGTTGGTGAGTGGCTATAGCTCCAGGCAATGAAGTTGGTGAGTGGCTATAGCTCCAGGCAATGAAGTTGGTGAGTGGCTATAGCTCCAGGCAATGAAGTTGGTGAGTGGCTATAGCTCCAGGCAATGAAGTTGGTAAGTGGGTATAGCTCCAGGCAATGAAGTTGGTGAGTGGCTATAGCTCCAGGCAATGAAGTTGGTGAGTGGCTATAGCTCCAGGCAATGAAGTTGGTGAGTGGCTATAGCTCCAGGCAATGAAGTTGGTGAGTGGCTATAGCTCCAGGCAATGAAGTTGGTGAGTGGCTATAGCTCCAGGCAATGAAGTTGGTGGGTGGCTATAGCTCCAGGCAATGAAGTTAGTGAGTGGCTATAGCTCCAGGCAATGAAGTTGGTGAGTGGCTATAGCTCCAGGCAATGAAGTTGGTGAGTGGCTATACAATGTAGCTCCAGGCAATGAAGTTGGTGAGTGGCTATAGCTCCAGGCAATGAAGTTGGTGAGTGGCTATAGCTCCAGGCAATGAAGTTGGTGAGTGGCTATAGCTCCAGGCAATGAAGTTGGTGAGTGGCTATAGCTCCAGGCAATGAAGTTGGTGAGTGGCTATAGCTCCAGGCAATGAAGTTAGTGAGTGGCTATAGCTCCAGGCAATGAAGTTGGTGAGTGGCTATAGCTCCAGGTAATGAAGTTGGTGAGTGGCTATAGCTCCAGGCAAGGATTTGCTGGTTGTTATAGTGTCCAGCCAGTGACTCTGCTTGAGCTATTGTTGCTCTTGATGCTTTCTAAAACTTCCATCTCCTCGACACACTTCAGCTCCACCAAGTCTACAAGTAGATAGTCAACACCAACTTCTTACGGTCTTTGCATATAATTTCGACATATGTACTTGCCGCTTGCTACATGCCCCCTGCCCAATCTTTAAGATCGCCAAGAAGAGCACAGTGGGTGGTTCTTGTTCTCTGTGTAGTTACTTGTGGAATGCTTCTCGATGGGTGGAGCCTCACACGCAAATGACTCAATAGCTCTTCAGAATAATTCCATGTGCACATTGAGGCCACGCCCATAGTTGGACGTCATCGGTGGAATAAGTCGTATCCCCTTAATACTTAGTTGTGCCTGCTGAATTACCTGGCTGAAACAAGACCTACATGTACGCCTGTATCTGCTTAGAACTATTTCAAGTAGACTAATGTTCATTTTTTCGTGTGTTTTTTTTGCTAAATATTTTGTTGTTGTTGTTGTTGATTGGTGGGTGGGGTGGAAATATAACCGCCTCCACCCTCTGATAAAACATGCACATACGCAACACTGGAAGAGAACAGCACAAAGGGTTAAAACTCACAGCAGGCTGGTGATCTGCCAGACAAAGTTCAAAGTCCACAATGTCAGCAGGTGGACATCCTAAGTTCCTGCTGAGCAGTGATAAGAGGACCGGATGGCTCTGCGTCAAGCGAGAGAGGGGAGGAAGTAAGACTAACTGGGTAATGTAACACAGCATAACTACAATGTAAAGCCATGTTACTACAATGTAACACAGAATGACTGCAACGTAATCCCATGTTACAACAATGTAACCCACAAGACTGCAGTGTACATGTAATGTCATGTCACTACAATTAACACAGCATGACTGCACAGTATAATGTAATGTTACTACAATGTAACACGGCATGATCGCACGTTATGTCTTGTCACTGTAATGTAACACAGCATGACTACAATGCAATACAGTGGCCACGTGACTAAAATGCAATGGAGCATGACTACAACATAATGTCATACACTACAATGTGATGCCATGTGACTTTAATGCAATGCTGTGTGACTACAATATGTTTACACGTAACTCAATGGAGCAAGACTTTATTTAAATAAGAAGGTCTGCGCGATCTTTGTTTGTTATTTGTGGGTCCTCTATCAATGGCCAGTTTTGAAACTAGGCAACTCAGGAAAGTGCAACTTCTACGCAGGGGTGGACATGGGCCCTACGTTGGTCAGCGAAGATTGAACTATAGACCAACTTGAAGCCATTGCCCCCACTAACGGTTGCAAACGCCAGCCATTTAATTTAAGAATTTATACTTGTGCATGTCTTTAATGTTCGCGAGGACAGCTCTAAAGAGTGCTCCTGGCGAACAGTACCAACAAACGACACTTAGCTACATCACACCTCACGTAGTGCATGCAGGTTGCTAAGGTTGCTAGTGACGCTGCACGTACATAGGCAGACTTTATTAGGAAATCACTGTTGTTGCTGAAACAGCGAGAGATTTACAGAGGGCGTCCTCACCTTGATCCTAGCTTTAACGACTTTTGATTAATTAAAACAATTGTTATATGGGCTGGAGAGAGTAACATTGGGGGGCAGCACTTGGGGGGCAGCACTTGGGGGGCAACACTTGGGGGACAACACTTGGGGGGGAGGGCACTTGGAGGACGTCACTTGGTGGGCGATACTTGGGGGGCGATACTTGGAGGTCAACACTTGGGGGGGGCAACACTTTGGGGGCAACACTTGGGGGTCAACACTTGGGGGTCAACACTTGGGGGTCAACACTTGGAGGTCAACACTTGGGGTCAACACTTGGGGGTCAACACTTGGGGGTCAACACTTGGAGGTCAACACTTGGGGTCAACACTTGGGGGCAACACTTGGGGGTCAACACTTGGAGGTCAACACTTGGGGATCAACACTTGGGGGTCAACACTTGGAGGTCAACACTTGGGGTCAACACTTGGGGTCAACACTTGGGGGTCAACACTTGGGGGTCAACACTTGGAGGTCAACACTTGGGGTCAACACTTGGGGTCAACACTTGGGGGTCAACACTTGGAGGTCAACACTTGGGGGTCAACAATTGGGGGTCAACAATTGGGGGGCAACACTTGGGGGTCAAAACTTGGAGGTCAACACTTGGGGGTCAACATTTTGTGGTCAACAATTGGGGTCAACACTTGGGGGTCAACACTTGGGGGTCAACACTTGGAGGTCAACACTTGGGGGTCAACAATTGGGGGTCAACAATTGGGGGCAACACTTGGGGGTCAAAACTTGGAGGTCAACACTTGGGGGTCAACATTTTGTGGTCAACAATTGGGAGGCAACACTTGGGGTTAACACTTGGGGGGCAACACTTGGGGGGGCACTTGGGGGTCAACAACTTGGGGGCAACACTTGGGGGTCAACACTTGGGGGTCAACATTTGGGGGTCAACACTCGGGGGGCAACACTTGGAGGTCAACACTTGGGGGTCAACACTCGGGGGGTCAACACTCGGGGGGGCAACACCTGGAGGCAACATTTGGGGGTCAACACTTGGGGGGGGTCAATACTTGGAAATCAACACTTGGGGGGCCACACTTGGAGGTCAACACCTGGGGGCAACACTTGGGGAGCCACACTTGGAGGTCAACACCTGGGGGCAACACTTGGGGTTGGGGTGGTGGGCGGCAACTATATCGCCCATTAATATTTTGTGCTCCTCTGTAAGACGTCTTTTCATGGAAACACCAGATCCTCTTGCTAGGCTTAAATTAAAATAATTGATGAAATTTTGTCAACATTCTTAAGTTTGTGTCTTCTTCACATCCAGTGACGGCATGACTCTAAATGTTTATACCTCCTGAACCATGCACGACTCTAAATGTTTATACCTCCTGAACCAGGCACGACTCTAAATGTTTATACCTCCTGAACCAGGCACGACTCTAAATGTTTATATCTCCTGAACCATGCATGACTCTAAATGTTTATACCTCCTGAACCATGCACGACTCTAAATGTTTATACCTCCTGAACCAGGCACGACTCTAAATGTTTATACCTCCTGAACCAGGCACGACTCTAAATGTTTATATCTCCTGAACCAGGCACGACTCTAAATGTTGATAACTCCTGAACCAGGCACGACTCTAAATGTTTACCTCCTGAACCATGCATGACTCAAAATGTTGATACCTCCTGAACCAGGCACGACTCTAAATGTTTATACCTCCTGAACCAGGCACGACTCTAAATGTTTATACCTCCTGAACCAGGCACGACTCTAAATGTTGATAACTCCTGAACCAGGCACGACTCTAAATGTTTATACCTCCTGAACCAGGCACGACTCTAAATGTTTATACCTCCTGAACTAGGCATGACTCTAAATGTTTATACCTCCTGAACCAGGCACGACTCTAAATGTTTATACCTCCTGAACCAGGCACGACTCTAAATGTTTATACCTCTTGAACCAGGCACGACTCTAAATGTTTACACCTCCTGAACCACGCACGACTCTAAATGTTTATACCTCCTGAACCAGGCACGACTCTAAATGTTGATACCTCCTGAACCAGGCACGACTCTAAATGTTTATACCTCCTGAACCAGGCATGACTCTAAATGTTTATACCTCCTGAACCAGACACGACTCTAAATGTTTATACCTCCTGAAGCAGGCACGACTCTAAATATTTATACCTCCTGAACTACACATGACTCTAAATGTTTATACCTCCTGAACTAGGCACGACTCTAAATATTGATCCCCTCCTGAAACACGCACGACTTTTATGAGATCCAGTCATGCCAGATGGAGGCTGAGAAAAAAGATTAACTTTTGAAATGTTGGTACTAAGTGAAACTACACAAAATTGCCTGCAGAATGGAACTTAAACCAGCCATCCCAGAAAAGAGATATGAAGAATGGAACTTAAACCAGCTATCTCGGACAAGTGATATGAAGAATGGAACTTGAACTAGCTGTTATATCCATCCCAGACAAGAGATATGAAGAATGGAACTTGAACCAGTTGTTATATCCATCCCAGACAAGAGATATGAAGAATGGAACTTGAACAAGCTGTTATATCCATCCCAGACAAGTGATATGAAGAATGGAACTTGAACAAGCTGTTATATCCATCCCAGACAAGAGATATGAAGAATGGAACTTGAACAAGCTGTTATATCCATCCCAGACAAGTGATATGAAGAATGGAACTTGAACTAGCTGTTATATCCATCCCAGACAAGAGATATGAAGAATGGAACTTGAACAAGCTGTTATATCCATCCCAGACAAGTGATATGAAGAATGGAACTTGAACAAGCTGTTATATCCATCCCAGACAAGAGATATGAAGAATGGAACTTGAACAAGCTGTTATATCCATCCCAGACAAGTGATATGAAGAATGGAACTTGAACTAGCTGTTATATCCATCCCAGACAAGTGATATGAAGAATGGAACTTGAACTAGCTGTTATATCCATCCCAGACAAGATATATAAAGAATCGAACTTGAACAAGCTGTTATATCCATCCCAGACAAGAGATATGAAGAATGGAACTTGAACAAGCTGTTATATCCATCCCAGACAAGAGATATGAAGAATGGAACTTGAACCAGCTGTTATATCCATCCCAGACAAGAGATATGAAGAATGGAACTTGAACCAGCTGTTATATCCATCCCAGACAAGATATATAAAGAATGGAACTTGAACAAGCTGTCATATCCATCCCAGACAAGAGATATGAAGAATTGAACTTGAACCAGCTATTTTATCCATTCCAGACAAAGAGTGATGGCGTGTGAAGGCAGAGGCCAAGCATTAGTAGATCTGAATGTACTGTCAAAGCGCATTGTTCTAAATATGGGTTAAAATCCATTTCTTTTTCTTTCTCAGCTCAATTTCTAATGATGCATCTTAGATGACGCTGACAGTATCTATTTTTGCGTTGAGTTTGTCTATTGTCACTTTCTGTTCTAATCTTCCGATCATTTTACTTAGAAGAATATCAACTTATCGAATCAGTGAAACAGCTACCAAAGCTTCAGAATGCAGCAATCCTCATGACAGGTCTCCTCTACTCTGGCTGGGTTCTGTACTGCAACATCTTGCACCACTCTTGCTTGCTGCTTCAAAAGAAAAGCTTGACGTTCATCTTCGGTATCAAAGCTGGAGTCTACCGCTGTAGCCATTCCTGCTAGGGAAAGAACCACAACAACTTTCTTGGCCTTCCAGGTCCTCTTTTCACCACTTAGGTTAGGGTAGCTGGCTTGGCTTCCAAGTCAATACCTGCGCACTCCCTTAGGGAACAGTGAAGCTCATCCTGACCTACCATGTACAGCAACAGAGTGGAATATTCGTCATTTCTATTGTTATGTCGTGTTCACAAATGGAACTTTTTTCTATTTCATAGTTAGAACATTTATGGTACGACTGTATTTAAAGTGTCTTTTTAAACAATTAGTTTTCTGATTCACCACTTTTCTCAGCCTGCCACACACACACACACACACTCAGACCCTCCCACACACTGCACACGCTCACCCTCACTCAAACACACACTCACCCTCACTCGCACACACACTCAGACCCTGCCACACACTGCACACACACACACACGTACATGTAATATGTGTGCATGTGTGTGTGTGTGTTTTGTGTGTGACTGTGTAATATTTTACCAAATCTGACTGAACATTTATTGCACTATCTTCAGATCACATGATCTGCCAAACACTGATAAAAATTTAATCATTATAACTGGTAAAGGGTAGCCCCTGAAACATGTCACATGTACACTCAAGTATGCTTCATTCACGCGCATAAAGAGGCCATGGTAGAAATATTAAAGTAATTATCTTTAAAAAGGCTTGAACATAATTAGGCTATTGGCTATGGTAAAGAAGTAGATAAAGACAGTCACATTCATTCTCTCAGCCCTTTCTGTGTGTCTTGTGTCCAACTCACACAGAGGACCCAGGAGGGCGGAGCCAGGGGAGGAGGAACTCGACCAGAAGAAGAACATGGGCCAGGGTCTTGGTCCCATAGGCCATGGTCATGCCACGCACCAAGCTTTAAAACAGCCATAAAGGGGGGGGGGAGGCAGGTACAGGGTCGAGGCAGGTACAGGGTCTGGGCAGGTACATGGTCTGGGCAGGTACAGGGTCTGGGCAGGTACAGGGTCTGGGCAGGTACAGGGTCTGGGCAGGTACAGGGGTACATGGTCTGGGCAGGTACAGGGTCTGGGCAGGTACAGGGTCTGGGCAGGTACAGGGTCTGGGCAGGTACAGGGTCTGGGCAGGTACAGGGTCTGGGCAGGTACATGGTCGGGGCATGTACAGGGTCTGGGCAGGTACAGGATCTGGGCAGGTACAGGGTCTGGGCAGGTACAGGGTCTAGGCAGGTACAGGGTCTGGACAGGTACAGGGTCTGGGCAGGTACAGGGTCTGGGAAGGTACAGGGTCTGGGCAGGTACAGGGTCTGGGCAGGTACAGGGTCTGGGCAGGTACAGGGTCTGGGCAGGTACAGGGGTGGGGCAGGTATAGGGTCTGGGCAGGTACAGGGTCTGGGCAGGTACAGGGTCTGGGCAGGTACAGGGTCTGGGCAGGTACAGGGTCTGGGCAGGTACAGGGTCTAGGCAGGTACAGGGTCTGGACAGGTACAGGGTCTGGGCAGGTACAGGGTCTGGGCAGGTACAGGGTCTGGGCAGGTACAGGGTCTGGGCAGGTACAGGGTCTGGGCAGGTACAGGGCCTGGGCAGGTACAGGGGTTGGGCAGGTACAGGGTCTGGGCAGGTACAGGGTCTGGGCAGGTACAGGGTCTGGGCAGGTACAGGGTCTGGGCAGGTACAGGGTCTGGGCAGGTACAGGGTCTGGGCAGGTACAGGGTCTGGGCAGGTACAGGGTCTGGGCAGGTACAGGGTCTGGGCAGGTACAGGGTCTGGGCAGGTACAGGGTCTGGGCAGGTACAGGGTCTGGGCAGGTACAGGGTCTGGGCAGGTACAGGGTCTGGGCAGGTACAGGGCCTAGGCAGGTACAGGGGTTGGGCAGGTACAGGGTCTGGGCAGGTACAGGGTCTGGGCAGGTACAGGGGTTGGGCAGGTACAGGGTCTGGGCAGGTACAGGGTCTGGTCAGGTACAGGGTCTGGGCAGGTACATGGTCGGGGCAGGTACAGGGTCTGGGCAGGTACAGGGTCTGGGCAGGTACAGGGTCTTGGCAGGTACAGGGTCTGGGCAGGTACAGGGTCTGGGCAGGTACAGGGTCTTGGCAGGTACAGGGTCTGGGCAGGTACAGGGTCTTGGCAGGTACAGGGTCTGGGCAGGTACAGGGTCTTGGCAGGTACAGGGGTGGGGCAGGTACTGTAATATTTTTCAAATTAAAAAATCAGTAGTCAGTTGGTTAATCACACTTTCAGAATTAGCCACTCTATAATCACATTGATAGAACTAGCCACCTTATAATCACACTGATAAAATTAGCCACTTTATTGATAGAATTATTGATAGAATTAGCCATCTATTAACCATTTATCACACTGATAGAATTCTAATAGAATTAGCCATTCTATAATCACAGAATTTGCTCTTCTATTAATCAAGAATTGGACACTTTATTACTAGAATTAGCCACTCTATAATCACACTGATAGAATTAGCCACTCTATAATCACACTGATAGAATAAGCTATTCTATTAATCACACTGATAGAATTAGCTACTCTATTAATCACGAATCAGACACTAAATTAATAGAACTAGCCACTGTATTGATCAGAATTAGCCACTCTATTAATTACAGTGATAGAATCATTGTGAAATGCAATGGATATTACACGTACAGAATCCTCCCTTGAATCTACACCACTCTCATTAATTTCCTTCTCCAATTCCATCTGCACTGTTGTGGCGAGAATGGGAACACTGGGGATGACACAAGCAACACAACAAGTTTGATGTCATTAATAATGCACTAACACAAGAGACACTGCATCTTCCTCAAAAACTACTTGTACAAACCTTAAGTACAAATATAACAGAAACATGATCATAGAAGCTTGTAGAGCGATTAACTTACCTGCCACATTGTTGGAGGGTAAGGGCTAGGTACTGGACCTTTGTTGAAGGGTAGGATTAGGATACAGAACCTTTGTTGAGGGGTAGGATTAGAATACAGAACCTTTGTTGAAGGGTAGGATTAGAATACAGAACCTTTGTTGAAGGGTAGGATTAGAATACAGAACCTTTGTTGAGGGGTAGGATTAGAATACAGAACCTTTGTTGAAGGGTAGGATTAGAATACAGAACCTTTGTTGAAGGGTAGGATTAGAATACAGAACCTTTGTTGAAGGGTAGGATTAGAATACAGAACCTTTGTTGAAGGGTAGGATTAGAATACAGAACCTTTCTTGAAGGGTAGGATTAGGATACAGATCCTTTGTTGAAGGGTAGGATTAGGATACAGAACCTTTGTTGAAGGGTAGGATTAGAATACAGAACCTTTGTTGAAGGGTAGGATTAGAATACAGAACCTTTGTTGAAGGGTAGGATTAGAATACAGAACCTTTGTTGAAGGGTAGGATTAGAATACAGAACCTTTGTTGAAGGGTAGGACTAGGATACAGAACCTTTGTTGAAGGGTAGGACTAGGATACAGAACCTTTGTTGAAGGGTAGGATTAGGATACAGAACCTTTGTTGAAGGGTAGGATTAGAATACAGAACCTTTGTTGAAGGGTAGGATTAGGATACCGATCCTTTGTTGAAGGGTAGGATTAGGTAACAGATCCTTTGTTGAAGGGTAGGATTAGAATACAGAACCTTTGTTGAAGGGTAGGATTAGAATACAGAACCTTTGTTGAAGGGTAGGATTAGAATACAGAACCTTTGTTGAAGGGTAGGATTAGAATACAGAACCTTTGTTGAAGGGTAGGATTAGAATACAGAACCTTTGTTGAAGGGTAGGATTAGAATACAGAACCTTTGTTGAAGGGTAGGATTAGAATACAGAACCTTTGTTGAAGGGTAGGATTATAACAGATCCTTTGTTGAAGAGTACTACTACATACTTGCAAGGCATTGAGTGGTGAGTAAAGATGTGATAGAGAGAGACGTCTTTTTAGTTTGAAATCCTAAGATTGCATGGCTCGACACTGTTTAGTGCGTTCAGAATGGTCTCCATCATTGGCACATACCTCCTATCAGTTGTCCTTCCTATGCATGCCAACTATGTAGCCAGTTCTCTCTGTCCACTATTGTCAGTATATATATTCACCTTCCATAGATCCTGCATCAGCAGGACAGAAATGGTGTATCTCACCTCCTCAGCTAGAGCATGTGTGATGGGTTGAGTAGTTATGTCAGAATTGACTCAACATCCTTTCCTGTAAGTTATCGTGCACAGCCCATACTCACTTTCCTACGCAGCCAGTTCCCTTTCCTCTAGCTTCAAATCTGCTGCCATTTTCTAAGATCTTTCTCTTCTCCATGACGACTATTACTGGTTTACATACACCCGTTATATTTAAGGCGGAGACACGTTCATATTTTTTAGGGTGAACATGTGGGGAATACATCCATACATACATAGATACATACATGTAGATATGCCGTGTGTGACAATATCAAGTCTTCCATCTAATGACAAAAAAAAGGTTTTACTTAAAACAAACTAGATTGCCTGATTGCCTGTTCAGCATTGTTCAACAAGACCTCAACAATTAGAAGACCCTTTACCAAATATTATATTATTGGTAAAGGGGTCATTTCCTTTCCAATACAGTAATTAAAAAAGATCTTGTTTTTCAAGTCAGTTTTTGTTCGTTTTGTTGTTTCTGGTTGAGTGGGGTTGAGTGGGCAGAGAACTACACCAAGTGTGAGCTCTAGGATACCCGGAGCTTTCAAACAGCTTGTTGTACACTACACACATCAGCACATGGATTACACACTGAACTATTGGTTGGACTTTTGGTTGAGAGGGGGCAGAAATAAAGTGTCAAGCTTGGAATTTTCTCCATGCCCAGTTTTAGTGTTAGGCACCGACTTCACCAGTAGGTGTGGCTTATATTTACCACACTTTAGGCTCACCAGCTAAAACAATTTGATGGACAATAGATGAGGTCTTAAGTGAATATGATTGGCTCGTGGGGAGATGTTGCTTGTGACAGCCCGGAAACAATGTGTTGATGTTTGGTTGTGAATGCTTGTGGAGAGATATTTGTGTGGTGTTGGGACATGAATATTTAATTGGTGTTGATGGAATGTACAATATTGAAGTGTTCAGTATAATATAGCAGTTTGTAGTAGTCATCAAGTGTGCCTGTATCTTGCCTGTTATCAGAAAACTGCTCCTCGGTTGCCTTGGTTTGCTGGTTGTTCTCCCTGAACCCTTCACAAGCATGGTTCTGAGAGCTTACTTTCCAAGTAAGAGGACAAGTATATACTACATATGTAACAGATAGTTTGACTGCCCAGGAAGGTGGTCATTCCTCATCCACTCCCTCCCAGATGACTGATGATGAGCGGGAGCAGTAGGACAAGCCTAGTGCTAGTGACATGAGGAAGGAACACTTTCCCTTTAACCCTCTCACCTGCGCCACAGAGCGGAGCAATTTTAAAAAATGCATTTAAAAATTGCATGACTGTTCCATGGATATTTATAAGCACCCCGTGCTACTGCTCTACGTCTGTGCCAAATTTTGCACCTGGAAATGCCGGAAATCTGGAGAAAAACACGTTTCCACCGACGATCCACACTATTGATGATCATCACTATGGCGACGAGACTAAGCTTGGATGAAGTCATTGATCAAGCCACCTGCGATGCTATTCCCCTCACCGAAGAAGATTCTGACGAGTAAAAAGGTGAAGGCATCTATAATTACCTAGGGAGGCTGACTTGCTGCTCGTAGAGCCTCCGATTCAATGGCTTCTTTGCTGGGTTCCTGTATGCAAGAGACAGTGAAGACCTGCTGTCTGGTGGTGAAGAGTTCGATGAAGAGATGGACGAGGAAGATTCCTCAAGTTTGCGAAAGTACCTAGCCATAGTATTAGCCCGTTTCCCCAAATAGCATATTTTCCTTCTAGCTTTGTATTAGTTTGTCATTGTATTTGAATTTGAATTCAAATTTTGTGTAAACTAGTGTCATAAATATATAGCCAGTCATACTTTTTATGAAATTTGTCAGGCTGGACGTGTGTTGAAGTTTATGTTTGTTTGACAGACTTGATGGGTCAAGCTCCACCTACTTTGTTATGTGATCACTCGCCCTCCAATCCTGGCCACTCCCACCACAGTAGTGTGCTTGCATGTAACAAGACAAGAAGACAAGGAAACCTTCCATCTCCAGGGGGAGGGGGTGCAGGGACCAGTACGAGGGAGTCTAGGGTAAAAAGCAAACACTGCCAATTTGACCACTGCATCTTTGAGGAACATAACTCCTTGTTTAAAAAAAATACCATACCAAAGGTCGAGTAGTGGAGATCATCTTCTTACTGACTTTTGGGGGGAATAAACAGATATGTTGATAGGTTGATAAAAGTGCTTGTAGCAATAATTGTGGTGGGTGTTGGTTATTGCATCACCCTAGTCTTTGTAAGCAATATCAACAGCAGAGAACTAAGTGGGAGTGGCATATTGCAAATATATCATTACTCATAACATGTGGTAAGTGTGTGGTCAAATTATTGTCACAACAATTTGTCAACAACTCAAACCTAATTACCAAGGGCATTAATGGTTTCTGATTTTGTATTGATAGCTGGGTCTGGGAACTATGCAGGGAGAGAGTTAAAAAGGAAATGGGAGAAGAATCCCTAGGGGTTACCAGCAAGGATCCTAATGATGGCATGTTGTGTGCTACATTGCTAGAAGTGGGTGACGTCTACTGTTGGGGGCAACCGAAAGTATAGTTGACGGGTGTCATACAGAGCAGCATCTCTATGACACACTTCTTCAGCACTTCATTAGCATGATTCCAGTCAACTATGCCTTTGGTTGCCCCCAACAGTAGACATCACCCACTTCTAGCATGTAGCACACAACATGCCATCACTAGGATTCTTGCTGGTAACCCCGAGGTTACAAGCAGCCAGGTCTGTTACTCATGTGAAGAAGAAGCTTGGTACAATGGACAGTTCATTGTGGAAATTGCTTTACCTTCCTCCCGCCAAACTGCCAAAAGCAGTTCTGAAGAATGTGCAGTCAGTTCTCCACTTGCCAATGCTGAAGGTGGTCAGATCAAGACAAACAAGATGGCTATCTCAGTCTTCCACTTGCCAGTGCTGAAGGTAGTCAGATCAAGACAAACAAGATGGCTATCTCAGTCTTCCACTTACCAGTGCTGAAGGTGGTCAGATCAAGACAAACAAGATGGCTATCTCAGTCTTGCCAGTGCTGAAGATGGTCAGACCAAGACAAACAAGATGGCTATCTCAGTCCTCCACTTGCCAGTGCTGAAAGTGGTCAGATCAAGACAAACAAGATGGCTATCTCAGTCTTCCACTTGCCAGGTGCTGAAGGTGGTCAGATCAAGACAAACAAGATGGCTATCTCAGTCTTCCACTTGCCAGTGCTGAAGGTGGTCAGACCAAGACAAACAAGATGGCTATCCACTTGCCAATGCTGAAGGTGGTCAGATCAAGACAAAGAAGATGGCTATCTCAGTCCTCCACTTGCCAGTGCTGAAGGTGGTCAGATCAAGACAAACAAGATGGCTATCTCAGTCCTCCACTTGCCAGTGCTGAAGGTGGTCACATCAAGACAAACAAGATGGCTATCTCAGTACTCCCACTTGCCAGTGCTGAAAGTGGTCAGATCAAGACAAACAAGATGGCTATCTCAGTCCTCCACTTGCCAGTGCTGAAAGTGGTCAGATCAAGACAAACAAGATGGCTATCTTATGAGAGATGTGAGCGAGCGATTTGCAAGGAGCATTTGCTCTGGTAACTATCTCTGCATATGCTCTATGGAGAATGTGGTGATGCAGAAGCGTATGGCATAGTACTGGTGT
This sequence comes from Cladorhizidae sp. MBARI D1340-BT2, assembly GCA_028752905.1. NCBI lineage: Eukaryota > Metazoa > Porifera > Demospongiae > Poecilosclerida > Cladorhizidae > Cladorhizidae sp. MBARI D1340-BT2. Next base: position 9,595,589 of record JAQNBH010000007.1, read on the forward strand.
TGATCTCTTATAGCAGAATGGCCACCCTCATTCTGCACAAGCTCTATGGTGAATGTGGTGATGCAGAAGCATATGGCATAGTACTGGTGTTTATCTCTTATAGCAGAATGGCCACCCTCATTCTGCTATCGTCAGTGTTTGATCTTCTTGCTAAGCTCGATTGCTTTATGCAAAGCAAGGCAACTGATTTCATCAAGTTAGTTGCCAGAGGCATACTTCCACTTTCAGAGCTGAAATGCGTCAAGAATGAGGATGCAGAAGGATGTTCTCTGTTGAAAACAGCTGTCGACATGCTTGCTAGTAAACAAGGCATCACATTCAGCGGAAGCTCAACTCGACCTGCCTATGCAGCTGCCACATCACTGAGTGAGTACCGCAATTCAGCAGCAGATATAAATGGCGGTTTCACTGGTAGTGTTGTGGAACTCCCTCTCTGCTCAGCGTTCTTCAATCCGGCTTCAATACCAATAGAAGATATTGCTCTTCCTGGGTATGGCCACCCACACAATTGCAAACACTAGTTAACTTCTATGGGAAAGAAACGACAGTAGAGTCTGAGGGTAAAATCCACACTTCTCCTCCCGTGGATGGAGAAGAAATCTTTGTGAGTGGAGAGTTTTTTAAGCTACAAACGAGGAAGACAATGGTGGAAGTGAACTAGCTAACCCACAGGATGTCAGAGACATCTTCTCAGAGATCAAGTTGCAGCTAACTCCTCTGATTGGAACAGCTACACCCGTTGAGTGTTCCTTTAGTCAATGAAGATCATTGAGACCTGTCTTCCAAATAGATCAAGTGCCATTGACCTTGTTAGCTTCATGGAAATCACAATTGAAGGGTTGAACTGACTTCAGTGGATTTATGGACACATCCAAAGAGAAAAATTGTCGTATTGCATTCGTATTGTATTCTAAATAATACTATGTCCTTAATTGCCAAGTCCATATATTAAGGGAGAACCAGGTCATTTTGTTTTGGTGGTGGTGGGTGTGTGTGTGTGTGTGTGGGTGTGTGTTGGAGGGGAGGGGGGTTCTTCAAAAAAGAAAAAACATTTTTTAACCCCTTCACTGATATACTAACTGTGTTTCAAGTTTCAGCTCATTCTTGTCAACCATTCTTGAGTTGTGAACGTTTTTATGCTGCCATTTCATTATACACTCACTGGTTGAGAAATGGATGAGAAGAAGCATGAAAAAAAAACACGGTTTCCCAATAAGTGCATTGAGGACACATGAATGTTCCTCATCAGTCATTTCCCCCCCTTAGACATAAATTGATGAGGAAAGCTCTTTAATTTCTCTATGAATGATCTGTTTTTGAGAACAGGGCAACCTCAATGGAGATTAGCAATTAGGCTGGCCAGTTCCTATTGGTTCGCTACCTAATAGGTTTGTACAATCCAAACACCTGTTAGTGGTGTGTGTACAACATTTCTATGGCTTACATTACTCTACTGTGTACTCTCAGTTGACATAATAACATTACACAATAACCTTCTCCTGGAAATTATATTCTCTCCAAGTTTGGACAAGATTAGGGGTAGCCCAAGTTGTCAATAGGACTATCCATGGGGTTGATAAATGCCTAGGGGTCGAAAGGGGGTCGATGAGCAGAAAAGGGTGTCGTTAGCTAACAATCAAAGCTGGGTACCTTATTTTCAAGTGATCGCCTCAATCAGGAAAAACCCTGCCTTAAGCTTGGACTAGAGTTTGAAAAACTTCAACATCATCTTCCCTCAAGCAAAGCGTGTGTTGGCTACGGGATTTAGTAAACATCAGCTTTAGTGACCGTTTGGAGTTAGTGCTTTTCAATCTCAAAGGCTATCTACAATGTTAGGCAATGTTTAGCTAACCATCGACCTTTGTGATGCCCCTTCTTCTATAGAAACATGCGGAGATGGAGTGTAGAAGCTTTACCTGAGCTTAAGGAAGCTCCTTCCTAGCCGGTGGATGATGGCAGGCTCTAGCAATGAAGGTAGGAAAAAACCAACTATAATTATGTGCGCAAATAATTTTCAACGTGTAGCTAGCTAGCTTAGATAGAGCTATATAGCTATAGGACTTATGCATGCTAATAATGGATTATTATAAGCAGCATCCTAATTTCTAGAAGAGCAATACTGCCTATTTAGTGGACTGCTCCGCACTAATATTATTATTGACACCAATTGGCATCAACCACCATTCAAAGCTTGCACGCGCATAATGCCAATTGACGTCTCATTAATTACTTTTTCCATACCTTTTTAACTGTGCCCACCTTTGCAAACGACCTTATTAATACTGAATTTGGTATGACGGTACCAAATTTAGTATAGTGTGTCACACGCTGTGCGTGTGATCAAAACTTATATATATTTTTATGCACAGACAAAAAAAAAAAGACGATAAGCATGACAAAAACAACACAGTCAAGGAGGCGGAGATATGTTTTAATGGTAAAAATTAATGGTAAAAATATATGATATTTGGCCTGAATTTGAAACATTACGTCATTTTCAACATTACATCGTTTTTAATTAAGGCCAGTAAAAGTAGGCCAGTAAAAGTTAATTTTTTAAATTTATTGCGAGTTATTTAATGCGAGTTAATTTATTTTTAACGTGTCTATGACTTGATGTGATAATGTAGGGGGCGATGAGGGATCAAGGATTCCATGAAGGGGTCCATAGTCTAAAATTCCTACCCCTGGACAAGATGCTCTAGCCTTCATCAGGATATTCCTGATGAGTGCTAGAGCATCTAGTTGAAATGTTGAGAGAATACAATTTATTGAGAAGGTTATCGTAGCAGTGTACTCGGTTTAATTAAAACCTAGCCTACAGTGTAGTGTAGCAAACAACAGACCACCACTACTTAGTTAATATTTCTCTGTTTAATTTATTATAATACACATGTAGTTACATGCACGCGTGCAGTTACATACATGCATGCACATGTGTAGTTACATGCACGCGTGTAGTGCTGTATAAATTATTAAAACTGCAATACAAAATATGCAGCTTGGGTAATCCTGAACATCCCACATCCCAAGGTACAGGCCTATTAGATTACAGTTGGTTACACTGTATTGAAATGGTCACAGTATCCTTGGTTACTCTGTAGCACCATAAATGGCAAGTGTTGATGATGAGAGTGATGCTTGCAAGTAATTAGACCATCGTTGATTTGAAACAGCACAATGCAAATATTATTGCAAGCAGTACATTGCAACAATGCAAATATCATTCCAAGCAGTACAATGCAAATATCATTCAAAGCAGTACAATGCAAATATCATTCCAAGCAGTACAATGCAAATATCATTCCAAGCAGTACAATGCAAATATCATTCCAAGCAGTACAATGCAAATATCATTCCAAGCAGTACAATGCAAATATCATTCCAAGCAGTACAATGCAAATATCATTCCAAGCAGTACAATGCAAATATCATTCCAAGCACAAGAGGCTATGGACCAAAATTGTTGTGGCAGTTTATTTAAATCACAAAAAATGGTCAGGTCCTCTCTAAAGGGCTGGTTCACACACCATGCTGGCCAAGCATTGCGTTACGTGGAGTCAATTGACCTTTGACCCTCGAATCGTGCTCGACAAAGCTGGACACTGATTGGTCTGACGCTGCGTTTCAGACGCTGGATTAGAACGTTTTTCTAATCCAGCGTCTGAATCGTCGGACCAATTAGAACATCGCATGTCCATCTTTGTTGAGCGGCGGTTTGGGTCAATTGGGTCAAAGGTCAATTGACAACATGCAATGCGATGCAATGCTCGGCCAGCGTCGTGTTGTGAGCCAGCCCTAACTCTGTCACTGTTCATTAACTGCTAGTGTGAGTGAATTAACCAGCAGCTGCTGAAACAATATGTCACCCATACCATATACCAATTATGACATGAAAATCCTGGGGGGAGGGGAGGGGAGGGGGATCCCAGGTCCTCCCTCCCACCCCTGCATGAAACACTGCCATGAGTCTCCTTCAAGGACTAGTAAGTAATAGTTGCACAAGAGAGAACTCAACCAACCAAATAACAGACCAGTTAGAGGATCAGTTATAGCCTCCTGGGCTTGGAACAGTTTCCAAGGAGCGACAACTCCACCTACCAAACGGCTGTGGTGATTCGTTATGATTATAATAATGGCACGTGCAATCTTTCACCTAATAAAACAGCACATGAGTTAAGTTGATTGCATCTTCGATGCTAAGCCTTACCCACATCTCTCTCCAACAATCGAGAAGCATATTAGTCGTTAAGGCAATTGGAGTCTTCTGGTATAAATGATTATACACAAGTAGTGAGTGGCGGGGAAGGGCAGAAGCAATCCTTGCTGATGAATTGTCAAGGTTCACACACTTTGGACAGTTTTTGCGCTGCTAGTTTACTAAAGATTCAAGACACGCCTGGAGTCTTTTTAAAGATACATGCACAGTAATATTGGCAGAAACTACCACTTGAATGTAGGCAGCTAAGAAGCTGCCGGTGTGAGTTTCATCTGAGATAAGAGCTTGGATTTTGGTTTTTTTTTTGTTAATCTGCTTTCTGGGTGTGTGTGTGTGGGGGGGGGGGGGGGGGGGAAGGGTTGCCAGCTGCCATATTAAAACGGGGATTGAATATGGAAGTACTAATGGTACTTAAACCACACACCCAAGATATTGATTGGGAACTGATAACTTTAATGACATTTTTTGTCAATGCAAAAAATATAAAGAATAAATTAAAATCCACCACCACCACCAACAACAATAACAACACAATAACAACAACACATATAACAACAACAACAATAACAACAACACATAACAACAACAACACATAACAACACAATAACAACGTACCCTGTGTGGTTTTCCTTATTGGGCCCAAATGAATTATTCATATCTCTTGCCAGGTGGATGCAGATATTCGGGACTCGCAGGATGGGCTGGTCCACGTGGACCAGCTGGTGTACCAGACCTCCACCATCACCCTGTTGTTAATAACAACCGTTATAAGTCACACCCCAGTCATTATGCACCATCTGGTGAGCTGGACCTCCCATCACCATGTCGGCATAACAACCACACCACAGTAATTATGGACAAGAATTATGGCAACATCTTCCCAGACCTCAGAAGCAGATTAAGGAGCAGTCAAGCAATCTATTGACAGCAAGAAAACTAAGTGACTTGTATAGATGGTGTCAATAGGGACCAACCACAAAATGACTGTTACAACAGGAACAGTAATTGTTACAAATTATTGTTACTAATTGTGTACTCTCATCGGGAATTTGGCTAGTCATTTCACTCACAAGAAGTATTTTTACTTGCCTTAGGATCGTGAAAATATGGGCTCGTGAAATAACTCGCTATATTCCATTCTAACTGTGTAATATGATGCATTTCACACACACACACACATCACACAACACATGCACACACAACACATGCACACACAACACATGCACACACACACACACACACACACACAAGGCCCGCAGGATCAACCATCATGAGCATACACAGAGAGCTTGGAGTACAGTTCAGGGATGTAGACAGAGGGGGGTGGGGGGGGGGGGGGGGGGGGTGGGGAAGGGGGGGTTAAGCACAGGGCTTGACCCAGTATCATAAAATCTCAAAATATTAAGGGGGGAGGTGAAAATGACACAAGGGAGGGATAATTTTGCACCCCCCTAAATATACCCCTGGCAGTTGGACATGCCCCATCCCCGCCTGAGAAGACTTCAACCCTCTCCTTAACCTTTGTCCTACTATTACACAGTGTATCTACAGCCTCTATGCTGAACAGAGGGACCTTTTTGAGGACTTAATATTCGCGTATCTGATTCCAACAATGAAAACTGCCAACATTAAATCACAAGAAAATATCTTTCTATACAGTGCCTTTCAATAGCCTTTCCCTCGAGACCAATTCTCCACTCCTCCCACTTAACCCTCCCGTACTTTGTGCACCACTCGACCAGCCAACTTCAGGTCACGGTCAAACCACGAGTGCCAGATCCCGCCCCCATAGAGCTCCACCCTCACACCAACGTAACCGTGCTTGCTGCTGTAGCTGCACGGCTTCACCTGAGGAAGAGGTCAACGGACGAATGCAAAAGTAAACAAGTATACAAAATTAAAAACAGCTTCAGGTGTTTGCATGTGACAATGAATGAACTTGTCAACATCTGCTTGTGTCCAGTTTGCATGTGATAATGAGCCTGTCAACATCTGCTTGTGTCCAGTTCGCATGTGTTAATGAGCTTGTCAACATCTGCTGTGTCCAGTGACTTGTGTTAATGAGCTTGTCAACATCTGCTTGTGTCCAGTTTGCATGTGATAATGAGCCTGTCAACATCTGCTGTGTCCAGTGACTTGTGTTAATGAGCTTGTCAACATCTGCTTGTGTTCAGTTTGCATGTGATAATGAGCTCGTCAACATCTGGTGTGTCCAGTTTCCATGTGATAATGAGCCTGTCAACATCTGCTGTGCCCAGTTTGCATGTGATAATGAGCCTGTCAAGATCTGCTTGTGTCCAGTTTGCAGTTTGCATGTGATAATGAGCCTGTCAACATCTGCTTGTGTCCAGTTTGCATGTGATAATGAGCTGGTCAACATCTGCTGTGTCCAGTTTGCATGTGATAATGAGCCTGTCAACATCTGCTTGTGTCCAGTTTGCATGTGATAATGAGCCTGTCAACATCTGCTTGTGTCCAGTTTGCATGTGATAATGAGCCTGTCAACATCTGCTTGTGTCAAGTTTGCATGTGATAATGAGCCTGTCAACATCTGCTTGTGTCCAGTTTGCATGTGATAATGAGCCTGTCAACATCTGCTTGTGTCCCGCTTGCATGTGATAATGAGCCTGTCAACATCTGCTTGTGTCCCGCTTGCATGTGATAATGAGCCTGTCAACATTTGCTTGTGTCCAGTTTGCATGTGATAATGAGCCTGTCAACATCTGCTTGTGTCCAGTTTGCATGTGATAATGAGCTTGTCAACATCTGCTTGTGTCCAGTGACTTGTGAGTGGTCTGGCCAACCATTGTGTGCATTCTCAAGGATGTCATATAAGGGTGAGGCAGGAGGGGGTAAATGATTTATGAAATCACAGGGGGGGAGGGGGGCAAATTATCTATGAAATTATAGGGGGGATGCAAATGTTGGCAACTTTTTTTTGAAAGGTAAACCAGATTCAAAGGGGACAAATGTGTCCTCTCACCTTCCTCACCCGATAAAGAGATCAAGAGCAAGGGTTGTGAATACACGTGCGACCTTTACTTTGTTGCAACCACCCTATGCGGTGTGTTGCTCCATAGCAACACCACATAGTAACACCACATGGCAACACCACATAGCAACACTACATAGCAACACCACATAGCAACACCACATAGCAACATTTCATAGCAACACTACATAGCAACACCACATAGCAACACTACAGATCAACACCACAGAGCAACACCACATAGCAACACTACATAGCAACACTACAGATCACCACTACATAGCAACACCACAGAGCAACACCAAAGCAACACCACATAGCAACACCACATAGCAACACCACATAGCAACACTACAGATCAACCACACAGAGCAACACCACAGATCAACACCCCAGAGCAACACCACTTAGCAGCACTACAGATCAACACCACAGAGCAACACCACTTATCAACACTACAGAGCAACAACACTTAGCAACACTACAGAGCAACACCACATAGCAACACCACGGGGACCCGAACCTAGGGAAGGGTCTACATTCAAGGAGCCACGCCTTATTTCCCGTGCACAGCCCACCATCATGCAATGTGATTCTATGTAGTGTGAAAGATAATATCTCCAGGTGTGTGTGTGTGTGTGTGTGAGTGTGTGTTTTAAATCTTGGCTTATGAAACTTCTATCTGTGGACACTGAAACCACATGCATGCATGTGGGTTGAGTGAGTGCTCGGGCGTTAAATATGTGTGTAACCCAACACAGATGGCTATGCTGATAAAATTCCTGATAAGCAAAAACCTTTCCGTACATAATCAGGTCGCAAATTTGCTACGGAGCGGAGGTTGTCTCCTCATTGACCACTCCTACGCTTCCGCTCAAGTGATTCGTAGCACAATAGAGTGCGCAGGCACACAAGAAGTGGTCCACTGTCTGTTGCTCCGCTCACACTCGCAGTACCTTGAATTTGGCGTATTTGTTGATCTTGCAGTGCCCCTTAGATTACTAGAATGCACATACCGTGCATGGGGTGATGGCTGTAAGTGTTTGTTGTTGTTGTTGTTGTTCACTTTCAAATCGACGGCAATCCACACCCTGCTGAACCCGAGGAAACTTACGCAGGGGTTTAGGGGGTGGTAGGTGTACCAAAAAGAAAAGCTTTGTTTCTGCTCATTTTGAAATCGTAGTGCTACCTATTTGTGACCCGGTCCTGTCCTCCCATGCTCGGCGTCCATTGCCCCATCAGAAGGCTTGGTGGTATATTCTCTACTCGTTGGGTTGTGCTCAGTGACTGTTGCTAGACGCTGAAGATCGGAATACGTGTCATTCACAAGACAGCTGCTGCCATTGCTGGAGCTTCCCATCCTCTCTCCCACCTATTGTTTGAGGTTACCTTGGTAACCACTGCTTGACAGGAGGCACACTAACTTTTACCTCTTCATGCCTGCTATATTTTCAGGTAGATGACTTGTCTCTTGGCAGCTACCATCGCCAAGGTTTCTCTAGCTTTGGTTTAGACTGGTGAGCCAGCCATTGTTATATATGGGAGGGGGGGGGGGCATTGTCTTGCGAGACAAGAGTGCTTATACACGCTGCCATGAGTATAGGAATGAGGAGGAGGAGAGTGGGAGAGGACAAGAGTGTAGAAGTTGAGGAGGGAGCAAAAACAAACCAAAAAATCTACTTTCAAAGTCAAGTGAGATATAATAATAATAATAATAATAATAATAATAATAGTAATATAATAATATAATAATAATAATAATAATAATAATAATAATAATAATAATAATAATAATAATAGCAATGATATTATTGTTAATAATAGTAGTAGTAGTAATAACAACTACAACAACAACAACAACAACAATAATAATAGTAGTAATAGTAATATGTAATAGTAATAATAATAATAATAATTATTATTATTATTATTATTATTATTATTATTATTATTATTATTATTATTATTATTATTATTATTATTATTATTATTACTGTATTATTATTATTATTATTATAACTCAAAATGAATGTGAACCATTGTGATCAGAAACTGAACACATGTGGCGCCAATTTCCATTACAATCAGGACTATCTATTGGCAAAAGGCGAAAAGAAATTATTTTTCCATGCTGCTCAAATGGAGCTTTTATAGTAACCCATACCTGCCTTGACGACAGGGAAGGGGTTAATCAATGCTTAATCAATGCTGCACAAAGAGCTGGTTTTCCCCTTAAGACTGAGAGAATGAGTGCATGCAGTCCAAACCAATTGATCTGCATGCTGGAACTTGCTCCATGCTGTGTCATACCTCACACACTCCTTGATGGGACTTGCCACATCATAACAATTTTTTTAAAATTAAAGTGCTACAGGAAGTGTCTAGTATACTACAGGAAGTGTCTAGTGTACTACAGGAAGTGTCTAGTATACTATACATGAAGCATTCAGTATACTACAGGAAATGCTATAACAAGATTCATAAGGTAGTAATCCCACATACTCTAAACCCAATGTATTCATGTAGAATCCTATTGCAATCACAGAGTATGCTGGTAGGTAAGGGTCCAAGGGACAGGGGTGTGGCTTTCTGCAGTGCAGAGGTGGAAGCTTATGGTGATCAAGCAGCAACTGTAAGTCACCAATTTCGCTGCAAGTCTCAGAGGAACCTCAGAGAAACCAAGCAGGAACCCCTGCGATCGCCAACATAGAGCGGCACAATTACCAAGGTCAGACAGAGGTCACTTGAGTTTGCAACACATAACTGGGAATAGGACAGTGTGTGATTAACACCTTCAATGGCGGACGCTCCAGTGTACCCGTGGAGACATAACGTAACAAAGTCACCCCATAACAAATGAAGCAACCAAAACCACAGAAACAAAACTCACCCTCAAGCAAGGACTGTCGGTGTGAGCGCCCACGATGGAAAACCCGTTTCCTGGTTTGTACTTGCCGCCAACAGCGAAGGCAATGATAGTGGAGAAGTTGTTGATGACAAAATACTGCATTTGTAAAGTCATTTACGAGGTTGAAACATTCCAATGGGGTTTTAATGTCATGCCCCTTTAATTGAAATACATATACCATAAGATTTAGTTGGAAATAAACTTTTGGGGGTTCTTCATGAAACTTTTGAACAAAACAGAGAAGTCCTGATAATTGGTGCTAATTACAACCACCGATAATGGCGAAGCACTTTGAGTAGTACCTGTGTACAGTTCACAGAGACCTGGCACGTTTATCATAGCAACGGTTGCTATCCACCATATTGAGTGGCTTGCAACACAATAGGCAACAGCCGATCTGTATATTCTGATAATTGTTTCCAGCTCTCCAGGTAGTCATTACTCCGCTAGAGTGCCAGCGCCTCGCAAGTGGCCTTCTTCAGCTTACACAATAATCTAGAGGGTGTCGTTAACAGGTCAGTGTGCTATCTTCAGTCAGAGAGGCAGCCTCTAAAACTCATTAGAAAATTAGAAAAACTTAATTAACGGAATAACTTAAATTATGGACACGTGTCCAATCACTAATAATTTAGGGAGGGACCACCATGAATAGCTGGAAATTTAATTGCTTAATTATAGGGGAAAACCTTAATTAACTTACGTAAGAGGACTCCAAGATACATAGATTAATACCAACCACGATTAATTAATTATGGAGACCACACAAAGATTAAACTAACATTTAATACAGATTACATAATCTGGAACAAAGACCCTTTACCTTTCCTCCAGGAGTTATGGCCCAAGAGTCCCTTTCCTTCAGTTCAGAGTAGCCACCAGTCAGCAATATTCTCTTGCACTCATCGACAACTAGCATGGATGTAACAAGCTTGTGCGTTGATGTAATAAGCTTGTGTATGGATGTAATAAGCTTGTGTATGGATGTAATAAGCTTGTGTATGGATGTAATAAGCTTGTGTGTGGATGTAATAAGCTTGTGTGTGGATGTAATAAGCTTGTGTATGGATGTAATAAGCTTGTGTGTGGATGTAATAAGCTTGTGTATGGATGTAATAAGCTTGTGTATGGATGTAATAAGCTTGTGTATGGATGTAATAAGCTTGTGTGTGGATGTAATAAGCTTGTGTGTGGATGTAATAAGCTTGTGTGTGGATGTAATAAGCTTGTGCGTGGATGTAATAAGCTTGTGTATGGATGTAATAAGCTTGTGTGTGGATGTAATAAGCTTGTGTATGGATGTAATAAGCTTGTGTATGGATGTAATAAGCTTGTGTATGGATGTAATAAGCTTGTGTATGGATGTAATAAGCTTGTGTGTGGATGTAATTGGCGGCCCTCATGGGATAGTTAGAAAAGTTTCAACGAGAGGTTATGTATATATTCTCCATACATTCATACCTTCTCCCGTAAAAAATATGAACAAGTCACCCCCTTGGGTTGACATCAAATGGAAATGGTCGCCTCAGTGGAAAACGATCTACATGTAGAGCACTGTCTGTCAGGTTTCAAGGTCAGGGAAAGAGAACTCGTTGCAAGGGAGGGTCAAAGAGATGCATGTCTTAGTACGAATGGATGCAATAACCTAGTGTATGCTTGCAGATGAATGGTTATATTCAGTTCCTTTCTTCTTTGATACAGTAAATCGCATTTTGATTTTAATTAAACTGTATTTTCTACAAATTTGTAAACACTCTTTTCCTACATCCTTCCATCTCGCAAGGTATGCTCGCAACAAGTCTTAGTCTTTTTTTGCGGGGGGGGGGGTGTGTGTGTGTGTGTGTGCCACATTCACCATTTTAAAAAGTGCCAACATATAGGGATTACTTCCACTCCCTTGATGATAGCATGTACACGAGAGGCCCAACTTGTGCATGGCTCAACCAGATACCAGATGCCCTGCAACACAATCGGCTGGATGGTTGTGAACGAGAAATTTAAGTAAGTGCGAGAGATGGCGGCTTTATTATGACTTCTTGAAAGCAGCCCCCCTCCCCCCCCCTCCTGAAGATGGGAAGAATATTAAGAGTGAGGTCATCAGGCGGTGCTTGTGGGCGGATGGAGTATATACTGCAAGGAAGAGCCAATAAGACTTCAGACATAGATATTTGAGATATTTTGTTCTCTTATTGTTCAGCATGGTCTCCATGATTAGTACATCTCTCCTCCATTGACTAAAATGCAGCCCGTTATCTTTCTTCCATATAATAACACTGTAGCCTGATCTCTTACGTACCTGCTGTTTGAGAGAGCAGCACCTAGAAGTGGCTGTAAGCACAAGGAATTGAGTTTTTCTCAAAATGATGTGTGTATCCACCCACCTGCATAGCCATGTTGATGTCCTAATAGAACTCCAGCATCCTTATGCTACATAGCAATGCACCCAACACAACCTTTTTAATTTTTTTAATTGTTTGTTACCAAGACAACCATACCTTTGTGTTACATAAGCAAGTTTTATTCAGGGCAGGTGGCGTGTTCATATTTGGCTGTGTTGACGTACACAACAGATACCTACCTAAACCATATATATCACAGATATTGTAGGGGCAAGCCAAAAACACAAACTTTTCCATTCGGCTCCCCAGTGAGGGCTTGCTTCACTCACCAATAATAATGTGCATGCTGGTAGTTAACACATGTATTAGTGTGCAGGCTATAATAATATGCATGCTGGTAGTTAACACATGTATTAGTGTGCAGGCTATAATGATGTGCATACTGGTAGTGCCACATGTATTAGTGTGCAGGCTATAATGATGTGCATACTGGTAGTGCCACATGTATTAGTGTGCAGGCTATAATGATATGCATGCTGGTAGTGCCACATGTATTAGTGTGCAGGCTATAATAATATGCATGCTGGTATTTAACACATGTATTAGTGTGCAGGCTAATAATATGCATACTGGTAGTGCCACATGTATTAGTGTGCAGGCTATAATGATATGCATGCTGGTAGTGCCACATGTATTAGTGTGCAGGCTATAATGATATGCATACTGGTAGTGCCACATATATTAGTGTGTAGGATATGCATACTGGTAGTGCCACATGTATTAGTGTGTAGGCTATAGTATACATACTGGTAGTGCCACATGTATTAGTGTGTAGGCTATAATATACTTGGTGGGGCAACTTGTATTCGTGTGCAGGCTATTTATTACCACTCGTGTAGGCTATAATGATATTCATATTAGTAGTGCCTTAGAAACATGAGAAGCAATTAAGCAACTAAACCATATCTGAACATAACCTTGATAGTATTGTTGCTAGTATTGTTGCTAGTATTGTTGCTAGTATCGTTGCTGCTGTTGCTGCTGCTGTTGTTTACTCACCATGGTAAGGAGAAGGACCATTGTTCACAAAGCTCACAAAATCTTTGGCAGCATTTCGAACTGCCTCCTTCAGAAACAGAGAGAAACAGAGAGAAACAGAGAGAAAGAGAGTGAATAGAAAGTGTAAGGGAGTGAATAGGAAGTGAATAACACACCAAGTGCCTCCATTACAATTCTTCTAAGAAACCATGTGTGCATTCTACTTGATCAATACAAGGGCAGATACAGCATTTTTGAAGGGAGGGATGAAGAGGCAACAGAGTTTATTTCTTAATATGCTCTCCTTCTGTTTTGTGGACTGGCTCTAGTTGTATCCTAATGGCCCAGTAATGCTGTGCATAAATAAACCTGGCTATCCATGGACGTCCAACATTACTTAACCTGACCAGTCCACTATTCCAATGAGCGCTCATGTTATCCTAGCCTCTTAACACACCAGTCCTCTAAATATCACCAGTCCTCTAATTCTAAGGTGTTCTCACTTTATCCAGCCCCAAGGAGTCACTGAAGTCTGCTAAATAATCTACGAAGCAGTTTAATAACATGCACAAGAAAGGCTAGAGCATCTAGTCATTATTCCTGATGAAGGCTAGAGCATCTAGTCATTATTCCTGATGAAGGCTAGAGCACCTAGTCATTATTCCTGATGAAGGCTAGAGCATCTAGTCATTATTCCTGATGAAGACTAGAGCATCTAGTCATTATTCCTGATGAAGGCTAGAGCATCTAGTGATTATTCCTGATGAAGGCTAGAGCATCTAGTCATTATACCTGATGAAGACTAGAGCATCTAGTCAATATTCCTGATGAAGGCTAGAGCATCTAGTCATTATTCCTGATGAAGGCTAGAGCATCTAGTGATTATTCCTGATGAAGACTAGAGCATCTAGTCATTATTCCTGATGAAGGCTAGAGCATCTAGTCATTATTCCTGATGAAGGCTAGAGCATCTAGTGATTATTCCTGATGAAGGCTAGAGCATCTAGTGATTATTCCTGATGAAGGTTAGAGCATCTAGTCATTATTCCTGATGAAGACTAGAGCATCTAGTTTTTATTCCTGATGAAGGCTAGAGCATCTAGTCATTATTCCTGATGAAGGCTAGAGCATCTAGTGATTATTCCTGATGAAGACTAGAGCATCTAGTCATCATTCCTGATGAAGGCTAGAGCATCTAGTCATTATTCCTGATGAAGGCTAGAGCATCTAGTCATTATTCCTGATGAAGACTAGAGCATCTAGTCATCATTCCTGATGAAGGCTAGAGCATCTAGTAATTATTCCTGATGAAGGCTAGAGCATCTAGTCATTATTCCTGATGAAGGCTAGAGCATCTAGTGATTATTCCTGATGAAGGTTAGAGCATCTAGTCATTATTCCTGATGAAGACTAGAACATCTAGTCTTTATTCCTGATGAAGGCTAGAGCATCTAGTCATTATTCCTGATGAAGGCTAGAGCATCTAGTGATTATTCCTGATGAAGACTAGAGCATCTAGTCATTATTCCTGATGAAGGCTAGAGCATCTAGTCATTATTCCTGATGAAGGCTAGAGCATCTAGTGATTATTCCTGGTGAAGGCTAGAGCATCTAGTCTTTATTCCTGATGAAGGCTAGAGCATCTAGTGACTTCCTGATGAAGGCTAGAGCATCTAGTCATTATTCCTGATGAAGGCTAGAGCATCTAGTCATTATTCCCGATGAAGGCTAGAGATTATTCCTGGTGAAGGCTAGAGCATCTAGTGACTTCCTGATGAAGGCTAGAGCATCTAGTCATTATTCCTGATGAAGGCTAGAGCATCTAGTCATTATTCCTGATGAAGGCTAGAGCATCTAGTCGAAACTTCGAGAGAATGCAATTTCAAGTTGATGATTGAGAAGGTTATTGTAATGTTATTATGTCAGGGTTGTTGTGCAAGACCGCAGCAGCTCATTGTTATTACACACCATAAAGGCTGATTGTTAAGCAGGTATCTCCTGGTAGGCACACACTCCACTTGGTATTAGCCTCTGTTTCTTACCCGCCAACTGTCACTGCCTCATGCTCAATAGTGAGTCTTTCTTCCTCTGCTGGAAAACTAGACAAAACTTACACTGTACATGTAGATGCGGTGTCCACGTGTGACCCCGTCCCCTCCCACCCCCAGGCTTTGCTATGCAACAGTTCAATCATTTGCCATCCCCTCTAGCTATGTAGCATACATACACTCGGCAATCCATACCCATGACAAATTGATGATGCCTGCATATGGACACTGCTTGCTAAGCGGTTGCTCGGTATTAAGAGGACATGTCCTTGCTGACCGTCGCCGATGATAGAAGGGTCCAGCTTACAACCAGCTTTTATGGCATATCACTTGCTATTGTGCAATACAAGTCACCCTTTGCAAAACTCACTACTCTGGCAATATGCTGTATTATTCGAGAGCCCGAACCGTGTATCTTAAGGCCTGTACAAACTTAGCCAAAACCAATGTGCATCGGAAGCGCATTCATCCTGAATTTGAATCAATGCATGTTGGTTGCGTTGAACAACACGTGCAGCAAAATAATATAATAATTTTTTTAATTATTTGCCAATTATTTGCCGAGTTAAATTATTTGTCGAGGAGCTACTATATACAGACCCAAAGTCCTGTGTCAAAAGGATTATGCTCCACGAATCACGGAATAAGGAGGGATAAGGAGCAGCTACAGAGCAAGCTTGCCTTGATCTAGCTTGTATTTCCCTATCACTCTATTCTCCAAGCTCCAACTGCAGCCGGCGACGTCAAACTCTATTTAATGCACACCTATTCTGCCAAACTTGCTCCCGATCTTGTTTTGACCTTTTTGGGGGGCAAACTCCAGAAAAAAATAGTTCAAAATTGTAAAAAAAATTATTTTTATTTTTAATTAAGTGTCAAGGTCAAGCGAGCTTGGCAATGACACTAAAGATAGAATTTACACAAGAAAATGCATGCAAATGTGCTTATTATTGAGCAATTAGCTTACCCTAGCTGTAGCTTTATCATCCATACTTCTCTTCCTGGCTCTCCCAGATAGGTAGACAGCCTGCGATATGCTAATAAATAATAGGAAATCGTTGTGAATCAAAAACCTGCCTCAGCCCAGTATGATATATTTGTCCAGTGTGTCCCCATAGAGCTATCGTCAACCTCTTCAACATGCCTCAACCCATTGTGATGTGGTTGAGTGTATGTCGCCATGGAGCTATATCAACCTGCCTCAATCCAGTGTGATGCGTGACATGGTCCAGTGCATACCTCCATAGAGCTATTGTGAACCTACTTCAACCTGCTTCACCCATGACCCAATATGTAGCCCACACAGTGCGATGTAAATCCAGGGGGATATATAAAAGAGGTAGGACTGGGGGGCAGGAGAGGAGCGTTATTCACTCTCTAATAATAGACATATCCCCTAGCTGTGACCACTCAAATCATTCAAGCATAAAATAGCAAACAAAATAGCACCATTCTCATTATGGGTACATGTACTGGGTTGTGCCTAATACTGTCAAGCCAAAAATGTCCCTGCTAAAAGTGGTCCAGTAATTGAATCAAGAGTGTTTGCATAAAAGTTATATTTAGGATGGTGGTTGCTAGACACTGGATTCCCATCAAAGTAGAGTCTAGGTACCCATATTTAGGATGGTGGTTGCTAGACACTGGATTCCCATCAAAGTAGAGTCTAGGTACCCGTACCCAAGGCACCTAGTGCATAACAGCTGGGCTCTCCGCAAAGTGGAGCCTAGAAACTTAGACACTTGGCGACTTGCGAGATTAAGCACCCACCAGCAGCAGTCACCTCATGGCCAGGCAAGGGATAGAATCAGAGCCTGAGCACCAGACTAGATCTGGGCCCTGGAAGGATCACTTTTGGCTCTGGACCAGTTTTTGCGTGATATTACCACGCTGCTATACGTAGAGTCCTAGCAAGCCATTCATTACACAAAGCGAAGTACCTATATACTATAAAGAGAGAAACAAGTAGTGTCAGCTACCCACCAACGTATAGGTGTTGAAGGCCCCCTGCTCACGAAGCTCACAACTTCCTTAGAAATCTTTTGAACCGCTAACTCAATAAATGAAGGTGAAAAAAACATTCACACCAAAAAATAAAATATCTTCGGTAACCTGGTAAAGTGTCACGTGGAGGTGGACCAGTGACTGTTGGTACAACCTGATGAGTCTCGTCGGAGTAGATTACTGCGAGTCTTCTCTAGCTAGGATATTTCGTATAGTAGCAGTGCTGCGTAATTTCATTGGAGAATTTAAGCGAGTGTGCATTGTATTAGTTGGGGGAGTGTTGGCAGATTTGTTTGGTGGTGGTGGTGACATGGATTTCACCCCCCCCCCCCCCCCCCCCCCCCCCCCCCTCAAACAGCCAGTTTATTTTCATCTTAGTTACGAATATCAATAATAGTGATGGTGTGATGCCAGATATTATTATTATTATTATTATTATTATTATTATTATTATTATTATTATTATTATTATTATTATTATTATTATTATTATTATTATTATTATTATTATTATTATTATTATTATTATTATTATTATTATTATTATTATTATTATTATTATTATTATTATTATTATTATTATTATTATTATTATTATTATTATTATTATTATTATTATTATTATTATTATTATTATTATTATTATTATTATTATTATTATTATTATTATTATTATTATTATTATTATTATTATTATTATTATTATTATTATTATTATTATTATTATTATTATGAATATTACAGTACATTTGTGAGAATGTGAGTGATATATACGATGAAGATGTTGAGTCTTGAGTCGGTTAATTGTACCGTTGGCATAACAATAAGATCTACTGAAAGCCATTGTAGATTAGGAGAGTGGGGGACCAACATGCATTTACTATATACATGGACATAATAAGTGGAAGGTGCATGTGATGATATGTTGTTAGAAGAATGTATGTGAGTGCCAGGAGAATAGAGGGTAAGAGCAACTTGAAGTGCAGGGGCAGATCCGGCAATTTAACAAGTCGTGTGGCCATGGCTTAACCACACCCACATAATGCGGCCATACCTTTAACCACACCCACATATCTGCCCCTGAAGTGGTATAAGTTAGCAAAAGGTGATGGAGCAGTGAGGTATATGAGGTCATTGCAGGGATGTGAGCCTGAGTTGGAATTGCCACTTGGTGAACCACTCCGGCTGAAAACTACGCAGAACTGCATTCTTTTTTCCGAAAGATCGCTTGGGAAAATGAAATGCCTGTGGGGCTGATGAGGCTGCCTAGTGATATTTTCAGCTACTACCTCACCTACTTGTGAACTAGAAGCCATGACCTTTCTTTAGGACTCAAACTCAATGGACCACATGCCTATAATTCTAACTTCGAACTCTTATTTATTAAAAAAAAATTATTTTTTATTTTTTATAGCTGGGCTTGAAATTTGGTGCGGCCAAAACCAGAACCACTACGGCCCTGTGAGGTTGCTGTTTAGGTCGAGGACTGGATCAACAGGTCTATTGCAGGACAAGTAGGCTGTGTAGTGATGATAGAAGCGTGTTGTGTGGCAGGAGGGAAGTGGAAGACGAGAGTCATTTCCTAATGGGCAATGATGAATTTGGAAGGGAACAGAAAGCATTAATAAATGAGCTTGATGGATGAGTTTGAGACGGCGAGCTCTGAGGGAAGGCGGCATTGTTGCTTGGACAGGAGATGGAGGGTCTGTGTAATCAGGTGTTGGAAGTGTGTGGGTGCATTTCGCATTGTATGGTGAAGTGTTGGCAGAAGAAAAAGGAACTGAAATATGTCCCCCCCCCCCCTCCACCACAATCGAGCAGTACAATTCAACATAGACCATTAACTTAATTACAGCATATGGTCGAAGTCGAGTTAGTTAAATTCTTGAGGTCTTTGTAATTTGATTGTCAACTTAGAGTTCGTTGAAAATTAACTTTAATAATTAGCATGTCTATGTTATAGTGCACAAGTCATCTTACCTCATTTATTGTCATTATCAATTATTTATTTTTTATTTTTGTACTGCACTAGGTTGTGATGGTCCCAAGGGGCTCAGCCTTTTGAAGATTAAAATGACCTCAATAATCAACTGGAAATTTACTACATTTTGACTAGATACTTTATCCTTCATCGGAGAACCTCCCACAAAAAATATAGGCTAGAGCATCTAGTCAAAACATATTCCTGGCGAAGGCTAGAGCATCTAGTCAAAACGTTAAGAGAATAAATTTCAAGTTGATTATTGAGGTCATTGTAATTTCGTTACATTAACTGAGAGTTCATTGAAAGAATAATAACAACAATGAAGAATTTTCCCTTCAAGTGATGCTTCAGGAAAGAAGTGAGGGTCTTAAGTAGAGCTTGGAATCTAGCAAGCGCAAATAGACCTGTAATCTTTCAGGTGTTGCGACCCCATCAAGGCTCCTGCAGAGCTAGGAACTGGGGAAAGTTTGGACTGTGCTAGCTGACACATGGGTATTGAAAGATCCACAGTCAGCAGCCAGTGGAATGAAGGTGGCAGAGTGCAGTAAAGGATATTTCCGTTGGAGGACACCAAAGGTAGTATCCCTCCTCCATGTTGTCCTCCGCGCAAGTTATCCTGACCACTCCCTTGACTCTATCCTCTAGCTTGGACTGGACCACAGCGAATGGGTAGATCTTAGCTCAGCTTTTCCTGAACTATGCCGGGAAGGTGAACCGAGTGAAGAGTCTGATTCCATCAGTCAATCTGCTGATGGAGATCGGTTGATGGCACTGGCCCAGAGATCAAAGCAGTTTTCCTTTACCATGTTTACCCAAGTGGGCACATCAATACACTGTGCGCGTGTTCTGACTCGGTGCTGCTTTTTGTGCCAATATCGTGCACTTGCATGACGACAAAGAACGCAAATGCGATTGCGGGCACTACTAGGAACTTTCTAAGGAAAACGTTCGTCTAAATTAAGACGAACACCACTCCACCTAGAAAAGTGGTACTGCCTATTTTTGGGGTGGTCGACGGTTTTCTTCATGTTGTGTCCGTAACCCTATGGGGTCTTTATTATCACTTAATCTTGATACTGCTGAGCCTGTTAAGGCCACCACATATACTACAGCACAGTGTAACAGTAACTGACACTAAGAACTAATACTTAATTAATAATAGTTATGAGTATCCCACTGCTCAAGGAGGAGGGGACTAAAGATCATTCATCAGCTCGCCATACAACAGTTCCTTTCTCCCCTGCCACCATTTCCCTACCCAATACATAACACACTCACCCACCTCCTCCATCACTTACTCCCTCCACACCTATCCCATACAGCAATACCACCTTTCCATCCTTACTCACTCTTCTATAGTCATCCAGCCACTGTCCAGCCCCTACAATTCTGCGCACCTCATCCACCAGTACCAGCCGACCCCTCTCAAATTCCTCACAGATTACCAAGAAGTGACCCACATCCTCCCCTGTGCCACCATCACACATGATACACCTCTCATCTCTAACTATCCCACATCTCTTTCTATCCTCTAACAACCCAGCTGATGCAGTCCTCAGTCTAAATTGCAACGCACTTTCCTGACCATGCATGGACCTCACATACCTCTCCACCCCTACACCATTCTTTGACAATTTATAAAACTTCAGCGTACTCTTGCTCCTCCTGCCAATCCTTCTCATTATTACTCACCTTACCCTTCCACTTCCGCACTGACCCAACCTCGTTCTTTAGCTCGTATTTTCTCAAGATCTCATATTCTTCCCAACCTCTCTTAGTTTATTTACACCAATCTGCTCTGTTCCAATATTATTATTATTGTTGTTGCATTTTGTTGTTTATTGTGACGCTAATTAAAGATGTCCAAGGCCTAAAAGTTCATTATTTAGCAGAACTATGCCAGCCACCCCGACTTCGTGTTTGCTGATTTATCTACTAGGTAGGTCCGCCAATGGGAGGTCGTATATGAGTCCAGGTGGTATTGCTTATATAGCTAGAAGTAAATATTTTTGTGAGTTTGTTTATAAGATTCTGGCGCCAGAACATGAATAAACGAGAATGCGGATGCCACAATGTAAAAAAATATTTAAAAACCAAATATGCCCCCTCCCCTCCCCCTATTATAGGAGAAAGAAAGAAAAAATCGCTGAGCATGCCGTTTTTTTTGTCCTTTTGCATGTGTGCAGATATTCTCCGCTGTGGAGTTACTAGATGTCTTTGGTAGAGGCGGAGAGTGCTTGTGTCCTGGTTCCTCATGGCTGGGTTAGAGAGGTGGAGGATGATAGCAGTGTTTACTATATCAGGTGATAAAAATAACCTTATATGTGAAAAAAATGTGAACTCGACCGCTGGGCTAGCTACCTACGTAACCAGTCATGTAACTAGGCTAGTTTTAAGCATGTGTCCTGCTGCATGTTATATTGTAAGTTATTATCTTACTCGCTAGCCAGACCCAGCCCCCTGTTTAAAGATAGAGAGTGGTGATGTGCACCCACATCAATTATTGTTCTGTGATATTTTGCGACAACTTTAGCTAACTTGTTTCCTGATTTTAGGGTAACTTTAGAGATTCTCAAGAACTCTCAGTTGACATTTAGAAGATAATGACTTTCTCAATTAAATTTGCTCTATGTTTCCCCTTGATGCTCTAGCCTTCATCAGGATTCTAGATGCTCTAGCCTTCTCAGGATTCTAGGCAGGATTCTCTAGCCTTCTCAGGATTCTAGGTGCTCTAGCCTTCTCAGGGTTCTAGGTGCTCTAGCCTTCTCAGGATTCTAGGTGCTCTAGCCATAACAGGAATAATATTCATGATGAAGGCTAGAGCATCTAGTCAAAATGTTGTGGAGGAAATTTAAGGAGAAAGTCATCATATATTAATTAATATATAACTTTAGAGGTATTCCTTTCCTACAACAAATCAGATTAAACTTCAAGTACAGTATTTCTCATTAACATACTTACCAAAAGGAGCATAGTTATCTCTTGCCACTGTTTAGCTAGATGATGGTTGACCCATGTCTATTAGTGACTTTAAAAAAATAATTAGGCCAGGGGGCTTGTCACACCATCTAATCTTAGGAATATGTAGTCCGCAGCAGAAGAACACAGAAAAGTTTACCTCGTGTCGATAGAGATCCAAATTCCTCAACTCTTTGTCATCAGTCCCATAGCTACCACAAGGCAGCATTGAACTGCATGGTGTATCAATTATAGTACTACTGGGACTTATATATATGTGTGTGTGTGCGGATATATATCGAGGGTGTGCATCATTTGTATTCCTAGGGTGTGTATCATTTGCTGTTATTCCTAGGGTGTGCATCATTTGTATTCCTAGGGTGTGCATCATTTGCTGTTATTCCTAGGGTGTGCATCATTTGTATTCCTAGGGTGG
This sequence comes from Cladorhizidae sp. MBARI D1340-BT2, assembly GCA_028752905.1. NCBI lineage: Eukaryota > Metazoa > Porifera > Demospongiae > Poecilosclerida > Cladorhizidae > Cladorhizidae sp. MBARI D1340-BT2. Next base: position 9,618,512 of record JAQNBH010000007.1, read on the forward strand.
TGTGCATCATTTGCTGTTATTCCTAGGGTGTGCATCATTTGTATTCCTAGGGTGGTGTGCATCATTTGCTGTTATTCCTAGGGTGTGCATCATTTGCTGTTATTCCTAGGGTGTGCATCATTTGCTGTTATTCCTAGGGTGTGCATCATTTGTTGTTATTCCTAGGGTGTGCATAATTGCTGTTATTCCTAGGGTGTGCATCATTTGCTGTTATTCCTAGGGTGTGCATCATTTGCTGTTATTCCTAGGGTGTGCATCATTTGTTGTTATTCCTAGGGTGTGCATCAATTGATGTTATTCCTAGGGTGTGCATAATTGCTGTTATTCCTAGGGTGTGCATCATTTGCTGTTATTCCTAGGCCGTGCATCATTTGCTGTTATTCCTAGGGTGTGCATCATTTGTTGTTATTCCTAGGGTGTGCATCATTTGTTGTTATTCCTAGGGTGTGCATAATTGTTGTTATTCCTAGGCTTTGCATCAATTGCTGTTATTCCTAGGGTGTGCATCATTTGTTGTTATTCCTAGGGTGGGCATCATTTGTTGTTATTCCTAGGGTGTGCATCAATTGATGTTATTCCTAGGGTGTTCATCAATTGATGTTATTCCTAGGGTGTGCATCAATTGCTGTTATTCCTAGGGTGTACCATCATTTATTGTTATTCCCATGTTCAAAAAAATTCTTTCCGTATTTACTTCATCTTTTAAATTTTGTTAAACCCCCAACCTTCCCCCCCCCAAAAAAAATCAGCCTTTGCCTGTTTGGAAAGATCAAGGCTTGCAAAATGCAATTAACTTGCCCACAGGCAGCTACACTAGCACCTGCAACTAGTGGGCTTTGTTTAGACTTGGCCCCACAAAACAACCCACTGATAACAAACCCACTGATGATAATTAGTTTCTAACCAACACTGTGCACTAATAATATGCATGCAGTTAATGTTTGTGGTCTAATTTGCTAATTTGTAGTGATTAAACTTTGTTCGGGGGGGGGGGGGGGGGGGGGGGGGGGGGGAATAATCCAGCTATGTAGTATATTCCTAGGGTGTGCATCATTTGTTGTGATTCCTAGGGTGTGCATCATTTGTTGTTATTCCTAGGGTGGGCATCATTTGTTGTTATTCCTAGGGTGTGCATCAATTGCTGTGATTCCTAGGGTGTGCATCATTTGCTGTTATTCCTAGGGTGTGCATCATTTGTTGTTATTCCTAGGGTGTGCATCATTTATTGTTATTCCTAGGGTGTGCATCATTTGTTGTTATTCCTAGGGTGGGCATCATTTGTTGTTATTCCTAGGGTGGGCATCATTTGCTGTTATTCCTAGGGTGTGCATCAATTGCTGTTATTCCTAGGGTGTGCATCATTTGTTGTTGGTGTTCAAAAAATTTCTTTCCGTATTTACTTCTTCTTTTAAATTTTGTTAGCCCCCCCCCCCCACCCCGATCCACCCACCCCAAAAAATCTGCTGATTCTGCCTCTGGGCCTGTTTGATAAGATCAAGGCTTGCAAAATGCAATTAACTTGCCCACAGGCAGCTAAACACTAGCACCTGCAACTAGTGGGCTTTGTTTAGACTTGGCCCCACAAAACAAACCCACTGATAACAAACCCACTGATGATAATTAGTTTCTAACCAGCACTGTGCACTAATAATATGCATGCAGTTAATGTTTGTGGTCTAATTTGCTAATTTGTAGTAATTAAACTTTGTTCGTGGGGGGAAATAATCCAGCTATGTAGTATATTCCCTGGGGTGCATCATTTGTTGTTGTTCTTAGGGAGTGCATCATTTGTTGTTATTCCTAGGGTGGGCATCATTTGTTGTTTCAGTCCATTTGTGATCATGTGATGTTGGTGGATGTCATGTGCACTAGCCCTGATAACACTGTGCTGAGATCCCGACAAGATCTTGTATGCTACCTCACGACAGATGGTACTTGTAAATGTGGTCTGCGGTGCCCCTTCCAAGTAGACGAGAAGTTCAGCTTCGACCCTGACATCATTGGCCTTCCTGATGACAACAAAGATGTTTCTGTTTCTTCTTGTAAGGTGCCCTATCAAGCATGTCGAAACACTTGTAAGCAACGTGTCTTGTTTCCTAATTCGCACGAGAACAGTCCCTTGAAGACCAGCAAACACAGCCGTGGATTTGTCCGTTGCAGTCACAGTCATGGCGATAGTAAAAACAGGAGTGACTCTTTTAAGAGCTCCAATGCAGCTTCGCTCTTACGAGAGGTTGACATTCTCAGTGGCAGAAAAGCTCACGAGGTAAACTCAGAGCCGGAGGACACTTTGCCATTCTCGGCCAAAATGAGTTCTATTTCGCATCTCAAGCTGGTCCACCTCTTGAGGAATGTGAACCGATGCTTCCAACTGCTGCAGCCTCCGCAAACGGCAGCAAGCAGCGACAGCAATCCGAGCAACCTTCACGGTACCCTAGGAGGTGTGCATTTGAGTGGGAAAAAACCCCAGTTCCTGTCTCTTGCCAGTGCACTCATCGGAAGAGCTACATCAGCAACACCTGCTGCTGCTTGTAATAGCGAAAATGTGAGCGCAGCTATTCCCGGACAAGGACTCAGTTTACCGAGTGTTTCGGATTCTTCAGTTGCTGGTGCTGCTGCCCTAGAGAAGGAGGCCCAGTGTTCTTCTAGCCAGACTGAAGATATTCCAAAGGTGGATTTGGTTTTCTCCAAGGAAATGAAGGCAGCTGATGTGTCCAGAGAAGCGTGCTCCACAGCTCCGGGAAATGGAGAACAGAATTCTCCTAATCAAGGAGCAGGTGCTTCACCAGCTGATCATGGGACGACCAATTTCCTTTCTGATGATTCTACAATTGCTCCTGCGCTCACCGATATGGAATTGCCCAGCACTTCTGACGTGGGAACGAGTCTCCCTAATGTCCCAACCTCCACCGAAGGACCGCTTTGCCAGACTGGCGGGTCGCCCTCTTACCGCTCACCATCTCCCGTACAATGTCTGAGTTTCTCTCTCCCTCCATCTCTAACCATGCCCACGTCAGAAATGGCCACACCTACTTCAGGACTAGTTAAGTCGACTGAAGTCCTTGATCTCCCATTAGCCATGCCCATTTCTTCGCTGATGGCAGGTGAGCCCGTGCTGACTCTGCACCCTGCAGGACCTGCCAGTCCTCCGTCACCATCAAACTTGTCCTCGTACCCACTCATTATGCACACAAGCAACCAAAACCTTCCAAGCTCAATATTGACTCCACCCAATTCTGCTCTAATCCCCCTGAGCCCACTTAACCCCTTATCTTGCTCACCTTTTATTCCGCTCTCAGTGATAACCCCTAGTCAACCGGATTCTGATCCCTCGGTTGTAACCCTTAAGTCTCTTCAACTCTGTTCTGGTCCCTCGGTGATAACCCCTGAGTCTCCTGTTCAACCAGATTCCTGTTACTCAGTGATAACCCCTGAGTCTCCTACTCAACCAGCCTCCTGTTCCTCAATGATAACCCCTGAGTCTCCTACTCAACCAGCCTCCTGTTCCTCGGTGGTAACCCCTGAGTCTCCTACTCAACCAGCTTCCTGTTCCTCGGTGATAACCCCTGAGTCTCCTACTCAACCAGCTTCCTGTTCCTCGGTGATAACCCCTGAGTCTCCTACTCAACCAGCTTCCTGCCCCTCGGTGATAATCCCTGAGTCTCCTATTGAACTGACTTCTGATCCCACGGTGATAACCCCTGAGTCTCTTAATCAACTAACTTGCGATCCCTCAGTGATAACCCCCGAGTCTCTTATTCAACCCTCACCTGATCTCACAGTTATAACCCCTGAGTCTCCAGGTCAACCCTCTTTTGATCCCTCAGTGGTAACCCCTGAGTCTCCTGTTCAACCGGCTTCTGGTCCTTCAGCAATAATCCCTGAGTCTCTTATTCAACCGATTTCCGATCGCTCGGTGATAACCCCTGAGTCCCCTATTCAACCGGCTTTCGATCCCTTGTTGGTAACCCGAGAGTCTCCCATTCAACCAGCCTCCGAACATACTTATCTCTCCGGCGTACGTCTTCCATCATTACCTACCGAGCCCAGCACCATCTCTCTCTGCTCACCTCAACAACCTTCTACAGGTTTGTCTTTGAATAGCCCCATTGGTGTTGCATTTATTCCAACCTCACTTCATGGGCCTTCTATCTCTCCTACTGCAGCATCTCGTTATGGTACCAAGGATATGTTGGCTGCTGTAGCACCAATCTCAGCAGCAACTGATAGTTCAGTTTCAAAAGTTTTTCTCGGCCATCTTATCAAGTCATGTGAGTGTGATATTCAATCAGGTGATCTTTCCACCAAGACTTGTGATTTTGTAAAGTCAAACGATCTTACTTCTTTTCATCCTATTATCAAATCAGATGACGCTGCATCTAAGTTACACTATCCCGTCACAAGATCATGGGATCCACCCAAGGTACGACCCTTAGCTAGTGCCCTCCCTCGGGAGAGCAGCACTGAGCGTACTGTCCCCCTCACAGGAAGCGTAAAAGTCAAGGATTTCACCATCAGGATGCTAAATCCTAAAATATTGCCAAGCAGATCAACAGCTTTTCATAGCATGATCTCTGGCACTAAAAAAGCCAGTTCTGTGTCACCGACTGCCATTACTGAAAAGGCCAGCTCTGTATCATTGTCACAAGCCAAAGAGATCCTGTTGAAGCCATTCCATATTCCTATTGTTGACTGCAGCTCTGCTGCAAACAAACCATCCACGGACGTCTTTCCCCCTCGATGCAGGAGACCAAAGAAACCATTCCCTCAGAGGAAGATGTGGGGTAGAAGACCTCGGAGGCACACACTGGGGCCTCCCACTCTGAAATCCTTTAAACAAGAAGTGGAAAGGGATATTATCAGCAGCAAATACACCGTTGTCATAGATGAACTGTCAAGCCCAAACCTTTTGGCTGCACCACCTCCTACGGATGTGCATGTGGATAAAAATGAGCTCGCTGACTCGACTGGTGCAACCGGCTTCTCTACTGATGCAGCCAGCTCTACTTTGTTGACCAACTCGACTAGCTCAGTGGCTACGACTAACTCCGCTGTCTCTAGTGGTATAAGTGATGGCTCTACTGTTTCTACTAGTCTGATCGACTCGGCAGTTGTGGCTTGTGTAACGGAGCATGAAGTTGGACATGTGAAAGAAAATGGTGGCAGTAATGCAACAGAGAACAAAGCCTGTTATGGGACGGAGTATGTGTCAAGCCATGTGACAGAGCATGAGGATAGTCATGTGACCAGTCGTGTGACACAGTATGAGGACCATCACGCAATGGAATATGAACCAAGCAATGCGATGGACCGTGAAGCCAGTCATGTGACAGTGCATGCAGCCAGTCATGTGATGGAGTTTGAGGGCAGTCATCTGACAGAGAATGGGTTAGGTCACATCATAGAACATGAGACCAGTCATGTGGAAGAGCGTGAGGCCAGTCACGGGATGGAGCACGAAGCAAATTGTGTGATGGAGAATGAGGTCAGTCATGTGACAGAACATGAGGCTGGTCATGTGACAGAACATGAGGCTGGTCATGTGACAGAGCGTGAGGCCGGTCATGTGACAGAACGTGAGGCCGGTCATGTGACAGAACATGAGGCCGGTCATGTGACAGAACATGAGGCCGGTCATGTGACAGAACATGAGGCCGGTCATGTGACAGAACATGAGGCCGGTCATGTGACAGAACATGAGGCCGGTCATGTGACAGAACATGAGGCCGGGCACGTGACAGAACATGAGGCCGGTCACGTGACAGAACATGAGGCCGGTCACGTGACAGAACATGAGGCCGGTCACGTGACAGAACATGAGGCCGGTCACGTGACAGAACATGAGGCCGGTCACGTGACAGAACATGAGGACGGTCACGTGACAGAACATGAGGCCGGTCACGTGACAGAACATGAGGCCGGTCACGTGACAGAACATGAGGCCGGTCACGTGACAGAACATGAGGCCGGTCACGTGACAGAACATGAGGCCGGTCACGTGACAGAACATGAGGACGGTCACGTGACAGAACATGAGGCCGGTCACGTGACAGAACATGAGGACGGTCACGTGACAGAACATGAGGCTAGTCACGTGACAGAACATGAGGCTAGTCACGTGACAGAACATGAGGTTAGTCATGTCACAGAACATGAGGCTAATAATGTGACGGAACATGAGGCTAGTCACGTGACAGAACATGAGGCTAGTCATGTGACAGAACATGAGGCTGGTCATGTGACAGAACATGAGGCTGGTCATGTGACAGAACATGAGGCTGGTCACGTGACAGAACATGAGGCTGGTCACGTGACAGAACATGAGGCTGGTCACGTGACAGAACATGAGGCTAGTCACGTGACAGAACATGAGGTTAGTCGTGTGGCAGAACATGAGGCTAGTCGTGTGACAGAACATGAGGCTAGTCACATGACAGAACATGAGGCTAGTCATGTGACAGAACATGAGGCTAGTCACGTGACAGAACATGAGGCTAGTCACGTGACAGAACATGAGGCTAGTCACGTGACAGAACATGAGGCTAGTCACGTGACAGAACATGAGGCTAGTCATGTGTCAGAGCACGAGTCCAGCCATGCGTTGGAACATAAGGCACTTCATCTGGCAGAGCATCAGACCAGTCACATGGAGCATGATGCTGGTTATGTCACGGAGCATGAGAACAGCCTTGCTATCAAGATTGAGGAGAGTCATGTGACAGAGCACAAAGACAGTCCCGTGGTTGAGAATGAGGCCAGTCACGTGTTGAAGCATGAGGCCAGTCATGTGACTGGGTATGAGGACAGTCATGTGACCAAGAATGAGGCCAGTCATGTGACTGGGTATGAGGACAGTCATGTGACCAAGAATGAGGACAGTCATGTGACCAAGAATGAGGCCAGTCATGTGACTGGGTATGAGGACAGTCATGTGACCAAGAATGAGGCCAGTCATATGATGGACCACGAGGACGGTTGTATGGCAGAGCAAGAGGATGCTCTTGAGAATGACAGTCGCACGCCAGAGCACAAGCATAGTCATGTGACAGAGTGTGAAGCCAGTCACGTATCAAAGTGTGAGCCCAGCCATGTGATACACCATGAGGACAGTCACGTGACGGAGCAAGAGGACAGTCATGTGACAGAGAATGAGGACAGTCATGTGTCGGAGCACGTGGATACTCGTGAGGTCGACCATGTGATGGAGGATGGGGCTAATGGATTATCTCCAGAAGCGGTTGTTACCAGAACTTCCCCGGCAGTGGTAATTGATTCCAGCGAAGGTGAAAGTGGGACTAAATCAGTGCCTGCTCAGAATTGGGAATCAAATGAGTCACAGGACGGAGATCAAAACAAATGGAAGTCGGAAACCACAGAGGATGAATCGAGTCTTGGGATTGAATCTCCCTCGAAACAAGAATCACTTGTAGAAAAAGGTGTCGTTGAAGCTGAGAATATGACAAACCTTTCCAGAGAGTCGCCATTTGTGGATGGGGCTGTTGAGAGCAGCAGGGATCCTACTTCCCAAGTCGAAGACATGGAAGTTGAAGAAGTGGAACATGGTTCAGACTATTCACCGACAAGCAGCCCTGACATCATGGCCGGCCCTGGTGATGGTATTGGTGATGTTGATGGAAAGGAGAGGTTGGATTGCCAGGAAGAAGGGACGGGGAGGAAGGAGGGAAATGAGCTTTTGTCTGTTCGTCGAATCCATAACAACCACCAGGAAAGCTTTTCTACTGTTGGCTGCGGAGGTGCCGGAGCCGGTGAACATGTAGAGCAACCGGTTGGGGAGGAGGAGGGAGAATGGAAGGAGGTATCGGCTAAACCAGAGGACGACCGAAATGACAGCATCCGTGGAAGTGTATGCAGAACTGGTATTGATGAGGGAGTTGCTGTTGCTACTTCGTATTCTCATGGTCCTGTGTGCAGTCCAGCGCCTGCTAATCTGCCTGATGCGGGCCGTCACGAGCCAAAAATAGGAAGTGAAAATTTGGTTGAAGCACAGGCAGATGCAGTTACCGAGGATACGGGAACTTCGGCACATGTTTTAGTGTCTCGTGTGCACAGCCTGGACACTTATAGAGAGGTTTTCTTTCCGTGGGAACGATTTAGTTTTCGTCGGGTTTCGTCAGGTGATGCTTCTGCGCAACTGATTGGGGGATGTGACTTGCTTAGTTCAGCTCAGGGAGATCTGTTTTACTCTATGCTTGAACTTAGTCTTCTTTTCCCAAGATCAGGTACGGAAACACAATGCAAGAATGAAGAGGTTATGGATCAAAGTGACGTGCTTGCTGAAAAAGTTACTGGAGATGGAAATCGATCAGTCACTGAGGAGAGAAGTAAAGACGTTTGCGAAGATGGAGAGAAAGGGCCCAGTAAGGACACAGGTAAATATAATGCTAAAATTGGAGACAAGCGGCTTTTTGAGGGTGTGGTTGAGAGCGTTAAGGGAAAAAGGACAAATCTGAGCGTTCATAAAAATGAAGGCAATGAGAAAAAGTTGAAGAGCTTTCCTGTAGAGAAAAAGTCGAAGAACCTTCCCGTTAAGAAAAAGTTGAAGGGCTTTCCTGTTAAGTGTAACAAGAAAAAGTTGAAGAGCTTTCTCGTTGAGAAAAAGTTGAAAAGCTTTCACGTTGAGAAAAAGTTGAAGGGCTTTCCCGTTAAGTGTAACAAGAAAAAGTTGTTGAAGAGCTTTCTCGTTGAGAAAAAATTGAAGAGTTTTCACGTTGAGAAAAAGTTGTCCGTAGATTGCAACAAGAAAAGGTTGAAGAGCTTTCACATTGAGTGCAATGGGAAAAGGCCGAAGAGCTTACGCGTTGAAAGGAACCGCAGACCCAGCAGCACAACTAACCCAACTGGCATCAAATCACTGATTAGTACTTCACGTGGCAGGAAAAGAAGCGCCACTGAACGCAGAGACAAATCTGAAGAAGTCTTCGAAAGAGCTCCAGTTACCAAAAAGAGGAAAAGTGTTGAAAAGTCAAAAAAAATCGAAGCGAAAAAGAGAAGTCTGGCAGCAAGTCATAAGAAGCAAAAGGAGAGTAGCAAGGTAGAAATGCATATTCCGATGAAGATCTATCCGATCAGGTCCCACATGAGTTCTCCTTTTTATCTGCACGACTTCACCAGCGAAGCACTTGGCAGTTTTCCTGAAGGAACGGAGGAGGAAGAAGTTATGGGAGGTGAGAAAAAGAAGATGCAGAAACCTAAAGGGACACCAGTAAAGAAAGAGGATGAAAAACTTGGGAGTGCCCAGAAAGGGAAAATGCAAAAGAAGCCGAAAGGGATGCCAGTAAGGAAGAGGGAGAGAAAGGAGGAAGAAATCGTGAGAGACAAGAAAGGGAAGATGCCAAAAGTGACGGCAATAAAGAAGGTTGCAGAGGAGAAAGCGGAAGAGATTGTGAGTGTCAAGAAAGGTGGGAAGCAAGAGAGGCCAAAAGGGAGACCAGCGAAGAAGAGGGAGGAGGTGAAAGAAGAGGTTTTAAGTGACAAGAAAGGGAAACTGCAGAAACAGCTGGTGAGGACACCAGAAAGAAAGGACAACGAGGAACCGAAAAGGACACCTTCCTCTGACAGCCGGAAAAAGGGTTTTGAGGAAATACAGTTGGCATTGAGGAAATTCTGTGAAGAGGATGATAAGAGGTCAGTGAGGAAGTGACGGAGAGGGGGTACATGTAGGTGTGAGGTGAGGGGGCAAGTATGTGTGAGGTGAGGGGGCAAGTATGTGTGAGGTGAGGGGGCAAGTATGTGTGAGGTGAGGGGGCAAGTATGTGTGTGGTGAGGGGGCAAATTTGTCTGTAGTGAGGGGGAAAATTTGTGTAGGAGGGGGCAAGTTTGTGTGAAGTGAGGGGGCAAGTATATGTGAAGTGAGGGGGCAAGTATGTTAGAAATGAGGGGGGAAATAATTAAGATGCAGGGGGAAAGGAAAGGTACTCTACTGCACGGGAATATTCTTCATGTGCAGATCTGGCAGCAAAGTTTAGTGTCCTCTTCAACCAGCAACTGCTTAGCAAGACTGGCAGAAGGGAACTCATGGTGTCCTACTAGCTCTAAAAGATGGTAGCTGATTGGCGTTCATCTTAAGTTGCTCTTGGTCTCAACTAATGTGCTGCATTTCCTCGAGTAGGCCGCAGCCGTGATAACTCAGTGCCATCGGGTAGATCTCACGTGTCATTGACCATCTTGAGTGAAACAGTGTGGGGCCACCCACCAATACCCACACCTTGCAATGCACCTGCTCACAGGGGAAATGTGTTGAGTGTTTTAAAGTGTGAATCTGCAAGTACAAGAACGGCTCAGAAGGTCTCCTCCACTGCAAGTCTGGGACTGGTAGCAGCCGGTGCAGCACCTGCTATCACCAGTGAGATGCTCAGAAGGTCCCTTCCACTGCAAGTCTGGGGCTTGTAGCAGCCGGTGCAGCACCTGCTATCACCAGTGAGATGCTCAGAAGGTCCCCTCCACTGCAAGTCTGGGGCTGGTAGCAGCCGGTGCAGCACCTGCTATCACCAGTGAGATGCTCAGAAGGTCCCCTCCGCTGCAAGTCTGGGGCTGGTAGCAGCCGGTGCAGCACCTGCTATCACCAGTGAGATGCTCAGAAGGTCCCATCCATTGCAAGTCTGGGGCTTGTAGCAGCCGGTGCAGCACCTGCTATCACCAGTGAGGTGCTCAGAAGGTCCCATCCATTGCAAGTCTGGGGCTTGTAGCAGCCGGTGCAGCACCTGCTATCACCAGTGAGGTGCTCAGAAGGTTCCCTCCACTGCAAGTCGGGGGCTGGTTGCAGCCGGTGGAGCACCTGCTATCACCAGTGAGTCAGCCAAACTGCAGCAATGAAGACACTGAAACCACGCCAGACGAAGCAGACTGCAATGATAAATAAGGTATTCCAGCTGATGAGGGCTAATAATATGGTTTTGTAAGCTAAACTAATAGAGCATGCCTTTGATTACTGCAAGCCCTTGAATAGTGTGCACAGCAAGGCAGTTTATGAAACTAATACTGCATGCCGGACCTACGCATGCAGTCTATCTGAATATCCCCAGCAGGCAGAAATACTGTTGAAAATAATTCGTTGGACAGCACACTCTTAAAGATCACATACCGAAGAGTTTATTCATGAACAATGGCACGGTTCTCTTCCAGCTGGTCCAAATATAGCTCTACCTGACAGGGTTTCGTTTAGAAAATTGTCCAAGGGGGTAGGCAACTGAGGAATCTGGATTCTAAGGTGGGTGGGGGGGGGGGGGGGGGGGGGGGACATGATGGTTAAAGATGTGATAAAGTTTCTAATGAATTTTAATAATACAATTTCCAGGGAGGGGGAGGGGGGGGCAAAAAGGCAAAAAAGTTACAGGGGGGGGGGCGGCTAAATGAAACCCTGCCTGTGGTCACTAGGTTGGCAAAATTTGACACTTTTTCCCTTCTTTTCCCCTCTCCCTGTCATAAGGCAACTGCCACTGGGGAAACTTTTGCTGTGCTCAGAAATGCGATTACTTTAATGCATCTGTATAAATATATATATTTTTAGCTTCCATGAGAAGGTGAAACCGGATAGACTCATTAATTATTCATGAGGAAACAGTATTCTCTGACACTGTAAAAAAAATCCTGACAATAGCCAACTCCGAGCCTAAGTCCCGGCTCACCTAATGAGAAAACAGATTCTTGTCGCGTTAGAGTAGAATAAATTTATATTGGAATGCACCACTATGCATTACTAGCACGTGCAACTTACTTTGGACTGACCTTCAATGGCCAGTCGAGCAGGTCGGGATGTCATCACGACATGTGCCCAGCTGACGAGTGAAGCTAGAAGAACAGAAAATGTGATGTCTGTTTAAATTCCATAAATATGGCATAAATATGGCATGTGGTTTTTGTTTTTATTTTATAGAGTTCAAGGTGAAAGATTCACACTTCTCTTGAATGGATAAATACACACCCATAATAATATCCGGCTGTATTGTAAGGATTAGCCTTTGAATACGTAGACATCTGCCATTGTTTGTCTAGACTGGCTGGAGCCTCATCCTATACATGTCCTGGTGTGCAAGCTAGAGGCAACAGGACTTCTCTGCTGCTAGACCGGCGAAGGGGGTGGGGTGGGGGAGTAGAGTGTGGTGTGTGTGTTGGGAGGGGTAGAGTGTGGTATGTGTGGTGGGAGGGGTAGAGTGTGGTGTGTGTGGTGGGAGGGGTAGAGTATGGTATGTGTGGTGAGAGGGGTGGTGTGTGTGTTGGGAGGGGTAGAGTGTGGTGTGTGTGGTGGGAGGGGTAGAGTATGGTATGTGTGGTGAGAGGGGTGGGGTGTGTGTTGGGAGGGGTAGAGTGTGGTATGTGTGGTGGGAGGGGTAGAGTGTGGTGTGTGTGTTGGGAGGGGTAGAGTGTGGTATGTGTGGTGAGAGGGGTGGTGTATGTGGTGAGAGGGGTAGAGTATGGTATGTGTGGTGAGAGGGGTGGTGTGTGTGGTGGGAGGGGTAGAGTGTGGTGTGTGTGGTGGGAGGGGTAGAGTATGGTATGTGTGGTGAGAGGGGTGGTGTGTGTGTTGGGAGGGGTAGTGTGTGGTGGTGGGAGGCATGAAGAACTTATACCAATATTTCGTAATGATGTATGTATTACACGTGCCGCTTCACAGTTCCGAAGATACCAACCTTGTCATTTCCATCCCTCTACGTCTTGGCCGGACGACGATAGCACACCATACCTTGCTCTCCTGCTCGGGGGGAGCGTGTCCTGTCGAGGAAGAGGTGGTGAAAACACCCATGGAATTTGTGGTGGGAGACATCGTGTGGGCCAAGGCCCCCTACCTTCCTGCTTGGCCAGGCAAGGTCATCGCTCACAAGGGGAAGAAGGTGGAGAAAGCATCTTCTGATAAAGTAAGATTCGAGTGTTCTTGCATGCTGTTGTCGAGTTTTGACCATCATCTGGCAACCCGATGCATAAATACTGGACTTTGTCCTTTAAATCAGAGGATTTTAGAGAAGTTGAACCAACTTTCCGTGGCTTTCCACAGGCTAGAGTATCTAGTCGAAACATCGAGAGAACACAATTTCAAGTTGATTATTGAGAAGGTTATTATTATCATATCTTGTTGCATGTTGTAAGACCTACGTAGTTGACACTAGACATGCACAAACGTGTATTCCATCTTAAAGTCTTTTATAATTAGAGCACATGAAACTTCCCCTTCAAATCTCTAACCGTATTTCTGATGGATTGTTAGGGACTGGCGAGGCACATGAACATTGTGCGGTCTTTGCAACGTGGTCTTGTATGTGTTCTTAAACTGGTCTCTGAAGGCAGTGGAGTCTCACTCGCTACCTGTGTATAGTGCAGGATATCTAGCCACGTTGTACGACAGTGTGCACTCTTACCAGAGGCGTGTCCTTGTTAGACAGCAGCTGTATCCTTGCACTCATGAATGCCTATCTCTATGTGTGGGCATCACTGATAGTATTCTCATTCACTGGGTCATTTCTGGTACCATTCATGGTTAGAAGCTGCTCCCGCACTCCATAGCTTCTCGCTGGTGCTGGACTGCCTCTGTGTAGTAGTCTTCACTGTAAGCTCCACAACTTTAAGCTTCAAAGATGCAGTGTTAGTGAAGCTCTCCTCGATAGCGTGCCAACCGGCCAGGCTTCCCAGGACACTCCAGCTTCCCAGGACACTCCAGCTTCCCAGGACACTCCCAGGACACTCCAGGGGTCACCTTTTATTTTTAATTTTTTTAATTTTTTTATTTTATTATTATTATTATTATTTTACTTCTCACTCTCCCCTCCCCTTTTTCTTCTTTTCCCCCCTCCCCCCCCCCATAATTTTCCCCTTCCCCCCCCCCCCATAATTTTCCGCTTTCCCCTCCCCCCCCCCCCCATAATTTTCCCCTTCCCCCTCCCCCCCCCCCCCATAATTTTGCCCTTTCCCCCATAATTTTCCCCTTTCCCCCCTTCCCCCCATAATTTTCCCCTCCCCCCCATAATTTTGACCAGAAACAACTAGAGAGGTGATGGATTTGTCCACGTCACTAACACGTTGCAGTGCATTGTCCCTGTTCCATCAGCAGCCTACCTACCACCCCCACACACACTACCAACATGTGCTCACAGGCCATTTCAAACTCAATAATTCTGATATATTTCACAAATAGCCACAAGGAGCAATGATGGCAGCTGACATGCTGCTGGAACACTGAACACTGAGGGGGGGGGGGGGGGGGGGGCGGACCAAGCAACTTCAGGGGTGAGGTGGCTTCTGCAGTGGAGGGGTTGGTTGGTTACACATTCTATAAGCTGCTTCTCAGGTAAACTCGGACATCTGTTGCCATCTTGAAGACAGCTGGTTGCATGTTGAGGCTGAGCAACACCTATTAGACTGGATTAGCACCTGTTTGTGTTACCTTCACATGCCAAAAGCCACTGGCAAAGAATGCTGTAGTGAGATATGAGGGAGCTGGCATGGGAGTCTTGTGCACTGCTGTGATGAAGTCTAGCATCTAGTCATTATTCCTGATGAAGGCTAGAGCATCTAGTCATTATTCCTGATGAAGGCTAGAGCATCTAGTCATTATTCCTGATGAAGGCTAGAGCATCTAGTCATTATTCCTGATGAAGGCTAGAGCATCTAGTCATTATTCCTGATGAAGGCTAGAGCATCTAGTCATTATTCCTGATGAAGGCTAGAGCATCTAGTCATTATTCCTGATGAAGACTAGAGCATCTAGTCATTATTCCTGATGAAGGCTAGAGCATCTAGTCATTATTCCTGATGAAGGCTAGAGCATCTAGTCATTATTCCTGATGAAGGCTAGAGCATCTAGTCATTATTCCTGATGAAGGCTAGAGCATCTAGTCATTATTCCTGATGAAGGCTAGAGCATCTAGTCATTATTCCTGATGAAGACTAGAGCATCTAGTCATTATTCCTGATGAAGGCTAGAGCATCTAGTCATTATTCCTGATGAAGGCTAGAGCATCTAGTCATTATTCCTGATGAAGGCTAGAGCATCTAGTCATTATTCCTGATGAAGGCTAGAGCATCTAGTCATTATTCCTGATGAAGACTAGAGCATCTAGTCATTATTCCTGATGAAGGCTAGAGCATCTAGTCATTATTCCTGATGAAGGCTAGAGCATCTAGTCATTATTCCTGATGAAGGCTAGAGCATCTAGTCATTATTCCTGATGAAGGCTAGAGCATCTAGTCATTATTCCTGATGAAGGCTAGAGCATCTAGTCATTATTCCTGATGAAGGCTAGAGCATCTAGTCATTATTCCTGATGAAGGTTAGAGCATCTAGTCATTATTCCTGATGAAGACTAGAGCATCTAGTCATTATTCCTGATGAAGGCTAGAGCATCTAGTGATTATTCCTGATGAAGGCTAGAGCATCTAGTCATTATTCCTGATGAAGGCTAGAGCATCTAGTCATTATTCCTGATGGAGGCTAGAGCATCTAGTCATTATTCCTGATGGAGGCTAGAGCATCTAGTCATTATTCCTGATGAGGCTAGAGCATCTAGTCATTATTCCTGATGAAGGCCAGAGCATCTAGTCATTATTCCTGATGAGGCTAGAGCATCTAGTCATTATTCCTGATGAAGGCTAGAGCATCTAGTCATTATTCCTGATGAAGGCTAGAGCATCTAGTCATTATTCCTGATGAAGGATAGAGCATCTAGTCATTATTCCTGATGAAGGCTAGAGCATCTAGTCATTATTCCTGATGAAGACTAGAGCATCTAGTCATTATTCCTGATGAAGGCTAGAGCATAGTCATTATTCCTGATGAAGGCTAGAGCATCTAGTCATTATTCCTGATGAAGACTAGAGCATCTAGTCATTATTCCTGATGAAGGCTAGAGCATCTAGTCATTATTCCTGATGAAGGCTAGAGCATCTAGTCATTATTCCTGATGAAGGCTAGAGCATCTAGTCATTATTCCTGATGAAGACTAGAGCATCTAGTCATTATTCCTGATGAAGGCTAGAGCATCTAGTCATTATTCCTGATGAAGGCTAGAGCATCTAGTCATTATTCCTGATGAAGGCTAGAGCATCTAGTCATTATTCCTGATGAAGGCTAGAGCATCTAGTCATTATTCCTGATGAAGGCTAGAGCATCTAGTCATTATTCCTGATGAAGGCTAGAGCATCTAGTCATTATTCCTGATGAAGACTAGAGCATCTAGTCATTATTCCTGATGAAGGCTAGAGCATCTAGTCATTATTCCTCCTGATGAAGGCTAGAGCATCTAGTCATTATTCCTGATGAAGGCTAGAGCATCTAGTCATTATTCCTGATGAAGGCTAGAGCATCTAGTCATTATTCCTGATGAAGACTAGAGCATCTAGTCATTATTCCTGATGAAGGCTAGAGCATCTAGTCATTATTCCTGATGAAGGCTAGAGCATCTAGTCATTATTCCTGATGAAGGCTAGAGCATCTAGTCATTATTCCTGATGAAGGCTAGAGCATCTAGTCATTATTCCTGATGAAGACTAGAGCATCTAATCATTATTCCTGATGAAGACTAGAGCATCTAGTCATTATTCCTGATGAAGGCTAGAGCATCTAGTCATTATTCCTGATGAGGCTAGAGTATCTAGTCATTATTCCTGATGAGGCTAGAGCATCTAGTCATTATTCCTGATGAAGGCCAGAGCATCTAGTCATTATTCCTGATGAGGCCAGAGCATCTAGTCATTATTCCTGATGAGGCTAGAGCATCTAGTCATTATTCCTGATGAAGGCTAGAGCATCTAGTCATTATTCCTGATGAAGGCCAGAGCATCTAGTCATTATTCCTGATGAAGGCTAGAGCATCTAGTCATTATTCCTGATGAAGACTAGAGCATCTAGTCATTATTCCTGATGAAGGCTAGAGCATCTAGTCATTATTCCTGATGAAGACTAGAGCATCTAGTCATTATTCCTGATGAAGGCTAGAGCATCTAGTCATTATTCCTGATGAAGGCTAGAGCATCTAGTCATTATTCCTGATGAAGGCTAGAGCATCTAGTCATTATTCCTGATGAAGGCTAGAGCATCTAGTCATTAATTCCTGATGAAGTCTAGAGTACCTAGTGATTATTCCTGATGAAGGCTAGAGCATCTAGTCATTATTCCTGATGAAGGCTAGAGCATCTAGTGATTATTCCTGATGAAGGCTAAAGCATCTAGTCATTATTCCTGATGAAGGCCAGAGCATCTAGTCATTATTCCTGATGAAGGCTAGAGCATCTAGTCATTATTCCTGATGAAGGCTAGAGCATCTAGTCATTATTCCTGATGAAGGCTAGAGCATCTAGTCATTATTCCTGATGAAGGCTAGAGCATCTAGTCATTATTCCTGATGAAGGCTAGAGCATCTAGTCATTATTCCTGATGAAGGTTAGAGCATCTAGTCATTATTCCTGATGAAGGCTAGAGCATCTAGTCATTATTCTTGATGAGGCTAGAGCATCTAGTCATTATTCCTGATGAAGGCTAGAGCATCTAGTCATTATTCCTGATGAAGACTAGAGCATCTAGTCATTATTCCTGATGAAGGCTAGAGCATCTAGTCATTATTCCTCCTGATGAAGGCTAGAGCATCTAGTCATTATTCCTGATGAAGGCTAGAGCATCTAGTCATTATTCCTGATGAAGACTAGAGCATCTAGTCATTATTCCTGATGAAGGCTAGAGCATCTAGTCATTATTCCTGATGAAGGCTAGAGCATCTAGTCATTATTCCTGATGAAGGCTAGAGCATCTAGTCATTATTCCTGATGATTCCTGATGAAGACTAGAGCATCTAGTCATTATTCCTGTTGAAGGCTATAGCATCTAGTCATTATTCCTGATGAAGGCTAGAGCATCTAGTCATTATTCCTGATGAAGGCTAGAGCATCTAGTCATTATTCCTGATGAAGGCTGGAGCATCTAGTCATTATTCCTGATGAAGGCTAGAGCATCTAGTCATTATTCCTGATGAAGACTAGAGCATCTAGTCATTATTCCTGATGAAGACTAGAGCATCTAGTCATTATTCCTGATGAAGGCTAGAGCATCTAGTCATTATTCCTGATGAGGCTAGAGTATCTAGTCATTATTCCTGATGAGGCTATAGCATCTAGTCATTATTCCTGATGAAGGCCAGAGCATCTAGTCATTATTCCTGATGAGGCCAGAGTATCTAGTCATTATTCCTGATGAGGCTAGAGCATCTAGTCATTATTCCTGATGAAGGCTAGAGCATCTAGTCATTATTCCTGATGAAGGCTAGAGCATCTAGTCATTATTCCTGATGAAGGCTAGAGCATCTAGTCATTATTCCTGATGAAGGCTAGAGCATCTAGTCATTATTCCTGATGAAGACTAGAGCATCTAGTCATTATTCCTGATGAAGGCTAGAGCATCTAGTCATTATTCCTGATGAAGGCTAGAGCATCTAGTCATTATTCCTGATGAAGGCTAGAGCATCTAGTCATTATTCCTGATGAAGGCTAGAGCATCTAGTCATTAATTCCTGATGAAGTCTAGAGTACCTAGTGATTATTCCTGATGAAGGCTAGAGCATCTAGTCATTATTCCTGATGAAGGCTAGAGCATCTAGTCATTATTCCTGATGAAGGCTAAAGCATCTAGTCATTATTCCTGATGAAGGCCAGAGCATCTAGTCATTATTCCTGATGAAGGCTAGAGCATCTAGTCATTATTCCTGATGAAGGCTAGAGCATCTAGTCATTATTCCTGATGAAGGTTAGAGCATCTAGTCATTATTCTTGATGAGGCTAGAGCATCTAGTCATTATTCCTGATGAAGGCTAGAGCATCTAGTCATTATTCCTGATGAAGACTAGAGCATCTAGTCATTATTCCTGATGAAGGCTAGAGCATCTAGTCATTATTCCTCCTGATGAAGGCTAGAGCATCTAGTCATTATTCCTGATGAAGGCTAGAGCATCTAGTCATTATTCCTGATGAAGGCTAGAGCATCTAGTCATTATTCCTGATGAAGACTAGAGCATCTAGTCATTATTCCTGATGAAGGCTAGAGCATCTAGTCATTATTCCTGATGAAGGCTAGAGCATCTAGTCATTATTCCTGATGAAGGCTAGAGCATCTAGTCATTATTCCTGATGATTCCTGATGAAGACTAGAGCATCTAGTCATTATTCCTGATGAAGGCTAGAGCATCTAGTCATTATTCCTGATGAAGGCTAGAGCATCTAGTCATTATTCCTGATGAAGGCTAGAGCATCTAGTCATTATTCCTGATGAAGACTAGAGCATCTAGTCATTATTCCTGATGAAGGCTAGAGCATCTAGTCATTATTCCTGATGAAGGCTAGAGTATCTAGTCATTATTCCTGATGAGGCTAGAGCATCTAGTCATTATTCCTGATGAAGGCCAGAGCATCTAGTCATTATTCCTGATGAGGCCAGAGTATCTAGTCATTATTCCTGATGAGGCCAGAGCATCTAGTCATTATTCCTGATGAAGGCTAGAGCATCTAGTCATTATTCCTGATGAAGGCTAGAGCATCTAGTCATTATTCCTGATGAAGACTAGAGCATCTAGTCATTATTCCTGATGAAGGCTAGAGCATCTAGTCATTATTCCTGATGAAGGCTAGAGCATCTAGTCATTATTCCTGATGAAGGCTAGAGCATCTAGTCAATATTCCTGATGAAGGCTAGAGCATCTAGTCATTAATTCCTGATGAAGTCTAGAGTACCTAGTGATTATTCCTGATGAAGGCTAGAGCATCTAGTCATTATTCCTGATGAAGGCTAGAGCATCTAGTGATTATTCCTGATGAAGGCTAGAGCATCTAGTCATTATTCCTGATGAAGGCTAAAGCATCTAGTCATTATTCCTGATGAAGGCCAGAGCATCTAGTCATTATTCCTGATGAAGGCTAGAGCATCTAGTCATTATTCCTGATGAAGGCTAGAGCATCTAGTCATTATTCCTGATGAAGGTTAGAGCATCTAGTCATTATTCTTAATGAGGCTAGAGCATCTAGTCATTATTCCTGATGAAGGCTAGAGCATCTAGTCATTATTCCTGATGAAGGCCAGAGCATCTAGTCATTATTCCTGATGAAGTCTAGTCATTATTCCTGATGAAGGTTAGAGCATCTAGTCATTATTCCTGATGAAGGCTAGAGCATCTAGTCATTATTCCTGATGAAGGTTAGAGCATCTAGTCATTATTCTTGATGAGGTTAGATCATTTAGTCAAAATGTTGAGAGAGTAAATTTCAAGTTGATATTGAGAAGGTCATTGTAATTCTATATTATGTCAACTGAGAGTTCCTTTAGAGTTGAATATTGCCTAATGCAACATAGCTCATGTCCAGTGTATATGTGCACCATTCTGCTAAGTTTCCGCTTCCTGGCTTCAAATCTGATGGTTGTGTAAAGGATGCACAGGAGCATGCGACTTCCTTTTAGTTGTCCCACCAACTCTAGCAAAGGGTCGTAGAGTTGTACTCTACTTGCTAGGCACTCTTTACACTAGTTTCAGTTTCAGCAGTGAGTGGATGCAAGCTGTCCTTCCTGGTCAGGTGCCCAAAATATCGAAATTTAGCTTGCTTGTGGGATTATTATTATTATTATTATTATTATTATTATTATTATTATTATTATTATTATTATTATTATTATTATTATTATTATTATTATTATTATTATTATTATTATTATTATTATTATTATTATTATTATTATTATTATTATTATTATTATTATTATTATTATTATTATTATTATTATTATTATTATTATTATTATTATTATTATTATTATTATTATTATTATTATTATTATTATTATTATTATTATTATTATTATTATTATTATTATTTTATTATTATTATTATTATTATTATTATATTGTTGTTGTTGTTATTATGTTGTTATTTTTTGTTGTTGTTATTATATTGTTATTGTATTATATTGTTGTTGTTGGTTGTTGTTGTTGCTATTATTATTATTATTTCTTTGACTCTTTTGGAAATAACTTTTTCAGAATGCAATAAGCTGCAGATTAGTACAAGAATGGGCTCCATTGAAGTAAGCAAGAAAAAGCTATGCAGCTCTACACATTGCTTTCAGCAAAGAAGTTCAACCACATGTACCATCTTTTCGCAAGGGCGCAAGGGTGTGTGGTTTCAGAGTGGGTCCCAGTGGGAGTAAGACTCCGTGTGGACTTCCAGAAACAGCAGTAGGGCCTGGAAGAGACCTTCCATGATAGCCATTGCGAAGTTCAGCTGTTTTAAATGGTTCCCTCGCCCCCTCAGACTCCCAAATATGTGCAGTAGTTGGAGGACTAACTCATTTCCAACTTGGCAAGCACTTACAAGACTCTTGTCCGCTAATTTTGGGAATTAGTGTCCATGGGTACTTAATTAGCATGTACAGTAGACTGCAGTATACCCACCAAGTTTGTAGCTGGCTTATTATTTATACTGTAGACCCAGCTTACATAGGTGATCCTAGTCTAGAGCAGAGTTTGTAGCCGGCTTATTATTTATACTGTAGACCCAGCTTACATAGGTGATCCTAGTCTAGAGCAGAGTTTGTAGCTGACTTATTATTTATACTGTAGACCCAGCTTACATAGGTGATCCTAGTCTAGAGCAGAGTTTGTAGCTGGCTTATTATTTATACTGTAGACCCAGCTTACATAGGTGATCCTAGTCTAGAGCAGAGTTTGTAGCTGGCTTATTATTTATACTGTAGACCCAGTTTACATATGTGATCCTAGTCTAGAGCAGAGTTTGTAGCTTGCTTATTATTTATACTGTAGACCCAGCTTACATGGTGATCCTAGTCTAGAGCAGAGTTTGTAGCTGGCTTATTATTTATACTGTAGACCCAGCTTACATAGGTGATCCTAGTCTAGAGCAGAGTTTGTAGCTGGCTTATTATTTATACTGTAGACCCAGCTTACATGGTGATCCTAGTCTAGAGCAGAGTTTGTAGCCGGCTTTTCAGGCCACCATGGAGCATCTCGTGAGAGTGGACCGCAGCTTTCTATTAGTTCAGAGATGTAAGTTTATCAAGCAGCAGCCGCAAGCCACCAAGTATGCAGCTAGTCTAGGGAGGAGCCAAGCAGGAAACCCTGAGATACACCAACAGAGGTCAAGGTCCAGTCAGAGGTCACTCGACTTTTTACTTTTCAAGATTCAGCGCAGTATTTGGACAGTGTGAGATATCATTCTAGACCTTGTACTATAATAATAATATTGCATTCAAGGCATGCATGTTGGCTCCTCCTACCCGGACATTTAGTGCATTATCAGGACACGGTGTTAATGAGCAACTTCAAAGTAAACCATAGTGAATTAGTTGCTCTTTTGAGACCACACCCTGCAGCCTAAAGGTTCAGTATAAACCAGAATTATGCACATAACATACCAGCCACATACCAGCTCCAATAGATAGAGCAGGCATCACTTGATGCCCACCAGATAGAGCAGGCATCACTTGATGCCCACCAGATAGAGCAGGCATCACTTGATGCTCACCAGATAGAGCAGGCATCACTTGATGCTCACCAGATAGAGCAGGCATCACTTGATGCTCACCAGATAGAGCAGGCATCACTTGATGCTCACCAGATAGAGCAGGCATCACTTGATGCTCACCAGATAGAGCAGGCATCACTTGATACTCACCAGATAGAACAGGCATCACTTGATACTCACCAGATAGAGCAGGCATCACTTGATGCTCACCAGATAGAGCAGGCATCACTTGATGCTCACCAGATAGAGCAGGCATCAGAGCAGACATCACTTGATGCTCACCAGATAGAGCAGGCAGCACTTGATGCTCACCAGATAGAGCAGACATCACTTGATACTCACCAGATAGAGCAGGCATCACTTGATGCTCACCAGATAGAGCAGGCATCACTTGATGCTCACCAGATAGAGCAGGCATCACTTGATGCTCACCAGATAGAGCAGGCATCACGTGATGATCACCAGATAGAGCAGGCATCACTTGATACTCACCAGATAGAGCAAGCATCACTTGATGCTCACCAGATAGAGCAGGCATCGCTTGATACTCACCAGATAGAGCAGGTACCACTTAATGCTCACCAGATAGAGCAGGCATCACTTGATGGTGGTCTTCCATGTGAGGCTATATCAAATGAGGGATTGCTCTAACATGAAGAGTTCTTGCGTGGAGCATTCTCAGCTTTCAAGTCCAAACATCTGTGACACACCTCTGTGAGCATATGAGAAGTGTCAACTTCATCTGGTACTGTCAACATTTTGAAGAACTTTCTAAATACCTTCAGTGAGTCAATGTACGGTAAAACACACCCATCATAGTAGTCTGAAGTGTTGCCATGCTTATAGACCGTTTATTCAGGCGGATCATAAATCATATGCATTTATTGTATGGAACACGTCACCGAGTGTGGATGTGTTGCCAGTGAGTGTGGATGTGTTTCCAGAAAGTGTGGATGCATTGCCAGCGAGTGTGGATGCATTGCCAGCGAGTGTGGATGCATTGCCAGCGAGTGTGGATGCATTGCCAGCGAGTGTGGATGTGTTGCCAGCGAGTGTGGATGTGTTGCCAGCGAGTGTGGATGTGTTGCCAACGAGTGTGGATGCATTGCCAAAGATTGCCAACGAGTGTGGATGTGTTGCCAGACATTGTGGATGTGTTGCCAGAGAGTGTGGATGCATTGCCAGTGAGTGTGGATGTGTTGTCAGCGAGTGTGGAGGCATTGCCAGCGAGTGTGGATGTGTTGCCAGCGAGTGTGGATGTGTTGCCAACGAGTGTGGATGTGTTGCTAGCGAGTGTGGATGTGTTGCCAACGAGTGTGGATGTGTGGCCACGAGTGTGGATGCATTGCCAGCGAGTGTGGGTGTGTTGCCCGCGAGTGTGGATGTGTTGCCAATGAGTGTGGATGTGTTGCCAACGAGTGTGGATGCATTGCCAGCGAGTGTGGATGTGTTGCCAGAAAGTGTGGATGCATTGCCAGCGAGTGTGGATGCGTTGCCAGCGAGTGTCGATGTGTTGCCAGCGAGTGTCGATGTGTTGCCAGCGAGTGTCGATGTGTTGCCAGAAAGTGTGGATGCGTTGCCAGAGAGTGTGGATGCATTGCCAGCGAGTGTGGATGTGTTGCCAGCGAGTGTGGATGTGTTGCCAACGAGTGTGGATGTGTGGCCACAAGTGTGGATGCATTGCCAACGAGTGTGGATTTGTTGCCAGTGAGTGTGGATGTGTTGCCAATGAGTGTGGATGTGCTGCCAGCAAGTGTGGATGTATTGCCAGAAAGTGTGGATGAGTTGCCAGCAAGTGTGGATGCATTTCCAGCGAGTGTGGATGCATTGCCAGCGAGTGTGGGTGTGTTGCCCGTGAGTGTGGATGTGTTGCCAACGAGTGTGGATGTGTTGCCAGTGAGTGTGGATGTGTTGCCAATGAGTGTGGATGTGTTGCCAACGAGTGTGGATGCGTTGCCAGAGAGTGTGGATGTGTTGCCAGAAAGTGTGGATGCACTGCCAGCGAGTGTGGATGCATTGCCAGCGAGTGTCGATGTGTTGCCAGCGAGTGTCGATGTGTTGCCAGAAAGTGTGTATGCGTTGCCAGAGAGTGTGGATGCATTGCCAGCGTGTGTGGATGTGTTGCCAGCGAGTGTGGATGTGTTGCCAACGAGTGTGGATGTGTTGCCAACGAGTGTGGATGTGTGGCCACGAGTATGGATGCATTGCCAACGAGTGTGGATGTGTTGCCAGACATTGTGGATGTGTTGCCAGAGAGTGTGGATGCATTGCCAGTGAGTGTGGATGTGTTGTCAGCGAGTGTGGATGTGTTGCCCGCGAGTGTGGATGTGTTGCCAACGAGTGTGGATGTGTTGCCAGTGAGTGTGGAAGTGTTGACAATGAGTGTGGATGTGTTGCCAGCAAGTGTGGATGCATTGCCAGCGAGTGTGGATGTATTGCCAGCAAGTGTGGATGTGTTGCCCGCGAGTGTGGATGTGTTGCCAACGAGTGTGGATGTGTGGCCACGAGTGTGGATGTGTGGCCACGAGTGTGGATGCATTGCCAACGAGTGTGGATGTGTTGCCAGGCATTGTGGATGTGTTGCCAGAGAGTGTGGATGCATTGCCGGTGAGTGTGGATGTGTTGCCAGCGAGTGTGGATGCATTGCCAGTGAGTGTGGATGTGTGGCCAGGAGTGTGGATGCATTGCCAACGAGTGTGGATGTGTTGCCAATGAGTGTGGATGTGTTGCCAGCAAGCGTAGATGCATTGCCAGCGAGTGTGAATGTGTTGCCAGCGAGTGTGGATGTGTGGCCACGAGTGTGGATGCATTGCCAACGAGTGTGGATGTGTTGCCAATGAGTGTGGATGTGTTGCCAATGAGTGTGGATGTGTTGCCAGCAAGCGTAGATGCATTGCCAGCGAGTGTGAATGTGTTGCCAGCGAGTGTGTATGTGTTGCCAGCAAGCGTAGATGCATTGCCAGCGAGTGTGAATGTGTTGCCAGCGAGTGTGTATGTGTTGCCAGCGAGTGTGGATGCATTGCCAGCGAGTGTGAATGTGTTGCCAGCAAGTGTAGATGCATTGCCAGCGAGTGTGAATGTGTTGCCAGCGAGTGTAGATGCATTGCCAGCGAGTGTGAATGTGTTGCCAGCGAGTGTGGATGTGTTGCCAGCGAGTGTGGATGCGTTGCCAGTGAGTGTGGATACATTTCATTATTTAATTGAAGACTTAAGAAATTGGGTTGAAAGGTCAGCATTAAACACATCATGCTGACTAGAAAGAAACTGAAGTGACTAGGAAGAAACTGAAGTGACTGGTGACTGGTGTAGCTGGAAGTAATGGCACAACCTTCAGTCCTGTTCAAGCTATTGAGAGAGAGAAGTTGTGCTACTGGAACTGATGAATCTTCTGCATGCACAACTGCCACATCAGAACTGTTGCTAAGATCAACTTATGCATAGATGGATTGTGGATATCTGCAACTATTGTGATTGGTTGTGGATATTTGGTAAACTATTACGAGTTAGTACTAGAAGGGATGATATAGTGTACTTGTATATGACACTATTGTGTAGAATATGCTAAGCAGTCAGAGTGGGTTAGGGTGGACTATTAGAGAGAGTGGACTATAAGGGAAGTGGACTTTTAGGAGAGCAGATCGCACTGTACCTGCTTGCAGCTGCTAGTGGAGAGTGTAGAGTTGTGGGCAACAGCACTGGGCCATTACTTGCACTATGACTACCAGAAACAGAATGTTGCTAAATTTGGAAGAGAGGCTTTAGAAAGTCACAAGTCACGAATTTTACAGTATTAGCAAGATACTCCTGTGTGCATTACTGTAGTGTGATGTATGATACTCCTGTGTGCATTACTGTAGTGTGATGTATGATACTCCTGTGTGCATTACTGTAGTGTGATGTATGATACTCCTGTGTGCATTACTGTAGTGTGATGCATGATACTCCTGTGTGCATTACTGTAGTGTGATGCATGATACTCCTGTGTGCATTACTGTAGTGTGATGTATGATACTCCTGTGTGCATTACTGTAGTGTGATGCATGATACTCCTGTGTGCATTACTGTAGTGTGATGTATGATACTCCTGTGTGCATTACTGTAGTGTGATGTATGATACTCCTGTGTGCATTACTATAGTGTGATGTATGATACTCCTGTGTGCATTACTGTAGTGTGATGTATGATACTCCTGTGTGCATTACTGTAGTGTGATGCATGATACTCCTGTGTGCATTACTGTAGTGTGATGTATGATACTCCTGTGTGCATTACTGTAGTGTGATGTATGATACTCCTGTGTGCATTACTGTAGTGTGATGCATGATACTCAGGACTGTGTGCATTACTGTAGTGTGATGTATGATACTCCTGTGTGCATTACTGTAGTGTGATGTATGATACTCCTGTGTGCATTACTGTAGTGTGATGTATGATACTCCTGTGTGCATTACTGTAGTGTGATGTATGATACTCCTGTGTGCATTACTGTAGTGTGATGTATGATACTCCTGTGTGCATTACTGTAGTGTGATGCATGATACTCCTGTGTGCATTACTGTAGTGTGATGTATGATACTCCTGTGTGCATTACTATAGTGTGATGTATGATACTCCTGTGTGCATTACTGTAGTGTGATGTATGATACTCCTGTGTGCATTACTGTAGTGTGATGCATGATACTCAGGACTGTGTGCATTACTGTAGTGTGATGTATGATACTCCTGTGTGCATTACTGTAGTGTGATGTATGATACTCCTGTGTGCATTACTGTAGTGTGATGTATGATACTCCTGTATGCATTACTGTAGTGTGATGTATGATACTCCTGTGTGCATTACTGTAGTGTGATGCATGATACTCCTGTGTGCATTACTGTAGTGTGATACATGATACTCCTGTGTGCATTACTGTAGTGTGATGTATGATACTCCTGTGTGCATTACTGTAGTGTGATGTATGATACTCCTGTATGCATTACTGTAGTGTGATGTATGATACTCCTGTGTGCATTACTGTAGTGTGATGCATGATACTCCTGTGTGCATTACTGTAGTGTGATGTATGATACTCCTGTGTGCATTACTGTAGTGTGATGTATGATACTCCTGTGTGCATTACTGTAGTGT
The DNA here is from genome assembly GCA_028752905.1 of Cladorhizidae sp. MBARI D1340-BT2. Taxonomy (NCBI): domain Eukaryota; kingdom Metazoa; phylum Porifera; class Demospongiae; order Poecilosclerida; family Cladorhizidae; species Cladorhizidae sp. MBARI D1340-BT2. The sequence continues at coordinate 9,646,158 of JAQNBH010000007.1, forward strand.
GATGTATGATACTCCTGTGTGCATTACTGTAGTGTGATGTATGATACTCCTGTGTGCATTACTGTAGTGTGATGTATGATACTCCTGTGTGCATTACTGTAGTGTGATGCATGATACTCCTGTGTGCATTACTGTAGTGTGATGTATGATACTCCTGTGTGCATTACTGTAGTGTGATGTATGATACTCCTGTGTGCATTACTGTAGTGTGATGCATGATACTCCTGTATGCATTACTGTAGTGTGATGTATGATACTCCTGTGTGCATTACTGTAGTGTGATGTATGATACTCCTGTGTGCATTACTGTAGTGTGATGCATGATACTCCTGTGTGCATTACTGTAGTGTGATGTATGATACTCCTGTATGCATTACTGTAGTGTGATACATGATACTCCTGTGTGCATTACTGTAGTGTGATGTATGATACTCCTGTGTGCATTACTGTAGTGTGATACATGATACTCCTGTGTGCATTACTGTAGTGTGATGCATGATACTCCTGTGTGCATTACTGTAGTGTGATGTATGATACTCCTGTATGCATTACTGTAGTGTGATACATGATACTCCTGTGTGCATTACTGTAGTGTGATGTATGATACTCCTGTGTGCATTACTGTAGTGTGATGCATGATACTCCTGTGTGCATTACTGTAGTGTGATGTATGATACTCCTGTGTGCATTACTATAGTGTGATGTATGATACTCCTGTGTGCATTACTGTAGTGTGATGCATGATACTCCTGTATGCATTACTGTAGTGTGATGTATGATACTCCTGTATGCATTACTATAGTGTGATGCATGATACTCAGGACTGTGTGCATTACTGTAGTGTGATAAGGTGTTGTAGCAGCTACAGGCAGTTGTTCATTCATTCAGTTGTGCCTGTCACTATGACTACCAGGATGAGAATGCTGCTAATTTTGGAAGAGAGGCTTTTTAAAGATAGCAAGCAAGTCATGTTGTTGTTTGGCACTCAAGTCTTGCTAACCACACCATACAATACATGCACACTCTACACTAATGCACACATTGGGGGAAGGGATTTTCCCTACAGTTGTTCCTAGATACATACATCAGCTGCTTCAGTCTGGGGGGGAGGGTTACCTGTTGTGTGTCTGAGATCTGACAGAAGACAGCAAGGGGGTCTTCTTCGAACAAGTGATTTTTTTCTTCCTTAAAAGGCGGTGCTATGGGTCAGATTTAAATTTTAATTTTTTTAATTTTTTTAACTTTTTTATCTCACCCAACTATGCTTCAACATACTGGAAAGGTGGATTCCAAGTTACAGAAGATTTGGATGCTCTATTCTGGACTTACAGTGGCTTTTGCACACACCATCCACCAAGGAAGGCGATCAAGAAGCCTTACCTGAATTCAGGGGGGACAATGGCTTTTTTAAATAATTTTTTCCCTTTTTTTCTTATGGTTACCACTTTAGAGCTCCGTAGATTCTGTAAACTTCATGGTATGGACTTGTTATATAGCTCAAAAGATAGGTCTCTTTGTGTGCTCTCTTTTGATACTAAAATATGTTTCATAGGTATAACTATAGGCAGGTTACTAGACTCTAAAGCGGAGGGACCTCAAAAGCCTGAATCGCCTCAACCTCCGCCAAGATAACTCCAGATTGGTACGAGTGGCTAGAGACGCCTTCAATTTTCCACCCTCATGCTTGACCAGGTAATAAATTTTTAACGCCTAATCAAAAAGGTGTTTGCATAGAGGCGGGCTTCCTCTAGCCACTCTCAATTTTTTTGCACTTAGCAATCTGGAGTTATTCTGGATGGGTACTTTGGGATGCAGGTTTTTGAGGTCCCTCCTCTTTAGGGTCTAGTAACTTGCCTATAGTTATCCTATGAAACATATTTTAGTATCAAAAGAGAGCACACAGAGAGACCTATCTTTTGAGCTATATATCAAGTCCATACAATGAAGTTTTGCAGAATCTACGGAGCTCTAAAGTTGTAACCACAAGTTAAAAAAAGGGGGGAAATGCAGCTGTCTTCCCTGTCAGTGCGTGCAAACCCAAACTTCAATGCTATAACTTTTTGGGTTCAAAAATGTTGATTCCTTGCCTCCCGCCCACAATAACTCATTCCAATAATTTTTTATGTCTAACATTTTATACCATTTTGTAGCTCTGTCTTTACTCTACAAATTGAATGGTTTCAAAAAAAAATCATTGCCTCTTTTGTGAAGTTATTGATGATCTAAGTTAAAATTTTACATTTGTACTCGCCATTACTAGTGGATTTTTTTTTTTAAGATTCTAATTTGTAGCACTATGCATGCTCTAGCCACTGAAGCAATTACAAGCCAATACAAAATACTAGTAAGGGTGGGGAGTGGGCGGCATCTTCTTCAATGGTGCTTGCTTCTTTGAGTTACCTTGAAGGAGGACAAAAAGAAAGTATATGATATGCATATCATTTGAAAGCATGACAAGTGGGCTATCTTTTGATAGCAAAATTATGTTCATACGAGTAGGAAAAAAAAGTTATGATCAGTTGTATTTGAGGTTAACTTCTTTTTTTAAGTACCCCTAGCACCCCCTTTTAATTAAGGCACTACTTGTCCCTATGGTCCAAGATCTTGGTCAAGTGAGAGGGGAGGGGCTACATCTGCAGCATTACTAGTTAGCTTCTATCTTCTATAGCTATAGAAACTGCTTCCAATCTAGGATTTGGCCCCACGAGGTCAGGCCAGGATGAAAACTTACATGGTGTGTTTCCTTAGCAAGCTGGGGGTATTTTCCCCCCAAATAGTTGTTTTCCTCAAAAGGGCATGAATTGTCAGCTTGGAGCTAGCATTTGACCAGCCAAAGTTTAGTATTAATTGTTAGCTTGCAGCTAGCATTTGACCAGTCAATTGCCAGCTTGGAGCTAGCATTTGACCAGTCAATCGCCAGCTTGGAGCTAGCATTTGACCAGCCAAGGTTCGTCATGCATTCAAATTTTGCTGTCAGTTGTCAGAACTCACATGGACCTTATTCGACTTTGGAAAAATGACTCCACCCACAAATTCCATCTACACATCCACCCATGACAGTCAGGATTTTCGTGCACTTAGGAGTATTGTGTAACCCCCTAAAATGTGACCGAAGCTTTCTGTATTTTGTTATGTTCTGACCACCAAAGGACTACAGGCAACATTTTATAAACATAACCAGTGCCTTAGGAAAAGATAGGGAACACACCTAATATGGGCATGGAGCTATGTACAAAGCAAAATGTAGGCTCAGGACTAAAGATAGTTGAATGTGAGGGCTTGCAAGTGAAAAATCAACAACTATATATTGAAGTTGTGTGCTGGGCTGTACTCCCATCAGCAAGGCCCAGGCACTCACAGTTACAGAGATGGCCAGTGGGTGCCAGCTCAGTTGAAGTGGGACCTAGGTACCCACCAGCAGCAGTCACCTCGTGGCTTGAGTAGACCCAGAACAAGGGCTAGATTTTGGCCCCAAACTTCTTTGTGTGTGTGTGTGTGTGTGTGTGTGTGTGCATACATGCATGCCTGAACTCTCTCAGCTAGAGACCTACTGACAATTACCGACAGAGCCTCTGGACTGTTAACCACGCAATTCCGCTGGTATTCTTATAAGGAAATGCATACTACACTTGATTACTAGAGCTTTTTTGACTTCCAAAAATGGAGGCTCTCTCGACTTTGACTTTTGACGCTTTCCTTGGCACAAGTTATGCTATTTTAGTAGTAAAGAGCTAATGCCTAGTTAGCTGCATTATAGAGAACCCTAGTTAGCTGCACTATAGAGAACCCTAGTTAGCTGCATTATAGAGAACCCTAGTTAGCTGCATTATAGAGAACCCTAGTTAGCTGCATTATAGAGAACCCTAGTTAGCTGGGACCCTAGTTAGCTGCATTATAGAGAACCCTAGTTAGCTGCACTATAGAGAACTCTAGTTAGCTGCATTATAGAGAACTCTAGTTAGCTGCATTATAGAGGACCCTAGTTAGCTGCATTATAGAGAACCCTAATTAGCTGCATTATAGAGGACCCTAGTTAGCTGGGACCCTAGTTAGCTGCACTATAGAGAACTCTAGTTAGCTGCATTATAGAGAACCCTAGTTAGCTGCACTATAGAGAACTCTAGTTAGCTGCATTATAGAGGACCCTAGTTAGCTGCACTATAGAGAACTCTAGTTAGCTGCATTATAGAGAACCCTAGTTAGCTGCATTATAGAGGACCCTAGTTAGCTGCATTATAGAGAACCCTAGTTAGCTGCATTATAGAGAACCCTAGTTAGCTGCACTATAGAGAACCCTAGTTAGCTGCATTATAGAGAACCCTAGTTAGCTGCATTATAGAGAACCCTAATTAGCTGCATTATAGAGAACTCTAGTTAGCTGCATTATAGAGAACTCTAGTTAGCTGCATTATAGAGGACCCTAATTAGGTGCATTGCTATCAGTCCTTCAGAGTGGAACTTCAATCAGCTTGTGAATCTATACTGAACAAAACTTAAAGCCCAAAGATATGGAAACTTGAGGAGAAGCTATGCATTAGAAAGCAAGACAATTTGAAACAGGATTTCGTATTCTATACAATTTTCTCCAGCAGAGGCTTATCTAGCACCAAGGGCAGCTCTAGAGCCTGCAATGTTGTAGTAATTATATAGTGCTCCATTTTAATTGTGGACAAGCTGGCGTGACTTAGTATCTATCCTCTGTACCTTTGACAGTCGCTTGATTTAGCTCGTACGATTTAAGGAGCATATCATGAATAATTCATTAGACACAATATCTTCCCTTTTTTAGTCATCTTCATTTAGTTTCAGTTGTTTTGTTTGGTGGGTTTTGGTGTTGGGTTGTTGTTGTTATTATTATTATTATTATTATTATTATTATTATTATTATTATTATTATTATAGTATATTTAAGATTTGTTACTGTGTGTGATGAGGTGTATGATATGGGGGCACTCTTGTGATGAGGTGTATGATAGGGGGGCACAGCAAGAATGTCCCCCTGTGATGAGGTGTATGATATGGGGGCACAGCAAGAGTGCCCCCCTGTGATGAGGTTATGATATGGGGGCACAGCAAGAGTGCCCCCCTGTGATGAGGTTATGATATGGGGGCACAGCAAGAGTGCCCCCCTGTGATGAGGTTATGATATGGGGGCACAGCAAGAATGTCCCCCTGTGTGGGAGTTGCTCCTTCCACAAGTGATAGTAAACAGGTCGTGCACCATAGCAACGCGTCAAGTGATAATGAAAGTGGTTCACTATTGGAACTGGTAGACTGGCAGTCTTGTATTTGGCAACAGATTTCCTACAGGAGGCCCTCCACCCAAAATGACTAAAAGCTTGTGACTAAAAGGTATAGTTCCTCGCATCTGCCCCCTCCCCCCCCCCCCCCCGTCATTTCTCAAGCCCAGATTCCTCCCTCTCCCTGGCGGGTAAAATGTTAGTGGTGACAACTCGTTTGTTTATTATTGCAAGTTATGAAGAATAGGAATTGAAAGTCCACAGGTGCCACATTTCCTGCATTAGGAACCGCCCCTCCACTTGTCATCTGAATTAGCCCACGGCACAAAAGTTATGCATGGAATGCTGTAATGAGATTCATAAAGCAGCTAGGTGCAGGTGTCTAGTGTAGGAAGTGCTAGCAGCTATTGGTGCAGGAAATGCTGTAATGAGATTCATTCCTAGCTATGGTGCAGGTGTCTACAGGAAGTGATGTAATGAGATTCATTCATAATGGTGCAGGTGTGTAGTGCAGGAAGTGCTGTAATGAGATTCATTCCTATCTATGGTGCAGGTGTCTACAGGAAGTGATGTAATGAGATTCATTCCTAGCTATGGTGCAGGTGTGTAGTGCAGGAAGATCTGTAATGAGATTCATTCCTAGCTATGGTGCAGGTGTGTAGCGCAGGAAGTGCTGTAATGAGATTCATTCCTAGCTATGGTGCAGGTGTGTAGTGCAGGAAGTGCTGTAATGAGATTCATTCCTAGCTATGGTGCAGGTGTCTAGTGCAGGAAGTGCTGTAATGACATTCATTCCTAGCTATGGTGCAGGTGTCTAGTGAGGAACTGCTGTAGTGAGATTCATAAAGTGATAATCCCACAAACTCGAGGTCCAACCTCTACTATCATAGGAACGACTATTGTCACAGAGTTAGCCACACGGTGGGGGCAAGCTGGTGGAAGTGTGCAACTTTACGTTGGTGCAGAGACGGAGACTTATTATGGTGGTCAAGCTTCAAGTTGTCTTTTGCTTGGCTATGGAGGAGCCAAGCAGGAAACCATTCAATTGCCAACATAGAACGGTATAATTGGCAAGGTCACAGATGTCACTTAATTGTTGGGGGCAACTGTATACTTTCAAGATTCGACGAAGTATGCAGATGAGTATGTTCTAGCGTGTGATAGCTCCTTCAAGTTTGGGAACATCAATGCTACTAACAGTGATATCCATCAGCATCATTCTATCACGTAACACACACCACGTGCATACAAGGTCAGAGTTCACCAGTCCTTGTATGTACTCTAGTTAGTACTGTCAATATTGCCACCAAAATTCTGTGACGGTAGGAACAGTCCTTTGCTGTAGTAGCAGATGCTCTACTACATAACCTTGCCATTGCCATAATTAGACATGCTTCAGGAACCTCCTCTCCTTCAAACCTCTGCCCCTGTCAGGGGTATAAGGTGCAGCATGTTCTTGTGAGGCGTGAGAATGAGTGCTCCAGGAGACTGCATGGAATATACGTTCCAGGAGACTGCATGGAATATACGTTCCAGGAGACTGCATGGAATATACGTTCCAGGAGACTGCATGGAATATACGTTCCAGGAGACTGCATGGAATATGCGTTCCAGGAGACTGCATGGAATATATACGTTCCAGGAGACTGCATGGAATATACGTTCCAGGAGACTGCATGGAATATACGTTCCAGGAGACTGCATGGAATATACGTTCCAGGAGACTGCATGGAACGTTCCCTGACAAGAGCCAGCCACCCGGAGTATTAAAGATGGTCTGAACTGATCCTATCTGTTCTGGAAGCACAGCCACCCAGGCTGCTAAGGTGGTCAGAACTGTCCTGGGAATGCAGGCACCCAGGCCTGAGTGGGAGCACAGGCACCCAGGCCTGAGTGTGTCCGAACTGTCCTTGGAGCACAGCTACCCAAGACTGAGTGAGTCGGAACAGTCCTGGGAGCACAGCCACCCAGGCCTGAGTGGGAGCACAGCCACCCAGCTGAGTGAGTCGGAACAGTCCTGGGAGCACAGCCACCCAGGCCTGAGTGGGAGCACAGCCACCCAGCTGAGTAAGTCGGAACTGTCCTGGGAGCACAGCCACCCAGGCCTGAGTGAGTCGGAACTGATCCTCTTTGCTGTGGAAACCACCACTGCCACAAAAGATGGTTTAAATCCACTTCAGGAGCCAGCCAGGGGGAGACCCCGAACCCTCGTTGACCAGAAGCTTGACCAGCTGAGTACTAGTGTGGCCATTGTGGCTGGAAGCAGGTCTAAGATGAACCACTAACCAACTCACACAGTCAATTACCAAACCTGAAATGCCACCTCAGTAGTGCACTTGCTTCCCTGGGACTCACCCCTCTTCCAGATGGTTAACTATGACTCTAGTGTGGTTCGCCTAGAAAGTGTGTGTGGACAGTGCCTATCTGGATGCGGTGTGTCTACTGGAGTCGTAGGGGGGAACTTAAGGGCATCCAGAGCACAAAAACCTCCACATAGTTCATAGTTCCCTGGTTTAAACAAGTCTAACTATTTGCTTTCATTTCATACAAAAACTAGAGGTCTGGGAACAGCCAAACCTACAACTCTTCAAAGTCCTTGACTTCAATCTCACAAATTTTATGAGGCCAGAGATCAGAATGTTTGAAGTGGTCTGAGGTGGTCATGAACAGCTAAACTTGTGTGGCGCGGTGTTGCCAAGCCAATATGCTATCACTACTATGGCATTGGTACACATAACCTAGAGACAAGTTCTATTTGAAAACCTGTGTGCCCTTGTTGAATAATTTGTTAGGCTTTGCACGTTTCCATGGGCAGTTTCTACTGCACAAAATTGGCAGAGCTCTGAGAGCGTAAACTTTTGAGAGCATAAACTTTGGCCGCTCCATTGTTGGTGGTGGGGGGGGGGGGGGGGGGGGGGGGGGGAGGACACCACCTCCTTGTATGTACAGTAGTGGTGGAACTCCCTTATATAGCAGTTGTATACCTACATGGTTACCGGCCACATTAGGTGTGTACAATCATTTTGGTGTCCAAACCAGGGGAGGTTTTAATAGGCTTATCCAGCCCAGAGCCTAGTTGTGGAACTGTTTAGGTAGCTACATAGGGCCTAGTTGTGGGAGTGTGCTGTTAGGTAGCTACCTAGAGGAGAGAGAGTCTATTGTGAGTGTCCTGTTAGGTAGCTACCTAGAGGAGAGAGAATCTAGTGTGAGTGTCCTGTTAGGTAGCTACCTAGAGGAGCGAGAGTATAGTGTGAGTGTCCTGTTAGGTAGCTACCTAGAGGAGCGAGAGTATAGTGTGAGTGGCCTGTTAGGTAGCTACCTAGAGGAGAGAGAGTGAGTGTCCTGGATGAGGGTGTTTCCACTCTAATAATATGTCAGAGATATCAAATTTCCACGTAGAACGTAGAATGTCGAGTAATGCCAGGGTTTGGAATCGATCCTTTTATCACCATTTATTAGCACACCATTATAAACTCCCCAATAGTAATCAGCCTTCAACACCTTTCACAAACTTCAAGGGATATGGTCATTAAAGCTTCTCGCCTGTTTGCTATAATCACCACCTCACTACACATGTACATGATGCACTATAAGACGACTGTGACAAGTCAGAGCAGCTGTTTGACGCAGTCCTTCACACTGGAAAAGGTGGTGAGTCCAAAGATGGAGAGCTTCACTCCCTCAAACATCATGGAATATCTCGCTTCAGCTGTTTCTTTGGCAAATGTCTGGGGAAGAATGACATGGGGGGGATCCATTTTCCTCCCGATGGAGGAGAGATCAAACAGAATGAACAAGTGCTGCTCGGCTAGCTAAGATTGTGCCATCGGCCAGCTAAGATTGTGCATACCCCAAAACAAAAGGCTTATTGTATGTTCCAGCATTATTCGGCCGACCGTTGCACCTTGCACTGTCCTCGAGCATTGCTTGCTCAGCATTTCTGTGATTTTATCAAGTAGAAGCGTGCCGCATATATCTAGTGACCTTCCTGAAATTGTTGGTAAGGTATTCATCTAGTGAAATATGACAAGCATGCCATTATTATTATTATTATTATTATTATTATTATTATTATTATTATTATTATTATTATTATTATTATTATTATTATTATTATTATTATTATTATTATTATTATTATTTTATTTTATTTTATTATTATTATTATTATTATATTATTATTATTATTGTGTTATTATTATTATTGTGTTTGGTATTCATTGCTTGACTGTGTTGTTGGTTCCAGCGTTCAAATATGGATACTGTGATTAGATTCATAGAGCAACCCTCCTACATATAATTAGTATATGCACAAAGTTAGTGGTTTTCCAAATGCTTTTGAGACAGGCCACCAGGCGCGTGCTGGTGAGAGTGGAGTGCAGCTCTCTGTTGGTGCAGAGACGAAGCTTGTGGTGATCAAGCAGCAGCTGCAAGTCTAGGGAGGAGCCAAGCAGGAAATCTTGCGATCGTCAACATGGAGAATTGGCAAGGTCAGACAGCGGTCACATGATTTTTATAATAAGAAACTGTGTTTCAAGTTGGACCAAGTCTAGAGACAGTGTCCTAGGGCTCTTTGAAGCACCAGTGGAACTGTCTCCTCTACTCGAGAGTCGTACTTCTCCCATTGCTGGGGACCAGACAGACTTGTAGAGGTGATGTCTGTATGCGGCACTCTGCAGAGTAAGCTCTGCAGAAGTTGAACTCTCTGCCACATTTATAGCTGGCTCAGTACATGCAGAGTAAGCTCTGCAGCAGTTCAACTCTGCCATATTTATAGCTGGCTCAGTACATGCAGAGTATGATCTGCAGCAGTTCAACTCTGCCATATTTATAGCTGGCTCAGTACATGCAGAGTATGATCTGCAGCAGTTGAACTCTCTGCCATATTTATAGCTAACTCAGTACATGCAGAGTATGATCTGCAGCAGTTGAACTCTCTGCCATATTTATAGCTAACTCAGTACATGCAGAGTATGATCTGCAGCAGTTGAACTCTCTGCCATATTTATAGCTAACTCAGTACATGCAGAGTAAGCTCTGCAGAAGTTGAACTCCCTGCCTGGCTCAGTACATGCAGAGTAAGCTCTGCAGAAGTTGAACTCCCTGCCTGGCTCAGTACATGCAGAGTAAGCTCTGCAGAAGTTGAACTCTCTCCCATATTTATAGCTAACTCAGTACATGCATGGACTCATCGATTCATGCATATTGGAATTGACTAACATTCAAATTAGCCTTCTCGAAGGCTCTCGCGTAGTCTCTATAGTTTAGTGATCTATAATACTCTCCGCACTGTGCTCTACAATGGTTTGATGGATACTAGTCGAGGCTTAAGATGGGATTAGAGGGGCAGGAGATGTGGGTGTGCTCTACAATGGTTTGATGGATACTAGTCGAGGCTTAAGATGGGATTAGAGGGGCAGGAGATGTGGGTGTGCCAAACGTTAATTTTTGATCGACCCATTTTTACCAAGGCAATGCACTGTTAAGAAGACGTGAGGATCAGAAATGACTGGTGCTCCCAGTTGAAGATTAATAAATGGACATATTACATGTTGATTATTAGCCTGGTCTATCCATTAAGAAGTATTGAAGATTAATAAACGGGCATATTGCATGTTGATTATTAGCCTCGAACACCCTTGCATGGTACACTGTTTATGCATATCATTGTTGTTATAAGTGCATGATGAGATACCAGCTTCTGTGGTAGTGCAACACAAGTGGCATAACCCAAAACAAAAGAAAATGGTTTCCAAGTTTCAAGCATGTGCATTTGGCAATATTTGCCAGCCTCTTGCTAGAAAATATTCCATGTATCGTGGATTGGGCTTTGCCCCATGCCTGCATACTGTTGACTGCTGCATGTCAGTGAAACCAGGCTTGCCCTTGATTCGACCCTCTCACGACAAAAGTGATTTTATCTATTTTTAAAAATAGTCCAGGGGCTAATTTATAAGTGAAGGGGAGCATTTTCATATGTAATTAAACCGTGTGCCTAGGGGTTGGGTTCCTGTCACAAGCACGGTCTAGACACTCACAGCCTCTTGTCTAGTGAGTATAGGTGTTGGGTTCCTGTCACAAGCATGGTCTAGGCACTCACAGCCTCTTGTCTAGTGAGTACAGGTGTTGGGTTCCTGTCACAAGCATGGTCTAGGCACTCACAGCCTCTTGTCTAGTGAGTATAGGTGTTGGGTTCCTGTCACAAGCATGGTCTAGGCACTCACAGCCTCTCGTCTAGTGAGTATAGGTGTTGGGTTCCTGTCACAAGCATGGTCTAGGCACTCACAGCCTCTTGTCTAGTGAGTACAGGTGTTGGGTTCCTGTCACAAGCATGGTCTAGGCACTCACAGCCTCTTGTCTAGTGAGTACAGGTGTTGGGTTCCTGTCACAAGCATGGTCTAGGCACTCACAGCCTCTTGTCTAGTGAGTATAGGTGTTGGGTTCCTGTCACAAGCATGGTCTAGGCACTCACAGCCTCTTGTCTAGTGAGTACAGGTGTTGGGTTCCTGTCACAAGCACGGTATAAGCACTGTCTAGACACGTGTTTAGTGAGTACAACCTCGGCTGAGCCCAGGACCTTGGCACTCAGCAGCTTGGCTCCCAGCAGCAGTCGTGGCTAGGGTAGGGCTAGGGCAAGACTATAGAATCAGGACTAGAGTTGGGGGCAGGGGCTAGAGTTGGGCCATGGCTAGATTCGGGGAAGAAAAATTCAGGGTGGGCCATTTTTCCCCTTCCCTGCAGAATGTTGAATGTGCTTGCTCATAGTAAAACCCAAACATTATGAAACCCAGCATTGTAGGGGTTTTTTTTCCAAGGGGGTTACTATTTGCAGATTGAATAATTCTCCTGGGAAATACTCTTCGATTGAAGCCACACTAAGCTTTGCTGCTCTTCGACCACATCCTTTACCATTAATATTCACAGATGGAATGGATTCTAAACTTGATAATCAGGAATAGCACACACACACCCTTTGGAAAATAGGCCCCTCTGTAATGGCTGAAGATCATCAAAGAGAAGCACAAATGACGAGATCAACTCATTCAAAAAGCTGTCATTTCTATGAAGACAGGTGACTCAGAAGACAGCCGTGTGTGTGTCCCCTGCTTGGTTCTTGCCAGCATAGTGAGGCAGCCAAACTCCACAAAGAGATCGTGAGAGAAAGTAATGCTACCCTTGAAACAAGCCTGGAAGGGAATTGACTCAGCAGATAACAGTAGAGTTAACTAGCCTGGAAGGGAATTGATCTCGACAGATAAAAGTAGAGTTAACTAGCCTGGAAGGAAATTGGACTCAAGCAGATGAACAGTGGAGTTAACTAGCCCGGAAGGGAATTGATCTCGACAGATAAAAGTAGAGTTAACTACATGTAGCCTGGAAGGGATTGGACTTAGCAGATAACAGTCGAGTTAACTAGCCTGAAAGGGAATTGGACTCAGCAGATAACAGTAGAGTTAACCCGCCTGGAAGGGAATTGGTCTCGGCAGATAACAGTCGAGTTAACTAGCCTGGAAGGGAATTGGACTCGAGCAGATGAACAGTGGCATAAACTAGAGTTAGCCTCACGTGGCGTGGTGTATTGTGCACATGGCCATATTGCATCATGCTCTGATAGGATTCCCCACAAACAAACCATGCCCACGTGTATTGAAGTTGCTAAGTGCCTGAGGAGTCTCAATCTAGAGCTTATATCCCACCAGGTGTGCTGTCTAATTCTGCTAAGTGTAGGTTGAATGGAAATACCACTTACTTGTGGTTGCACTTATCCCAACTCTGATAAGAGAAATATCAATTCCACTTACCCATAATAACATTGAAAATAGGAGATTAATATGTATTGACATTAGTATAATTTTTAACCCGAAGTGTATAATGGTGCTAGACAAGTTCATTAGGAAGATAAATAGATTCACTTATCTATAGGAGAAATAGCATCAATTCCACTTACCCATAATAACATTGAATAATAGGAGTTTAATTATGTATTGATATTAGTACAATTTTAACCCAAAGTGTATAATGGTGCTAGACATATCATTAGTAGATAAATAGATTCACTAACCTATAGGAGAAATGGCTCAAGGAAGCAAAGAACCATTTCCATTCCACTTAAGGATGGATTCCACATATCAGAGTTATGAACTGACAAGCTACATAAGTTGAGGGTGTGTTCGTAATGTTCTCCACCCACACTTGGCATGTATCACAACGGAAATGTGGTGTACTGCCGATGCTTAGGGACACCGTAGACCCACCCTCGTACTGTGTTCAACGACTCGGCTTGTGTTGCCTGCGTAGTGATAATCCTCCTTGGCGGCCTTAGTTTTATTTATTCATACATTTAGATTGCCACTGTTTGAAGATAGGGCTTGGAATGTGTGGCAAATATGAAAGTCCTATGAGAATGCGTTGTGCTTTGGACTGAAATTTAGGCAACTTTGCTGAGATTGTGTTGTTGCACTTTGAATGCCGAGCGACTGATAAATAAAAATTGCTAGATTACCAGCTCGAGCAAATTTTCTGAGAGATTTTCTGAGAGATGCAACTTGCCTGAGAGGTGACTGGAAACTGGGTTCGTAAGAGAGCTATCGCACTTTTGTGTACTCGGCTAGAGCAAGCAAGTACTGTAATACTATCTAATTCCACAATCCCAAGATCCGACTGCAATATACTCGCAGCGTTTGCGAGAGAAGGGCACTTCCTGTTGGTGCAGATTTGGAAGCTTATGGTGATCAAGCAACAGCTTCAAGTTACCAATTTTGCTGTGATTGCCAGTATAGAATGGCGATAGCAATTTGGCAAGGCCAGACAAGAGGCACTTGTTTTTTAGCAACTTCTCAAGATTCAACTAAGTATACAGACAGTGAGTGAGATATATAGCTACTTTAAGTTTTGGAGGAAGTGAGTGTATATGGTATCTGTTCATCAATGTTGCTATTTGTTGATCTTTATACTAGTTGTAGCTATCATTACATATTATCTTATTTTTGGCAGGTGTGGGTGAAATGGTTCGGTGAATCTACCATGAGCCTGGTTCCCAAAACCAACATCAAACCTATCAAGGATGGTCTGCAGAAGAGGCTCAATTATTGCAGAATTATCCCTACTGATCTGAAGGAAGCCATCTTGGAAGCAATGCAGGCAGCCAGGAATATTCTCAAATGAAACACCAATAGAAGATATAAAACAATTATGTATAAACAAAGTCTCTAATTCCCCCCTCAGCCTGTATATACCACATTATTATTTATCATTTTTGAGTCGCGGGTTAGATTACGGGAACTACGCGGAAATTGACCAAGAGGTATTAGCCCACACTTCCGCTTGAGGGGTTAGTTTTTTACATTTCGGATGTTGCAAATGGCGACGGGATCACCTCGTGCTGAGTAAGGAAGGCACCCTACGAGAAAAGCTTACTACTCTTCCTCCGATGCACTCCAGGCCTTTTCGATGGGCTCATTGTAGATAGGAATGCCTGCTCTATATAATCGTATGCAATAAAGTAACAATTGCCCAGTAGAGGCATTTTTCTGAGGCCTTTTCGGGGCCAATTCGGAGTCGGCTTTGTGGCGGCAATGAGTAAGCTGTCGTTCAGAGCCAGGGCTCTCGATGCTACTAAACCACTGCCTATCTACCATGCCGTGGATTTGCCGGACCTATCCGAGTATAGCACTATCAACCGGACGGTGCCGCAAATGCCCACTGGCATGGAAAAAGAAGAAGAGACGGTACGTGTCTCCCAAAGTCCGCCCTTTTTAAGAGCAGCCATTTTTTAAATGGCGGACGAATGTTTTGTTGTGTTTTTTACTTTTTTTGTGTGCGTAGTTTTGTAGCTGTTGGGTTGTAGAGTTATGGGTGGATGTTTGAACACCTTTGTGTTGTTATTGGCTAGCCAAGAAGGCCTGGTTAGCGAGAAGGAAGGATTATAGACATGTTTTTTTTGTATGCACCAAGGCTAAACACGACTAATGATATTCATATTTTGATAATGCTATTCATAGTTTTCCAATTGCAAGTAACAAGTATTTGTATTGCCTTGGATGTACAGGCACACACTTGCATTCCTTGTATAGAATCCCCTTCGAGTATACAGTTTAGTTCTAAGCATTCAAGCAGTATTTTAAAGAATCACTTTTCTTTCTAAAGGAGAGACATTTGCAAGATGTGATTATAGCCCAGCAGACTAACAGGATTAATAGGAATGTCATTATTCCTACTCCGGAGAATGCCATCTGCGTCTCTGCCTATGAGAAGTTTGCAGCTAAGATGGAGAAGATTTCAGCATTGTATATCAGAGTACCTGGTGAGTGAATGGGAGGAGGAGGTGGGGTTAATATGTGCATTTGGGGTCATATGTGCTTGCATGTATCAAGGTGTGTATTGGGGTGTGTATGCATGGGTGGTGGTGTGTAACTATCGTGTGATGGTAGATAGTGTAGGTACTAACATTCAAGGCCGACTCTAATACAGTATGTAGGTGTTATTGTATGTGCTACGTGATATGGCATGTGTTGTATGTAACGCTCACATGCAACGTCCCCATGTGCACTGCATGTGTGCCACATCTAAGAGGTGGTATTGTGTAGCGACGGAAAGCTAGAAATATTCACTTGCTCTTCTTTCTGTGTGTTGAGTCAAATTTAGCCATTGTTTCTTTTATGGTGAGAGGAGGGTGGGATCTGGTTAGTTGGGGAGAGTGTCTTTGCTAAATTTCTGCATGTCTCCCAATCCCACCAGTCCAAAAAGAAATGGCAGAAATGGCATTTTGAAACTATGTATACCACATTAGGATGTTCGAGGTTTTACTTTTGCAGGCTATGACTTCCTCCCCATATGTCTGCATAGTGTATATGGATAAAAGAAGCCACATAAGTGCCCCTACCCCCCCATAATTATTATGGTATCTTCCTTACCGTACCTAACACACAGTGTATCCAAGACATGCTCTAGTAATTGCTGTGATTGTTGGCTGCATTAGCTATGGCTCTTTTGTGTAGTAGTCTCCAGTTACCGTCTTCTATTACCAGTTCTGTCCTTGTCACTTTGAGTGGAGGCAGGTTGGAGGCAGGTTTCATTCACTGTTGCATGATATAAATAGTACCCTAGTGTTATTGACTTGGCTTGGGTTTTAAACAGTTATTAAGGTAGTTGCACTGTGTTCATGTTGTTACTTGGTGTGCCGCAATTCGCGTAGAGCGTTGTGTGTGGTGATTTTCCTCAATGGCTTGGTCTCTTGGTCTGGGTTGCCCATGCCTCAGTCTCAGTCTGGTGTGCCCATGTCTCAGTCTCAGTCTGGTGTGCCTCAGTCTCAGTCTGGTGTGCCCATGTCTCAGTCTCAGTCTGGTGTGCCCATGTCTCAGTCTCAGTCTGGTGTGCCCATGTCTCAGTCTCAGTCTGGGGTGCTCATCAATCTACGTCTGGGGTGCCCGTATCGGTACCTGACACTGGATTATACCACTGCATCCGAGGCCTTCTACATTAAGCTGGCATCACAAATCAACTAGAGAGATGATCTTTCAGAGGTGACAGTCTGTGAGGAAGAGACACTTTTTCTTGAAGGAGCTCATTCTTTCTATGATGAGTTGATGTATAGAGCTGTCTGAGCTGCCTATGGCTCAGTGCCTCAATCTGGAGTGCACATGTCTCTGTTTGGTCACCCATACCTCAGTGTCAGTCTGGGGTATCCATGCCCTCGGTCTCACTAGCAAAATGTAAGCACTAGATGCAGAATTGAGTGTTTGGTCTACCAGCGGCAATGGCTACACTTAACCTAAGAGGAACTTACCAAAGAAATGAATGCGTGCCCAAACGATCTTCGATCATCATCGGAAAGTAAGCTTCAATCATCATCGGAAAGTAAGAGAGTTGCACGCTCTCCTGCAACTAATGAACTTGGCTGACTCGCTGTCGGACTTCAGTTGTGTGAGGATGTCAAAGCAATGTATAGGGGGGGTGTTTAGAGAACATTACTGGAAACAAGAAGCTACTCCAGAGAAGAAGGAACTGGCATTTGTTACTACTCTCACAGAAAGGCGAATGTGTAAAAAGGGCGAATGTGTAAAAAGATTCCATACTCTGCTAATGGCAATAGTCAGGTCACCTCTCACTCAATTACCTTATTGGGAGGTCTCCGTGTGTGGGAGGTCTTTGCAAATCACTCCAGCTATTGTAGATGCTGGAAGTTCACCTTTTGGATGGTTCCCACATTCAATCCACGATCTTGGTGGAAAGCATGTGTTGTTCAAGTTCCTTCCCATCCTTGATTACGCAGAAGTGATTCAATGTCCTTTTGACGTGTTAGTGTTTCTAATACTGCTGCTGTGCCTGTGATCATGTAAGCAACATGGTTCTTGATCTAGGCCTCTGAGTGTACAGACAGGCAGGTAGGGACGACAACCTGTCATGCACCCCAGTTCTGATTGTAGGGTCTTTGCCCTGGTTGTCATGAGGTGATGACTGCTGGTGGAAGCCTAGCCCCTGCCTCACGTTGTAGGGCCTTTGCCCTGGTTGTCATGAGGTGATGACTGCTGGTGGAAGCCTAGCCCCTGCCTCACGTTGTAGGGCCTTTGCCCTGGTTGTCATGAGGTGATGAGACTGGTGGTGGAAGCCTAGCCCCTGCCTCACGTGGAGCAAAGCTGCTGGTTGGAGCCTAGGTCCCATTTAATGGGGAGCCAAGCTGCTGGTGGGAGCCTAGGTCCCATTTAATGGGGAGCCAAGCTGCTGGTAGGTCCCACTTAATGGGGAGCCAAGCTGCTGGTGGGAGCCTAGGCCCCACTTCACAGAGAGCCTAGACACTGCTTCACAGGGAGCCAAGCTGTTGGTGGGAGTGTGGACCCCGCGCCAAGCTGTTTTATTTTATTTTTAGGCCTTATTTCACAGGGAGCTATACTGGCACTCTCAAGGCACCCAGCAACTTAGAAATTTCTGTACAGTGTGTATGCAAACATCTTTAGCCTGGATCTCTTCAGGCATGATGGAACACAGAGATGCTTCAGGTATCGATGATCCTAGTTGATGCTGGGTAGAGACAGTGATAAAGGGGACTTTTGTAATTCAGCATTTGGTTAGCCACTTGAAAATGATGGTGCACGATCAGGAACATTAGGTCAGTTGATGATGCAGCCTTCCGCGAGTTTTTATCTGGGGATATTGTTTGGTAGGCGGAACAAGGGAAAATGTGTTGATTGTCACAAGTTCTTATGCAACCTTGTAGAATTTTTTTTTGCGTCTTTAAGTGGGGGGGGGGGGGGATACCCCTTCCCTAAGGGAACATGGTGTGTATCTCCAGAAACTTTTCTTTTTTCCCCCAATCATCATCAATCGAGTCCAAAATTTGAAATATGTTGGAAAAATACTGGCAATAGAAAACCTTCAGTTGAGCTATCGTTGCTGTTCTTTGGCAGTGATCTGCTATTCACTAGCGGCAAGAAGCATGTATTCAAAAGGCCCCCTGGAGAGAGTGAGGGGGGGGGGGGGGGGGGGGGGGACCAGTGGCAATTGATACATGTTCTTTTAGCTTGTCCTTTCTGCCTGTATCGTCTTACCTTTTGCTTTTTGTTGGCTGGCCCAGCCAGTCCAGTGGATGGTGTTGGGCATACGGCATACAGCCTTTGCTCAGAAAAGGCACTCCGAACTCTCTATCATGATAGAACAGGAGAAGTTCTTTTGGTTTTCATCCCTCGAGTCTCAAGACATTTTGTGGTTTGTTTGTGTGTGTGACTAGCATGCTTGAGAACCATCTCCAGGAGCTTTGCTTACTTCTACTGTCAGCCGGAGCTAGCTGGCATGTCTACAGCACTAACCAGGTAGAGCCCACAGCAATTAAGAAAGTAAGAAAGGCTCATGCTACTTCTGTGTCACATGACTTCAAAAAAGAGATCAGACTCGAGCATGTTTGATTGTCTGCCGTGGAAGACTTTCTCAGCCTGCAGTGGTACATGTTCATACAGAATTTTGATTTTCAAAGTATACTTCCCAGTACACTCAGTTCTTCGGTGAAGTGTTCCATAGACTGTGTGTGTGCATGGGATATCCCCCCCCCCCCCCCTCCTTGGAAATCACAATGCTAATTTATTGAATGTTCACAGCGCCAGATTCCAAATGACGATTTCTTCAAAATCACAAGGCAGCCAAGCTTGTTGCTACAATACACTAAGAGCAAGCTAGAACAAGGTCTTAGGTCGTCCAAGGGGGAGCAATTGGAGGAATATCCTATTAAGGATGATGGTTAAAGACGTGACAAAGTTTCTATGGAATTTTAATAATACAATTTCCAAGGGGGGCCAAAAAGGTTCCAAATGAAACCCTGCGGCTTCAAGGTGTGCCTGGCACTGTCACAGCAGAGACCTGGTATCTAGATACAGGCAGGTCTATAGCAGTTAGTACTACATGTACATGCATGATCCTGAACTGTGTACAGTGAGCATAGTAGGCATCCTACCATATCTTAAGAAAGAACAAAAATTTACACCAACTTTCTCAGAGAAAGTTGGTGTAATTTTTGGTTCTTTTTAAAATAAAACATATACACATTAATAATAGTACTCTCTCATTATAAAAAGAAATAGTCATTACTAGTGGACCGAAGAGAGGTTCTCTGAAGTAACATAATTCATCACACTCCGATTTGAAACGACCTCCCAACTCCCAATGAAACGAAGATGCCTCGGTTCCAAACTTTCTTTTTGTTATTATTAGTATATATATATATATTAACCCTGGAGGAGGACCCTCCATTCCCCCACCTTCCTTTGATAAAACAGTTTGTCTTCCATTGCTCCCTCCCAGCCTAATATCCTGTGTGAAATCCTTATAGTACTAGTAGCAGTACTAACAGGACTAGTTGGGAACAGTAGCACTTTACTTGGTGAAGTCAACTGGTGCACTTGAGAATACGTTGCTGTCAGATGCAGGAAGACTTTAATGTGTGATGTGAGGAGGTGTGAGGGTAATGTGTTGCCTGTTTAACGATACTTCTCCTCTTCAATTATGCCGTGAAATTGGATGTTTTCTTATCACTGCTTGCCGCAGCGATCTCTGCACCCTACAAAGGTCAACACTAGCCTAGAAATTAGCAGGCATGCACATATTGCAACCATTGCTTGTAGTGGATTGATGAGTCCAGCATTGCTCTGGAGTGGATTAATGAGTCCAGCATTGCTCTGGAGTGGATTGATGAGTCCAGCCATTGCTCTGGAGTGGATTGATGAGTCCAGCCATTGCTCTGGAGTGGATTGATGAGTCCAGCCATTGCTCTGGAGTGGATTGATGAGTCCAGCCATTGCTCTGGAGTGGATTGATGAGTCCAGCCATTGCTCTGGAGTGGATTAATGAGTCCAGCATTGCTCTGGAGTGGATTGATGAGTCCAGCCATTGCTCTGGAGTGGATTGATGAGTCCAGCCATTGCTCTGGAGTGGATTGATGAGTCCAGCCATTGCTCTGGAGTGGATTAACGAGTCCAGCCATTGCTCTGGAGTGGATTGATGAGTCCAGCCATTGCTCTGGAGTGGATTAATGAGTCCAGCATTGCTCTGGAGTGGATTAATGAGTCCAGCCATTGCTCTGGAGTGGATTAATGAGTCCAGCAATTGCTCTGGAGTGGATTGATGAGTCCAGCCATTGCTCTGGAGTGGATTAATGAGTCCAGCATTGCTCTGGAGTGGATTAATGAGTCCAGCCATTGCTCTGGAGTGGATTGATGAGTCCAGCCATTGCTCTGGAGTGGATTGATGAGTCCAGCCATTGCTCTGGAGTGGATTAATGAGTCCAGCCATTGCTCTGGAGTGGATTGATGAGTCCAGCCATTGCTCTGGAGTGGATTAATGAGTCCAGCCATTGCTCTGGAGTGGATTGATGAGTCCAGCATTGCTGTGGAGTGGATTGATGAGTCCAGCCATTGCTCTGGAGTGGATTGATGAGTCCAGCCATTGCTCTGGAGTGGATTGATGAGTCCAGCCATTGCTCTGGAATGGATTGATGAGTCCAGCCATTGCTCTGGAGTGGATTGATGAGTCCAGGTGTTGCTCTGGAGTGGATTAATGAGTCCAGCCATTGCTCTGGAGTGGATTGATGAGTCCAGCCATTGCTCTGGAGTGGATTAATGAGTCCAGCCATTGCTCTGGAGTGGATTGATGAGTCCAGCCATTGCTCTGGAGTGGATTAATGAGTCCAGCCATTGCTCTGGAGTGGATTAATGAGTCCAGCCATTGCTCTGGAGTGGATTGATGAGTCCAGCCATTGCTCTGGAGTGGATTAATGAGTCCAGCCATTGCTCTGGAGTGGATTGATGAGTCCAGCATTGCTCTGGAGTGGATTGATGAGTCCAGCATTGCTTGGAGTGGATTGATGAGTCCAGCCATTGCTCTGGAGTGGATTAATGAGTCCAGCCATTGCTCTGGAGTGGATTGATGAGTCCAGCCATTGCTCTGGAGTGGATTGATGAGTCCAGTCATTGCTCTGGAGTGGATTGATGAGTCCAGCCATTGCTCTGGAGTGGATTGATGAGTCCAGCCATTGCTCTGGAGTGGATTGATGAGTCCAGCCATTGCTCTGGAGTGGATTAATGAGTCCAGCCATTGCTCTGGAGTGGATTAATGAGTCCAGCAATTGCTCTGGAGTGGATTGATGAGTCCAGCCATTGCTCTGGAGTGGATTGATGAGTCCAGCCATTGCTCTGGAGTGGATTAATGAGTCCAGCATTGCTCTGGAGTGGATTAATGAGTAATGAGTCCAGCCATTGCTCTGGAGTGGATTGATGAGTCTAGCCATTGCTCTGGAGTGGATTAATGAGTCCAGCCATTGCTCTGGAGTGGATTAATGAGTCCAGCCATTGCTCTGGAGTGGATTAATGAGTCCAGCCATTGCTCTGAAGTGGATTAATGAGTCCAGCCATTGCTCTGGAGTGGATTGATGAGTCCAGCCATTGCTCTGGAGTGGATTAATGAGTCCAGCCATTGCTCTGGAGTGGATTAATGAGTCCAGCCATTGCTCTGGAGTGGATTAATGAGTCCAGCATTGCTCTGGAGTGGATTAATGAGTAATGAGTCCAGCCATTGCTCTGGAGTGGATTGATGAGTCCAGCCATTGCTCTGGAGTGGATTAATGAGTCCAGCCATTGCTGTGGAGTGGATTGATGAGTACAGCCATTGCTCTGGAGTGGATTGATGAGTCCAGCCATTGCTCTGGAGTGGATTAATGAGTCCAGCCATTGCTCTGGAGTGGATTAATGAGTCCAGCCATTGCTCTGGAGTGGATTAATGAGTCCAGCCATTGCTCTGGAGTGGATTAATGAGTCCAGCATTGCTCTGGAGTGGATTAATGAGTCCAGCCATTGCTCTGGAGTGGATTGATGAGTCCAGCCATTGCTGTGGAGTGGATTGATGAGTCCAGCCATTGCTCTGGAGTGGATTAATGAGTCCAGCCATTGCTCTGGAGTGGATTAATGAGTCCAGCAATTGCTCTGGAGTGGATTAATGAGTCCAGCATTGCTCTGGAGTGGATTAATGAGTCCAGCCATTGCTCTGGAGTGGATTGATGAGTCCAGCCATTGCTCTGGAGTGGATTGATGAGTCCAGCCATTGCTCTGGAGTGGATTAATGAGTCCAGCCATTGCTCTGGAGTGGATTGATGAGTCCAGCCATTGCTCTGGAGTGGATTGATGAGTCCAGCCATTGCTCTGGAGTGGATTAATGAGTCCAGCCATTGCTCTGGAGTGGATTAATGAGTCCAGCCATTGCTCTGGAGTGGATTAATGAGTCCAGCCATTGCTCTGGAGTGGATTAATGAGTCCAGCAATTGCTCTGGAGTGGATTGATGAGTCCAGCCATTGCTCTGGAGTGGATTAATGAGTCCAGCATTGCTCTGGAGTGGATTAATGAGTCCAGCCATTGCTCTGGAGTGGATTGATGAGTCCAGCCATTGCTCTGGAGTGGATTAATGAGTCCAGCCATTGCTCTGGAGTGGATTGATGAGTC
The DNA here is from genome assembly GCA_028752905.1 of Cladorhizidae sp. MBARI D1340-BT2. Taxonomy (NCBI): domain Eukaryota; kingdom Metazoa; phylum Porifera; class Demospongiae; order Poecilosclerida; family Cladorhizidae; species Cladorhizidae sp. MBARI D1340-BT2. The sequence goes on from JAQNBH010000007.1 coordinate 9,669,371, forward strand.
CAGCCATTGCTCTGGAGTGGATTGATGAGTCCAGCCATTGCTCTGGAGTGGATTGATGAGTCCAGCCATTGCTCTGGAGTGGATTGATAAGTCCAGCCATTGCTCTGGAGTGGATTGATGAGTCCAGCCATTGCTCTGGAGTGGATTAATGAGTCCAGCCATTGCTCTGGAGTGGATTTAATGAGTCCAGCCATTGCTCTGGAGTGGATTGATGAGTCCAGCCATTGCTCTGGAGTGGATTGATGAGTCCAGCCATTGCTCTGGAGTGGATTAATGAGTCCAGCCATTGCTCTGGAGTGGATTAATGAGTCCAGCCATTGCTCTGGAGTGGATTAATGAGTCCAGCCATTGCTCTGGAGTGGATTGATGAGTCCAGCCATTGCTCTGGAGTGGATTAATGAGTCCAGCCATTGCTCTGGAGTGGATTAATGAGTCCAGCCATTGCTCTGGAGTGGATTAATGAGTCCAGCCATTGCTCTGGAGTGGATTGATGAGTCCAGCCATTGCTCTGGAGTGGATTGATGAGTCCAGCCATTGCTCTGGAGTGGATTGATGAGTCCAGCCATTGCTCTGGAGTGGATTAATGAGTCCAGCCATTGCTCTGGAGTGGATTGATGAGTCCAGCCATTGCTCTGGAGTGGATTAATGAGTCCAGCCATTGCTCTGGAGTGGATTAATGAGTCCAGCCATTGCTCTGGAGTGGATTGATGAGTCCAGCCATTGCTGTGGAGTGGATTGATGAGTCCAGCCATTGCTCTGGAGTGGATTGATGAGTCCAGCCATTGCTCTGGAGTGGATTGATGAGTCCAGCCATTGCTCTGGAGTGGATTAATGAGTCCAGCCATTGCTCTGGAGTGGATTGATGAGTCCAGCCATTGCTCTGGAGTGGATTGATGAGTCCAGCCATTGCTCTGGAGTGGATTGATGAGTCCAGCCATTGCTCTGGAGTGGATTAATGAGTCCAGCCATTGCTCTGGAGTGGATTGATGAGTCCAGCCATTGCTCTGGAGTGGATTAATGAGTCCAGCCATTGCTCTGGAGTGGATTAATGAGTCCAGCATTGCTCTGGAGTGGATTAATGAGTCCAGCCATTGCTCTGGAGTGGATTGATGAGTCCAGCCATTGCTGTGGAGTGGATTGATGAGTCCAGCCATTGCTCTGGAGTGGATTAATGAGTCCAGCATTGCTCTGGAGTGGATTAATGAGTCCAGCATTGCTCTGGAGTGGATTAATGAGTCCAGCCATTGCTCTGGAGTGGATTGATGAGTCCAGCCATTGCTCTGGAGTGGATTGATGAGTCCAGCCATTGCTCTGGAGTGGATTGATGAGTCCAGCCATTGCTCTAGAGTGGATTGATGAGTCCAGCCATTGCTCTGGAGTGGATTGATGAGTCCAGCCATTGCTCTGGAGTGGATTGATGAGTCCAGCCATTGCTCTGGAGTGGATTAATGAGTCCAGCCATTGCTCTGGAGTGGATTAATGAGTCCAGCCATTGCTCTGGAGTGGATTGATGAGTCCAGCCATTGCTCTGGAGTGGATTGATGAGTCCAGCCATTGCTCTGGAGTGGATTAATGAGTCCAGCCATTGCTCTGGAGTGGATTAATGAGTCCAGCATTGCTCTGGAGTGGATTAATGAGTAATGAGTCCAGCCATTGCTCTGGAGTGGATTAATGAGTCCAGCAATTGCTCTGGAGTGGATTGATGAGTCCAGCCATTGCTCTGGAGTGGATTAATGAGTCCAGCCATTGCTCTGGAGTGGATTGATGAGTCCAGCCATGCTCTGGAGTGGATTGATGAGTCCAGCCATTGCTCTGGAGTGGATTAATGAGTCCAGCCATTGCTCTGGAGTGGATTGATGAGTCCAGCCATTGCTCTGGAGTGGATTGATGAGTCCAGCCATTGCTCTGGAGTGGATTGATGAGTCCAGCCATTGCTCTGGAGTGGATTGATAAGTCCAGCCATTGCTCTGGAGTGGATTGATGAGTACAGCCATTGCTCTGGAGTGGATTAATGAGTCCAGCCATTGCTCTGGAGTGGATTTAATGAGTCCAGCCATTGCTCTGGAGTGGATTGATGAGTCCAGCCATTGCTCTGGAGTGGATTGATGAGTCCAGCCATTGCTCTGGAGTGGATTAATGAGTCCAGCCATTGCTCTGGAGTGGATTAATGAGTCCAGCCATTGCTCTGGAGTGGATTGATGAGTCCAGCCATTGCTCTGGAGTGGATTAATGAGTCCAGCCATTGCTCTGGAGTGGATTAATGAGTCCAGCCATTGCTCTGGAGTGGATTAATGAGTCCAGCCATTGCTCTGGAGTGGATTGATGAGTCCAGCCATTGCTCTGGAGTGGATTAATGAGTCCAGCCATTGCTCTGGAGTGGATTGATGAGTCCAGCCATTGCTCTGGAGTGGATTGATGAGTCCAGCCATTGCTCTGGAGTGGATTGATGAGTCCAGCCATTGCTCTGGAGTGGATTGATGAGTCCAGCCATTGCTCTGGAGTGGATTAATGAGTCCAGCCATTGCTCTGGAGTGGATTGATGAGTCCAGCCATTGCTCTGGAGTGGATTAATGAGTCCAGCCATTGCTCTGGAGTGGATTAATGAGTCCAGCCATTGCTCTGGAGTGGATTGATGAGTCCAGCCATTGCTGTGGAGTGGATTGATGAGTCCAGCCATTGCTCTGGAGTGGATTGATGAGTCCAGCCATTGCTCTGGAGTGGATTGATGAGTCCAGCCATTGCTCTGGAGTGGATTAATGAGTCCAGCCATTGCTCTGGAGTGGATTGATGAGTCCAGCCATTGCTCTGGAGTGGATTGATGAGTCCAGCCATTGCTCTGGAGTGGATTGATGAGTCCAGCCATTGCTCTGGAGTGGATTGATAAGTCCAGGTGTTGGGATTGCTGGAAGGATGGCTGATGACCAAACTTGCAGGGCACAGAGCCTAGAGAGTGTCGTACGTGGACTACTAGTCTGTCTGGCCCCTTGCAATGGCCAGGCTGGTGATGTGAGAAACATCGACACTCAAGTCCGGAGAAGAATGGTTACGATTTCCACTTAATTAACTCTTTAGGGCTCATAGAGGGTGTGCATATATGGGCATGCAACTTTCACGTTAGCGACAAAAGTTAATGAGCTGTTTTGTAGCAGGTCTCCTCCAGAGCCTGCCATTTTGAATGGATCTTCCCCAAAACCTTCTTTCCCTCAGTTGCTGTAGAAGTGGAGTGCAACTCTTGTGCCAATGTAGATGATGCTACTACAAGATGCTACTACAAGGAACTGTGTAAAGTCCCTCTCAGGGTTTCATTTAGAAAATTTTCCAGGGGGGGGGGGGGGGGCAACTGGAGAAATCTGGGGGAAAAATTTGGGGGGGGGGGGGGGGGGGTTGTCATGATGGTTCAAATGTGACAAAGTTTCTAATGAATTTTAATAATACAATTTCCAGGGGTGGGGAGGGCGGGGCAAAAAGATTCCAAGCCCCCCAACCCAAGGAAATGCTACTGCATGCTATCGGTGTCTTTGGTTAGAAGTCTAAACTGAGTGCGTCTCTTCTCTCTCTCTGTACCTCACAAGCAGATTTGATCCCTCAATGGCTTCCGTTTTCATGGTCCAAAGCAAAAGCCAAGCGCTGCAGGGAGCAGGCAGGCTAGCTTCCTAGGTAGGCCATTACTGCTGCTGTTTCACACCCGTGCCTCTTAGCTGCACTTCCTGAGTGTGTGTTGGTTCATATTGTGTAGTAGCTGGACTGACTGTTCTACATGGCCAGCAACTGTTGGCATACTCCGTTGCTCTGGGTGTCCTTGTAGCTCCTGGAGATGCGTCCCATGGACTGTGGTTAGTGTCTGACTGCCCAATGCCTCGTAAACCAGCACAGGTTCTCTCCTCTTTCTCCTGCTCAACTTGCATGGTTTGCTTATATACCAAGACTTGTTTGTCACATGATAATCGTGTGCTGTCAACTGATTGGGAAGGTGTATAGAGTTGGAGTCCAATTGTGTTAATTTTTGCATGCATAGAACATCCTCCACAAATGCAACACACTCTGTGGTCCACCAGTGTTGGCACGGACAATCTTGGCCTCACCCTGGCTGTCCACCTAACCCTAGCTGGTATTAGGTGGGCAAGAACTTTGGATGTACATAGATACCCCAGGGTTGTCCCCAGTATCACTGGGTGTGCAGATACCCCAGGGTTGCCCCCAGCATCACTGGACGTGCGTAGATACCCCAGGGTTTCTCCCAGCATCACTGGACGTGCGCAGATACCCCAGGGTTGCTCCCCAGCATCACTGGGTATGTGTAGACCCCAGGTCTTCCCCCAGCAACCCCAGGGTTGCCCACAACATCACTTGACATGTGTAGACCCCAGGTCTGCCCCCAGCATCACTGGGCGTGCGCAGATACCCCAGGGTTGCCCCCAGCATCACTGGGCGTGCGCACAGATACCCCAGGGTTGCCCCCAGCATCACTGGGCGTGCGCAGATACCCCAGGGTTGCCCACAACATCACTTGACGTGTGTAGACCCCAGGTCTGCCCCCAGCATCACTGGGCGTGCGCAGATACCCCAGGGTTGCCCCCAGCATCACTGGGCGTGCGCACAGATACCCCAGGGTTGCCCCCAGCATCACTGGGCGTGCGCAGATACCCCAGGGTTGCCCACAACATCACTTGACGTGTGTAGACCCCAGGTCTGCCCCCAGCATCACTGGGCGTGCGCAGATACCCCAGGGTTGCCCCCATCATGTGTATGTCTACAGTGTTTCATGCAGGGACTTCGGAGAGGAGGGTAGGCAACTGGAAGCAGGTTGTGCTTATGGTCAGCATGTCCTGCGGCTGGAGTGTTTTGCAGGAAGGGTAGTACCGCCTATCCCAGGAGCGACTGTTCCAGGATATCCCTAGTCCTGGCACTGTTTCTGGTGTACATCCCGTGATGTCCTAGGAACCTGTTGATTCCTTCCATTTAATTGCTTATTACTTATATGCATGTTAACCCTCTCACTGTCAGCATTGTGGAGAATTATTTAAAATTTAACACAGCCACATTAAAATATTAATATCAAATCAGATATTTAGCTGAACCATTTACCATTTGGTGATGTGATAGCATGATTGTTTTAGAAGCTGTGGTCAAAAGGTGTGACCACAAACTGACCACATAATATGAATATAATTATGCAAACAATGGTCATGATTAGGAGTGCCATAACTTCTCCATAGTTCATGTTATGGACTCGATATAATGCTCATAAGATAGCTCTATCCATATCCTTTCTTTTGCTTCTAAGAACCTAGGAATATACATTACTATACAAAAGTTATGCCAACCCATAATAAGGTCTTCATAAATCGACCACAAAAATGTCCTTATTTATCAACAAGAACTTTTGTCAATACAACATTCAGTAAACATTTGATATAATTGTTTGACATAATGTAATCAAAAGAAATTTTGGGTGGAGTTTGAGGTGAAATCAGTGTCTGTGGCAAAAGTCAACCAAGTTGTGGAAAGCATGGAAACAATCCATAATCCAAAGGTGAACATTGCAGTATTTGCATTGCACACAACTATCTCCGAGGTAGGAATGGATGCCTTCACATTCTTCGTCACTTGATTCATCACCAGAAATGTCCCAAGCTGCCCTAGTCACTTGGGAAATAATTTCAGCTATTGACAGTCTCTTCTCCATCGTTGATATCGTCCGACTGAAAATCGTTCGTGTCTTAAATATAATTTCATTAACTTTCCTCTGTCCAACCGCCGTAATTTTTTTTTTTGTAAATAGAGTTTGAATTCAGCTATCTTTTGATATAAAAATTATTGCCTATTGACAAATGCTTATATTTTATTTTATTTTTCAAAGCCGTGGCGCCATTGACAGTGAGAGGGTTAAGTGAACTTAACAGCTATTATCACATCCATTGATAATTTAGGTTAAACTCTGTATAGTGCCTGCAAGTAGCAATACGAATTACAATGACCTTCTCAATAATCTTGAATTCTTGCTCTCTCAACATTTCAACTAGATGCTCTAGCCTACATCAGGAATAATGACCTTCTCAATAATCAACTTGAATTCTTGCTCTCGACATTTCAACTAGATGCTCTAGCCTACATCAGGAATAATGACCTTCTCAATAATCAACTTGAATTCTTGCTCTCTCGACATTTCAACTAGATGCTCTAGCCTACATCACGAATAATGACCTTCTCAATAATCAACTTGAATTCTTGCTCTCTCGACATTTCAACTAGCTGCTCAAGCCTTCATCACGATTTTGTTATGTCAACTGAGAGTTTGTTGAGGGCAATAAGAATGGTCGTCAGTGAATGTATAATTTTGAATTTTGTTGGTGAATGTCTTGTTGGGAGACTGAAACAAGCTGCACAGTGCGTGGGTGAGGAGGGGACATGTTTTAGCATCTCTGATGGCTCTGTGTCCATTCTAATAGAGAATGCACCCAGAGCACTAAATAATTAGGAGATAGTAGGCCTAGAAACAGAGTGTAACTAGTCAGAGGGTTCAGTCCTTTGCACTGGAAAGATGGATGAGTCTGAAGACGGACGCATTCACTGCCTCAAGCATCATGGGGTGGTTGCTTTAGCCGTTTCCAATGATGGCAGAAGCTACTTGGAGGAGAGGTTGGACAGAATAAGCAAGAGTCTAGCAAGCTAGGGTTGCCGTGCCTCTCCAACGAAAATACAATCTCCTGCCAAACAGAAAGAACAGACATTCCATCTTGCACGTCCCGGGCCAGGGCGAAATGACTCTGAAGGGTGGGGGGAAGGGGGTGCTTTATACATGTCCAACTTAGCTATGCAGTAGAAAGCAACTTGTTCTGTAAATACCCTCGGATTGTGAACTTGGTGGAAATTGAGATGGGAAATTATATTCTTTATTCAAGGAAATGAAGTGTGAGTGAATCTTGCATTAAAATAACCGGTTTCCCACCCTAAGTGTGAAGGTGACTGTGTGTGTGTGTGCTCGTACTTGGAGCATAGAAGCACGGGCATGCATATCGGAGCCTGTTTCACCCAACAAAGCCGCTGCTATTGCTAAAGAAGCCTGTATCAACACAACTGAAAAGGAAACGACTGTCGCATTCACTCCATTGAGTAGGTGACGTTAAGTATCAGCTGTGATTGGGAGACAGCTTATGAAGCAGCTGCCCAGTCAGGCGAGGAAAACTGATGACGGTGAGAACCTGTCACATGACACGGAGTATTGATGTCGATGGACTGGGTGAAGCCGTGTCAGTTGCAGATTGCAGGCACCTAATATGACTTCCCTAATTTTACATGAAAACTGATCTGTTTAAAGACAGTGTCATTTTGTAATCGTCCTGAGGAAGGCCAGAGTAAGTTGGCCAAACATTATTTTCTATGTCTTCTGAATCTGTAAAATGTGTAGGGGAAGCCTTTGCTCTCGTGGGGCAAGGTGGCTTGGTGTGAATGCTAGTCGCTGAGAAGCTGAAGGAGCCGGCGAGAAACGGGGGCCAAACTTCCGAGGGGAATGTGAGGAACAGATGGCAAGGAAGAGGCAAGGCCTGCAACCAGAACCAACAGCACACTGTATTTGTACAGGGGAGAGGTGGATGTCTGGAAGCACATGAAGGGAGGGAGATGAAAGGCTCTGAGCAGCTGTAGAGCAACAACTTCTAGACAATGAGCATAAAAGGGAAGGATGGGGAAACCCCTGGATGCTATCAATAGCACCAGCAGCTGGGACAATGTGGGCGTGCCAAGTGACAGCAGGAAAGCTGAGCAGCGATGTCTATAGATAGTCTGAGACGAGCACACAATGGTATAGTCATAAACCAATACAGTGGCCCTGAGTAATTTCAACAGCACTGAGTCAGCAGTCATGTGGCAGGATATGCCCACGCCTTGATGATTGACTGATTGGTTGGTTAATTGATTGATATATTTTAAGGGTTTTAAATGCCGATTAATTGTTTTATAATTGGGTGTGAAGATATTTTGGCACCAAAATGCTGCTCTTTACATGAGCTTTCAGATGGTATATAGAGTTTTGACCTGACACTATCCTGGACGAAAGTAAGGTCACTTAGGCTGCTGCATGAGTTGGCAGCCACTTACAGGATTTTATACTGCTGGGGTTAAGGGGTCAACCACAGGCACTCAATTTGAATGAAGGAAAAGTCAAAGCTCTTAAAAATGATTTTATTTTAGAAAGGTCGTTAGTAAAACATCAAAAGTCCACCTAGCCCTAGCCCTGGCATTTTCGCTCATAACTTTTATTTTTAAAGGTTTTCATTATGTATCCTCGGAAACCTGTCTTGTTCAGGCAGAGCACAATATAATGTACTTTGTATTTCCTTTGATGTTTTCACACGCTGCACATGCTATAATTATCAGTTGTGTTGTGTTGGATAAGTTCACCCCCGTCCCCCTCCTCCAACCTATGTAGGCTTGACTTTGGACGAAGATGTACCTGATTATGATTTGGACTCTGAGGACGAAGAATGGCTGAGCAGACAGACTAAAGAAAAGGTTAATCTCCAAAACTATGTATGCTATTGTGTGGGGGTGTGTGTATGGACGTATACTTATACTTAGGGGGCGTAGTAATGTTGCACTTGAGCACAATTTGTAAGGTCTATCACCAAAACACATTTCATATTTATAATTATAGTGTGTGTGGGGGGGGGGGGGGGGGGGCAGGCATCCAATCCTATTCAGGCCGCCCGCTACTATATTTTCAAGAGTAAATGTCGAATGGTTTGGTCAGTCACTAACAACTTTCAAAGATTGAACTTGTGCATAATGAGTCCTGGCTATAGTCGAGTCCTGGTGTTGGTGGGTGGTGTCAATTAGCACACGTGAAATAAGCTTAATCTTGAGATCCCTGCTATGCCGCATGGAAGTTGCAGAATTGACTAAAGAAGACTGACAATTGTCTTGCACGGGTTTGGGGGGGGGGGGGGGGGGGGGGGGGGGGGAGCTTCTCAATGAGAAGCTAATGTATATGCATTTGGCGAAAGAAGAGTATTGGTCAATGTAAAGCCTTAAATACTTTAAGGGCTGGTCAACTTACACTCCATCAAATGCGGTAAGTCCCATTGATGCATTACTAATCGGCCAGCCTCACATTGTTGACCCTTTACCTCATTCATATTGGGTGGGAGGAGCAGGAGGGAAGGGTCTTCACGCTGCCACAGATCATTTTGTTCCAAGTGCATCCCAGTCTTGGCGACCAACCTGCCCCAACCCCTATTCCAACATAGATTGAGGTGCATTTTGGAACAACATGCTCTTTGCAGCACATACGTAGCATGCCTTCACCCTCCCATCAGTCTCAGAGAGATATAGGGTTGGTTATGTGAGACCACCACCTAGTAGTACTCATTACACTGTTCTCTGTGAGCGCTAGGGTTAGGCTTGGGGGGGTTACTTGTAGCAAGCTCCCACTCAATGGAGTCATAGGTGAGGCTAATCAAAAGCGAGAGGATACCAATGAAGAGGATACCAATGAAGATTCTCTTATATGAAGCTTAATTTGTCGACTTTGGATATATATTTTTTAAGTAAACTTGAGTATGAAGAACAACACTAGCTAAAGCATTGGCACTTGCAGGTCATTGAAAGCAGCAGATCCTCACCTGGAACTAGCTCCAGCTTCATTGCTAGTGGTCATGTGAAGGCTGGAAAAGGAATGATGTGGTATATATTATGGTAGTCAAGACAACCATCACATGATCTAAATTGTCATATTTGTGCACTTACTTGATTATTCAATAATGTATTCTGTCCCTATGACTGCAGCCACTCTCCTGCCTCCAGTTTGAGCGTATGATGGACAAATTAGAGAAGGGCAGTGGGAACATGGTACTCTCCGAGAGGGAAGCTCAGGCTCTGCTCAAAGATGACGAAGATTTGGTTCTGGCGGTGTATGATTACTGGCTGGTCAAGAGACTCAAACTTGTAAGGAAAAGGGGCTATGAAGGGGTGATAACTGTCAGAGGTAAGGGGAGGGGTGAGGAGGGGGGTGAGAGGGGGAGGTGGTGGGGAAATGAGAGAGATAAGGAGGTGGTGGGGAGAGAGGTAGGAGGGCGAAGATGCTGGAGAGACACAAATAGGGAGGTGGTGGAGGAGGACAGGTACAGTGGGCTGAAGCCCAGTGGCATGGCCTACTCCAGGCCTGAGCACTAGCCCAGTGGGCTGAAGCACAGTGGCATGGCCCACTCCAGGCCTGTTGGAGCACTAATAAACCTAGCCCAGTGGGCTGAAGCACAGTGGCATGGCCTACTCCAGGCCTGTTGGAGCACTAATAAACCTAGCGCAGTGGGCTGAAGCACAGTGGCATGGCCTACAATATACTAATAAAGCAGCTGAAGGGTGGTCAAGTTCTCTATGTATGCAATTAACTGGTTGAACGACGACTGGTTTGTTGTAATAATTTTTAAAGAATATACTTCCACAACTTCTCAAACTCATTAGAATGGAAACACAATGAGCTGCTGTTTGGTACGAGTGTCAGCTCCGTAGAGTAAGCAAACGAGAGCTATGCAGCTGCTACGTCGCTATACATCTACAGGAAAACTTGCAGCAAAGAAATCCATCCAGAGCACCTCCTTGCTCAAGAATGAATGCATTCCGAGTGACTCCTGGTAAGCGTAGGTGCTTGCGCAGCTTTCCACTGGAGAAGAACTTGCAGGAGCAGTAACAAAAGCCAGGAAGAGACCATCCACGAAGGCAGTTGCGATTGTCGGCCATTAAAAAAAATCTTCGTTTAATATTACTCGCATGCCCTGTCCAACCAGAAGTAGAGTTTTATAACTATTTTGAATCAATAGAGCAGTCTATTGGACGTGTGCCTACGAAGAACGGGTGCATAATAGAAATGCTTCGATTTAATATAAAAATTTTTTCCCGGCGATGTCCAAGCTTGCGTCATATGACATTTGATTGCAGCTACTGTAAGTATACATTTTGCATGGGGAAAGTCGATGTTTCGCTGATTGTTCATGGCACAAGAGTGTGTCATGAAAATCTTGTTGATCAGGTCATCATGATGATTAGGTATCATGACAACCTCATCAGCACAGAGGTCATTGCCCTTCTTGACCATTGCTATTGCCCTAACCTTAGCTGGCATTTTTTTATGGCAGCATCACTGTGGATTGACTGTGATGTAACTGGATTGTGACATGATGAGGTAGCCCAACCGGCTCTGTAATAATTTCAGGGGCAGCTAACTGGGTGTGGTCTTAATGAGTATATTCTTGTTGATGTTGTTACGTATTTGTTATTTATTTATTTATTTATTTATTATTTATTTATTTTTATTTTTATTTATTTTTACTTAAAATAAAAGGGTTTATATCGGGTTTATATCATCTCAATTTCATATTACACATGAAACCAGCAATGTTAGCCGGTCAACTTTTGGTCAACAACAACTACTGTTTGTCAACAACAATTTTTTTGGTTGATTATAACAAACCACAAAGATGTGAATATCATTATAAGTTGAAAAAGGCTATTTCAGCTCGGTTTCATACACATGAAATCAGCAATGTTAGCTAGTCAGCGTTTGGTCAACAACAACTATTAATTTGTCAACAACATTTTTATATCAAACCACAAAGATGTGAATAGCATAACAAAGAGGAAGTAAGGGCTAGGGTCCATAGTACTGAAAAATAAAGTATGTGCAAAGTGTGCATAACATAATTATAAATAAATACAGATAAAAAATAAAAGGGCAATGCTTGGCACTGTGAAGGTCTGCATGTTCAGCATAACTCAGACAAACACATAATGCTACATTATAAAAAATATATATATATATAAATAATAACCTCTCCTCCAACCCTGTCTTCTCCTCTGCTGCTTCTGCTCCTCCAGGTCCATGAGTGAAACTACCTTCCAAGGAGAAATAGTTCTTATTATTATGCTAGTTACTAGGCTTTACTATACAACTCTTATCTATTCTTACCTTGGGGGGAGTCTTCATGATCATCACTATCGTCTGAAGCTTCGCTTGGCAGAGTAGGGCGACCTATACTTTGAAAACTTGCTTCGTGGTCGGTGCCAACAGCTTCTGTTATAGCTGCCATAGCATCACCGTCAACTACGCCACTTCCCAGGTAAGCACAGGCACCTTCTTCCTCTTCTTCACTAACGTCAATCTCGAACAGGCCGAAGTCATCCTCAAATAGGAAGTCTTAACGCTTCGTCTCTACTAAAGCGGGTCGCCATTTCTTCTTCGAGACCGGGAATGAACCGGAAGTGATGTTTGCTGGCACGTTTACTTCCCTTTCCTCATTCCGTATTTTCCTGATATTCAGGGGTATATTAGAGGCATGCTTTAGGCATATTCGTGCAATTTTTGAAGTAAATACCGCGAACGGTTATTTTTTTACGAATTTTTTCGTCGCGACTAATCAGTTTTCGCGACTTAAGTCGCTTATGCCAGTGAAAGGGTTAACACTGACTCCTAGAAGTATCCCACCTATGTGTAGCTCCACCCCATACCTTGTTAACACGTGCCTTTGCGGGATTCCCTCTGGTTTAATATTCTGGGTGCGAGAAAATGCCGCACATGCAAGCATGCAAAAAAAAATCCCGAGTTCAAGTCCAAGCACGTTCATAGTCATCCACTACCCTGAATCAAGGAGACATTCTACCGAAAATGAAACATTACAGCTGGTATGTACCACAAAGAGATCCAAGATCAACAAATTCCAGCAAAGTTTGAGAGAACAGTGGGTTTGACTTCAGTACACTAGTGGTGTGTTTTGTTTCTCAGTGCCTTATCAGGTTGTAACAATATTCTGCGTTTTACCTGCTGATTGTGAAAGCTTTTAGTGCTCAAAGTATCAGACAACCAGCAGTGGCTGCCTCAAAGCTAGAACACTTGATTGTCTACTATTGTAAGGAAGGAAGAAACGGACCAAAATGAGAATTAAAATGCGACATATATTTCATTGCCCGTTGTATTATCAGGCCAATGTTTTTATGACAACATGCTTGAAGTTTGCCCCCTCCCCCCAAATAATCCCCCCTTAAAAATGAATAATAGTGGGGGCGATGCAATATCCTCATGGTTCATCCGATCAATCCCACTGACCATCCACCAAGTTCTGCCTTGCTTGCTCTAGCTTTAGCAGGTAAAAAGGAGACACCTCACATCACGATCATTAAATGCATAGTGGTATAAAATGTTAGCTCTCAAAGCTAAAGAACAAAATTATTCTAAAAACAAACAATACAAATACTCTCAAGTGGTCTTTTACCTGTTCCCTCTCCCCCCCACCCTAGCCCCCCAAAGTGAAATCAAAGGGGGGACAACCCCCTTAAGTCAAAATTCACTCTGACTCCTCGTTTATGGTGGAAGAACTTTGTTCCAACTTGTACATTGGGACTTTCCTTCAGTCTCCCTTGTTCTGTGTAGGGTCGTGCTCTGATTCCTGCTGTCAGGCAGGAGAGGAGAGATGGCAGTGCCAGCGGCAGCAACCCCTACCTCGCTTTCCGCAAGAGAACAGAGAAGATGCAAACAAGGAAGGTGAGAGGAGTGGCCTGAATTGTACGCCATTCTTTTGCACTTCGTGGAGTTTAGAGTGTTTGTGTGATTTCTACTCGCCCTAGAACCGCAAGAACGACGAAACAGCCTACATGCAGATGCAGAAGCTGAAGAGGGATTTGGATAAATCTGTGTAAGTGCACAACTGCTGTACATGATGACTCTGTCCTGTGTGTGGGTGGGTGTCGGCATGGGTGAGGGGAGAGGTGTTGCTCAAGTCCAGGGATGGTCTGTGATGCTGTGCACTATTGGATGACCAAGTTTGAATTCTTGCCCACCCAATATTGGCTGGGGATATCAGGCCCAAGTTTGAATTCTTGCCCACCTAATACTGGCTGGGGATATAGGGCCCAAGTTTGAATTCTTGCCCACCTAATACTGGCTGGGGATATAGGGCCCAAGTTTGAATTCTTGCCCACCTAATATTGGCTGGGGATATAGGGCAATTCTTGCCCACCTAATACTGGCTGGGGATATAGGGCCCAAGTTTGAATTCTTGCCCACCTAATGCTGGCTGGGGATATGTAGGGCCCAAGTTTGAATTCTTGCCCACCTATTACTGGCTAGGGATATAGGGCCCAAGTTTGAATTCTTGCCCACCTAATGCTGGCTGGGGATATATAGGGCCCAAGTTTGAATTCTTGCCCATCTAATATACTGGCTAGGGATATAGGACCAGGGCTAGGGTGAGGTGCTTTGTACATGCATACATAGATATCCTGGGGTTGTCCCAACATCGCTGAATTGCTCTGTCCCTAGTCCTATGCTGCATAAATGTTTGGGCCTACCAGATGCCATCCAGAGATGGCCCTTTTCATTGCTGCAGGGGGCAGCGGGTTTGTTGTTGTCGCTCGTGAAAACATTCCTCTGTTGACACTGTGTTGTGTGTGTTGACATTGGTGTAGTGTGCTCTCTGGCTTGTTGAGGGAGCGAGAGAACAAGAAGTTTGACTTAGCTCAAGTCCAGATGGATATCTTCAGGAATAGGTGAGCTGATAATGTGCTCCTCCATTCTGTAGCAAGTCTATCAGCAATAGTTGGTGTGCATGAAATCTTCAGTTTGAATTCATGTACCTCCAATAGGGTATATCTGTTTTAACCGTGTGTGTGTGTGTGTGTGCGTGCATGTGGAAGGATTGGGATATCACCGACCAGCTAACTCTCCGTAGATATGCACAATCAAATTATTGGAAAAACCACACAGTTCCAACGAGTCACCTGGAAGTCTGTTGGGTCTAATTGGCTTGATTCTGACCACTGCAGGTGCAGTAAGCTTCAGTGTGTGTACTAAATGTGTGTAGGCCTAAATGTACGAGATGGCAGCAGGTGAGGTGGCACGTGTGCAAGAAGAACTTTTAATGATGTTGGTGGAAGCGGCACTTCTCTTCCTGCTAGGCCAACAGGCCAACCTTGTGTGTAAGAACTGCTTCTCCAACAATGGAAATCAGGATTTCTTTCAGGCCTTTTTATGGGGGGCAGGGGGGGGGGGGCAAAGGAACATTTGCGGAGCAGGATTCCAAGTGGCAGGACGCTCTCAAGGTGGGTCTGGGTGAATGCCCTCCCAGGAATGGCTGATGCAATTTCAGAGAGACAGAGGCAGCTAACCTAGGCAAGTGATTCAACAGAATCAACACCCACTGACTTGAAAAGGGCGAGTCAGTGGGTGTTAAATGGCTTTCTCTACTTGTCGCGGAGTTTGACAAGTTGTCTTATGGCTGGTTCACAACACGATGCTGACCGAGCGTTGCATTGCGTTGAGTGTTGTCAATTGACTTTGACCCTATTCATTTCAAACCACGCTCAACAAAGATGGACACGTGATAGTTCTGATTGGTCCGACGCTGTGTTTCAGACGCTGGATTAGATAAACGTTCTAATCCAGCGTCTGAAACTCTGTGTCCATCTTGTTGAGTGCAATTCGAGGGTCAATTGACAACACGCAATGCTCGGCTAGCGTTGTGTTGTGAACCAGCCTTAAGACAGCTAAGTTGACCTTCAAGGTCAAAGGGCTACAATATCAAGCCTGGTCGAGTCTACACTCTACACATTCTCAATGATGCAGCAACTCCTGCAGCAAACTGGCTCTTGCAGTTGTGGTGGTGAATGTGAGGATCTAGAGACAGTACTGAGATGGAAGTTACAATGGAAGACATTAATGACCTGACAAGCAAACGTCAAAAGCCGTTTTTGCTCTCAAGATATAGTATCATTCTTTAGCATCTTTGATCCTGGGAAGCTTCCAAAATTTGCATCTCTGGATTACGCATCATATGGATAAGGTTCTATCCGTACGCCGGTTGGCCACTAGGGAAAAGACGTGGTTACTAAGGTGAAGAGTTCACACGAAAAAGTGCTTTCTTTCAGAGATCCATGCAGAATGGAAGACTCACCACATCTACATCACTAAGCAACCCAAAGAAGACCTACAGAAGCAGCTAACAGAACTCACTCCTTATGAAATGCTAGTTAACAATCATTCCTAATCTGAGCACCTTGTCAGATGTCTGCCTGTCAGTCCCTGCAAGAAGTTTCTCGGAAATTAAACTAATCAAGACCAGATTGAGAAACCGGCTGGGGGGAAGAGGGGGGAAGAGGGGGGGGAGGTTAGCCTGTCATCTCTAGTGAAAACAATTGAATCCTTAGAAAAACTATTTGATAGCGCTATTATTAGTGTGTGGAATAGAAAACATGTAAAAATACATTGTTACTACATTCCATTGGAAACCAGCTGTTTGTCTATGGACATTGGGTCTTCTTTTGACTGGTTGGGGGACAAATACCCTTCCCGTGGTGCATGCTAGCGTGGCTATGTCTCCTCATTACTGAGAGTCTGAGGAGGTGACATTTCTCTCTCGGCAGTCAATGGGGGGGGGAGAGAAATAAGGCTCACAAGCACTTGAAATGCCGTCTTCCATGTGAGCGGATGGGAGGGAGGGGCAGGGCAACAAAACTTCAGGAAAGTATTTTACTGCGAAATGGTTGGAATGCCTTGATGATTTTGGGGGGTGGGGTTCGTTGTGTATTATATTCATTAACGTTATGAGGATTTTCTGATGGACCCTGCCATTACACACCCATTTCCTGATTGGTCCATGCAGGTATCTGCTTGAAGACTGGAGTGGCAGTATCATGAGTTCCCTCTGTCCCGTGACAACAAGGTCGGCCACCTCCAAGCAGAATGCCAACGTCAGCGAATCCACGTGGGATGGCAACAGCGTGCTGCTCAAGGTACGTAGGTACAGAGAGAGAGTTGTGGTCGTTGGCGATGGCTCGGGTGTTTGAGGTCACCATGGCGATGATGAGTAGTGCAGGGGTCCAGATATTCTGCTGACGTGAGGGCGGTGGCCATCAAACTCTTGCACTAGTGTGGCACGTGTGTGTGCATATTGCATGC
This sequence comes from Cladorhizidae sp. MBARI D1340-BT2, assembly GCA_028752905.1. NCBI lineage: Eukaryota > Metazoa > Porifera > Demospongiae > Poecilosclerida > Cladorhizidae > Cladorhizidae sp. MBARI D1340-BT2. The sequence goes on from JAQNBH010000007.1 coordinate 9,686,310, forward strand.
GCATGTTGCCTGAGGCAAGAGTGGTGGCAGGAGATTGCACGAACTGAGCCAGTCAATTGGTAGACCATTCCTGTCGGAGGGTTATACACCTGCACAGATGTAGGGTTCATTCTACGCAGTTTGGGCATATCGTTGGAAGATTGCTAATCTCTGTGTATGTGTGTTAGGTTGAAGGTGATGATGACTATGATGTCCAACATGTTGGAAGGCATCAAGTCCTGGTCTCATCTGGGTAAGTCATTGCATGTATGTACGTCAGTGTGTATGCCAGGCACCTGAATATTGGGGGGGGGGGGGCAGTTTTAATAAGCTTGAGTAGTATTTGGAGGCCTTCATTAAATAACCGAACCATTTTTAATATATATTAAATATATATATATATATATATAAGATTTAACCACAATGGGACCACACTGGCAGCAAACACCCCAGCTTTAAAAAAGGTGTTAAACCTCGCACCAGATTCAATACAAACTGTCCTCTCCCTTGCGTAAGATTTAATTATTATATTATTATTTAATATATTATTATTTAATAACTGGTGATGTCACTTTGTGTTCCTTGCATTGCATGTATGTACGCGTGTGAAGAGTTCGGAGGAAGCGCAAGAAGAAGTATTACTGCCCTACTGTAAGTGTCTATTCATTGGCTCACATATGCAGTGAAGTGTGCACGTTATCAGCCACTCGCGGAAGAGTGGCTGGAAACTATTTAATTGGGAGTGCCCCCTCCTGGAAGTGTTCAATGAACATACTCGTTACAGAGTGTCTGGTTCTACTGTGTCAGTGATTTCAGAACTGGCTTGGTGTATTGAATCGTCCGTACCACTTTTTCTTGTAGAATATGACAGAATCGCCTATTTCTCTGGCATCCTCTACTCTGGAGCGAGTGACCATTGACCCCCTGCAGAGTGGTGATCTTTTCTCGGAGAAGCTGCCCGAGGATGAGGAGATGAACAGCAAGTATGCCTTCAGGAGAAAACCACACGTCAAGTACCACATGGTTGGTCTGATAACCCCGAGTGCATTAGTAGTGGTATTAGTATCACATGGTTAGTCAGGTAACCCCCCGAGTGCATTAGTATTGGGATTAGTATCATATGGTTAGTCAGGTAACCCCGAGTGCATTAGTATTGGGATTAGTATCATATGGTTAGTCAGGTAACCCCGAGTGCATTAATAGTGGTGTTAGTATCACATGGTTAGTCAGATAACCACGAGTGCATTAGTATTGGGATTAGTATCACATGGTTAGTCTGATAACCCCGAGTGCATTAGTAGTGGTATTAGTATCACATGGTTAGTCAGATAACCCCGAGTGCATTAGTAGTGGGATTAGATCTTGATATTGCTTCCTTAATTATTATTATTATTATTATTATTATTATTATTACTACTACTACTACTACTACTAGAAAGTACCCGCAGAAACTCTGCTAGATGTATAAATGTGTGCGTGTTGTGGTTGGTGTTTATTTCATTTATTACGTGTTGTGATTATAAAATGTTGACATATCAGAATGAATAAACCCTCCCATAAATAATCTGCCGTTGCCGTTGTATGCTGCAGTCTATTCTTTATTTATGTTTGTGAATTTATTTAGTAGATAATTATAATGCATAATAAACACAGAAAAGGGTAAAGTTTGACTAGATGCTCTAGTCTTCATCAGGAATAATCAGGAATAAGATGAGAAGAATGTTTTGGGTGGGAGTTATTGCATGGCTGACCCCTTGATGGTGAGATGCAGCCATCAGTACTCTCCACCTACCAGTGCTTGCTACTCTCTCTTCATCCTTGACAATCTCTGGCAGTGCAGCCTTCACTTCTCTCCACCTACCAATGTTTGCTGTCATCCTTGACAATCTCTGGCAGTGCAGCCTTCACTTCTCTCCACCTACCAATGTTTGCTGCTCTCTCTTCATCCTTGACAATCTCTGGCAGTGCAGCCTTCACTTCTCTCCACCTACCAATGTTTGCTGCTCTCTCTTCATCCTTGACAATCTCTGGCAGTGCAGCCCTCACTTCTCTCCACCTACCAATGTTTGCTGCTCTCTCTTCATCCTTGACAATCTCTGGCAGTGCAGCCTTCACTTCTCTCCACCTACCAATGTTTGCTGCTCTCTCTTCATCCTTGACAATCTCTGGCAGTGCAGCCTTCACTTCTCTCCACCTACCAATGTTTGCTGCTCTCTCTTCATCCTTGACAATCTCTGGCAGTGCAGCCTTCACTTCTCTCCACCTACCAATGTTTGCTGCTCTCTCTTCATCCTTGACAATCTCTGGCAGTGCAGCCTTCACTTCTCTCCACCTACCAATGTTTGCTGCTCTCCCTTCATCCTTGACAATCTCTGGCAGTGCAGCCCTCACTTCTCTCCACCTACCAATGTTTGCTGCTCTCTCTTCATCCTTGACAATCTCTGGCAGTGCAGCCTTCACTTCTCTCCACCTACCAATGTTTGCTGCTCTCTCTTCATCCTTGACAATCTCTGGCAGTGCAGCCTTCACTTCTCTCCACCTACCAATGCTTGCTGCTCTCTCTTCAACCTTGACAATCTCTGGCAGTGCAGCCTTCACTTCTCTCCACCTACCAATGTTTGCTGCTCTCTCTTCATCCTTGACAATCTCTGGCAGTGCAGCCTTCACTTCTCTCCACCTACCAATGTTTGCTGCTCTCTCTTCATCCTTGACAATCTCTGGCAGTACAGCCCTCACTTCTCTCCACCTACCAATGTTTGCTGCTCTCTCTTCATCCTTGACAATCTCTGGCAGTGCAGCCTTCACTTCTCTCCACCTACCAATGTTTGCTGCTCTCTCTTCATCCTTGACAATCTCTGGCAGTACAGCCCTCACTTCTCTCCACCTACCAATGTTTGCTGCTCTCTCTTCATCCTTGACAATCTCTGGCAGTGCAGCCTTCACTTCTCTCCACCTACCAATGCTTGCTACTCTCTCTTCATCCTTGACAATCTCTGGCAGTGCAGCCCTCACTTCTCTCCACCTACCAATGTTTGCTGCTCTCTCTTCATCCTTGACAATCTCTGGCAGTGCAGCCTTCACTTCTCTCCACCTACTAATGTTTGCTGCTCTCTCTTCATCCTTGACAATCTCTGGCAGTGCAGCCTTCACTTCTCTCCACCTACCAATGTTTGCTGCTCTCTCTTCATCCTTGACAATCTCTGGCGGTGCAGCCCTCACTTCTCTCCACCTACCAATGCTTGCTGCTCTCTCTTCATCCTTGACAATCTCTGGCAGGCAGCCCTCACTTCTCTCCACCTACCAATGTTTGCTGCTCTCTCTTCATCCTTGACAATCTCTGGCAGTGCAGCCTTTACTCTCTCCACCTACCAATGTTTGCTGCTCTCTCTTCATCCTTGACAATCTCTGGCAGTGCAGCCTTCACTTCTCTCCACCTACCAATGTCTGCTGCTCTCTCTTCATCCTTGACAATCTCTGGCAATGCAGCCTTCACTTCTCTCCACCTACCAGTGCTTGCTGCTCTCTCTTCATCCTTGACAATCTCTGGCAGTGCAGCCTTCACTTCTCTCCACCTACCAATGTTTGCTGCTCTCTCTTCATCCTTGACAATCTCTGTCAGTGCAGCCTTCACTTCTCTCCACCTACCAATATTTGCTGCTCTCTCTTCATCCTTGACAATCTCTGGCAGTGCAGCCTTCACTTCTCTCCACCTACCAATGTTTGCTGCTCTCTCTTCATCCTTGACAATCTCTGGCAGTACAGCCTACACTTCTCTCCACCTACCAATGTTTGCTGCTCTCTCTTCATCCTTGACAATCTCTGGCAGTGCAGCCTTCACTTCTCTCCACCTACCAATGTTTGCTGCTCTCTCTTCATCCTTGACAATCTCTGGCGGTGCAGCCCTCACTTCTCTCCACCTACCAATGCTTGCTGCTCTCTCTTCATCCTTGACAATCTCTGGCAGGCAGCCCTCACTTCTCTCCACCTACCAATATTTTCTGCTCTCTCTTCATCCTTGACAATCTCTGGCAGGCAGCCTTCACTTCTCTCCTCCTACCAGTGCTTGCTGCTCTCTTCATCCTTGACAATCTCTGGCAGGCAGCCTTCACTTCTCTCCACCTACCAGTGCTTGCTGCTCTCTCTTCATCCTTGACAATCTCTGGCAGTACAGCCTTCACTTCTCTCCACCTACCAATATTTGCTGCTCTCTCTTCATCCTTGACAATCTCTGGCAGGCAGCCTTCACTTCTCTCCTCCTACCAGTGCTTGCTGCTCTCTCTTCATCCTTGACAATCTCTGGCAGGCAGCCTTCACTTCTCTCCACCTACCAGTGCTTGCTGCTCTCTCTTCATCCTTGACAATCTCTGTCAGTGCAGCCTTCACTTCTCTCCACCTACCAATATTTGCTGCTCTCTCTTCATCCTTGACAATCTCTGGCAGTGCAGCCTTCACTTCTCTCCACCTACCAATGTTTGCTGCTCTCTCTTCATCCTTGACAATCTCTGGCCGTGCAGCCTTCACTTCTCTCCACCTACCAATGTTTGCTGCTCTCTCTTCATCCTTGACAATCTCTGGCAGTGCAGCCTTCACTTCTCTCCACCTACCAATGTTTGCTGCTCTCTCTTCATCCTTGACAATCTCTGGCAGTGCAGCCCTCACTTCTCTCCATCTACCAATGTTTGCTGCTCTCTCTTCATCCTTGACAATCTCTGGCAGTGCAGCCCTCACTTCTCTCCACCTACCAATGTTTGCTGCTCTCTCTTCATCCTTGACAATCTCTGGCAGTGCAGCCTTCACTTCTCTCCACCTACCAATGTTTGCTGCTCTCTCTTCATCCTTGACAATCTCTGGCAGTGCAGCCTTCACTTCTCTCCATCTACCAATGTTTGCTGCTCTCTCTTCATCCTTGACAATCTCTGGCAGTGCAGCCCTCACTTCTCTCCACCTACTGGTATTGGGTGCTCTCTCCTCATGCACTTGCTGAACTTTCTGCTCTGTGAAGTATCATTTGATCCTCAGTTTCTGTTGTCCACTCCTCTTGTCTTTGCCAGTCAACTTTTCTTGCAGCTCCTCGCAGAGTCTCACTTGCTGCATCCCTTCACTTTCTTCGTCTCTCTCCTGCAGCTCTCCTGCTTTCTGTTGCACGCTGTCTAGTTGTTGTGCAGCTCGCGGAGTAGCCATTCTGCACTTTCTTCAGGAGATTCAGTATTGGAGAGCATGCATATAATCGTGACGCAAACGGTTTTTCACGGTTCCCCGTAGTCATGACGATGGAATAAATTTGATCTGCCCGTGCATATAATAAGTGTGACACATGGACTGACAAGGAGGATTACTATATAGAATATTATTATTAGCATAAGGTGGCTGTGGGCCTTGGCCTCTCACTTGACAAGCTCGCCCTGCTAATGGGAGCCTTAAATAAATATAATTCAGGATATATTGGTGCGGATATCCCCTAGTACTACACTGCACTCCCTCTACCAATGAGGTAAATTTTATGAAAACTCGATGACAATTAAATTCTCAATGAACTGTCAGTTGGCATAATAAAATTACAAGTAAAAATTCAAGTGGTTATTGAGAAGGTCATTGTAATGACATTTAAATTTACATTGTAGTGATCATTAACCAATGAGATGACTGACTACATCTGCAGTTTTTATCAACATTATAGCTTTAACAGGTTTCATAGATAATTTGTTAGAGTGCAGATACAATAAGCTGCAGTTTGGTTTAAAAAAATGGCTACTTTAGGTAAGCAGACCAAAGCTATGTTGTGCTTGGTCTATGACAACACTTACAGCTAAGAAGTCCTTCAGGAGTGCCTCTTTCTCGAGGGCGGAGGGATTCAGAGTTGTTCCCAGTAAGAATGAGTTCCTGGTAGGCATAGGTGCCCTGTGCAGCCTCCACCAGCAGGGAGAGTGGTTCCTGGTTAGGCATAGGTACCTGTGCAGCCTCCACCAGCAGGGAGAGTGGTTCCTGGTAGGCCTAGGTGCCTGTGCAGCCTCCACCAGCAGGGAGAGTGGTTCCTGGTAGGCATAGGTGCCTGTGCAGCCTCCACCAGCAGGGAGAGTGGTTCCTGGTAGGCATAGGTGCCTGTGCAGCCCCCACCAGCAGGGAGAGTGGTTCCTGGTTAGGCATAGGTACCTGTGCAGCCTCCACCAGCAGGGAGAGTGGTTCCAGGTAGGCATAGGTGCCTGTGCAGCCCCCACCAGCAGGGAGAGTTGCTGGTAGGCATAGATGCCCAGGGTTTCGTACAGAGAGGGATGCCCTGGAATCTACCCCCAGAAATGTCAGCAGTTACATAATTATAACATGGCTAGCAAATGATCACAAGGCTATTCTGTGATTTTTCTGTTTGTATATGTCTAAAATTTGGTTGAAGTAAACTGTTGCAAGCTCAGGTCCTTAGATAGGAATACGCATTTGTGTGCCGAGATTAATGCCACTAAGTCTAGATAGACTGAAGATGATTTAAGCTTCATTTGACTGAAGGAATGCTCAGTGGTAGCCGTTCCAACTGGTAGAGCAAGAAAGATATTGAGAAGGTTGAAGATTTCTGTACATGCACCTGAGGGCTCCATCTCTACTGTGCACAAAATGTCCCCCACCAACACAACAATAAAATCCCACATGAAACCCTGGTACCTGTGCAACCTTCAACAAACAGTCCTCCAGATATACCAGGATCAGACAACATGAAACCCTGGTACCTGTGCAACCTTCCCCAACAAAAAGTCCTCCAGATATACCAGGATCAGTCTGCATGAAACCCTGGTACCTGTGCAACCTTCCTCAACAAAAAGCCATCAGATATACCAGGATCAGTCTGCATGAAACATGAAACCCTGGTACCTGTGCAACCTTAAAAAAAAAGCCATCAGATATACCAGGATCAGTCTGCATGAAACCCTGGCCTTCCTCAACAAAAAGTCCTCCAGATATACCAGGATCAGTCTGCATGAAACCCTGGTACCTGTGTTCCTCAACAAAAAGTCCTACAGGATCAGTCTGCTGGTACCTGTGCAACCTTCCTCAACAAAAAGTCCTCCGATATACCAGGATCAGTCTGCATGAAACCCTGGTACCTGTGCAACCTTCCTCAACAAAAAGTCCTCAGATATACCAGGATCAGATAACCGAAGTGGCCATTGTATTGTGCACCTGTTTATTCGCCTGCTCTCCCTCATGCTGGGAGTGTTGTCTTCCCTCTATTGTATTGGGATTTGGCTGCATCCTGGCCTGTGTGCGTAGGAAATGGGTGTTGATTCATTGTGAATTACATTTTGTGAACAATGTGTGAGTTGGTGCATCTTTACACTTGTGCTAGCCAACTGTTGGATTCTCTTTTCTCAGTGATCCCTTTACATTCAGTAACTTAATTAACCCCTTCTATCAATCAACATGTGCACATGCTTGACTTTAACCCTTTCTGCCTTCACCAATCAATGGGTGCCCACGATTCCTAGCCATCTGGGTCTGGGTCATTAAGTAGCACTTGTGAAGTCAAAGTTGTTAAATTAAAAAGCCTTCCTACTTGCCTCATTATAAGAGATGAGTGAAAGATGTTGAAGGCATTCTAAGGTGGTGTTGGATGAGGAGGCAGGTTTAATATCATCTCATCTTGAAGAAGTAGCTTGGTTATGGTGGAGACATGCACCAATGTGATAGTAGCCCGCTAATTGGACCCTCTTCTGTTGCTCCTGCCAGACTCCTGCTGGGAGAAAACTGTGTACCTATTCAGGCTCTCCGGTTTCTTCTCCCACGCACTTCTGGCTGCATGGGGAATTGAAGTGCCGAGCCATAGATACCAATTGTCCAACTGGTGGCAGAGTAGCTTGCTTCGAATGCACAAGCAACAATGCCAATCTGGCTGAACTGCTCTGGTACATTGTCTCAATATAGCTCACAGGCTTTCAAATTGCAGCGCTGGCAGGTGCCAAGTGCACCAATCCAGTGAACGTGCAGGTCAAATTGTTCCAAATTTACGCTGAAATGAGCTTCCACTGGTGAGCACACCACAGTTAAGACGATGAGTATCCATTGACTGTGTTGTGAGGTGTTGTCCAATATGTACTATGATATTGTGTATGCCCAAAAGTAATCACCATCTTGAAACACAACTACTTTTTTTTTTGGTGTGTGTGTGTGTGTGTGTGTGTGTGCAGGCCAGATATCAGTTTGAAGGCTGGCCGTGGGACGACACTTGCCCTAGCCCTAGCAGAAGTGAAGGAGGAGGTGGAGGAGAAAATAGGGGGGGTACAGAGGGGATTGAGTTTGGTTGCATCACTACCAGAGACCGAGCTCCTAGACCGAAGAAACTTCGCTTCTCGCGGCTGACTCTCTCTGGAGAGTATGTTGGCTTGAGTCGGAGAAGAGTTGGAAGAGGAGGAAGGTGAGTAGTATAGTAGAAGAGGGAAGTGTTGAAGTGGAATGGTGGGTATGAATGGGAGAGAGGTGGTCTTTTTTTTCCTTTCCTTTCCTTGGAGAGTGCTATATATTTTTGTGGTTGTCGAATATTGAAACTTACACCGACACAACACACACACACATACACATACATACATGCTCAGAGTGATGCTGGACCGAGCAGCTCCCAGTGAAACTGACGACTTAGACACAACCCTCTCGGACGTAGAGCCTATGGACCTATCCAACATCACTACACCCTTCACTGAAGTTCCCACCTCTTCCTCAGACTCCCTATATTGCCACACCCCTCTTGCGGATACCCCTATTTCCAGGACCCCTTCGTCCCTTTTTCAGGGGGGACAAAGTGTCACCCCATCTTCAGGAGAAGTGGCAAGGGTTTCTTCGCTAGTGAAGTCCCATTCCTCACAAGTACCTGTGTCTTCAACTGGGACAGCTACAGTTGGAGGAAGGGCCTCAGATGCTAGGTATGTGAGGAGAGAGAGGGCCTCAGATGCTAGGTATGTGAGGAGAGAGAGGGGGCCTCAGATGCTAGGTATGTGAGGAGAGAGAGAGGCCTCAGATGCTAGGTATGTGAGGAGAGAGAGATGGCCTCAGATGCTAGGTATGTGAGGAGAGAGAGAGGGCCTCAGATGCTAGGTATGTGAGGAGAGAGAGAGGCCTCAGATGCTAGGTATGTGAGGAGAGAGAGGGCCTCAGATGCTAGGTATGTGAGGAGAGAGAGAGGGCCTCAGATGCTAGGTATGTGAGGAGAGAGAGGGGGCCTCAGATGCTAGGTATGTGAGGAGAGAGAGGGCCTCAGATGCTAGGTATGTGAGGAGGAGAGAGATGGCCTCAGATGCTACATAGGTATGTGAGGAGAGAGGCCCAGGGCAGCGGCGAGGGTTAGGGTCAGGACCAGGGCAGTGGTTAGGCTTAGAGCCAGGCCAATGGCTATGCTAGAGCACACCTAACAATGCTGCTGATAGCATACTGTGCCACATACACGAGTTCTCGCCTTCTGCACTGTCAGTGTGTGTTGAATTATGTTGACAAGTTTTGTTGCCCCCTTTGCAGCCTCCACTTTGTCAACAGAACTCCGCCCCCCACATCTAAAATAGAGTTCCCCCCTCTCAACTTCATCAACCAGCCCCTCCCTTATTCTGACACTTGTACATACGTTCCTCCAACTGGCCAAGCGTGCCAACCCCTGGGTGTCTATTCAAATCCGGACTTTCCAGACTTCCGTCGTATTCCATCGCTTTCGGACTATCGAGAAGAGATGACCACTTTTTCAAGTCTACCCACTTCACACTTCACTCTCAAACCGTCCAGCTCAGATACAGAGCTAGACGAAGCACCGATGTCATACTGGAACCATTCCGTCGCCAGTGATAAATACTTAGATTCCAGTTCTTGGAGCTGGAATCAATCTTGCACTGGGTTAGGGAACGAAAAGTACTGGCAGCGACAATTGGCTAGTAGTAATAGTAGGAACAATAGCAATTCTCCCCATCTCTCCTCTGCCCCTGCCAATTATGGGGGCTATCATTCGAACAGTACTGTAAAGCAGAAATCTCATCAACAAGTACAGAATTACGAGAACGCCCCTAGCGATCAAAGTGTGAAGGATGTTAGTCGATCTTCTCTCTCTGTAACAGACAGCAAAACAATCATTTTAACAAACACGCCCACTCACTCCGCCAGCATGGGAGAAAAGGAGAAGAAGAAGGTCGACGACAAAATGCAGCTTCAACTGAATCACAAGCTTGTTGGTTTGGGTGGTCCGCACAAGAGAGTGCCTACTCCATCTGTCGAGAGAGTGCCCAAGAAGCTGCCTGCAACGAATTCTGTCACTGATTCAAAGTCATCGGTGGATGACGTATCTAGGAGGAAAAGTACAGACTGCGCAAATACTGCAGCCGGTTCTGGTGGTGGTCAGGCGAAGGCTAGTCCTGGAGTGTTGGCAGGAAGCGGAGTTGGTGGTGGTTCAGAGCAGAACAAGAAAGCTCGAACTGCTGCGAGTGCGAACGCTACAGCCGAGACAGCAAGTGGTGGTGGCAATAGTGGTGCAGTGAAAGAGCCGGCGGGCACAGAGGCGGTCAATGGTGGTGTTTCTTTATCTAGTTCCATTCCCATTTCTGCCTCTTCCAATTCCGTGAAGATTGTGAAGGAGAGAGTGAAGCCTGTGGACCTCAAGCCCACGGCGGCCAAGGAGGAACCCGTCGAAGTGGACCTGTGGGAGGTGAATGGACCGGCCATTTTGATTCTATCGCTGAATGTCGCCTCGAGGAGAAGAAAGAACGTGCCAAAGAGACCGAATAAAAAACCTATGGCTATCTCGGCAACATTGGAATCTGCTAAGCTCGTCACGTCCAAATTTGGTTCCAAACCGGCTACCAGAAAAAGAGAGGGTGGTGTTGCTTTGCCTACTACAGCGGCAGAAATGGCACTTTCCCAACCTCCAATTCCACCGCAGGGAACAGGGGGAGGCGTGTTGATCCACACATCGGCCAACAGCAGAAGTGGCTCGAGCACACCCACCATCCTTGATGGCATGCTAGCTCAGCAGAAACTGGGAGCCCTGAGCACCATGGTTGCGGGACTAAGCGGTGTCAAAGTCACCGAACTTCCTTCATCGAAGACGGGAGATGGTGCAATTGTTTCAGGTGGAGGGATGGAGGTCAAGAGAACTAATGCTAACCCTTTACCAGATGGCATTGTCGGTCATGTGACTTCGCAGGTGGATCATGTAACTGCTTCCGTGGGGACAACAAACGGCACAAATTTCCAGGAAATGTTTAGCTCCACGAAGCGGAAGTTGTCGGAGAGCACTGAGAGGGGATTGAAACAGGCACTCGCCGGGTGAGTAACAAGTACCAACCAGTTAGTGTAATTCCAAATGTATGTAAGACACCTTTGTTTTGATAAATATACTTTTATCTAGATTTTGGCAGGAATTAATTTTGGCAGGAATTAATTTTGGCGGCTTGGCCTCGCCCAGTGTGGTAATTGAAACATTTAAATCTGGCGGATGGGTCGAGTGTCACATGCAATGAAAGGGTGTGGTCATGTGTAGCACTAAATATGGCAGTAGATACTACTCACAGATTTGTTGATGGGATGCCTCATGATCGGGGGTGTTGTTTGGTGATATCACATTTGGACGTTGGGAATCCCGCTGTGGGTAAGCATTGCCCTGTAAGAGAGTGGTTGGCAATGTATACAACAGTGGCATTGTTGATGGTAAACTGCTGTCAATCATGTCGACTCGGAACATATCAGCTGCTCATTGGTTGTTGGGCAGAGTCGAGTATATGGTCATGTTAGAGAATTAGCAGACCTCGCCTGCCAGGTGGCAGTGACATTGTGATTGAATATTGGCGCAGTTTAATTCGGCACTGCCTCTGTGAAACTGTCTAGTTCCTGCAGCTGTACCGCACCTCAGGTGCACGATAAATAAATGTTTTGCTTGGACTTGTCACTTTTATTCTCCCTGCACTTGCTGGGTTTGTTGGCATCTCCTTCCATGTGGCCCACGTCTCTGGTGTTCAGAGGTTTATGTAGGCATGTCATGAAGCAACTGCTCTAACATTCCATTCATTCCATGAGCTGCCTAGTGCGCATACTAATTGTCGTCTTCCCGCCTTTTCTCTGGAGTTTGTCCGTCTCGTTGGCGATGCTGGCTGCAGCTTTGCTACTAGCCCGGGCTTTAGTTGGCTGCAGCTTTGCTACTAGCCCGGGCTTTAGTTGGCTGCAGCTTTGCTACTAGCCCGGGCTTTAAACAGTGAATGCTGTCATCATGTGACCATCTGTCTTGCCTGAAACGCCACAACTTTTGAAGGATTTAATTATCACTTCAGTGGTGACAGATTACCAAGCTTTCTCCACCCACTCCACGCATTTTCTCTGGAGCTTCTTACTTCCTGCAAGGGTACATTCTATTTCTTTCGAGATAGTAAATGGTGTTGCCATCTAATCGAGCGTGTGTTGTGTTTGAGGAAACACGGAATATACTGCGACATAATCAACCGGGAGGGCGCTTGCTTCATGAACCTGATAAGTGATCACGTACCATGTTGATTTCAGTTTCGTCCAAGTCTGTGAATGTCATCCTCTACACAAAACTGTGTTGGTACTTCTTGCTATGTGTGCCTAGCCTATTGCGTATGAGTTCAGAGGGGTTGGGCACTTGTGTGATGGAGAGCACTTACTAAATACTATGTATGAAAATTGATCGAGTAACTGCTATTTATACAGCTGTTAATGGGTGTGATATATGATCAAAGTTTCTCGGGTTAATTAAAACCATCATGAAACTTCTTGTGACCTTTAGGTTTGTGAAACGTGAGCTAGTGAAGCTGCCACACTGCAAGGTCGAGTAATCAAAGAGGTAATCTCTAGCTTGTGTGCACCAAGCAACCTGTTTCACACACAGGTGTGCTTTTATTGTTTGTTCAGAACAGAGGTGTAAACGAGAATGTTTGGCAAGATCTCCGTACTCCAGTCTCTCAATGACAAATCCTCTGAAGTCTCACGATACCGATATTGTAGACATGTTTTTAAATAATGCTCACCCCAGTTTCTAATGAAGCTCAACACCGTTTCTCTCCGTGTGCGTATTCTCTCTCTTGTCTCTCTATCTCGAGTTTGTGTGCACTCTTTCTCTCTACTTCGGCCTCATTCCAAATGCTGTAACCATCTGTGTGCCAAACCATTCCACCACGTATGTAGTTGTGTATTGGGATACTCCAGAAGATGACTTCTTGATCTCTCGTTCTCTTCTTCCTCCCCTAGTGAATTACATTATTTATGTTATCTGGCAATGATAATGTCTGCACATGATAATGCTCTTTCTGTAAGCTCTCTTTCCTCTCACTGATTGTGTGGTTTTGCTAGTGTTCATGCATGTTGTGTTTTCATGAATAAATTGATGCCGAGACAAGATACACGCATCATGCATGCATACAATATAGACCTGTTTTTCCAATGGAGGAGCCCTCCCTCTCAAGTAAGCCAATGGCCGATAAATTTCTATGGCCATGTACAATCCTAGATCCTCCTTATCATCCAAGAAAGGGTGTCCCACAGTCCGGGTTGAAAACTAGCCTTTAAAAAAAAATATATATTTTTTTTTAATGTCCAAAAAAAATGTCCAATAAACAGAAAAACAAACAAACATTAAAACAATTATATCTTAAAAAAATCGAATTAATTTTAAAAAATATATATATTTTTAATTAATTTAAAAAAATTATTATTATATTAGTTATTATATTAGAGACCACATCAACCACACAAGATTTAAAAAATATAGAAATGCTGGATAATTGTGTCTTGTGCAATACTCATCATCTGCATGGGGGGGGGGGGGGGACGAGATAATAATAATTGATGGATAACTAACTTATGAAAGGAGTCCCAGATGAATCAAACAGCACAATGTAATTGTGTGTTGTGATCTGAGAAAAGTGACAATACTACTGCCCAATATTCCATATCCAGTCATGTTTTAAATAGCTTCAAGCTCTGTTCCGGATGGATTTATAAGCTGATTCTAGTTGTGTTTTGTGTTCTTCGACCCAATATATACAAATTTAAAAATTGACACCTTTCCTCGGACCATATCACATAATCAATGTTGCCATAGTTACCACAGCTGTTAAAGGTGATTGCACATTTACACTCCCATGGCCTTCACAATGTGGTCCACGACTGCTTCACTAGTCAGAGCTTTCAGAAAGGCAGCATAACTAACACGAGTTGCTGAACTGGCTGATGCATCTGGGAATGACTCTGAATCGAGGTCTTTCACTCCAGGCTGCTCTTGGCCAGTAACGTGGCCCTCCACGGCAGCAGACAACAAGCGGATGTTGGTTTCATTTGAGAATAATTCCTGTGAGTGAATATTACAATGGCACCTCAGCAACATATGAAATGGACCACTGGAAGCAATTCCTACGAGTGAATATTACAATGGCACTCTCAGCAACATATGAAATGGACCACTGGAAGCAATTCCTATGAGTGAATATTACAATGGCACTCGCAACATATGAAATGGACCACTGGAAGCAATTCCTATGAGTGAATATTACAATGGCAACATATGAAATGGACCACTGGAAGCAATTCCTATGAGTGAATATTACAATGGCACTCTCAGCACTCAGCAGCATATGAAATGGACCACTGGAAGCTGAGTGAATATTACAAGGGCACTCTCAGCAACATAGATATGAAATGGACCACTGGAAGCAATTCCTACGAGTGAATATTACAATGGCACTCTCAGCAACAGATATGAAATGGACCACTGGAAGCAATTCTACAGTGAATATTACAATGGCACTCTCAGCAACATATGAAATGGACCACTGGAACCAATTCCTATGAGTGAATATTACAATGGCACTCTCAGCAACATGAAATGGACCACTGGAAGCAATTCCTATGAGTGAATATTACAATGGCACTCTCAGCAACAGATATGAAATGGACCACTGGAAGCTGAGTGAATATTACAAGGGCAACATAGATATGAAATGGACCACTGGAAGCAATTCCTATGAGTGAATATTACAATGGCACTCTCAGCAATGAAATGGACCACTGGAAGCAATTCCTATGAGTGAATATTACAATGGCACTCTCAGCAACATATATATGAAATGGACCAATTCCTATGAGTGAAAAACATAATACACAATACACAGTGGAACCTTGATTATCCAAACTGATAACCCAAAAAGTCAATTATACGAATGCAGAAACTTGGTGCTACGGAGAAAAAAATGTGAGCAAGTGTCAGTCTTGTCATGAACTGGTATCAACAACAAATGACCTCGTGTATATAGTAAAAGTCGACCGAGCAGAAACTTGAAATAATATGCAAAAACTGAGGGGCGGATCAACCAAATGTTCATATGGCCCAACCAACTCCTTTGCGAGGGCTGTGGTGGTTGATCATTGATAATTTGTGACGAAGAGAAACGAGTTTTGCTGCCAAGATGTATAGCAGTGAGGGTCTTGAAGAGAGATGAGGTTGGCAATGATTCAGCATTAGATGTCCTGCATGCCAATTTCTCGACCAATTCTTACAGCCAAGGCTTTGGAGTTAAATAATTGGATCAACCCAGGGGTTGAGCAAATTAAGGCAAGCTCAGGGTGGCTGGAGAACTTCTGTCAAACGGCAGGGTATCTGCCAGCTAGTACTAATTCAAGGAGAAACGACGAATGCAAATAGAGAATGTGTAGGAGCATGCCTTCCAAGGTTATTGAAGATTGGACTGGTACTTTGCTAAGTGCACGACTGCGATAGGACTGGAAGGTGCTTCCTAGCAAAACTTTAGCATCACGCTAAGAAGTGAGCGCCTGACTATAAGGCTAACAAAGAAGGAAAGGGTAATAATCTTAGCCTACACTAGTGCAAAAGTAGAGCACAAGTTGCCCCTGATCATGATTGGAAGACATCCTAGAGCCTTGAAAGGATGGCCCACTTCATGTTCCTCCATTAATTTATAACCACCAGAAGGGTTCATGGATGACCCCTGAAACATTTCAAATTTGTCACGAGTTCATTGCTTTTGTCACGAGTTCATTGCATTTATCACGAGTTCATTGCTTTTATCACGAGTACATTGCTTTTGTCACGAGTTCATTGCTTTTGTCACGAGTTCATTGCTTTTGTCACGAGTTCATTGCTTTTGTCACGAGTTCATTGCTTTTATCACGAGTTCATACCTGCAACTGTAAATCACTGCAGACTAAGAGACTACCTATAAAATTATTGTTGTTATTCAGGTTCTTTATCAAAGAACTTTTGCTCATCGATAACGCACCATCCCTCTCTTCTATACAATTATTGCAATCCAATTATTTGTCTTTTCCTGCCACCTTTCTCATGCAGCCTTGCATCAAGGTGTTCTAGAGTGTACCACGAGGAGTTACAGGAACAAGTTGCTGTGGAAACTGCTTCTGGCAGACAGAGCAACGACAATCCACTGGAAGAAAATCAACATCAAGGATGTTATGTTTATGATAGCAAAAGCATGGAGGGATGACATTCCAGGGCCCAGCTCGCTGGAACAAAATCCTTCTCAGTCAAGATGGTGAAAGTTATCCGACTGGCGAAGAACCATCAATACCTGCAGTCCAAGAATTGCTATAAGTTCTGGACACTATTTGTGGATGTGTTGATTGCAATGAAGACGATGTTAGAGATTGGATGACTGTAATGATCAAGGATACGAAATTCTTGGTGGTGATGAAATCGTACAGACCCACACAGGTACCAGTGACAGTGACGCACAAGAGGATGTGGAGGATGCAGAGGAAGCAGTTTTACAGGGACCTCCACATGGCAAAGAGGTAGACATGCTGGCTAAATGTCTACCGTGGATGGAGCGACCCTGAGACCCCACTGCACCACCATGGATGGAGCGATCCTGAGACCCCACTGCACCATCAAGCCTGAGACCCCACACCACCATCAAGCCCGAGACCACTGCACCACCATCAAGCCTGAGACCACTGCACCACCATCAAGCCTGAGACCACTGCACCACCATCAAGCCTGAGACCACTGCACCACCATCAAGCCTGAGACCACTGCACCACCATCAAGCCTGAGACCACTGCACCACCATCAAGCCCGAGACCACTGCACCACCATCAAGCCTGAGACCACTGCACCATCATCAAGCCCGAGACCACTGCACCACCATCAAGCCTGAGACCACTGTACCACCATCAAGCCCGAGACCACTGCACCGCCATCAAGCCTGAGACCACTGCACCACCATCAAGCCTGAGACCACTGCACCACCATCAAGCCTGAGACCACTGCACCACCATCAAGCCCGAGACCACTGCACCACCATCAAGCCTGAGACCACTGCACCACCATCAAGCCTGAGACCCTGCACCACCATCAAGCCTGAGACCACTGCACCACCATCAAGCCTGAGACCACTGCATCACCATCAATCCTGAGACCACTGCACCACCATCAATCCTGAGATCACTGCACCACCATCAATCCTGAGACCACTGCACCACCATCAATCCTGAGACCACTGCACCACCATCAAGCCCGAGACCACTGCACCACCATCAAGCCTGAGACCACTGCACCACCATCAAGCCTGAGACCCTGCACCACCATCAAGCCTGAGACCACTACACCACCATCAAGCCTGAGACCACCGCACCACCATGGGTGCAGCCCGAGACCACTGCATCACATTTGTTGACGCCCAAAACTTTTGTTGACGCCCAAAACTTTGATAAAAATGGCAGCAGGAAAAAAAAGTTCTACTTTACGGCAATCGAATACTTTACGGCAATTGAAGTTAAAATCATTCTCTTAGAACAACAACTTATTTGTACATCTGCGTAACGTGATAGGATGTGCATTTTGAGAGTTCCTATTGTCTAGAGACACATACCACTCCATTAGTGATTTTACATACACTCCACGAAAAAAGCATAAACATTAACTAAGAAGGCATATTTTCAAGGAGAAAGTTTATAGGAGCACCTCGGGCTCTCAAGTGTCACTGACAGTAGTTACAGGAATACTCTTTTCGCTGGATAAGAAGTCTTTTCTAGATAAGAAGTAAGCTGGAGCACTTCTTGTTTAGCTAGCAATACTAGAGCTTACCATGTTGCTATTTTCATACCCAATACCAGCAGGACCTTTACTCTACACAGTCAGGCCACCTGTAAGCTCTGCTGCATAAAAGCACTGTCTGCAACAGACAAGAAGTGGCTGATCATCAAACCATTAGAAGTTTTGTTGCGACACAGAGCAGTAATTAATGTTACTTCACTTCAATGGAGACCATTCATATATCAAACTGTCGCTTATTGTAATATCATTCCAATTGATTATTGCTAAAAGTACATCTATAAATTTAAATCACAACTTCACAGATGCCCTGTGACAAGCACTCCCAGTCTATGTGCCAAAGAGTGACCTTACCTCATTAGGATTGACCAGGCTCTGTCGGTTCATTGTGTCTTCCAGTACCAATGCCGAAACCTGCAACCATCAGAACAGTCACTAAACATTCTCGTCTCACTATTGTTTCAGGCCAAGCACCTCTGCTTCTACTGAAGAAAGAAAATTACTGCCAAACCCAAACTTTCATTATACACGCACTTAAATAGTCTTGTAATGACAATGAGATCTGAACTCCACACAGCAAGGTGGGCCCCTAGCAAAGAATCTTTGCAGCAACAATGAGACCAGAGCTTTGCCACAGCAACATGGGCCCCTAGTAAAGAATCTTTGCAGCAACAATGAGACCAGAGCTTTGCCACAGCAACATGGGCCCCTAGTAAAGAATCTTTGAAGCAACGAGACCAGAGCTTCGCCACAGCAACATAGGCCCCTAGTAAAGAATCCTTGAAGCAACAAGACCAGAGCTTTGCCACAGCAACATGGGCCCCTAGTAAAGAATCTTTGAAGCAACAGTGAGGCCAGAGCTTCGCATAGCAACAAGGGCCCGTAGAAAAGAGTCTTAGTAACATTGAATTAGATCAGCTCCCCACCACCTCAAATAATATCTCCCTCTACATTGAGATAGACAATGTTACTTATCGAGGCGGCTTAAAATAGGACATTTGCCCTCAAGCCAATACATCACCTAGTGAACACACCAATGTCCGGACAACTGCTTCCTTCACTCTGTCCTGCGAGTCAGACGGCTACAGGAAACAGGTACAGGGGATTGAGTACAGAACAGATGTTTCCTGCTCTACTAGAGAATTTACACAAAAAGGATGAAATGCAACACAATAGTACCAGTTGCAGCCACGTGTTGATGCTGACAGAAGGTTGCCTGCTAGTGCATTCCACATAGTGCCACCAATGTTTAGGCACCACTAGCACATCCCCTTCCTCCAGTATCACCTGCACACACACACCACTCACACACATCTCTGATATGCTTCTTTGTGTGCTGTCCACACACAGAAACACAGAAATTGATAACATCTACTTAATTGTAACATCCCTATACATACATCGAGCCAGCTAAGTAATATTATATGAACCTGGTATGGTGTGGCACTCTTATGTAGTGGGTGTCTAGCAAGATCGGGATTGACCACGTCCACCTCGCTAAACACACTCGACTCTTCAAATGGGACACGAGTTGGATACATAGAGGCAGAATCCTCCGGACCAAACAATGTCCAGGTTTTCTCACCCGCTAATTGAGCTACGAGGTTGTACCCGTACGTGTCGTAATGACATGGTGTGCATGCACCTTCAGATCCCACCCACAGAGCCGACTCCTTCCCACTTCTTCCTTCAAATCCGAAAAAACTCCAGTCTACCGCTGAGAGAAGTTCCGGGGCATCTTGACAGATGTTGCACATGTAGTTATAATCTGCATACACCCAGAATTCTGTGGCTTGGTAAGCAAGTAATGCGTTGGAGCAGGTTTTGATGGCATTGGGTTGAAGTGTTTTAGCCAGAGGGGGGCATGTGGTTTCTTCTGAAGGTGCGACTTCATGGTTTGAGGGTGTGGTTTCTCGTAGGGGTGTAACTTGTGAGTATTCTATCCATTCCTTGAAATCTTCAAAAGTCCCTTCAATATGGAGACAGTCCGTTTCAAAAGCTACTCTCCTTTCACACTCAAAGAACGCCTTATACTTCGCAGTTCCTCTTCTAGGGAACACTTTAAAAATCGAATTTGTCGATTTCAGAGTCTCGCAGACACCCCTCGCTTTCCATGACCTGGACTTTACCCAAGGACCCAGCTGGTCTTTAATGACAAGTGGTTGGCTGCATCCCTCTATTATCACTCTCAGAACATCAGGAGAAAGCTGACAGTCACTGGAAAGAGTTCTGACAGAATTCATTTCGCTTTCGCGGGGTATTCTTTAATTGTACATGCGCGAGACGGACCTCGGTTGCTGTAGGCAACTGGAAAACCAACCCTTCGCCATTTCTGTGTTTTTGTTATGGATGCTAGTGTTTTTCAACGAACTAAGGACACCTTAGGTCAGGTTATCTCAAAGCCTCCTATAACTGATAAGCTTCTAAGCAGACCACCCTTCAGATATCTCCACGACATCATTTCTTCTGTAAGTTTGAAGTTCAAGTGTCCTCACTTTTTAAATGCACATGTGGCATGTCTTATTAGGTATTAAAAAATTCCGGATTTTTCAAAGATTTGTACTCTGCACAGGAACTAGATGCTAAGAATGTACAGGTACATATGATTATAATTTGCAGGATTACCTAGCTATATATAATATTTCACGAGCATTTCCATATAATATTGTCATTTGGAAAGATAATTCAGTGTATTTTCTTGTTATATCCCCTCTAATAGAGACTGGAAGTATAACCACCACACCACCCCCTGTAATCATGTCAAATTTATAGCTATAACTGTTTTTCTTCCCCTCCAGGATTAATTATGATTAATTATGATTAAAATGCAAATACAGCTCCATAGAAGTAAACAAAAGCTTCATAGAATGTGTTGCAACAAATCACAGCAAAAAGAAACAGTGCAGGAGAACATCCTTTCTCTGGGAGGCACTTACGAGCATTTTGTGTGGTAGGCAGAGATGCCTACGTAATTTCGAACCACACCCATATAATTAATAATGTACTGGAAGTGGTCCGGCCACCGTACGAGCCACCACTGATTAGCAGAAGAGGTTCACTATTGAGAAAGTGACTTCTGCTCTCTTTCAAGAGTCCTGGTTCAGATAACCAGAAGGAGTCCCTGACATATCATGGAGTGGCATGTGTCTCTGGTGCATAGGAGCTGCCAGATGCACATGCTATTAGGTCCCTGTATAATAATATAATCTTTCTACAGAGTTACAACTGATCACTAGTAGAGATATCTTAATTTCAGCACCCACTTGTTGCTGCATGCCTTTCAGTGTGGCAACTAGCAGCTGCTGTTACTCTGTCAAAATATATGATGTAATACCAATTATATTACACTGTTGCTCATTTGCAGGACAAAGATGCCAAAGTGGATTTCCTTCAAAAGGCAATTGATGTGCTGTGTGAGTTAATTGTTGGCAGCTTCACTCACAAAGCATTAGCTGGTGCATTTAGTTTCTGTTAATGGGTAGAGTGGAAAAATAATGCTTGGATAGTAGCTAGACTAATGGGGAAACTTAATTAGAAGTTCACTTAGGCACCTGTGTGCTATAATTACTGTCTAGATGTATTTCACAGCTCATGCAAAAGGAACATGTTATATTATGTGCATGCCCTCAAAGCCCTTTATGGTCAGCACACTGTGCCAATATTTGACAGCTAATACCAAAGGACACGTATTATTTGCTCACCCCCAAAGCCCTTCATAGTCGTCACACTGTGTTAATATTGGCCACTGCTGCCACAGCCTTTTGGTTTCTAAGTGATTCCTTGAGCTGGTCCGACTCGATGCATACAGGAAGTATGACGTTCCGAGTTATGCCATTTCGAAGTTACAATGCATAATATCAGTAAAACCACGTCCAAGTTACATACAAAGTCTGGAAGTTATGACACGACTACGTACAATAATTTAGTTGCCCAATGCACATAGCACGATAGAAAATGAGAGTCCCATCCCGACTCCTGCAGTGCAACTCAAGCCTTCAGATGCAGCACTACGTTGCTTGTGATCTCCTGTGTTTGGATTCTATTTGCCCGCCCTTAATCATGGCTCCTGAGCATAAAAGTGGTACAAGTGATGGTGTATCAACCAGAAAGAGAAAGACTATTAATGTGCAATGTATCAGAAAGTTGCAATAATTAAGAGTTGTGATAGAGATAATTCGGCTGCTAGTATTGGTAGGACATTAGTTATAGCAGGTCACATTCACTCGACTTACATACAAATTAGACTTACCCGCATCTTAGGAACGTAACCCTGTCGTAGCTTGAGGACTGCCTGTATTTCACGGCAGTAGTGTTCTCTCTTTGTTTATATACATGTGTGCGCAAGACACAACAGACTCAAAAATCTTAAAATGGAGATTGGAGAGACAAGTGTATGTATTAGCCGTAAGCCTATGAATATAATTGTCCAACCATCGGTTCCTGCATAATGATGTAGCAGTTCGGTGTGTACATCTCATTATTTCATTAAAGACCATCATTGGCATAATGAAAGGATTCATCATCAATCATTTTCGATTGCTGGTGATATGTCTGTGGATGCAGGAATATCTTCAAGTTGTCGTACCACTCTGTTGTTCTCATCTGTGCCACTGGGGTGGGAGAGAGTGTCACCCTTCCACTACTCTCCCACGTGTTAAGTTTATCCGCAACTGGGGTGGGGAGGCGTGGTCTGTTTGAGATACTGGAGGCTAGTTTTACTGAAGTTTTATTTGCAGGGCATGGCACACTTTGAGGCTCTGTCTTCGCATGCTGATGTATTACTTTGACCATGTCGTCTATTTCATGCGGTTCTGCATCTACGTCGTCCATATCTATATCTTCCTCTGTCTCTTTGCCACTTGCATACAAATTGCTCCCTTGCAAAGGATTGTGTTTGGATCTTGGTGGCTCTCTGAGCATCACATTTTCTCTGCTGCACGAGTCGCCCGTACTTCTCCTGAGTTTGCTCGTGGATTGTTCTTCCGTGGTATCAGTGGGCGTGTTGGGTTTGGGTAGGTACTCTTCGTAGTCGTGGGGGGAGGGGAGATGCTGGCCTGGCTGGTGGAGTGGTGTGCAACTCGTGTACCGCTCTGCAGCGAGGGAACAGAATAACAAAAGCGACAGGTAAAATATCTTCTCAATGAGTAATTTGCAAATGCTGCCACTTGAAGCAGGCATGAAATGACTGTGTGTTGAGTTTATGCTGCCACTCATGAAATGGTATAATTATAATAATAATAAAAACAATTGGAAACTCTGAAGGAGATTGCCGAACCTGATGCACGCCGTGTAGAAAAGAATGTCTGACCTGCCATTTCCTACGGAGAGGCTATATATCACTAGCAGTTCGACTAGAGATGTGATTTGCGTGGTCTCACACCTCTCATATTGCAGTTGCTTCTTCTAGCTGCACTTTATTTCAACTTTTTATCTAAAAAAAATCACAAAAAAACCCACCCACATATTTCCTGCCAGTAGTGGCCACATATGCCCTCATTTAAGCAACCACTTCGGTATCCTGGTCCCACCAGTGTTTTTCACAAGAAATTGATCTCGTCATGTGTACCTACCTCGGTGGAGTGCTGCTCTTCTAGCCTTCCAGCTGTGACAAGCCCAGATTGTTATCCCCATGATCACACATGCAGCCAGCACTAGCACCAGGAGCAGGCCTCCCACACCCAGCAACACTCCAACTAGTAACCCTGTTCTCTCTGAATAAAAGGGCATCAGTTGGGGAGGAGAGGGGTTATGCTTTTAGGTGTAGTACACGACTTCTGGGCAAGGTATTCAGTGTATCCCCATAGAGCTATTGTCCACCTGCCTCAACCTGCCTCAACCCAGTGTGGTGTTGGTCCAATGTGTGTCCCCATAGAGCTATTGTTAACCTGCCTCAACCTGCCTCAACCCAGTGTGATGTTGGTCCAGTGTGTGTCCCCATAGAGCTATTGTCCACCTGCCTCAACCTGCCTCAACCCAGTGTGGTGTTGGTTCAGTAAGTAGAGCTATTGTCTCCTACTTGAACCTGCCTCAACCCAGTGTAATATTGGGCCATGTGGCTGGCTTACCTCCTGTGTCAGTGTTGTTTTCGATGCAGTCTTGCCCTCCTTCACTACAGCTGTGACATTTAGCCACTAGCACCAGAACAGTCAAATAGTGTGTTAACTCTGCAGCCATCTTGATGAGAATACTATCTTGATGAGAATACTATGAGCTGGTCCACTACCTGAAGGCTTGCCATATCTGTGCTTATGTACATACATACATACATGTACTGAGGTTGTAAATGAATTTCATTCTCAGATGACCAAATTTGCATATTTTCTCATTATGTGGACCCACTTACTCGATGCTATGCTACTAGATTATTGATGGGAATTATGTGCATATTTGGTGTCGTGTGTGTGCATATGTGTGCCTCAGTCATGGCTGTTTTGAACTTATGCAGCATTTACTATGGATGAGGTTGTCAAAGCGAAGCCTTTGAAGATCGTTGCCGGACAAGAGCCAGAGAAGACAAATGAGTTTCTGCAGCTGCTGGGATTAGCCATCATCAAGAAGGTAAGCTACTGGATGCAGGATGGTGCACTAGCAGTAATGCAACATGCAATGGAGGCCAGGGGATGATGCCCATGCTACTGATATTGTGGCACGCTCTTTGGTTTAAAAAAATTGAAACAAAAAATGGCGATGAAAAAAGGCAAGATTTAAATTTTTAATAAAATCCAACAATGGCATCGAACCACTGCAACCCCCTGTCACGGGCACTGCCTTTCGGAGCGGAAGTGCTGACACACAGTTCGGGTTCTTCGGTATTGCTGCCACCAGTCTGGTTCTTACCCCCAGACCCCCCGAGAATAACAATAGTTTAATTGAATATTGAGAACTCACACGCAGAAAGCATCACTGGAATTTAGACATCCTAACACGCAGTTCACTAGCCTTATAATGACATAATGTGTGCACTGTTCAGTGTGTTTACTAATCATATTCATGGCATAACTACATAGTCCCTCTAGCTAAGTGGTTGTTGTGGTTAATCCACTAGAGTCAGTCTTGGTGAGTGAAGTGTCACCCTGTGACATCCCCCTCTACTTCTCCCGAGACGGCAGCAGCTGTCCTTCCATAGGGGTAGGGGTCTGGTAGGTGGGCCATGCCTGTCTAGACATGCCGTCAGCGTTCGCGTGCCGGTTGCCTGGTCGGTGGATCACTTCGAAAATATATGGTTGTAGGCTGAGCGCCCATCTAGCCAGCCTGCCGTTTTCGTCTTTCATGTTCTCCAGATAACGCCGACTGCTGTGGTCTGTTACCACGTGAAAGATAGCCCCCAAGAGGTATACCCGGAAGTGTCTTACTCCTCCATCTGCTTTGGCGACTAGCCCAACTGGTGATGCCCATGGGCTTCCCGATGATCGAATCAATCCATTTTCCAACAACATCTTAACTTCGTCCTCCAGTTTCTTTTGCTTGTCTGCCGGTATTCGGTAGGGCGGGTGACTTAATGCATTAGGCATCTCCTGTCTCAATTCGTATCTCTTGACCTGCAGCACATCCTGGCTTCTTCCTGAAGCGAGCACGGTGTTTCTTCATCAGCTGCTGCAGTTTCTCTCTCTCTCCCAGTTCCAGGTCAGTTGCTTCTGTGTCGGGTAGCAACTTGCCTTCCTCATCTTTGAAGCAGTCAGGCATCTCTCTTTCCAAGATCTCAGAACTTTGCATTCAGGCAGCCCAAAGCTGGAGAATTGTAAGGTCTCAATAGGTTAATATGCCTTTTTACCTTTCTCCTGGGATGGTCTGACATATGAAGTTCATATGTCGTCTCATCACATCGTTGTATCACCGGGTAGGGGCCATCCCACTCAGCATGAAGACTCTGTCCCTTCGGTGGAGTCCTCAACAAGACCAGGTCTCCTGGAAGGAATGACCTTGCCCGTGCTTTCCGGTCGAAATGGTTTTTGTATTTCGATTTCTGTTGCTCCTCTCTTTCTCGGGATACCCTTTGTAGCTCCTCGAATCGATCCTGCATGGTTGTTATGTACGTCACAATGTCGGTTGGAGGCCCCTCCCTTGCTGTCCACTGTTCCTTCAAGTTCTGGAGTGGTCCCCTGATCTGCCTCCCATAGAGCAGTTCAGAAGGGGTGAAACCTGTAGTTTCGTGTGGGGCCCTTCGGTATTCATCTGCCACTGTCTGACTGTCTGTAGAGTGCAGTGCTATCGCCTCAGGCCACCGTGTTGCATGGTCCACAAACACCAAAATATGTTTCTTTCCAGCTCGGATGCGGGGTAGTGGTCCAACCATATCCATCCCAATTCTCGAGAATGGTTCATCTATCACCGGTAGATGGCGAAGTGGGGCTGGCTGCTTCCTCCAACGTGCAACCTTTTGACACTCACTACAAGCTTGACACATTTTACGCACATCAGCATACATACATGTACCTGGCCAGTGGTATTCATCTGCCAGCCTTCTGTGTGTTCGGTCCCTTCCCAAATGTCCTGGCTTGTGGGCCAGAGACAGTAGTAGTCCTCTCTTCTGCACAGGAACACATAACAACAACACATCCTCACCCATTCTATCGGTGGATCTCTTCCATAATAGTCCATCTCTCATCGTGAAAGGACTATCCGTGGTTTCGGCCTGTTGACGAAGTGCGTCCAGGGTTTCATCTTCGTCCTGCTGCTCTTTAAATGCTCTATCTTGTTCCCGAAGCATTTTCTCCAGGACCTTCTCTCTCCAGGCCTTTCGTTCTGCCCTTTTAGCAGATTTAGAGGGCTTCTTCCTCTCAGAATCCGTCATCTCTGTTTCGGTTGAGGGTTCGTCCTCAGTGAATTCGCTTGGTTCATCATTTTTTTCGTAGTCTGACTCAGTTTCGCTCACTTCCGAGGTAGCTTCTCCCGTGGGACACTCAAGGATAGGCTCCTGGTCATTCTGGGGTAGGTCTTCCTTTCTACTTATCTGAGATCGGGTCTGCACCATCTGGAGAGCCTGGGCATTGACCAGCTGCCGACCCAGCTCCCACAGGCCTGGAAAGTCAGTACCTAATAGCACATCATACTTACCATGCTCCTCCAGAGCCACTGTCAGTGTGACCCTGCGATGGGCAACTTCCAGCTCCACCTCAGCCAAGGGGTGGGACTCCACCCTTCCAGTGTACGACTCCATCTGCACTACTTCTCCCGTCTTAGCAGTGTCAGGTACCAAGCAGCTTTTTACCATTGTTCCGTCGGCTCCTGTATCCAGAAGTATCCGATCCAGAAGTATCCGATCCAGAAGTATCCGATCCACATCTTGTCCTCCCATCTTTCCAGGTATGACGACCTTGTGGACGATCTCAGACTCCACCATATCAGCTTCCTCTCGGGCGACAGCTAAATTGAGGTCTTCAAGTCGAGAAGGGTTGTTGCGCTCTTTGGTTGCTTCTTCCAGTTTCCACTGGACTTCCTGCTGCTTACTTCTGTCGGTTTTGCTCGTGGTATCTCCCGTTCTCCTTGTTGAGAATTTGGCGGGCGAGGAGCGCCGCAAATGCCTGGTCCCTCTCGTCTTTCCGTCTCGAACGTTCTGCAAATGCCTGGTCCCTCTCGTCTTCCCGTCTCGAACGTTCACGTTCTCTTTCTTCTTCTCTTATTGCCCGGTCGCGATCCATTCTCTCTTCGCGATCCTGCATTCGTTGTACAAGAAGAAATAATGCTGCATTACTGTCTCCTACCGTCACAGTGCTAGCGGAACTGGCATTGCTCTCTACTTCTGTCTCAACTGCCAAACCCTCAGTGGTCTGCCTACTCCTCGTGATGGGCTTCCACATCTCTGCAGTACTGAGTTCTGTGTATCCCACCGCTGCCACCAATATGTCATGGGCACTGCCTTTCGGAGCGGAAGTGCTGACACACAGTTCGGGTTCGTTCGGTATTACTGCCACCAGTCTGGTTCTTACCCCCAGACCCTGAATAACTCGAGAATAACAATAGTTTAATTGAATATTGAGAACTCACACGCAGAAAGCATCACAGCATAGACTGGAATTCAGACATCCTAACACGCAGTTCACTAGCCTTCTAATGACATCATGTGTGCACTGTTCAGTGGGTTTACTAATCATATTCATGGCATAACTACATAGTCACTTGTTATGCTCTAGCTAAGTGGTTGTTGTGGTTAATCAACTAGAGTCGGTCTTGGTGAGTGAAGTGTCACCCTGTGACATCACCCATCACCCCCCAACTGACATAAGACCTAGAGCTCAACAAACTACGATTGGCTTGTTTGGCTTGAGTGGGGGAAGAAGGAATGTGATTAGGAGAGAGGTGAGGATTATGCATACCATAAAGCATTAGCTACACATGCATAGATGTAGCGTTGCTTTCAGACTTGGCGTTGAACTCCAACCACTGACTTATCTCGGGGATCCTTCTGGGGCTTGGATGAAAGCATGGGAGCCCTCTTGGCTCACCAGATGCTCATCACCTAACGTATATACTTGGCAAGTGCTGTTGTTATTTAGTGTGTGTTTTTAAGGCCAAATTCGCATCTCACAAATAATTACCACCTGTTTTAGACACACGATAATGGCCATAGATGGTGGTGTGAAATGTTCTGGCATTTAGCATTGGGAATGATCTAACGCTGCTGCTTATTATGTGAATTCAGATGGATTCAGCAGAAGGTGTGAAGCGGGTACTAAATGGGGAGAAACCTGGCGACCAGCCGGCCAAGACAAAGGGGAAAAAGTAAGTGGTGACATGTTTATGCTGCACGAGCACAAGCTGGTGTTGTGCTGGCATCTTCCACCTCATGTGGTGATGGCCACAATATAACTTTGGGTGGGATTACCTCAAGTGGGGTAGGACTCAATAGATTGGTTCAACCCCTCGTTAGATTGGTTCAACCCCTTGTTTCCCTAGATTGGTTCAACCCCTCGTTAGATTGGTTCAACCCCTTGTTTCCCTAGATTGGTTCGACCCCTCGTTTCCCTAGATTGGTTCGACCCCTCGTTAGATTGGTTCAACCCCTTGTTTCCCTAGATTGGTTCGACCCCTCGTTTCCCTAGATTGGTTCGACCCCTCGTTAGATTGGTTCAACCCCTTGTTTCCCTAGATTGGTTCGACCCCTCGTTTCCCTAGATTGGTTCGACCCCTCGTTTCCTTAGATTGGTTCAACCCCTCATTTACTTAGATTGGTTTGACCCCTCGTTTCCCTAGATTGGTTCAACCCCTCATTTACTTAGATTGGTTTGACCCCTCGTCTCCCTAGATTAGTTCGAACCCTCATCTCCCTAGATTGGTTCGACCCCTCGTTTCCTTAGATTGGTTCAACCCCTCATTTACTTAGATTGGTTTGACCCCTCGTTTCCCTAGATTGGTTCAACCCCTCGTTTCCCTAGATTGGTTCGACCCCTCGTCTCCCTAGATTAGTTCGAACCCTCATCTCCCTAGATTGGTTCGACCCCTCGTCTCCCTAGATTAGTTCGAACCCTGATTGGTTCGACCCCTTGTTTCCTTAGATTGGTGCAACCCCTCGTTTCCTTGTTCCACCCCTCATTTTCCTAGATTGGTTTGACCCCTCGTTTCCCTAGATTGATTCAACCACTCGTTTCGCTAGATTAGTTCAACCCCTCATTTCCCTAGATTAGTTCACCCCTCGTTTCCCTAGATTGGTTCAACCCCTCGTTTCCTTAGATTGGTTCAACCCCTCATTTACTTAGATTGGTTTGACCCCTCGTTTCCCTAGATTGGTTCAACCCCTCGTTTCCCTAGATTGGTTTGACCCCTCGTCTCCCTAGATTAGTTCGAACCCTCATCTCCCTAGATTGGTTCGACCCCTCGTCTCCCTAGATTAGTTCGAACCCTCATCTCCCTAGATTGGTTCGACCCCTTGTTTCCTTAGATTGGTGCAACCCCTCGTTTCCTTGTTCCACCCCTCATTTTCCTAGATTGGTTTGACCCCTCGTTTCCCTAGATTGATTCAACCACTCGTTTCGCTAGATTAGTTCAACCCCTCATTTCCCTAGATTAGTTCACCCCTCGTTTTCCTAGATTAGTTCACCCCTCGTTTTCCTAGATTGGTTCAACCCCTCACTTAGATGTATGTTAATATATTATGTATATGTATAATGGTATGTAAATTTGTCGAAAAAAGCAATAAGAATTTACAAATTTAAAACGTAAGCATTTAGAGAACTTTTACTTATTCAAATAATCAACACCAATATTTTTATCTCTATTATAATAATCAACACCAATATTTTAATCTCTATTATAATCAACACCAATATTTCAATCTCTATTATAATAATCAACACCAATATTTTAATCTCTATTATAATAATCAACACCAATATTTTAATCTCTATTATAATAATCACCACCAATATTTTAATCTCTATTATAATAATCAATCTCTATTATAATAATCAACACCAATATTTTAATCTCTATTATAATAATCACCACCAATATTTTAATCTCTATTATAATAATCAATCTCTATTATAATAATCAACACCAATATTTTAATCTCTATTATAATAATCAACACCAATATTTTAATCTCTATTATAATAATCAACACCAATATTTTAATCTCTATTATAATAATCAATACCAATATTTTAATCTCTATTATAATAATCAACACCAATATTTTAATCTCTATTATAATAATCAACACCAATATTTTAATCTCTATTATAATAATCAACACCAATATTTTAATCTCTATTATAATAATCGACACCAATATTTTAATCTCTATTATAATAATCGACACCAATATTTTAATCTCTATTATAATAATCAACACCAATATTTTAATCTCTATTATAATAATCAACACCAATATTTTAATCTCTATTATAATAATCACCACCAATATTTTAATCTCTATTATAATAATCAATCTCTATTATAATAATCAACACCAATATTTTAATCTCTATTATAATAATCACCACCAATATTTTAATCTCTATTATAATAATCAATCTCTATTATAATAATCAACACCAATATTTTAATCTCTATTATAATAATCAACACCAATATTTTAATCTCTATTATAATAATCAACACCAATATTTTAATCTCTATTATAATAATCAACACCAATATTTTAATCTCTATTATAATAATCCACCAATATTTTAATCTCTATTATAATAATCAACACCAATCTTTTAATCTCTATTATAATAATCAACACCAATATTTTAATCTCTATTATAATAATCAACACCAATATTTTAATCTCTATTATAATAATCAACGCCAATATTTTAATCTCTATTATAATAATCAACACCAATATTTTAATCTCTATTATAATAATCAACACCAATATTTTAATCTCTGTTATAATAATCAACACCAATATTTTAATCTCTATTATAATAATCAACACCAATATTTTATAATAATCAACACCAATATTTTATAATAATCAACACCAATATTTTATAATAATCAACACCAATATTTTAATCTCTATTATAATAATCTCTATTATAATAATCAACACCAATATTTTAATCTCTAATAATAATCAACACCAATATTTTATTATAATAATCAACACCAATATTTTAATCTCTATTATTACTCTCAACGAACTCTCACTTGACATACAGTAGAGGCCAACAAAAACTTTACGTACCATTGCGTTGGGTAAACGTTCAACGCAGAAACATTTCTTAAGAAACGCTCAAGCAACGCTCAAGCAACGTATTGCGAACACAACGCACGAACCGTTATTTAATACCCAAAACGCGCAATCAACATTCGGTATCCTACACAACGTGTTCGATAGAGCGCGTAAAGTCAGTCGGCCTACTGTTGATTACTGTTTTGTTGCAGCTTCTACTTTTGATTTGTCCTGGGAATGGCTTACAGAAGAACTCTCGCTGCTACCTTCGCTCTGAGCAGTAAGTGTAACACTAGGTAGAACTCCAATGGCTTGAACCTCTACCGCCTATCTGTGGTAGTGACCCAGCCTTTACTTCAGTCTAGTTGTTAGTGTTATTTAAAACGAAACCCCCCAAAATAAAAGCTAGAACAGTGGATCAAGTAATGATAATTATACTGACTAGTGTTTGGTCTTCTGGCAGAATGAAAGTTCTGGGTGGCTGTACCAAGCAGCAATGTTTTAGGGTGCTCCTCAGTGGGAGTGGGAGGCCAAGGCAGTGAGGGTGATATATAAAGGCAAGATTTCAGCTATTGTTAAGTTTTAAATCAAATTCTTTAAATCAAGTTCAGGTGTGATTTACTATTTTGAAATGCAGTTACCAGACAGCCATGGAGGAAGAATTCAAGCCTGTCATGGAAGACGGGGATTACAGTTCTTCACTCTACATCTGTGGTGGTGAGGTCAGGACTGGATTTGTTCGATAACTATATAGTTGTTTTTGAAATTATCATTATTTTATATCTTCTTATTGATAATTTAATTTAACACCTACAGTACTACCCAAACACACGAAAGTTTTGCCAACTTGATATCAAGAAGCATTGCTTGGCAAGTGATTTCCAAATAAACCTCCCCGTGGCCCAACCCTCCAGGTGTCTGTTCTACTTCTGACATCTACAGCATTTAATCAAAATTTGTGTTATGCTGTCCACCAATTCAGCTTTGGACTGGGCTTCACTTCTCTCCTGATGTACTCTTTCAACTCGTGTCACAGGTCTTCAATGGGGTTGGCATCTTGAAACTCGGGAGGCATCCTCCATCAATTTATATCGAACAACTCCTTAGCCAGCCTGGATGTACGTTTGGGGTCGGTGTCCTGCATGAAGCGGTGATGGGAGCAAACATCCTTTACAAAGGGTAAAAAGGGTCTGGTGAAGAATTTGAACAAAAAGTGGGGCTCTCATAATACCGGCCCACACCTGCACCTTCACCAAATGTTTCACGCTGAGTATACCATAAATCTACACCTTATTACACAACCATAATACAACATGAATCATATCTTGGCTTGTTCTTTCGTGCCTGCCTTATACAAAAAAAACCCTATGTGTTTCCAATTGAACTGTGCACTCGTCTGTCCATTGGCTGCCTCTTCAAGGTTCTACATATCTCGCTCCCATCTCTTGATCTAGGACAGGGATAAATGATACCGCTATTGTACAGGAGTCACTATACCAATTCACCAGTGTTCTATATCAATATGTTGCCCTAATCTTAAGGCATAACATCTACAAAGTCCCTAAACTATATATATATTTTTTTTTTTTTTTTTTTAATATTTTTTTTATCCAATGGCTTATCCCAATCGGCACATTGGCTCTAACCAAAATATCATCAAGACCCAGGCCTAGATTATCATTAGCCACTAGCAACCAACATAGCTTCAGTGTGACACAGAAAGCTTCTACACTAGATATTAACTTTCACATAGTTCCATCCCAAAACTAGTTCAACACAAACTTTATTGGCTTCTCTTATCAGTTGGCATTACCACTGCCTCAAAATATCAACACAAGCAATGTCCTGCAAAGCAAGACTGGGCTCCCTTCGCTGTGAAGGAGAACTGCAGTTGGTATGCTGTCTTCTCATCATCTCTTCCAGCATCTTTTCCACCACGAGTTTTGGGCCAGCAATAAAAAATGACTCCACGGCTGTAAGGCGATACCAGTCTCGCAGTGCTTGACAAAACTGGACGCTTTGCCTTGTTGCTGTCAGGCCCTCCTTCAAAATACAGACGATAGTTGCAGCCTTGAATCCTCTAGATCCTAAAGAATAGAATTCTAATACATGTAGTCTTGAATAAGCCCCTTCGTCGATCTGGCATGCGCTAGATTTTACAACTCTCAATTAACGATCCCTGCCTAACGTTTTTGGCCAACGTTTAGCGAACGTTTGGCGAACGGTACAGCGACTCACAAACGTCCAACGCAAACGGTACGTAAAGTTTTTTTTGGTACGAAATTGCAATGACTTTCTCAATAAATCAACTTGAAATTTACTGTCTCAATGTTTCCACTAAATGCTCTGGCCTTCATCGGGAATAATGTCGAGAGTTCAATGATTATTGAGAATGTTATTGTACTATTATTGGTGTGTAGAATTACATTTGGTGTGAAAAGGACCAAGGTCACTTTTAATGTTTATCGTTGTCTTGCGATTGCCTTTCTTCGTTGACAAGATAACTAACTAAAGAGTCAACTAAGTAATAATAAACTCATTATAGTTATACGATAAGTTGGCTTGGAAAGCCTCCCAGTTCCCTTAGAAAGGCCAAGGACTTTGTGCCAATGGCACCAAGGGTCTCTATAGCAACTGGTGCAAAAAGAAAATTCCTGGAGCGACAGTTGTACTTGGCCCCCTAAGAAACATTCTTTCGTGTTTAATTGGATATAATAAGTTGCAGTTTGGTAGAAGAAGAGTATGCCCTATAACTGCCACAGAACTTGCAGCAAAGAAACCAGGTGCCTCTTTTTTCAAGAGCTAAAGTTCATTACCTTTCCTGGTTGGTGTTCAATAGCCTATTTCATGGCTTTTGGGGGTTGGTGGGGGGGGGGGGGCAGCCTCTCACTCACCAGCACATGTCTGCCTCTCCATTTCCATGGAAGTTCTGGAATGCTTGAGAGAGAGAGAGAAAGAGTTTTGGAATGTGACCAACCATGATGTTGGGCTCAGGAAATCAGTAACAGTGTTCAGGCGCTCAGGCTCTCGACAAACTCTCAGCTGACATAACCTATGGCAATGAGTTTCTCAAAAATCAAATCTAAATTTACTCTCTCGACGTTTCAACTAGATGCTCTAGCCGAAATGTCGAGAGTATAATTTAAAGTCTCAATGAACTCTCAGTTGCCTAAAATAACCTTCTCAATATCAACTTCAAATTGTATTCTCTCGACGTTTCACTAGATGGAAGGCTAGAGCATCTACTCGAAACATCGAGAGAATACAATTTCAAGTGATTATTGATATTGAGAAGGTTATTGTAAAATTTTAAGTTGATTATCGAGAAAGTCATTGCAAGTGTTAGAGTAGCGTGGTAGTGGTTGTGCATTTTGAGCAAAAATAAAGTCAGGGGAATGGATTTTTAGTTTTGTGTGCATTTTTTTTCTTCATCCCCCCTCCCCCCCCCCCCTACCACCACCACCTCCTCCCTCCTCCCATCCTGAGCCAACTAGATATAGCAAACGCTGCATACCCTCTGTTATTATTTTGTTGTTTTATTGCAATAACTAGAGACAATTAGCATGTACATGGTCGTCTTGGGTCACACCTATGGGGCGGTTTAATTGTCCTCTGCCCCTATAATTAACAGAAATGATAAGGGAAAAGGTGCCAAAAAGGAAAGTCCAGAGAGCGAGGACAGTCCGGAGGACAAGGATAGGCCAGGAACTGTTCGGTCGTCCAGGCCCAAGGAAAGTTCAAAAGTTGACAAGCCAGCCAGAAGCAAAGGGAAATCAGAACCTGCTGCAAAGACTCCGAGTAAAGGGAAATCGGAACCTGCTGCAAAGACTCCGAGCAAAGGGAAATCAGGACTTGTTCCAAAGACTCCGAGCAAAGGGAAATCGGAACCTGCTGCAAAGACTCCAAGTAAAGGGAAATCGGAACCTGCTGCAAAGACTACAAGCAAAGGGAAATCGGAACCTGCTGCAAAGACTTCGAAAGGGAAATCTGGACTTGTTCCAAAGACTTCGAGCAAAGGGAAATCGGGAGCTGTCTCAAAGACATCGAGCAAAGATAAATCTGGTATTGTTGGAAAGACTTTGAGCAAAGGGAAAGTGGAAGGTTTGGGGTCCACTCCAAGTGTCAGTGACAATGAAGAGGATGAAAAATCAGATAGTGTTGGAGAAGAGAGGGAGCATTCTGAACATTTATTAGAGCCGACCACAGTGAGATGTTCGATGTGGTTCTTGGTGTCGTTGTTGTTGTTACATTGTTGATGTTGTTATTGTTGTTGTTACATTGTTGATGTTGTTGTTGTTGTTGATGTTGTTGTTACATTCTTGTTATTGTTGTTACATTTTTGATGTTGTTGTTGATGATGTTGTTGTTGTTACATTGTTGTTGATGTTACATTGTTGATGTTGTTATTGTTGTTGTTACATTTTTGATGTTGTTGTTGTTGATGTTGTTGTTGTTACATTGTTGATGTTATTGTTTTTACATTGTTGATGTTGTTATTGTTGTTGTTACATTTTTGATGTTGTTGTTGTTGTTGATGTTGTTGTTGTTACATTGTTGTTGATGTTATTGTTTTTACATTGTTGATGTTGTTGTTGTTGTTGTTACATTTTTGATGTTGTTGTTGATGTTGTTACATTGTTATTGATGTTATTGTTGTTGTTACATTGTGTTGTTGATGTTACATTGTTGGTTATTGTTGTTGTTACATTATTGTTGATGTTGTTACATTGCTGTTGATGTTGTTGTTGATGTTGTTGTTGTTACATTGTTTTTGATGTTATTGTTGTTGTTGTTGCTGTTGCATTGTTGTTGATGCTATTGTTGTTGTGGTGGTGGTGGTTGTATCGAGTTATTGGTGTCAGGTCAAAGGTCGTATGATGACCTAAAGAATGGAACTTGAAGTAGCTCTTACATCCATCCCAAAAAGGAGGTCTGACCGTCTATAGGACAGAGGCTAAACACTGATGATATCAGAGAGCGTTAATTCATTTTCTGCGCAACTAATTTTTTTGTGTTGCAGACCATCATTATCAAGATGTGCATACACATAGATACATGCTCTCGTGGGGCACGCTTGCTTGTGCAGTGTGTGGTGTGTGTGTGTGTGTGTGTGTGTGTGTAAGTTATGATGTATTGGTGGGTATCAATTAGAATCTTCCTTGTAGAGCAAGACCACGGCTCAGGAGAGTGAGGGTGCAGATGATGTGTCTAGACCCACACACAAGGTGAGAGGGTGTATCCAACAAACAGCCATTAATACTACTTAACTCTTTCTTCCTTCCACTTTGTCTGAGTACCTTTTGCTGTCGTCATTCTTCCCACCTCTTACATCCTCTCACTTCTGTCTTCTCCACGCACTCTCTTGCCTTCCACTTCCTGCTCTCTGCCTTCTCTCTCTCTCTTTTGACTTTCTTCCTCGTCTTCTTCCCTCATCTTCCTTTCCTTCCATCTTGTCTCTGTTGTTTTTCCTCTTTCATTCTTCTCGCTCCCTCTTTTGCTTTCTCACCCTCACCCTGCACTCTCCCATCCCCTCTCCCACTCCTCCCCTCACCCTCGTTACTTCCACTTATTCCTCATAAAACTCCCTCCTCTTCCCCCCCCCCCCCCCCTCCCCTCCCTCCTCTCCCCATCCCTTTGCATAATAAGAGACCCAGAGATGCAGAGGTTAACCTGAGTGAAGGCGCGGACGAAGGCACGAGCAGTGACTCTAAAGTCAGCCGTCCCCCCTCTGCCAAGGGGGACAGGAAACGAAGTCATCGTCTACCTAACAACATCCCAAAGGGAGAGGCCAGGATCGCTGAGCCCATTTTACCATTATCTGATAGGCTTCCATATGTCGCAGCTGAGGAGGCCATCCCAGCGCTAATGTAAGTCTTCGGTGTAGTTGATGGGTGTGGCTTTCAGAGGTTGTAGAGTGTTTGTAGCAGCATTGTATTCTAGTGGGTGGGTGTGGTTTGTGGAGGTGTCGAGTGCTTGTAGCAGCATTGTATTCTAAATGGTGGGTGTGGCTTGTGGAGGTGTCGAGTGCCAGCATTGTATTCTAGTTCATTTTCTGTCGTCTATTTATTGTTTTGACTTATTATCACTTCTTAAGTGTTGTTATCTGTTGTTATTGCTGACGCATGCTTCATATTATTGGATGTTTACATATTTGTTGCTTTGCATTGTAGTTGTTGTTATTGTTGTTGTTTACAGATCCCAGGAGAAGAGACCGGGGACCGTGCGACTTGCCCCTCCTAAGGTAGTGAGGCGCGAAGACGTTCCCGATGACCTCACTGAAAGGTAGACCCTGACGACAGCAGCCATCGAGGAGTTGCGCACACTCACTGTAGCAAGAGCGTGCCCATGGGACACGGCAGTCTGAGTTTCATGAGCGCATAGATCTAAAAGTAGGCCGGTCTACGATGGCATGTAATTAGAATAGCCGCTTGTAATAGACCGAGCCTCCTGGACTGAGACAGCCAAATACCTTTCCAGGCAGGCATTGTGCCGGCTGCTATGTTGTCCTGGGTGTCTTTTGCAGCGAAGTGCAACGTGCATAAATAACCGTTTAGATGTATTTGAGCTGCAGCATTGCCAGTGGGAGTGATTTCAACTTACAAACCTCACTAATTTAGATAATCCAACCTCCATTGTATGCTGGGGCGGTGGGGGTGGGCGGGATTAATTAAGCAGACGAAGGTTAACAATTAGAACATTGCCGAGGATTATTCCTTTTTTATACATCACACACTTTGATGACCCTTTACCTACAGCATAGCACAAGCTAAATCTTTGGACGCCAAGTATTATACCTCTTTTGGAACTTGTGGAACTTGTGCAATATTTTCGGTGGACATTGATTATGTTTGTTCTAAAGGTCAAAGTGGGTGTGGTGGTCTAGACCACTGCCCTGTCCTGTTGAGCTCTTGCTGACAGGCTGACATTGTCCTAACTCGGATGTGTCCCTCTTGGCTTTATTTTACATTCTAGTCTCTGTGTTGTTCTGCCGCAGGGGGCCGGCAGCTCATCTTGGGGAGATTCCCACCACCGTGATTCTGGACGCCCCTGAGGGGGATGACGCGGACATCGCCCTTGACGATGACGACAGTCAGTTTCTCATAGAAGACTCCATAAATGCTACGAAGTTACTTCGTCCACCTGATGAGGTCTTTGCTGATAACGGGGCAGTGTTGGATGAAAAACCCGAGGGTACTAACATTTACGTAGTTGTGTTTGTCTGTTTCGTGTGGAGTTATTACAACCAGAGAGTCATTAGCAAAATAACACATTTGGGCATGCAAGACACGTATGCTTCTAGCTGTGGCGTGTTAAGTGGTGACAATTGTTGTAATAGAGGTTTAAAAAGAGGAAAATTCATGTTTCTTTGTTTGGTTAAATATAGCATCAATTGTTGTAATAGAGGTTAAAAAAAGGTAGAAAATTCACGTTTCTTTGGTTAAATATAGCACCATCTGTGTTCTATTGTTGTAATATAGGTTTAAAAAAGGTAGAAAATTCAGGTTAAACACCATCTGTGTTCTATTGTTGTAATAGAGGTTAAAAAAAGGTAGAAAATTCACGTTTCTTTGGTTAAATATAGCACCATCTGTGTTCTATTGTTGTAATAGTAGTTTAAAAAAAGGTAGAAAATTCACGTTTGTTTTGTTAAATATAGCACCATCTGTGTTCTATTGTTGTAATAGAGGTTAAAAAAGGTAGAAAATTCACGTTTCTTTGTTTGGTTAAATATAGCACCATCTGTGTTCAATTGTTGTATTAGAGGTTTAAAAAGTTTAAAATTCACGTTTCTCTGGTTTCTGGTTGGTTAAATATAGCACCATCAAATAGGTAACGCCCTCCACGTGGCAAGCACCCACTGTGCTCATAATGATCTAGGATTTGGCTGGACACATAGAGGTGGCAGAAGTGGTTCATCTGGTCCCGTTTGGGCCAGACCACTTTTTGTCGCTTAATTTTGTACATGGCATGTGCAAAATGAATTATTTATTATCCGAGTCCCAATTCGATTACTTCTAGTTTCTCTAGGCCAGGTGCTAATAGGTGTTTGTGCAAGCCCTACATCAGTGCATCCACTCGAGTGAAATGTCTCGCATGGAGGAAGTGTGGAGAGATAGTGGCACGTGCTTTCCATGTCTTCCCCCTGTTAACACTACCTGGTAGTCAAGGTGAACCAGATCCTCCAATCTTCTTGGGACCATTTACTCTTCTGCTGGTCCACGCGACTAAATGGGAAGGTCCTGGATGTTGGTCATTGTTGTGTGCCAAATGCATTCAAAGATTTGAAGATAGAGAAGCACAGCCTATTCCGCTTCACTTGTAAATACACAATCACAAATCTGGCCAGCATATAAAGGCAATGAAGGTGCCCTATCCCTGGTCCTAGCCCTAGCCCTGGCTAAGCATGTAAAGGCAATGAAGGTGCCCTATCCCTGGTCCTAGCCCTAGCCCTGGCCAGCATATAAAGGCAATGAAGGTGCCCTATCCCTGGTCCTAGCCCTAGCCCTGGCTAGCATATAAAGGCAATGAAGGTGCCTATCCCTGGTCCTAGCCCTAGCCCTAGCCCTGGCTAGCATATAAAGGCAATGAAGGTGCCTATCCCTGGCCCTAGCCCCCAGCCTTGGCCAGCATATAAAGGCAAGGAAGGTGTGGCCCTAGCCCCCAGCCTTGGCCAGCATATAAAGGCAAGGAAGGTGCACTATCCCTGGCCCTAGCCCCTAGCGCATGTAAAGGCAACAACAAAGAATTTTGGGGAGAGAGTTTTAGTATTTGTAGATACCGCTTATTCAGTAGAGACGACTGAAACAAAAGTAGGCCTTACAAAATCAACTTGAAATTTATTCTCTCGATGTTTCGACAGCTAATTTCTGCACAGCAAGTTATACAGTCGAAATTACTGTTATGCACTGTACATTATAAGTTTGATAGTGACCAGACCATGTGTGGACAGAGGACCATGAATAGAGAAGACGGCCCCACGTGCACAAGACAATAGTGCCAACAAGAACACATGGACTACCAGATCTTCTACACTGTCATATTACTAGCACAGAATTTGATACAAGCATATTAGATGTTGGCTCAAGTCAAAGAACAGGATGGCTTCATTCTTTATGTCCCATGCAGACCCTTGGCCTGACCGGTCCACAATTTCACCACATCTGTTGCATTTACAGACTTGGATGGAGCAAGATTCTGGATGTTGTGGAGGACCTGGGCATTGTGGAGGACCTGGGCATTGTGGAGGACCTGGGCATTGTGGAGGACCTGGGCATTGTGGAGGATCTGGGCATTGTGGAGGACCTGGGCACTGTGGAGGACCTGGGCACTGTGGAGGACCAGGGCACTGTGGAGGACCTGGGCACTGTGGAGGACCTGGGCACTGTGGAGGACCTGGGCACTGTGGAGGACCTGGGCACTGTGGAGGACCTGGGCACTGTGGAGGACCTGGGCACTGTGGAGGACCTGGGCATTGTGGAGGACCTGGGCATTGTGCAGGACCTGGGCATTGTGGAGGACCTAGGCATTGTGCAGGACCAGAGAGAAAACGACAGAAGTGCACTTGACAGGATCTACCATCATGAACGTGAAGAGAGATGCATTCCTGTCCAACGAGAAGCACAAGCACTCTATCGTCACCTACTAGACAGAATCTTGGAACAAGATGATTGCCAAACAAAGCATGTCAGAGGTGATGCTGATGTACTTATAGCTCAGTTCAAAGGCATCAACTGCCAATACTGTGCTTGTGGGTGATGACACTGGCCTGCTGATTCTCCTTTGCTTACCATGCACCCATACTCCATGAAACTTACTTCAGGCCTGAAGCCACAGCAGGGACAAGCAAGTTACCATGGTGCTGGAATGCACAAAGAGCTTTTAGGTGCACATGTCTGTGGGAACATCCTCTTCACCCATGGCTGGTTAGCATGTGACACAACTTCAGGAGTGTTTGGCATTGCTAGAGGTGTTTCTCTGAAGCAACTTAGAAACAGGGCAGCCATTAATCTCCAGGCAGAAGTGTTAAGCAACAGGCAGGCTACAGCTGAAGAGATTGCTACAGCTGGAGAAAGCACACTGGTGAGTTTGTACATGGGAAGTCCAAAAGGAGTCACTTTTGGACCTATTGATGCAAAAATTCTTCCTCAAAATAGATTCCATCACTTCCAGTGCTCAGCCTCGGACATTGGCTCCTACATCTGTTGCAGCCCGGTACCATAGCTTCCGAGTTTACCACCAAGTGCTGGTGTGGAGAGGATTTGATCAAACACGTGTCTCATTCCAGTAATGACAACAAGGCCCTACACGGAGTCATCGGATGCTCTTGCAAGACAGGCTGCTCAACAATGAGGTGCTTCTGTTGCAAGGTAGATCTCGACTGTTCTCCTGCATGTGGAGAATGCCGGGGCATGTATGCCAATATGGTAGCTGTTGATCAGGAAGACTCTGATTAGACAGAATGGTATGGTGTCCAGAGCAGTGCTGTTTGACTGTTTGTCCAAATGCTCTATGTGTATATAATATCAATATTTTATCTGAGGATAAATGATTACAAATCTTATGTGTCAAAAGTGGGGTAGCATATTGTACACAGACAAATGTTATGCATTGAAAATGTGGTAAAATGTCTAAGTCTCGTGGTTAGTTATTGGCAGTGATCCTCATTAGTCATAAATTGGTCACAAATTTAATTTATGAGCACAGTATTGATCAAAGTTTTTTCTTGTGTGAGAGGGTTTGCCTCCAAAGCCTAATCAACCTTTAAAACAAGTCATTCCAGGAATTTGGGCAGCTATTTGGATTTATGCAGTGCCCATGTAAATTTTTATAACTTCTAAACGGTTCCCTGTGCTCAGGAAATACTTGTTTAGTACTTATTATATGGCCATTTAGTGTGCTACTAGTACTTGCCATTAGTACTTTTTATATGGCCATTAGTACTTATTATATGGTTGTTATATGGCATTAGTACTTATTATATGGTTGTTATATGGCTTATTATATGGTTTTTATAATGGCTTATTATATGGTTGTTATATGGCATTAGTGCTTATTATATGGCCATTAGTGCTTATTATATGGTTGTTATATGGCATTAGTACTTATTATATGGTTGTTATATGGCTTATTATATGGTTTTTATAATGGCTTATTGTATGGTTGTTATATGGCCATTAGTGCTTATTATATGGTTGTTATATGGCATTAGTGCTTATTATTATATGGCTATTGGTACTTGTTATATGGCCATTAGTATTATGTGGCTATTGGGGATATGGCCTATTATATGACTATTAGTATGTACATTAGTACGTATTATATGGCCATTAGTACTTATTAAATAGATTAGTACTTATTATATTCTTATTATATGGCCATTAGTACTTTTATATGGCTATTAGATGGTTATTAGTACTTATTGTATGGCCATTTATATGTACTTATTATATGGCCATTATATGACAAGTACTTATTATATGGCCAAAATTGTTGTCTTCGGGAAATTCTGGCAGCCATATTGGGTTTATGAGACCTCTCTAAAATGCATTGTGAAAGAAAAGATTCTGTTGCAATCTTGTGGTGGGTTAGACTCCAAAGATTGGCTGGACGAATGGTCTCGGTACCAGGAGAGCAGTGTAGCTCGCTTTTCCCACCTATTAATCATCAGCCACAACCTCTTCTGACCTTCTCCATCATATCCTTCCATCACTATTCTCAACTTCACCGTGTTCCATGTCAATGTTGCAGTAGAATCTTGATCAGAAGGCTTTGATGCTCCTCCTCCTCTGGGTCAAACAGCACGTCCTGGTCCTCTGGGTCAAACAGCACGTCCTGGTCCT
The DNA here is from genome assembly GCA_028752905.1 of Cladorhizidae sp. MBARI D1340-BT2. Classification (NCBI taxonomy): domain Eukaryota; kingdom Metazoa; phylum Porifera; class Demospongiae; order Poecilosclerida; family Cladorhizidae; species Cladorhizidae sp. MBARI D1340-BT2. The sequence goes on from JAQNBH010000007.1 coordinate 9,729,799, forward strand.
CTGGGTCAAACAGCACGTCCTGGTCCTCTGGGTCAAACAGCACGTCCTGGGATCACCCTAAGGTATCTGCCACTGCAGATAATGCTCTAGATGCTGCCCCAGTTGGTACTTCCAGGGAAAGTCTTCTGGCTGCCAAGGAGTCTGGTGCCTTGCTGAGTGCTATCCCTATTTCCTCCCTCGGTCTCCATTTAGATGATCACATGGTCAGAGTTCCTGTGGGGTTAATATTGGGAGTTTCCTTGTGTAGGCTGCGTCTGTGTTTCGGAAGTTGATGGTTTGACTACTCATAGCTTCAGTAACTGTTCGAGTGAGGGATGTCACCACCGACATGCGGAAGTTAATGACATCATACACAAGGCATTGTCCTCTGCCAATGTTTCCTCGCATTTGGAACCCTCTGGGCTCAGCAGAACAGATGGAAAGAGACGCGACAGTGTGACGACGATGATTCCATGGAAGAAGAATGGCCATCTGCTAGCATGGGATGCGACTTGTCCTGACACCTATGCACTCTCCTATCGGTCTCTCTCAACTAGCAGTGTAGTAGCTGCACTGGCAGCGGTGGGGAAGGCAGACAAGTATTCCAACTTGGACTCAAGCCACGTACGTGTTCACTCCAGTGGCCATGTCGTGTGAGACTTGTGACAGGAGAGGAGCAAGCACACCCTCCCCCTATAGAGTGGCGGTGCGGAGAGGGAACTCCGCCTCTGTCCTGGGACATGGTGATTTTTTATTATCTTATTTATTTATTTATTTATTATTTATTTATTTATTTGTATTTATTTATTTATTTACAATAATTAAGGTTATTACTACCAACTAGTTAACTGTTTGTAATTTCGTTTATTACTTTGTATAATAGTAATAACAATGACCTTGTAATTTGCAAGTAATTGTTAAGTAACTAATAATGAAAACAGTTACAGAACCTTTGGCACCTTTCAATAATCATCTACCAGAGCTGCTAGCTCTTCTTGCAAATGCTCCCAGCTCTTATCTGTAAGTAATCTGTTAGGCAGCACATAAATTATAATCTAAATCAGATATCGTCATAATGAAACAGTATCACGATCCAGCCACTCTACTCCAGCTTGCTTCAGCTGCTGCTGTATAGTAATTATGAGGAACTAGTTTTTTGGTTTCATTATAAATTTAAAAAATATTTAAATGGGTCATAATGTTTATTATCGTCATTATCACCATTGCTGGGATGGAAGGATGCCGTTGTTCACTGGTTATTGGCATGAAATTGGAAAGTGCTTCTCTGCCCACCAGTAAGCACTGCGTAGTGACCTCTCCCAGCACTGCCTAGTGACCTCTCCCAGCAGCCTAGTGACCTCTCCCAGCAGCCTAGTGACCTCTCCCAGTAGCCTAGTGACCTCTCCCAGCAGCCTAGTGACCTCTCCCAGCAGCCTAGTGACCTCTCCCAGCAGCCTAGTGACCTCTCCCAGCAGCCTAGTGACCTCTCCCAGCAGCCTAGTGACCTCTCTCTTAGTGTACTTCCCATGTTCAGGGGAATCAGCTTTCCCAAATACTCTTAACAAAGCCCACCTCTCTCAGCCATATTTCGCATGCACGATTCCATTTCACAGCCAGCCAACAGTCCGCAGGGCATCCTATTGTGCAACCTTACACAAGTTGGCCATCTGGAAGGAACATATATGTACACTTCTCACATCTAGATAGAGCATAATAAGAGAGCCTTGGCACGGTGCTTCAGATAGACATACTGCATTTTCTAGAATGGCTTGGAATTTTAGTAAAAGGTTATGGGATAACTCCTTTATTATTATTATATTTGAAACTTCTCTGGACTGGCTGTACCACACATATCGGTCCTAGGGCTTGGACAAGGGCTAGGACTTGGACAAGGGATGTGGATTGGACAAGGACTAGGGCTTGGACAAGGGCTTGGACAAAGGCTGTGGATTGGACAAGCACTGTGGCTTGGCTAGACCTAGGATTAGGTCTTGGTTTGGCTATGGTTAGGTTTAGTCTTATGGCTAGGGCTAGACGGCTAGACTAGCTCTATCATCTGTAGGTGGTATAGCATTTGGTAAAGGGTCTCACTCTGTGAGATTAGCCCTAGCCTTAGACCTAGCCCTAGATATAGCCCTAGGCCTATCCTAGCTAGCGTTAGCACTGTCCTGGCCCTAGACATAATGCTGAAAGTGCACTTTCATGATTCTGATGTGAAGGTAAAAACTGCAGCCTGTCCTCTAGGAGACCTTAGGAGATAATATGAAAGAAAGCTGACCACACAAGCAGCTATAAACATTAGAACAGGTCTTCCAAGAGGTCTCCCAGTCATCTTCCTTGCTGCTCAGAGGTCTCCCAGTCATCTTCCTTGCTGCTCAGAGGCCTCCCAGTCATCTTCCTTGCTGCTCACTCAGAGGCCTCCCAGTCATCTTCCTCACTGCTCACTCAGAGGTCTCCCAGTCATCTTCCTTGCTGCTCACTCAGAGGCCTCCCAGTCATCTTCCTTGCTACTCACTCAGAGGCCTCCCAGTCATCTTCCTTGCTGCTCACTCAGAGGTCTCCCAATCATCTTCCTCACTGCTCACTCAGAGGTCTCCCAGTCATCTTCCTTGCTGCTCACTCAGAGGCCTCCCAATCATCTTCCTTGCTGCTCACTCAGAGGCCTCCCAGTCATCTTCCTTGCTGCTCACTCAGAGGCCTCCCAGTCATCTTCCTTGCTGCTCACTCAGAGGCCTCCCAGTCATCTTCCTTGCTGCTCACTCAGAGGTCTCCCAGTCATCTTCCTTGCTGCTCACTCAGAGGTCTCCCAGTCATATTCCTTGCTGCTCACTCAGAGGCCTCCCAGTCATCTTCCTCACTGCTCACTCAGAGGTCTCCCAGTCATCTTCCTTGCTGCCCACTCAGAGGTCTCCCAGTCATCTTCCTCACTGCTCACTCAGAGGTCTCCCAGTCATCTTCCTTGCTACTCACTCAGAGGTCTCCCAGTCATCTTCCTCGCTGCTCACCTCCCAGTCATCTTCCTTGCCGCTTACTCAGAGGCCTCCCAGTCATCTTCCTCACTGCTCACTCAGAGGTCTCCCAGTCATCTTCCTTGCTACTCACTCAGAGGCCTCCCAGTCATCTTCCTTGCTGCTCACTCAGAGGCCTCCCAGTCATCTTCCTTGCTGCTCACTCAGAGGCCTCCGAGTCATCTTCCTTGCTGCTCACTCAGAGGCCTCCCAGTCATCTTCCTTGCTGCTCACTCAGAGACCTTCCAGTCATCTTCCTTGCAGAGGTCTCCCAGTCATCTTCCTTGCTATTCACCCAGGTCAAAGTATGCGTACACAACAGAATATGGCACTCGATGCTACAGCATTAAATGTTCAATGTTTCCATTCCCTTCAGTTTCAGTTTTCCAACATTCAGGAATGGAATCATGACAAGCGTCACTTTATTCCTTTGTTGTGTTTGTCATTAAATATATTCACTGTAATGCTTGATAGTTGAAAGGCAATGGGAATGATCTCCAATTATCCATCATTGAAGACTAATTATATAAGATAATACGCTAATGGGGTACTGACTTAAATTGTATTGTAAAGGATTAGTGCCATGTTTTTAAGGTAGAATTGTCGACCATGTCATCTCACACTGTGTGCATGTGTGTATGAGCAATGCTGCAACTTTTTAAGCTCAAAGTTGTTGAATTTGTAGAGAAGTCTTGGGACTAGAGGAGTTGAGACAGAGTAAGAGAAAAGCTAGGTGAGGCTGGAGATCCAGTTGACATGCTACCAAAATCGGCCAGATCACATCGAGTTGAGGTCAGAGTACTCTAGCTCCTACTTGCCGGTAGGTAGGCGCTTTATTTAGTGTGCGACTTCAGCTCCAGCAATGCAACATGTTTAAACACTGTTACTGTTAACATCATTTGAATTGGCAATAATAAACACAAAACAGCTAGTGACTCTTCTAATTGTCCAAAGATATGCATTCTGCTATTATTATTAAGTTGAATAAATTCATTTGTGATCTTAACTAAATGAATAGCGTCAGTTTTAGTATCTTCTTCTCTCCCCCCCCCCCCCCCCCAATTGGAAAAACATATCTACACCCCTTCAACTACAGAACATTAAATTATAATGAAGGCTAACTTTGTGGGAGGGAGGGGGGAGCAACTTATACTCTGGCAAATATAATATTCTATATTGTCGAAGCATCTGACTGACTGTCTGTCTATAGTACATGTTTGCCCACTATGCACACAAATGGAAGGCAGGATACACACAAAACTTCACCTATGGAACTGGATGGAGGCCAGGATTTCCACCCAAAAGTTTGGTCCATGTCCGAACTGGAAACTGCCATCGAACAGCATGTCACTTGGCATTGTCAGCCAGTCGGCCAATATGTTTGAGGTTAACCTGGGCTTGCATCTTTCATGTCCATAGCAATACCACACGAGTAATGCAAAATGCGGCGTTATCAACGAATTACACCGGCTATGTTAGAGCTCACCTAATGCAAGCAGTTTGCTAGTGGGACTGCCTTTAGCCCTACTCTATTTTTTTTAAACACCGCAGTAGCTGGAATGGCAAGATTTACAGAGGGATACGTTGTTTTGAACTGGTCCGACAATTTTTTTATATTTGCCATAAAAGGGGTTTGGGAGAGTAACGTTGGGGGTCAACACCTAGTGGAGGTGGTGTTGGGGGACGGGGGGGGGGGGGAGGTGTGGTGGATCACATCCCTTATTCTTATTTGTAGTCCTCTGCTGCTAGATATTTTAAATTTTCCCGGACAATGCCGGGTACCTCTACTAGTACTATATATATATATATATCTAAACTTCCAGTTGAATTTAGGAGCTCAAGGGATACAAAATAGTTGTACTCAAGGGAGAATTCCACTTCTGTGAGTTGCACAACCCAGCAGTTATGCCACCTTGTATTACATGCAGGTGCTCTCACTAAGAACATCGTTGCCATGAAGGAGCACTTAGAAGGAGATTTGGAGAAGGAGACCAGCCAGGTCCATGTCTACCCAGTCATCACGGAGGCGCAGAGACGCAAGGAGAGAGAGCTCGTCATGGCAGAGGTTGGATGATGTACTAGTTTCCAGTATTGTTGTGCTTAACACTCAATGTTGTTGTTGTTGTTGTTATTGTTGTCTTGTTCCTGCTGCTGTTGTTGACACTTTTGTTGGTATTTTTGTTGCTGTTGATGGCCTGCACTGGTTGTGTTTCCACCGGCAGATTGAGAGGTTGCAGAGTAGCATCCAGGTGCTTTGTAAGAGTGCAAATCCTCTGGGGAAGATCATGGATTACGTGCAGGTGGGTGGGAAGATAGGAGTAATCAGAGTGTTCAAAAACTACCTGGTGGTTATTTTGTTGTCTATCTAGGAAGACATGGAGAGTATGCAGAAAGAGTTGGAAATGTGGCAAGCAGAGAATGTGAGAGATATGGACTGTCTGCATAGAGAGGAAAGGTTTGTCAATTAAATGTGTTGGGCTCTGAAAAATAAGGGCTTACTTTCACAGAAGAATCAAATTTCAAGGGACACCTATTCCCAGAGTTTCAATCGGCTCTTGAATACATTCAGGACAATTTTTTTAATTTAAAAATATATTTTGAAGTATGAAATCCTGAAGGCAATGGCTGGCATTGTAGATACTGTAAAGGATGACTGGAGTCACAGTTATGAATTATGAATTTAGTTATCTGTGTTGCACTTTCCCTGTGATGTGTTTGATTGGCTGCAGCATTACGGAGCGAGAGTTGCAACCACTAAGTGCACTGCTGGAAGAAATCGATGCAAAGATCAGAGAACAGGTAATATATGAGGCGTGAACCGATTAACAATACTTTCCCCTTTCGGTACTGGTAATGGGACTCTAGGCTTAGGCAATAGATCAGATCTGGCTGAGACCAGGGCTAAAGTTAGACCTAGGAATAGGACCAGGACCAGTTATGGCTAGGGCTATAGGGCCAGGCCCAGCTGACTAAAGGCTGGTTCACGGTCGCATTTATGAGCAACACAACACAATGTGCTGTGTCGATTTAGTGATACTCTATGAACATGGAAATGCATCACATTATGTTACATTGCTTGAATAGTATTCAAGAAGCAATCGCAATGCGTCACCTTAGTGTGCTTTGTTTGGGATTTCATCGTATCATGGATGACGAAAGCTTGACCAGGTCCAGGGCTTCTTTACTTGAACATTGGCTGTCAATTTCACCATCACCTGCTTCAACTTCAACATCATTGCTTCAACTTCATTGCTTCAACTTCAACATCCATTGCTTCAACTTCATTGCTTCAACTTCAACATCCATTGCTTCAACTTCATTGCTTCAACTTCAACATCCATTGCTTCAACTTCAACATCCATTGCTTCAACTTCATTGCTTCAACTTCAACATCCATTGCTTCAACTTCATTGCTTCAACTTCAACATCCATTGCTTCAACTTCATTGCTTCAACTTCAACATCATTGCTTCAACTTCATTGCTTCAACTTCAACATCCATTGCTTCAACTTCATTGCTTCAACTTCAACATCCATTGTTTCAACTTCAACATCAATGCTTCAACTTTAACATCCGTTGCTTCAGCTTCAACATCCATTGCTTCCATTGCTTCAACTTCAACATCATTGCTTCAACTTCAACATCCATTGCTTCAACTTCAACATTCATTGCTTCAACTTCAACATCCATTTCTAGAAAGTGCACTCTATTTAGAATAATGGGAGCACTGACGTCAATAAATTAAAGGTTGGAGTTCATAACATGAGGTGAAGGTTCAATTTCAACATTGTGAAAGGCTCAAAGTGATGCGACGCAACGAATACATCAAAATTGCGATATGGCATATTGTGAATCAGCCTTAAGGCTTGCTTAACTCTGTAGCCATTAGCTACTTCCCTCTCTATTGTGGTGGTCTGCATGGCCTAGCTACAGTGGAAATGCTACACAGGCAAGGGTGTCGACTCTGTTTGCTTATTATTGTTGTTGTTGTTGTAGTTGGTTTGTTTTTCCTTCCAATGGTACTTTCGTGTGTGCCAATGCAATGCAATAGACACTTCCATAGCTAGTAAGCTGTCTATTTTTCCTCCCTGGATGGCTATGGTATTCAAGCACTCTTTTGGTGGTGTATATATAGTATAGAAAAAGTAAAGGCCCCTTTTGTATTGAATAATCATTTTTGAATTATTGATATTATCAAGTCAAAGAAGACAAAGTTACCTACAGAATGGAACTTGAATCAGCTCTCAAATTCATCCCAAAACCGAATATATGTCGACCTGAAGGCAGAGGCTAAGCTCTATGACTTTATCAACCAAAAAAATTACCAGATTCCAATGCTCTTGACGACCGTCTTTCCAAACTCCACTTGTCCAAACATGCAACAACACCAAAAGCACATGCAAGAGCCATGACTCTTAGTAATGCACACTGTAGAGTTGGCTAAATATTGTCGGTACCCGATGTCATACTTCATGATAGTCGGGCAACAGATATTTGAACTGTTAACCACACTAAATTAAAAGATTAATCCCTAATTAAATTCAGTAGCTAGATCGTTGCTGTACTATATAGACCGTGAACAACATTGCTCTATTTAAACAAAAAAAAAATTTTAAAACCTAAAATGCAGGCACTCTCTAATAATCAGTTGATACTGGTCCAAATAGTGTCTTCAAGTTGAGATTGCATCATTTGTTACACTTTGTGGTTATTTATTTCTGATTGCAGAAGGACATGATCAGTGCTACAAAGTCCAACATACTCAGGAATGATGTCAAGACACAGCAAATGCTTCACACTCTCACTTTTGGCTCTAGCTGATGTGAAATACTTTGTGTGACTAGTTTTGGGTGCTCCACTCTCACCTTTGGCTCGAGATGATGTGAAATATTCTGTAAATACTAATGGAAACACAATCTGCTATCATCTTCCTTTTATCAATAATGTACTTGTATGGATTTTATATTATCTGGATTCTTCCTTTACCCTGATTCTGTGTACCTATCTATGCATCTTTCTTAGGCCAAAGTAACGGCCAATTCAATTCAATTCTCATGTGTGAGCCCCAATTGGGATTCAAAATTGTGACCTGGCAATAATCGATCAACACTGTTGCATGAGGTATTAAATCCACAGGACAAATCACCAATTTTTAAGTGGGTAACAAAGGTTGAATAGTCTTGGCCTGCAGAGTGATGGCCAAGAAGGAGGCCGAGAGGAATGCTTTCATCACGTTTGGGACAAACCATCGTCAACTACACGCACTCAGAATTGATGTCCATTATGCACCATGGTCTCACTTCCTCCCACATCCTATCTAGAAGTCGAATAGGAAGTGACTCCTCTTGAGGTTCGCGCAGTGGGGTTTGGGAATTTTGTTGCAACTGTCATCCCATTCCAGTAATTATAAGTTGGCTTGAATTTCAGGGGGGGGGGGGGGGGCTTGGAGGTACAATACGCATGCGCAAGTAAAAATTATAAATAAATAAATCTTGTCAATTTCCTGCTCATTTTTTAAAATTGTGTTGCTGCTGTTTGCCATAATTCTTGAATTGCGGAAGTCCCCAGCTCCAGTAAACTTGTGACCTTCAGCTAGTGGGAAAGTCTGGCTGTTTTCGCGTGGGAAAATGTTTATTCATATGCTGAGGAGGACGCCGTGGGCATTGTCCAAGCAAGCTTATCCCAACCTTGCTACCCTCTCTCTGGGTGGTTTACACTTTGGCAGAGTCTCTCCGGGAGCTATAGTTCCTGAGTGCCATTTAGCCACATCCACTTTCACTACTACTGCTAATACTACTAAGAAGATTTACGGTTCCAGCTGCTGCGATCGACAATGCACTGGGGGTGGAGCCAACAAGCTGGTAGGTTATATCATTCTCCTTTTAGACATGCAGAGATGCGCAAGTGGCATGTTTCACTGCCAATCTCCACCTAAGCTTCCACTTAGTCTTGCATAGCTGACTTTACTTTTTGGGAGGAAGGAAACGGTCTTTGGTTGCCATGTGTCCTTCCCAGTGCAGCCATCATAGCATTTGTGGTCACATACAGTAGCTTAAATCTTGGCTACCTGGTGTGGCAGACCTTTCCCTCCTGCACAGAGGTAAAGGGTTGACAAAGTGAAACTCCACTTTCAACCTATAATAATTTTGTACACTGACCGACTTCGCTTTTCCCAGATGTCTAGCTGCATCCAGTTCTGGTTGATACCCTTTCACATACTGTAGCATGTTTTAAAACATTGCATGTGCAGGCTTCCACTTGTTGCTGTGTTATTCCAATTGCTGCACTCGTGTATGCATAGAGGGTTCTGTTTGCATTTTATATGCAGAAAGAGGAACAGTAACGTCTTGGGTGTTCTCGGTGCCCAGCACTATGGGTTCCTAGTTTGGTATGGACTAGGTGCTCTCAGGTACCCAGTCCTAGTGGGTTCCTAGTTCTTGGGCGTATCCAGGTACCCAGTCTGAGTGGGTTCCTAGTTCTTGGGTATGGATTAGGGTGCTCTCAGGTGCCCAGTCCTAGTGGGCTCCTAGTTCTTGGGTATGGATTAGGGTGCTCTCAGGTGCCCAGTCCTAGTGGGCTCCTAGTTCTTGGGTATGGATTAGGGTGCTCTCAGGTGCCCAGTCCTAGTGGGTTCCTAGTTCTTGGGTATGGATTAGGCTGCTCTCAGGTGCCCAGTCCTAGTGGGCTCCTAGTTCTTGGGTATGGATTAGGGTGCTCTCAGGTGCCCAGTCCTAGTGGGTTCCTAGTTCTTGGGTATGGATTAGGCTGCTAGTCCTAGTGGGCTCCTAGTTCTTGGGTATGGATTAGGGTGCTCCCAGGTGCCCAGTCCTAGTGGGCTCCTAGTTCTTGGGTATGGATTAGGCTGCTCTCAGGTGCCCAGTCCTAGTGGGCTCCTAGTTCTTGGGTATGGATTAGGATGCTCTCAGGTGCCCAGTCCTAGTGGGCTCCTAGTTCTTGGGTATGGATTAGGATGCTCTCAGGTGCCCAGTCCTAGTGGGCTCCTAGTTCTTGGGTATGGCTCTCAGGTGCCCAGTCCTAGTGGGCTCCTAGTTCTTGGGTATGGATTAGGGTGCTCTCAGGTGCCCAGTCCTAGTGGGTTCCTAGTTCTTGGGTATGGATTAGGATGCTCTCAGGTGCCCAGTCCTAGTGGGCTCCTAGTTCTTGGGTATGGATTAGGCTGCTCTCAGGTGCCCAGTCCTAGTTCTTGGGTATGGATTAGGGTGCTCTCAGGTGCCCAGTCCTAGTGGGCTCCTAGTTCTTGGGTATGGATTAGGGTGCTCTCAGGTTCCCAGTCCTAGTGGGTTCCTAGTTCTTGGGTATGGATTAGGCTGCTCTCAAGTGCCCAGTCCTAGTGGGCTCCTAGTTCTTGGGTATGGATTAGGGTGCTCTCAGATGCCCAGTCCTAGTGGGTTCCTAGTTCTTGGGTATGGATTAGGGTGCTCTCAGGTGCCCAGTCCTAGTGGGCTCCTAGTTCTTGGGTATGGATTAGGGTGCTCTCAGGTGCCCAGTCCTAGTGGGCTCCTAGTTCTTGGGTATGGATTAGGGTGATCTCAGGTGCCCAGTCCTAGTGGGCTCCTAGTTCTTGGGTATGGATTAGGCTGCTCTCAGGTGCCCAGTCCTAGTGGGCTCCTAGTTCTTGGGTATGGATTAGGATGCTCTCAGGTGCCCAGTCCTAGTGGGCTCCTAGTTCTTGGGTATGGATTAGGCTGCTCTCAGGTGCCCAGTCCTAGTGGGCTCCTAGTTCTTGGGTATGGATTAGGATGCTCTCAGGTGCCCAGTCCTAGTGGGCTCCTAGTTCTTGGGTATGGCTCTCAGGTGCCCAGTCCTAGTGGGCTCCTAGTTCTTGGGTATGGATTAGGGTGCTCTCAGGTGCCCAGTCCTAGTGGGTTCCTAGTTCTTGGGTATGGATTAGGATGCTCTCAGGTGCCCAGTCCTAGTGGGCTCCTAGTTCTTGGGTATGGATTAGGCTGCTCTCAGGTGCCCAGTCCTAGTTCTTGGGTATGGATTAGGGTGCTCTCAGGTGCCCAGTCCTAGTGGGCTCCTAGTTCTTGGGTATGGATTAGGGTGCTCTCAGGTGCCCAGTCCTAGTGGGTTCCTAGTGCTTGGGTATGGATTAGGCTGCTCTCAAGTGCCCAGTCCTAGTGGGCTCCTAGTTCTTGGGTATGGATTAGGGTGCTCTCAGATGCCCAGTCCTAGTGGGTTCCTAGTTCTTGGGTATGGATTAGGGTGCTCTCAGGTGCCCAGTCCTAGTGGGCTCCTAGTTCTTGGGTATGGATTAGGGTGCTCTCAGGTGCCCAGTCCTAGTGGGCTCCTAGTTCTTGGGTATGGATTAGGGTGATCTCAGGTGCCCAGTCCTAGTGGGCTCCTAGTTCTTGGGTATGGATTAGGGTGCTCTCAGGTGCCCAGTCCTAGTGGGTTCCTAGTTCTTGGGTATGGATTAGGCTGCTCTCAGGTGCCCAGTCCTAGTGGGCTCCTAGTTCTTGGGTATGGATTAGGGTGCTCTCAGGTGCCCAGTCCTAGTGGGTTCCTAGTTCTTGGGTATGGATTAGGCTGCTAGTCCTAGTGGGCTCCTAGTTCTTGGGTATGGATTAGGGTGCTCCCAGGTGCCCAGTCCTAGTGGGCTCCTAGTTCTTGGGTATGGATTAGGCTGCTCTCAGGTGCCCAGTCCTAGTGGGCTCCTAGTTCTTGGGTATGGATTAGGATGCTCTCAGGTGCCCAGTCCTAGTGGGCTCCTAGTTCTTGGGTATGGATTAGGATGCTCTCAGGTGCCCAGTCCTAGTGGGCTCCTAGTTCTTGGGTATGGCTCTCAGGTGCCCAGTCCTAGTGGGCTCCTAGTTCTTGGGTATGGATTAGGGTGCTCTCAGGTGCCCAGTCCTAGTGGGTTCCTAGTTCTTGGGTATGGATTAGGATGCTCTCAGGTGCCCAGTCCTAGTGGGCTCCTAGTTCTTGGGTATGGATTAGGCTGCTCTCAGGTGCCCAGTCCTAGTTCTTGGGTATGGATTAGGGTGCTCTCAGGTGCCCAGTCCTAGTGGGCTCCTAGTTCTTGGGTATGGATTAGGGTGCTCTCAGGTTCCCAGTCCTAGTGGGTTCCTAGTTCTTGGGTATGGATTAGGCTGCTCTCAAGTGCCCAGTCCTAGTGGGCTCCTAGTTCTTGGGTATGGATTAGGGTGCTCTCAGATGCCCAGTCCTAGTGGGTTCCTAGTTCTTGGGTATGGATTAGGGTGCTCTCAGGTGCCCAGTCCTAGTGGGCTCCTAGTTCTTGGGTATGGATTAGGGTGCTCTCAGGTGCCCAGTCCTAGTGGGCTCCTAGTTCTTGGGTATGGATTAGGGTGATCTCAGGTGCCCAGTCCTAGTGGGCTCCTAGTTCTTGGGTATGGATTAGGCTGCTCTCAGGTGCCCAGTCCTAGTGGGCTCCTAGTTCTTGGGTATGGATTAGGATGCTCTCAGGTGCCCAGTCCTAGTGGGCTCCTAGTTCTTGGGTATGGATTAGGCTGCTCTCAGGTGCCCAGTCCTAGTGGGCTCCTAGTTCTTGGGTATGGATTAGGATGCTCTCAGGTGCCCAGTCCTAGTGGGCTCCTAGTTCTTGGGTATGGCTCTCAGGTGCCCAGTCCTAGTGGGCTCCTAGTTCTTGGGTATGGATTAGGGTGCTCTCAGGTGCCCAGTCCTAGTGGGTTCCTAGTTCTTGGGTATGGATTAGGATGCTCTCAGGTGCCCAGTCCTAGTGGGCTCCTAGTTCTTGGGTATGGATTAGGCTGCTCTCAGGTGCCCAGTCCTAGTTCTTGGGTATGGATTAGGGTGCTCTCAGGTGCCCAGTCCTAGTGGGCTCCTAGTTCTTGGGTATGGATTAGGGTGCTCTCAGGTGCCCAGTCCTAGTGGGTTCCTAGTGCTTGGGTATGGATTAGGCTGCTCTCAAGTGCCCAGTCCTAGTGGGCTCCTAGTTCTTGGGTATGGATTAGGGTGCTCTCAGATGCCCAGTCCTAGTGGGTTCCTAGTTCTTGGGTATGGATTAGGGTGCTCTCAGGTGCCCAGTCCTAGTGGGCTCCTAGTTCTTGGGTATGGATTAGGGTGCTCTCAGGTGCCCAGTCCTAGTGGGCTCCTAGTTCTTGGGTATGGATTAGGGTGATCTCAGGTGCCCAGTCCTAGTGGGCTCCTAGTTCTTGGGTATGGATTAGGGTGCTCTCAGGTGCCCAGTCCTAGTGGGTTCCTAGTTCTTGGGTATGGATTAGGCTGCTCTCAGGTGCCCAGTCCTAGTGGGCTCCTAGTTCTTGGGTATGGATTAGGGTGCTCTCAGGTGCCCAGTCCTAGTGGGTTCCTAGTTCTTGGGTATGGATTAGGCTGCTAGTCCTAGTGGGCTCCTAGTTCTTGGGTATGGATTAGGGTGCTCCCAGGTGCCCAGTCCTAGTGGGCTCCTAGTTCTTGGGTATGGATTAGGCTGCTCTCAGGTGCCCAGTCCTAGTGGGCTCCTAGTTCTTGGGTATGGATTAGGATGCTCTCAGGTGCCCAGTCCTAGTGGGCTCCTAGTTCTTGGGTATGGATTAGGATGCTCTCAGGTGCCCAGTCCTAGTGGGCTCCTAGTTCTTGGGTATGGCTCTCAGGTGCCCAGTCCTAGTGGGCTCCTAGTTCTTGGGTATGGATTAGGGTGCTCTCAGGTGCCCAGTCCTAGTGGGTTCCTAGTTCTTGGGTATGGATTAGGATGCTCTCAGGTGCCCAGTCCTAGTGGGCTCCTAGTTCTTGGGTATGGATTAGGCTGCTCTCAGGTGCCCAGTCCTAGTTCTTGGGTATGGATTAGGGTGCTCTCAGGTGCCCAGTCCTAGTGGGCTCCTAGTTCTTGGGTATGGATTAGGGTGCTCTCAGGTTCCCAGTCCTAGTGGGTTCCTAGTTCTTGGGTATGGATTAGGCTGCTCTCAAGTGCCCAGTCCTAGTGGGCTCCTAGTTCTTGGGTATGGATTAGGGTGCTCTCAGATGCCCAGTCCTAGTGGGTTCCTAGTTCTTGGGTATGGATTAGGGTGCTCTCAGGTGCCCAGTCCTAGTGGGCTCCTAGTTCTTGGGTATGGATTAGGGTGCTCTCAGGTGCCCAGTCCTAGTGGGCTCCTAGTTCTTGGGTATGGATTAGGGTGATCTCAGGTGCCCAGTCCTAGTGGGCTCCTAGTTCTTGGGTATGGATTAGGCTGCTCTCAGGTGCCCAGTCCTAGTGGGCTCCTAGTTCTTGGGTATGGATTAGGATGCTCTCAGGTGCCCAGTCCTAGTGGGCTCCTAGTTCTTGGGTATGGATTAGGCTGCTCTCAGGTGCCCAGTCCTAGTGGGCTCCTAGTTCTTGGGTATGGATTAGGATGCTCTCAGGTGCCCAGTCCTAGTGGGCTCCTAGTTCTTGGGTATGGCTCTCAGGTGCCCAGTCCTAGTGGGCTCCTAGTTCTTGGGTATGGATTAGGGTGCTCTCAGGTGCCCAGTCCTAGTGGGTTCCTAGTTCTTGGGTATGGATTAGGATGCTCTCAGGTGCCCAGTCCTAGTGGGCTCCTAGTTCTTGGGTATGGATTAGGCTGCTCTCAGGTGCCCAGTCCTAGTTCTTGGGTATGGATTAGGGTGCTCTCAGGTGCCCAGTCCTAGTGGGCTCCTAGTTCTTGGGTATGGATTAGGGTGCTCTCAGGTGCCCAGTCCTAGTGGGTTCCTAGTGCTTGGGTATGGATTAGGCTGCTCTCAAGTGCCCAGTCCTAGTGGGCTCCTAGTTCTTGGGTATGGATTAGGGTGCTCTCAGATGCCCAGTCCTAGTGGGTTCCTAGTTCTTGGGTATGGATTAGGGTGCTCTCAGGTGCCCAGTCCTAGTGGGCTCCTAGTTCTTGGGTATGGATTAGGGTGCTCTCAGGTGCCCAGTCCTAGTGGGCTCCTAGTTCTTGGGTATGGATTAGGGTGATCTCAGGTGCCCAGTCCTAGTGGGCTCCTAGTTCTTGGGTATGGATTAGGGTGCTCTCAGGTGCCCAGTCCTAGTGGGCTCCTAGTTCTTGGGTATGGATTAGGGTGCTCTCAGGTGCCCAGTCCTAGTGGGCTCCTAGTTCTTGGGTATGGATTAGGGTGATCTCAGGTGCCCAGTCCTAGTGGGCTCCTAGTTCTTGTGTATGGATTAGGGTGCTCTCAGGTGCCCAGTCCTAGTGGGCTCCTAGTTCTTGGGTATGGATTAGGCTGCTCTCAGGTGCCCAGTCCTAGTGGGTTCCTAGTTCTTGGGTATGGATTAGGGTGCTCTCACGTGCCCAGTCCTAGTGGGTTCCTAGTTCTTGGGTGTGGATTAGGCTGCTCTCAAGTGCCCAGTCCTAGTGGGCTCTTGGGTGTGGATTTGGGTGCTCCACGTGCAGAATGCTGATGCAATGTCAGAGGAAAGTCCAGGATGTTACTCAGATGATGCATTATCTCAAATATGTCTGTTTACAGCATATCAGTAGGCATATCCTGTGTATTGTCTGATATCACTGCTACTGACTTGTCAGTGCACTAGTTGCTTGCCAATGAGATAGCAGTCTTCTAGGCATGTTGTTGAGGTTGGATGTAAAAATGACACTTCTTTGCAATTCAGCTATAGATAGCCCCCCCCCATCCTCCACCCAAAGGAAATGGAAGGTAAAGGATTGGCTACTCACAACTTGACTCACATACTCTTCAGGAAGTGTGATCATCATTTTATGTGAGTGCTGTCATGATTGGAGTGGTGGTTACAAATTGAGTCAGTTCCTAATCATTACCCTCAACCACTTACTCAGACCACAGCTCATCGGCAGACTGAGTAGGCAGTCATAAAAGTAGTGGAGGTTATCATGGCCTAAGCACAGCTCCAGAAAGCATCCCTCAACCACTTAACTCAGACCACAGCTCATCACCAAGTGTATGCCACATCAGTTACCCCCACTAGGCAGTCATAAAAGTAGTGGAGGTTACAATGGTTCCTAATCTTACAGCTCCAGCATCCCTCAACCACTTAACTCAGACCACAGCTCAACATCAGCAAGTGTGCCACCCTAAAAGCACAGATGTGATGCATCAGCTCTAGCCATTGGTGTGCCTGCTATGAAGAACTCCCCTCCTTTCCATGCCTCATACGCAGTGATCCCCCCCCTTCCCTCATACTTCGTACATGTCCGGCGTTGTGGTCGTCAATCCCGTGGCATCCATGGATGGCCAAGTAACTCAGAACAGCACAGCGCCACATATACCCCTTTCCCCCTCTGTCAGAGTATCTGCGAATGAACTGTAGATATCCCAGCCCAAGGGCTTGGTTATCTGCAGACACTCTGACAGATGGGCGCGTGGAGTGTATGTGGACATCCATGGATGAAAAGTGGTTGTCCCTAGTGGCCATCTGGCTAATGACTTTGCGTACTCTGACACAGTCTTGATACAGGGGCATGGACTAATGTGGATATTCATGGATAAACAGTGGTTGTCCCTAGTAATTAGTAAATTGGCCATCTGGCTAGTTGCTTGGTTTACTCTGACGGGATATACCCTGAATATTCCCAGTGGTGTACTCTGACAGGGGTCATGGGGTATATAAGTGGACATCCACAGATGTACCCCGAATATTCCCAGTGGTGTACTCTGACAGGGGTCATGGGGTATATAAGTGGATATCCACAGATGTACCCTGAATATTCCCAGTGGTGTACTCTGACAGGGGTCATGGGGTATATAAGTGGATATCCACAGATGTACCCCGAATATTCCCAGTGGTGTACTCTGACAGGGGTCATGGGGTATATAAGTGGATATCCACAGATGTACCCTGAATATTCCCAGTGGTGTACTCTGACAGGGGTCATGGGGTATATAAGTGGGTATCCACAGCCGTGCCCTGAATATCCCTAGTGACTCTGCCGACTGCGGATGTGCCTAATAACTAGTCGTTATTCTGCCATCCTCAAATGGTCCTTGCAAATCCCTAGTACTCTGTCATCCATGGCTGGCACAGGATTAGCTACAACAACACGAAACCATCTCTCATATTTTTTATCTTTCAATACTGCATCACAAGTATGGAGAATAAATTACAGCTCCTTGAATGTGACCAATCTGCTTGTTTCATCTTCAGTCCACCTCATTTAATTGTAATACAACCTTGCACATGTCTGTCGGATACACAATTATGCAGCTTTTTCGCTGGATATCTGGGTCACCGTCGAGTGGAAGTGAGAAGGTCCCTCACTTCAAGAGATCGTCAGTGGAGCATCCATTAGCAGGTATGGTGTAATAGTATCGAGAAACGGGAGCAACTCATCAAATTTGAGTTATTGGAATCGGGTCAAACAACACGAGATTACCTTCAAGTTCCACTGTGATTCAGCTCCTAACATATTAATTGCGATAGATGCCAATTGGCATCACGCGTGTGCAAGCTTTGAATGGTGAAGACTGGTCCACTAGAAGAATAGCTAGTTGGTTCTAAAGTGTTTCTATGGCATTATTGCGCTTCTAGAAAAGAGGGCACTGCTTAGAAGAATAGAAGAATCCCTTACTGGCATGCCTAAGTCCTATATAGCTCTATCTAACAAGATAAGCTAGCTAGCTGGACTACACAAGGAAAATTATTCATGTACAAAATTCTAGTTGGCTTTTTCCCACCTTCATTGCTAGTGGTTGGCGTCATCCACCATCCAGGAGCTTCCTTAAGCTCAGGTAAAGCTTCTACACACCGTTGGTGCATGTTTCTATAGGAGAAGGAGCATCACAAAAGTCGATTGTTAGCTAAACATTGCCTCAACATCGAAGATACATGTAGCCTTTGAAATTGAGAAGCACGAACTCCAAACGGCCACTAAATCGTGCAAACTAGTTTGTTTCCATAATCTGGTGGCCAAGACACCACTTTGCCTTAGGGCAGATGATAGTCGAAGCTCTTCAAACTCTAATTCAGGGATTTTTTCTCTCATACTTTTTCCTCACTTGAAAATAACTCTGCCCCGTGTGTTACACTAGAATTTTTTAACGACTCAGTTAGTCCATCCCAAACAAAAGACAATGTGTGATGGCCTGAAGGCAGAGGCTAAGCATCAGCAGATATGTACGTACCTAGAGAAACTGCACCTAATTTGCACGCTCGAAGCCAACAGCACAACAATACTCCATTCACGAAGGGTAAGTGCATCAGCCTACTCACAGTAAGGGCTTATTTTGTCCTCTAGAACGAGCGCCTCTAGAGGCTTATCACTGCCACGGGCTTATACATGAAGGATATGTCTAGCCGTCGATGCAATTCATCATATTTTACTAGCAATACTAATAAAACTGCCTACATCTCTATAATTATTCCACCATATTTAGACCAGGTTTCGCAAATCCGGTCATATTAACTGACACTGCTGCTACTGTGTGTGTGTGTGTGTGTGTATGATGATATTATAGTCATTACTGTACCAAAAACACTTAATTAAGAAGTGAAACATACCCAGTCTACATAATTGCCATAGTAACAAAAAGAGGTCACACCCACACAACTGAGCCATGAGATAGCTCTGGGTATGAATGGTTGGTCACCTCTGGTTGGGTGTGGTATGAATGGTTGGTCACCTCTGATTGGGTGCGGTATGAATGGTTGGTCACCTCTGGTTGGATGCGGTATGAATGGTTGGTCACCTCTGTTTGGGTGTGGTATGAATGGTTGGTCACCTCTGGTTGGGTGCGGTATGAATGGTTGGTCACCTCTGGTTGGATGCATGAATGGTTGGTCACCTCTGGTTGGGTGTGGTATGAATGGTTGGTCACCTCTGGTTGGGTGTGGTTGAATGGTTGGTGTCTGGTTGGATGCGGTATGAATGGTTGGTCACCTGGTTGGGTGTGGTATGAATGGTTGGTCACCTCTGGTTGGGTGTGGTTGAATGGTTGGTGTCTGGTTGGATGCGGTATGAATGGTTGGTCACCTGGTTGGGTGTGGTATGAATGGTTGGTCACCTCTGATCTATCTATCTATCTATCTATCTAACTCTCACAGCACCCTTTATTCCTGCAAAAGCTCACCAACCAACCGGCCTATCATTTCCAAAGTGTGCATTTAGTAAGCAACACCGTGCGTTCTCGCCATCATTGATATAAGCAATTGGGTGCGGTATGAATGGTTGGGTGTGGAATGAATGGTTGGTCACCTCTGGTTGGGTGCAGTATGAATGGTTGGTCACCTCTGGTTGGATGCGGTATGAATGGTTGGTCACCTGGTTGGGTGTGGTATGAATGGTTGGTCACCTCTGATTGGGTGCGGTATGAATGGTTGGTCACCTCTGGTTGGATGCGGTATGAATGGTTGGTCACCTCTGGTTGGGTGTGGTATGAATGGTTGGTCACCTCTGGTTGGATGTGGTATGAATGGTTGGTCACCTCTGGTTGGGTGTGGTATGAATGGTTGGTCACCTCTGGTTGGGTGTGGTATGAATGGTTGGTCACCTCTGGTTGGGTGTGGTATGAATGGTTGGTCACCTCTGGTTGGATGTGGTATGAATGGTTGGTCACCTCTATTCGAATACACTGCTGCATACCATCTGTGCTGCTGACTCAGCAATAAGAATGTAGGGGGCAGCTAGGGATATAGGACCAGGGCCAGGGATATAGGACCAGGGCTAGGGATATAGGACCAGGGCCAGGGATATAGAGCCAGGGCTAGGGATGCATAGCCAGGGTTAGGGACATATGGATAGGATCAGGTCCAGGGTTATGGACATTGGGTCAGGTCCAAGGCTAGGGATATAGGGTCAGGGTTAAGGGCATAGGGCCAGGACTTGTGTAGGGCCATAGGACCAGTACTAGTGTAGGGCCATAGGACCAGTACTAGTGTGGGGCCATAGGACCAGTACTAGTGTAGGGCCATAGGACCAGGACTAGTATCAGGTCCAGGGCTAGGGATTATAGGGCTGGGGTAGGATTAGGTGGGTAACAACAACACCATTGGATCACCTATGCTATCACATAACTAACACTTTGCAGGGAGGATAACTTCCATCCCTGCCACGGAGAAGGAAGGTGGAGACAGCTACACTCTCCCTCATCCCATCTGGTCCAAGGAAGAAGTTGAAGCAGTGGAGATCACTCACACACCTCCCAAAGACAAAGTTGACAAGGTCAGACCCAACCTATGTCTCTGTCCCTCTCCCAGCTTGTCATTTTCATTTAACACTCCCTCCTAGCACTAAACCACGCCCTTAGGCACCGACTGACACATTGCATCATCATGCAGGTGTCACATGGTCATGTTTCTAGCGAGGAGTTGAAACTGGCAGACTTACTGTAAACAATGGAAGTGGTGCGAGCATTTCAATCGTGCTAAGTCATGCGACTCCGTTGCAATCGGCACAGATATTTTTGTTTAACATGATGATATTTTTTATTGCGCATACGCATAAATTGGCCATGTCTGCCATGCTTAAAAGAAAGCTTTTTCTGAATGGATCGAACCCTTTAGTTGAAGACGGAGAAGAAAGCCATCACTCCAACAGCTGAACAATCTGTTAGATAAAAGGCCGGCTAAAGAAGCTAGCAAATGGTGGAGGCAGTCCTACTAGAGGCCAGAGAAGGAAGGGCATGCAGCACTCAGAGGCAATAGGAACCAAGCGTCGAGAATATGCTGCCATTCCACAGGACTGCTGCTACAAGGAGGCACTCCAGAGAAAGAAATGGGCATGCTACCTGAAAGTGCAGTAAAGAAACACAGGCACCCTCATGCTGCTGAGCTCTCTGAATGTGCTAAGAATGGTGACTTCGCTGATATTTCTCCCTTAGTAGCGCAGGGGAAAAACAGGGGGAAACTGCTCCAGCATAGAAGATGGCCTTTCTTCGGGTGAGAGCCTTGACAACTCCAGAAGTATGTACAAGCACTAGGAGAGGCTAGTACATGTACATCTGCTAGTGCTCATATTGTTCTGGCTGAAGCTATCATCGCAGCAAAGGGCAGAACTTTGTTCATTGAGAATGGTGGCCACAGTACTCCGGTGAGGGAGTGGGTCTAAAAGAATGAGCTACGTCAGAAGAAAAGCAAAAAGAGAAGCAAGCACTTCTTCTCCTCATGTCTCTACACCTTCTTCAGCCATTGTAGAACACACACCTTCCTCAGCCATTGCAGAACACACACCTTCCTCAGCCATTGTAGAACACACACCTTCCTCAGCCATTGTAGAACACACACCTTCCTCAGCCATTGAGAGCACCTACACCTTCCTCAGCCATTGCAGAACACCTACACCTTCCTCAGCCATTGTAGAACACACACCTTCCTCAGCCATTGTAGAACACACACCTTCCTCAGCCATTGAGAGCACCTACACCTTCCTCAGCCATTGTAGAACACCTACACCTTCCTCAGCCATTGCAGAACACACACCTTCCTCAGCCATTGTAGAACACCTACACCTTCCTCAGCCATTGTAGAACACCTACACCTTCCTCAGCCATTGCAGAACACACACCTTCCTCAGCCATTGCAGAACACCTACACCTTCCTCAGCCATTGCAGAACACACACCTTCCTCAGCCATTGTAGAACACCTACACCTTCCTCAGCCATTGCAGAACACACACCTTCCTCAGCCATTGAGAGCACCTACACCTTCCTCAGCCATTGCAGAACACCTACACCTTCCTCAGCCATTGCAGAACACACACCTTCCTCAGCCACTGTAGAACACCTACACCTTCCTCAGCCATTGCAGAACACACACCTTCCTCAGCCATTGTAGAACACCTACACCTTCCTCAGCCATTGCAGAACACCTACACCTTCCTCAGCCATTGCAGAACACCTACACCTTCCTCAGCCATTGCAGAACACACACCTTCCTCAGCCATTGCAGAACACCTACACCTTCCTCAGCCACTGTAGAACACCTACACCTTCCTCAGCCATTGAGAGCACCTACACCTTCCTCAGCCATTGTTGTACACCTTCCTCAGCCATTGTAGAACACCTACACCTTCCTCAGCCATTGTTGTACACCTTCCTCAGCCATTGCAGAACACCTACACCTTCCTCAGCCATTGCAGAACACACACCTTCCTCAGCCATTGCAGAACACCTACACCTTCCTCAGCCACTGTAGAACACCTACACCTTCCTCAGCCATTGAGAGCACCTACACCTTCCTCAGCCATTGCAGAACACCTACACCTTCCTCAGCCGTCGTAGAACACCTACACCTTCCTCAGCCATTGCAGAACACCTACACCTTCCTCAGCCATTGTAGGAACACCTACACCTTCTTCAGCCATTGAGAGCACCTACACCTTCCTCAGCCACTGTAGGAACACCTACACCTTCCTCAGCCATTGAGAGCACCTACACCTTCCTCAGCCATTGCAGAACACCTACACCTTCCTCAGCCATTGTAGAACACCTACACCTTCCTCAGCCATTGAGAGCACCTACACCTTCCTCAACCATTGCAGAACACCTACACCTTCCTCAGCCACTGTAGAACACCTACACCTTCCTCAGCCATTGTAGAGCACCTACACCTTCCTCAGCCATTGTAGAACACCTACACCTTCCTCAGCCATTGCAGAACACCTACACCTTCCTCAGCCATTGTAGAGCACCTACACCTTCCTCAGCCATTGAGAGCACCTACACCTTCCTCAGCCATTGTAGAACACCTACACCTTCCTCAGCCATTGAGAGCACCTACACCTTCCTCAGCCATTGCAGAACACATACACCTTCCTCAGCCATTGTAGAGCACCTACACCTTCCTCAGCCATTGCAGAACACATACACCTTCCTCAGCCATTGTAGAGCACCTACACCTTCCTCAGCCATTGCAGAACACCTACACCTTCCTCAGCCACTGTAGAGCACCTACACCTTCCTCAGCCACTGTAGAGCACCTACACCTTCCTCAGCCATTGTAGAGCACCTACACCTTCCTCAGCCATTGTAGAACACCTACACCTTCCTCAGCCATTGTAGAACACCTACACCTTCCTCAGCCACTGTAGAATACCTACACCTTCCTCAGCCATTGCAGAACACCTACACCTTCCTCAGCCACTGTAGAACACACACCTTCCTCAGCCATTGTAGAACACAGGCTCTGGCACAGGGGCTGAGTGCTTACAAGTCTGCCAGTCCACAAGGTTCTGACAGTAGAGGGAACACAAGGAGGTGATACTCTTTGTGGTCACACGGAGTGTCGTTGCTGTGTCATAGCTACACTTCTGCATAAGGCTCCTGCACCTTCCCACTCCAAAGGGCAATTATTTTAATTACATTTATTGTTTATTATTATTATTATTATTATTATTATTATTTTATTTAAAAAAATTTAGAGAGGAACTTTTTGGTGGTGGTTTAAGTTTTGTTAAATGTTAGATAGACGGGGGAAATTAAAAATTAGGACTCTGAAAACTAAAAACACTTTCTTGGCGACTAAAAAAAAAAATTTTAAGGGACCACACCAAACACAAACAAGACCTTGTGGTTGCTATTTTGCAGCTGCATAGATTCTGCATACTTCACTGTGTGAGCTAGATATGTAGCTCAAAAGATAGATCTCTCTGTGTGCTCTCTTCTAGTGCTAAAAATGTAATGTTGCATAGGTATAACCATCCCAAAGTTACAGCAGCTGAAGTGGGGTACCTCAAAACCTGAGTGCCTGAATTTGTTGCTCCTAATAGGAATGTGCTATATAGACAGTTTAAATTGTTGTATGTGGCTAGAGGAAGCCCTGCTCTACAGGATGAGTGTTTTTATTGGGCTGTAAAACTTGAGTAGATGGTCAAGTGTTGGCATTCAAAATCAGACATTTATCTTTTGAGCTATATATAAAGTTCATCCAGTGAATGTGCAGAATCTGTGGAGCTCCATCGTAACCACACAAAAAGTTAATGTCGGATTAGCCCGGACCCCACCCCCTTAAGAAAGAGTGAGTTCCCTAGAAGCAGCTAGGTTAATAGGTTAAATGACAAGAGGATGATAACAGCCATCTTTACTTCTACTTGAAGTGGGCATTTCTTTGCCAATTGCACTGGCCCAGGTGTTCTCCTGAATTCCGACCTGGACTAGTCATTTGGCATTCTCTCAACCTTGAAGGCTGTCATCTTACCATCTTGCCATGTACGTGGAAATGGCTCGAGCAGAATTAAACTTGCCCCCACCAACATTCCAGGGGCTGTTCAAGGTATCCATGAGGTGGAGGAACACCACATTCCTGTGGTTTTGTCCCCCAGTAACTGTGCAGACAAACCACCACCCTTAGATCTCTCGACCTGCAAAAAAGACCACAGACTCTTTATTCTTGGTAGCCCAGAGAGGACAAGTTGAAGCATGGAAAAGCTCCGATGAAGTTTCCGTTGATGTGTGAAGGTGAGTATCATCAAAGGGATTGGTACAACCTCCTTTTACGTCATCCTGATATTAATGAGAATGTGTTTGCTCAAGCTCGGATCACTGATGCTTATCAAATCCAACCGTCATATCCACGAAATATCTCTAGCTAATGAAGAGGACCCCTTTTGACGGACTGACATCATCAGATTCAGAATATCATGGTTGAAGCTAAACTGGATCGTTCTATCCCAAAATTCAAAAGTATGATGGTCATATTATACTATATCTCCATAGTGATTATCATTAGTATGATTGCTGGTTGATTTGACCATCCTTAACTTCAATTCTGCTTGTTAGGATCCTTGCGGTTCTTATTAGAAGCTGGCAGCATACTGTATGGCAGCTACCAGTAAGTATGTATGACACATACTGTACACACTACTATGCCAACAAATGTTCATCACAAACAAAACAAAAAAAAATATGTTGGTTGTCCTATGTCCATGAATCCTGGATTAGCATGAATTTGATTCCAAGATTTTATTCTGAAGGTATTTTCAATCAAAAACACAAAAATTTAGTGTAATATAAATTTCATGATTTACACAGTTTATCACAATTCACATCTACCCATATAAACCTGCCTCAACCCAGTGGTCCAGTGTGTGTCCCCATAGAGCTATCGTCAACCTGCCTCAACCCCATGTGGTGTTGGTCCAGTGAGTGTCCCCATAGAGCTATTGTATGTACCTACTTCAACCTACCTCAACCCAGTGTGGTATTGGTCCAGTGTGTGTCCCCATAGAGCTATTGTCAACCTACTTCAACCTTCCTCAACTCAGTGTGATATTGGTCCAGTGTGTGTCCCCATAGAGCTATTGTCAACCTACTTCAACCTGCCTCAACCCAGTGTGGTGTTGGTCCAGTGTGTGTCCCCATAGAGACCTACTTCAACCTGCCTCAACCCAGTGTGGTGTTGGTCCAGTATGTGTCCCCATAGAGTTATTGTCGACCTACTTCAACCTGCCTCAACCCAGTGTGATGTTGGTCCAGTGTGTGTCCCCATAGAGCTATTGTCAACCTACTTCAACCTGCCTCAACCCAGTGTGGTGTTGGTCCAGTGTGTGTCCCCATAGAGCTATTGTCAACCTACTTCAACCTGCCTCAACCCAGTGTGATGTTGGTCCAGTGTGTGTCCCCATAGAGCTATTGTCAACCTACTTCAACCTGCCTCAACTCAGTGTGATGTTGGTCCAGTGTGTGTCCCCATAGAGCTATTGTCAACCTACTTCAACCTGCCTCAACCCAGTGTGATGGTTAAGTGCCTGACATATTTGTATCACATGACAACCACACCTCTCCTCCCTCTTCCTGCAGGCAGCCTACTTATCGGTGCAGTTGCTACGTGTGATCTTTGACGTGTTCTCCGGCTACAAGTGGGGCAAGATGGTGGGAACATTAGACGAGAAGAAATGGCTTACCAGGATCATCTTCTTGGAGACCGTGGCAGCAGTTCCAGGCAAGCAATTAGTTCTCTCCTTTGCCTTCTCTGCGTTGATCTCTCTTCACTTTTATCAAGGGCATTCCCAGCAAAGGGTGCACCAGGAACGCACACACACCCTTCGCGAATTCAATAGTTATTAAGTATTACATCGGAGGATGTGGTACACTCGCCATACTGGTTAGACCCTCTATTTTTATATGGCGGATTTTAAATGGCGGATGAACGAACAAATTCAAATCGCAGCTAAGACTCACATTGCTAGCTTCTTGATATCTAAACAGTGATTCTAACCCCCAAAACATTTCAAGTGTACCTTGAATGCTTCACGAAAGGCATAAAGTAGGAGCCCCCCTGAAATTATTCATCAACATCTTGTGTCTGTCCAAGTGTCATCTCTCTATCTATCTCCCCTACACAACTACATGTAGTTGACAGTACGTCCACTCATATCTCCTACACAACTAGCTGACAGTACGTCCACTCATATCTCCTACACAACTAGCTGACAGTACGTCCACTCATATCTCTCCTACACAACTAGCTGACAGTACGTCCACTCATATCTCCCCTACACAACTAGCTGACAGTACGTCCACTCATATCTCCTACACAACTAGCTGACAGTACGTCCACTCAACTAGCTGACAGTACGTCCACTCATATCTCTCCTACACAACTAGCTGACAGTACGTCCACTCAACTAGCTGACAGTACGTCCACTCATATCTCTCCTACACAACTAGCTGACAGTACGTCCACTCATATCTCTCCTACACAACTAGCTGACAGTACGTCCACTCATATCTCCCCTACACAACTAGCTGACAGTACGTCCACTCGTATCTCCTACACAACTAGCTGACAGTACGTCCACTCATATCTCCTACACAACTAGCTGACAGTACGTCCACTCATATCTCCTACACACAACTAGCTGACAGTACGTCCACTCATATCTCTCCTACACAACTAGCTGACAGTACGTCCACTCATATCTCCCCTACACAACTAGCTGACAGTACATCCACTCATATATCCTACACAACTAGCTGACAGTACGTCCACTCATATCTCTCCTACACAACTAGCTGACAGTACGTCCACTCATATCTCCCCTACACAACTAGCTGACAGTACGTCCACTCATATCTCCTACACAACTAGCTGACAGTACGTCCACTCATATCTCCCCTACACAACTAGCTGACAGTACGTCCACTCATATCTCCTACACAACTAGCTGACAGTACGTCCACTCATATCTCCCCTACACAACTAGCTGACAGTACGTCCACTCATATCTCCCCTACACAACTAGCTGACAGTACGTCCACTCATATCTCTCCTACACAACTAGCTGACAGTACGTCCACTCATATCTCCTACACAACTAGCTGACAGTACGTCCACTCATATCTCTCCTACACAACTAGCTGACAGTACGTCCACTCATATCTCCCCTACACAACTAGCTGACAGTACGTCCACTCATATCTCCTACACAACTAGCTGACAGTACGTCCACTCAACTAGCTGACAGTACGTCCACTCATATCTCTCCTACACAACTAGCTGACAGTACGTCCACTCAACTAGCTGACAGTACGTCCACTCATATCTCCCCTACACAACTAGCTGACAGTACGTCCACTCATATCTCTCCTACACAACTAGCTGACAGTACGTCCACTCATATCTCTCCTACACAACTAGCTGACAGTACGTCCACTCATATCTCCCCTACACAACTAGCTGACAGTACGTCCACTCGTATCTCCTACACAACTAGCTGACAGTACGTCCACTCATATCTCCTACACAACTAGCTGACAGTACGTCCACTCATATCTCCTACACACAACTAGCTGACAGTACGTCCACTCATATCTCTCCTACACAACTAGCTGACAGTACGTCCACTCATATCTCCCCTACACAACTAGCTGACAGTACATCCACTCATATATCCTACACAACTAGCTGACAGTACGTCCACTCATATCTCTCCTACACAACTAGCTGACAGTACGTCCACTCATATCTCCCCTACACAACTAGCTGACAGTACGTCCACTCATATCTCCTACACAACTAGCTGACAGTACGTCCACTCATATCTCCCCTACACAACTAGCTGACAGTACGTCCACTCATATCTCCTACACAACTAGCTGACAGTACGTCCACTCATATCTCCCCTACACAACTAGCTGACAGTACGTCCACTCATATCTCTCCTACACAACTAGCTGACAGTACGTCCACTCATATCTCTCCTACACAACTAGCTGACAGTACGTCCACTCATATCTCCTACACAACTAGCTGACAGTACGTCCACTCATATCTCTCCTACACAACTAGCTGACAGTACGTCCACTCATATCTCCCCTACACAACTAGCTGACAGTACGTCCACTCATATCTCCTACACAACTAGCTGACAGTACGTCCACTCATATCTCCCCTACACAACTAGCTGACAGTACGTCCACTCATATCTCCTACACAACTAGCTGACAGTACGTCCACTCATATCTCCCCTACACAACTAGCTGACAGTACGTCCACTCATATCTCTCCTACACAACTAGCTGACAGTACGTCCACTCATATCTCTCCTACACAACTAGCTGACAGTACGTCCACTCATATCTCCTACACAACTAGCTGACAGTACGTCCACTCATATCTCTCCTACACAACTAGCTGACAGTACGTCCACTCATATCTCTCCTACACAACTAGCTAACAGTACGTCCACTCATATCTCCTACACAACTAGCTGACAGTACGTCCACTCATATCTCCTACACAACTAGCTGACAGTAGTACGTCCACTCCTACACAACTAGCTGACAGTACGTCCACTCATATCTCCCCTACACAACTAGCTGACCGTTACGTCCACTCATATCTCCTACACAACTAGCTGACAGTACGTCCACTCATATCTCCTACACAACTAGCTGACAGTACGTCCACTCATATCTCCCCTACACAACTAGCTGACAGTACGTCCACTCATATCTCCTACACAACTAGCTGACAGTACGTCCACTCAACATAATTTTACTACCAAACTGTCCAATGAATTCTAATCTGTTTCTCTCTTCAACAAAACACCCAAAATCAATAATGGTCATCAATGTTTCTCGATGAACTCTCAGGTGACATAATAACATTAGAATCACCTTCTCAATAATCAACTTCAATTTTTATTCACAAACATTGAAGGTGATTATTGAGAAGGTGATTTTAATATCATCAATGTTGAGGAGTTGTTTCCTCAGAAGCTTTCTCCTGTGACAATGCTTAACAGCACAGACCTTCAACACTACCTGGTAACTGCTTAACGCATGCGTCTATGTGAATGTAACGAATACATAGACACGTGTGCATATTAAACAATAACATGGTTAGTTATGGTGTTACACTGAGTAACATCTTGTACTGTAGGTGGCTGCTTGACTATAAGAACAAGACATTGGATTGACGAGAAATGAAGAAAGACATTGGCCATGTAGACCACTAGACCCTTTACCTATTAATAGAAAATTTAATACAGATTTTAAAAAGTGGGTCTTCATTATAGCTGAAGGATCCTGTTAATATTGTGGTTTGCCATTGGTAAATTCTGCGGATATGTATATTTAGAAATAAAGGAATGAATCGTATGCATACTGTACATGCCCACAGGCATTATAGAAGTAGTTCCTTCTCATTTGACGGAAGAAATACTTACCTCCACATTGATGGGGTAAGCAAGCAAATCAAATTGAGTGGGCAGGAGGAAGTGTGATAGTCCTAACTGCCAACCCAACTGCCAACCCTTCCTGGCTTTTCTACCATTTCTGGAATCTCTCCTGCAGGTGGAGGCTGCACAGGCACCTATGCCTACCAGGAACCACTCTCCCTGCTGGTGGAGGCTGCACAGGCACCTATGCCTACCTGGAACCACTCTCCCTGCTGGTGGAGGCTGCACAGGCACCTAAGCCTACCAGGAACCACTCTCCCTGCTGGTGGAAGCTACACATGCACCTATGCCTACCAGGAACCACTCTCCCTGCTGGTGGAGGCTGCACAGGGCACCTATGCCTACCAGGAACCACTCTCCCTGCTGGTGGAGGCTGCACATGCACCTATGCCTACCAGGAACCACTCTCCCTGCTGGTGGAGGCTGCATAGGCACCTATGCCTACCTGGAACTACTTGAGAAATGAGGCACTCCTGAATGGATTTCTTTACTGTACGTTTTTGTTGTGGAGATGAGCGATGGCTTTTGTTTGCTTGCCTCAACGGGACTCTTCTTCCAACCTGTAGCTTATTGTGTTTGTATTCTAGAAAGTCACCCACTCAGAACTAGGTATTGAACTAGGGCCAGGGAAATAGCTGCTGTAGGGCTCAGGCATAGCTAGGGCTAGGACAGTATCGAGAGGGGCTAGGGCAGTAGGTAAGGCTAGGCAGTCTTTAGGGCTCAGTTAGTAGATAATTCTTTGGCAATAGCTAGGGCTCAGGTTGTAGCTAAGCAGGGTAATGACTAGGGAAATGGCTAGAGCTAGGGCAGGATCTAGGGCTAGAGAAATGCCAATCTGATGATGTCATCAGGCTGATGCAATGCTAAGGTACTGTTGCATCCATCATCAAGCTGATGCAATGCTAAGGTAATGTTGCATCCATCATCAGGCTGATGCAATGCTAGGGCACTGTTGCATGCATCATCAGGCTGATGCAATGCTAAGGTATCTGTTGCATCCATCATCAGGCTGATGCAATGCTAAGGTATCTGTTGCATCCATCATCAGGCTGATGCAATGCTAAGGTACTGTTGCATCCATCATCAGGCTGTGCAATGCTAAGGTATCTGTTGCATGCATCATCAGGCTGATGCAATGCTAAGGTATCTGTTGCATCCATCATCAGGCTGATGCAATGCTAAGGTATCTGTTGCATCCATCATCAGGCTGATGCAATGCTAAGGTACTGTTGCATCCATCATCAGGCTGTGCAATGCTAAGGTATCTGTTGCATGCATCATCAGGCTGATGCAATGCTAAGGTATCTGTTGCATCCATCATCAGGCTGATGCAATGCTAAGATACTGTTGCATCCATCATCAGGCTGATGCAATGCTAAGGTACATGTATCTGCTGCATTCTTGAGACTTCATTAAAGAAATCAACTCACACCATTTACACAGCTGACCTGGTCATGAATGTGTTTGGCCTGAATTGTACACTAGTCCAG
Organism: Cladorhizidae sp. MBARI D1340-BT2; assembly: GCA_028752905.1. Classification (NCBI taxonomy): domain Eukaryota; kingdom Metazoa; phylum Porifera; class Demospongiae; order Poecilosclerida; family Cladorhizidae; species Cladorhizidae sp. MBARI D1340-BT2. The sequence goes on from JAQNBH010000007.1 coordinate 9,760,817, forward strand.
CCCATCCTGGCCCACTTGGAATTGATATGTAATTTAGAAAGTGAATTATAAAATTGAAAATTGAAATGTAAAATAATATTAACCATCTGCCCAGCCAGTGTGTGTAATAGTTGAGCTACCATACCTGCCCAGTGTGTGTAATAGTTGAGCTACCATACCTGCCCAGTGTGTGTAATAGTTGAGCTACCATACCTGCCCAGTGTGTGTAATAGTTGAGCTACCATACCTGCCCAGTGTGTGTAATAGTTGAGCTACCATACCTGCCCAGTGTGTGTAATAGTTGAGCTACCATACCTGCCCAGTGTGTGTAATAGTTGAGCTACCATACCTGCCCAGTGTGTGTAATAGTTGAGCTACCATACCTGCCCAGTGTGTGTAATAGTTGAGCTACCATACCTGCCCAATGTGTGTAATAGTTGAGCCACCATACCTGCCCAGTGTGTGTAATAGTTGAGCTACCATACCTGCCCAGTGTGTGTAATAGTTGAGCTACCATACCTGCCCAGTATGTGTAATAGTTGAGCTACCATACCTGCCCAGTATGTGTAATAGTTGAGCTACCATACCTGCTCAGTGTATGTAATAGTTGAGCTACCATACCTGCCCAGTGTGTGTAATAGTTGAGCTACCATACCTGCCCAGTGTGTGTAATAGTTGAGCTACCATACCTGCCCAGTGTGTGTAATAGTTGAGCTACCATACCTGCCCAGTGTGTGTAATAGTTGAGCTACCATACCAGCCCAGTGTGTGTAATAGTTGAGCCACCATACCTGCCCAGTGTGTGTAATAGTTGAGCCTGCCCAGTGTGTGTAATAGTTGAGCTACCATACCTGCCCAGTGTGTGTAATAGTTGAGCTACCATACCTGCCCAGTGTGTGTAATAGTTGAGCCACCATACCTGCCCAGTGTGTGTAATAGTTGAGCTACCATACCTGCCCAGTGTATGTAATAGTTGAGCTACCATACCTGCCCAGTGTGTGTAATAGTTGAGCTACCATACCTGCCCAGCGTGTGTAATAGTTGAGCTACCATACCTGCCCAGTGTGTGTAATAGTTGAGCCACCATACCTGCCCAGTGTGTGTAATAGTTGAGCTACCATACCTGCCCAGTGTGTGTAATAGTTGAGCTACCATACCTGCCCAGTGTGTGTAATAGTTGAGCTACCATACCTGCCCAGTGTGTGTAATAGTTGAGCCACCATACCTGCCCAGTGTGTGTAATAGTTGAGCCACCATACCTGCCCAGTGTGTGTAATAGTTGAGCTACCATACCTGCCCAGTGTATGTAATAGTTGAGCCACCATACCTGCCCAGTGTGTGTAATAGTTGAGCTACCATACCTGCCCAGTGTGTGTAATAGTTGAGCTACCATACCTGCCCAGTGTGTGTAATAGTTGAGCTACCATACCTGCCCAGTGTGTGTAATAGTTGAGCCACCATACCTGCCCAGTGTGTGTAATAGTTGAGCTATAGTTCTTGTCCAGAGTGTCTGCCAATGTTGGCTCCATCAGTAGTTCCTTAAACTTTAAACAATGTTATATACAAGAAGAAACTTTTAATATGCCAAAAAAGAATGCGAACATGTTTCAGAGAGTGGAGTCAAGTCACTCTTGAGAGAGGCATTGCTAGCTCCTTTTAGTCTGGCTTGTTGGACTATCTGACTTATGGGACTAGCTTCTTAGTCTGCCTTGTGGGACTAGCTTCTTAGTCTGGCTTGTGGGACTAGCTTCTTAGTCTGACTTGAGGGACTAGCTTCTTAGTCTGGCTTGTGGGACTAGCTTCTTAGTCTGACTTGAGGGACTAGCTTCTTAGTCTGACTTGTGGGACTAGCTTCTTAGTCTGGCTTGTGGGACTAGCTTCTTAGTCTGGCTTGTGGGACTAGCTTCTTAGTCTGACTTGTGGGACTAGCTTCTTAGTATGACTTGTGGGACTAGCTTCTTAGTCTGGCTTGAGGGACTAGCTTCTTAGTCTGACTTGTGGGACTAGCTTCTTAGTCTTGCTTGTGGGACTAGCTTCTTAGTCTGGCTTGTGGGACTAGCTTCTTAGTCTGACTTGTGGGACTAGCTTCTTAGTCTGCCTTGTGGGACTAGCTTCTTAGTCTGGCTTGTGGGACTAGCTTCTTAGTCTGACTTGTGGGACTAGCTTCTTAGTCTGGCTTGTGGGATTAGCTTCTTAGTCTGGCTTGAGGGACTAGCTTCTTAGTCTGACTTGTGGGACTAGCTTCTTAGTATGACTTGTGGGACTAGCTTCTTAGTCTGGCTTGTGGGACTAGCTTCTTAGTCTGGACTAGCTTTTTAGTCTGACTTGTGGGACTAGCTTCTTAGTCTGGCTTGTGTGCTTGTGGGACTAGCTTCTTAGTCTGACTTGTGGGACTAGCTTCTTAGTCTGACTTGTGGGACTAGCTTCTTAGTCTTGCTTGTGGGACTAGCTTCTTAGTCTGGCTTGTGGGACTAGCTTCTTAGTCTGGCTTGTGGGATTAGCTTCTTAGTCTGACTTGTGGGACTATCTTCTTAGTCTGGCTTGTGGGACTAGCTTCTTCTCTGCTCGTGTCTTTGTTTAAAAAATGCCTTCAGTGGGTGTGAGATTGGAAAGTTGCTTAAGTGCTTATTTGCTGGTCAGTGCCAGTTCTCATGCAGCCTTGACTAGAAACAGACAATCACAGCATGTCATACATCACACACACCATTGACTTGAACATATCACACATCCTACACACTTAATTAGCACTTCACACACCTCACATACCTAACATATCATGCACACGCCCCTCACACGTCACACAACGTATGCCACACACCTAACAAATCACACACACCCAACACCCCCACATGTTGCCTAGGTATGATTGGTGCGATGACTCGTCACTTGAAGTCTCTCCGCCTCATGCAGCGAGATCACGGCTGGATCCACACGCTCCTCGAGGAGGCAGAGAATGAGAGGATGCACCTGCTCACAGCCCTGGAGTTGCGACGCCCAGGGCCACTCTTCAAAGCTGCAGTGGTGCTCTCCCAAGGTGGGTTTATTATATTTCCCCAGGTTACTATTCAAAGCATCATTGCCTCCCCTGGTGGGTTATTACACTTTCCCTGGTTACTATTCAAAGCCATGTGGTGTTCACCGCATCAGGTTAGTGTTTCAGTGGTGGAAGTTTCAGCGGCTACATGTATTTTAGGAATCTTGATAGCACTAGTGCCACTTTTCTTCACGCACCAAGGGAATAGGAGGAGAGAAGTCACTCCAACTTTTTCCCAACTTTTTTCCAAAGGTTGTCGAGTATCCAGCAGACAGGGAAACTCAAGCTTTTTAGAGCACTGCCAAGCTCGATGAATCTGTTATTTAATTTATTATAATTATAGTACAGTAGACCCTCACTAATCCGAATAGCCTGGGGATCTGAGTAGTTCGGATTAGTGAAATTTTTGGATTAGTGAAATTTATGAATATCATTATATTGAACTCTGAATTTGTTTATTTTTTGCAGGCGTAGGTGTGGGTTGAATACTGGGTGGTGGGAGTACAAGTTATTTTTAATCATTATGATCCCTTCCCATCCTCATTCTTTTAGCAGATCTCCGGAATCCCATCTCAGTCATCTTCCTTTTGCATCTCCTCGCAACTCGCTGCCCTTCTTCTTTATGTCTGAGATAGTTGAGACTGCAACTCCATACTGTTCAGATAGTAACTGTTCAGATAGTAACTTGTAGCTTTTCTTCCCGAGCTGGTCCAGGATCTCGACCTTCTCCTCGATGGTAAGGCTCTTGTGTGCTCTTTTCTTCTCCATATCACTGCAGCTGCATCGTATGACAGGCTCGTGGTAGGTTCGAAGTTCAATAATGGCACGCATTTTGAATGTTTGTTTGTTTTTGTGTGTTTTTGCTACCTAATGCAGTTCAGATTAGCGAGGTTTCGGATTAACGGGGTCCGGATTAGCGAGGGTCTACTGTAATCATGAACTTGATAATAAGCACATGACTTAAAAACTGTGCATGCTGAAAATGTAGCAAAATCTCACCACTCACTAATTTCACTAAATTAAGAATGACTGTAGGATATCATTCTTAGCCACGCTACATTAAGAATGACTGTAGGATATTATTCTTAGCCACGCTAAATTAAGAAGGAAAGTAGGATATTATTCTTAGCCACGCTAAATTAAGAATGACTAGGATATTAATCTTAGCCACGCTAAATTAAGAAGGACAGTAGGATATCATTCTTGGCTGCTGGGCCTAGGACTAGTTGTGTTTATATATTATAATAACCCTCTCAATAATCAACTTGAAATTGTATTCTCTCCATGTTTCTACTAGATGCTCTAGCCTTCATCCTGATGAATGCTAGAGCTGAAACGTCGAGAGAATACAAGTTCATTGAGAGTATAGTTTTTATAGCTTTCAAATGTGGCTGGGGAGAATATATTAATGAAATAGGAAACTTCTTACCATTATAATGAGCTGACAAAAGCTATGCATCGCTCAACGGGTACGCCAAAATTTACAGCAAGGAAATCTATCCTGGAGTACCTTGCTCAAGAGAGAAGGGATTCAGAGCCATTCCTGGTACGCATACATGTCTGTGTAGCCTTCCTCTGTCTGGTTTGTGGGACTAGCTTCTTAGTCTGGACTAGCTTTTTAGTCTGACTTGTGGGACTAGCTTCTTAGACTGGCTTGTGGACTAGCTTCTTAGTCTGGCTTGTGTGCTTGTGGGACTAGCTTCTTAGTCTGGCTTGTGGGACTAGCTTCTTAGTCTGGCTTGTGGGACTAGCTTCTTAGTCTGACTTGTGGGACTAGCTTCTTAGTCTTCTTGTGGGATTAGTTTCTTAGTCATGCTTATGGAAGAGACCATTTTTATGATAGTTGCAATCAGCAGCAGCCATTTTTCCCCAATTTGCTCACTCCCCCTGTCTAATCAGAAATAAAGTTTTATGACTCTATACAGCTAGCTGTCTACTGGGCATGTGCAGATAAAATAAAATCCAGCGTTTAGTAAGTATATATATGTGGTTTTATTTATTTTATGTGGATGATGTCCGAGTGAGTTAGTGGATGCTTGTGGTGGTCATTAGTTAATGTATTATGCCAATTTCAAAAGCAGTGTAGTATTTGGTGTGTGTAGATTATAATACTTATTCTAATGGTATAGGATGGTATAGGATGGTATAAGATTGGATCATTCAAAACCTTTTGGGATTCCCTCCAAGTTGGGTAAATTAAATGGCTGACAATCATCAAGGCAGAGATCAGTAGTAGAGGCTTCATCTCTAATTAATGTGGCAGGCAATTCACCAAAGCAAGCGTTGCACACACATTCTCCGCTTCGAACAATTTTCCATGCATATCTGCACAGAAGCTCATTGTAGAGCACCCACAGAACACTTCATGCAGCCACACAACTTGATCATTGTTGTGCCTTTGTGTTGGTGAGGTCGACTGATGGTAATAGTGTTGTTGTTGTTGTTGTTGTCTAGGTGTGTTTGTTACCTGTTTCTGGATGGTGTACCCGTTCAGCTCGAGGTTCTGTCATCGCTTTGTTGGCTACCTAGAAGAAGAAGCTGTCAAGACATACACACTCTGTCTAGAGGTAAGGACAACTCTGGTTGTTATTGACGCTGCAATGCTGTGTGGGCGTGCACATTCAGTGGCAAGTTCATGTGGTCCACCTCGCGCCTTGTGTGGGCATTGCTTGGTAAAGACCATGAAATTACCCATGCCCCACCCACCCCCAAAAACAACTTTAGCAGCCATCATAATAGCTGTCGAGTCATTTAACCTTCCATCATAATAGCTGTAGAGTCATTTAACCCTCCATCATAATAGCTGTCAAGTCATTTAACCCTCCATCATAATAGCTGTAGAGTTGATGCATCATTATGGTGCGTGTCACTAATAGTATATGGCTCATTCTACGTCAAATCATCCAGTCATTTAACCCTCCATCATAATAGCTGTAGAGTCATTTAACCCTCCATCATAATAGCTGTAGAGTCATTTAACCCTCCATCATAATAGCTGTAGAGTCATTTAACCCTCCATCATAATAGCTGTAGAGTCATTTAACCCTCCATCATAATAGCTGTAGAGTCATTTAACTCTCTATCATAATAGCTGTAGAGTCATTTAACCCTCCTCATTATATCTTTCGAGTCGATTAACCCTCCATCGTAATACCTGTAGTCATTTAACCCTCCATCATAATAGCTGTCGAGTCATTTAACCCTCCATCGTAATAGCAGTAGTCATTTAACCCTCCATCATAATATATGTAGAGTCATTTAACCCTTCAACATAATAGCTTTTCGAGTCATTTAACCCCCATTGTAACACCTTAGTCATTTAACCCTCCATCATAATAGTGTCGAGTCATTTAACCCTCCATCATAGTAGCTGTAGAGTCATTTAACCCTCCATCATAATATATGTAGAGTCATTTAACCCTCCATCATAATAGCTGTCGAGTCATTTAACTCTCTATCATAGTAGCTGTAGAGTCATTTAACCCTCTGTCATAATAGCTGTCGAGTCATTTAACCCTCTTCATACTAGCTGTAGAGTCATTTAAACCTCCATCATAATAGCTGTAGAGTCATTTAAACCTCCATCATAATAGCTGTAGAGTCATTTAACCCTCTTCATACTAGCTGTAGTCATTTAACCCTCTAAATCAAATCCACCAGGCTAGATCTATTAATTTTAAAAAAGTTTGCTCTAATTATAGACAATCACAACTTTGCCTGCTTCAGGTGCATACCCTCGAATACCCTCACAAGGCAGAGTGCACATGTGCTGAGAAAGCAGAGTGCACATGTGCTGAGAAAGCAGAGTGCACATGTGCTGAGAAAGCAGAGTGCACATGTGCTGAGAAAGCAGAGTGCACATGTGCTGAGAAAGCAGAGTGCACATGTGCTCACAAAGCAGAGTGCACATGTGCTGAGAAAGCAGAGTGCACATGTGCTGAGAAAGCAGAGTGCACATGTGCTTACAAGGCAGAGTGCTCATGTGCTCACAAAGCAGAGTGCACATGTGCTGAGAAAGCAGAGTGCACATGTGCTCACGAGTGCAGAATGCATTTTGATCGTGCTGTCGTTCAAGTGCTGAGATATGTAATATCTTTCTTCTCTGCATCACTTGACATCATTCCAGTCCTTCCTGTGTCTTCTTAATAGATGCAATGACCTTCTCAATAATCAACTTTAATTTGCTCTTCGGCATTTTGGCTGGACACTCAAGCCCGACAATGAAGGCTGGAGCATCTAGATGACATGTCGAAGTTGATTATCGAGAAAGTCATCGTGTCTACCTTCCGCCAGCCGAGAGTTCATTGAGAGTTCATCTTCCTAATAATTGTGTTTTACTCTTCTCCCTCTAGTGTATGGACGAGGGAAAGCTGCCCATGTGGGAGAGGATGCCAGCCCCTCCATTAGCAATCAATTACTGGCGTCTACAGGTACGTGAGATGGGAAGCGGAGCTGGCTATACTGAGAGCCATTTTAAAATAGTACTGTAAGCATGGGATTCTTCACTGTTGACTAATTTTTGAGTGTCATAATTCAAAAAAAAAAGTAGCGGACAGGATTTTTTTCCCTACCAATATATTGGTCTAGCAGTTAGCTGCTATTTGATGGCGCCCACACCAGCGGTGGCAGAGGAGAGAAAGGGATTGAAGATGGATAGCTCTGGCATCCAATACTAGTTTTACTGGTTTCTCCTTGGAAGTGGCTGTTAAGATGGCCAAGAACAACTTTAAAAAATGATTTTTTTTGTGGCGTCAAGATTATTTCAAGACATGAAGAATCCCATTATCACGCTCGTCTTGAACTGCTTTATGATTATACGACTGATTAGGAGGACGCCATGATGAGAGATGTCCTTCTCGCCATCAGAGCAGATGAAGCTCACCATCGGGTGGTCAACCACACACTGAGTAGCATGAATCAGTCTGCTATAAACCCACACAGACCAGGGGAATGATACATGCCTTGTTAGCTTCTCAGCCAATGTAACACTGTGTTAATGTTATCAGATGCTGTGTAAATTTTTATTGCATCATTAGTGACTCTGTAACAGATTAGGCGGACTCCATGATTTTACTCGTGTCATTACATGCATTATTTAGCACTGTAAGGCTGCGTAAACATAACTTACATCATTATTGACACTATGTAAGTATGTGTGACATTATTAATCATAATTATGCAAAGATCTTTACCTTGATACCTTATTTATTATGGGATATAAAGGGTTTAACTTTACCTTGCATATTAATGCCAACACCAGTTGTGTGGCTAGAGGAAGTCTCTCCACAGATAACAATTTCAGCACTTTCCCAAGGAACCACAACTACAGCAAGTTTGGGCACTTTTGAGGTACCCCCACTTTGGCTGCATGTAACTTTAGCATAAGCAGCATTTTTAATATCAAAAGTGAGAGATCTATCATTTGAGCTACATATCTAGTTCATACAGTGAAGTGTGCAGAATCTATTAGCTCCAAAGGTCTGTAACCACAAGGTCTTGTTAGTGTTTTATTTTATAATTTAGACCCCTCCCAACATGAACATTGTCCACTTTAATATACTCTCTTGGTATATATCAATCTGGAGTGTTTGTGGAGCTCTATCAATCACAGCCATTCAAGACTTGATGCTGGTAAAGTATTCACTACCCCATAAGCGGCACAATAAAAGCTACCATCACAAAGCATACTGCTCTGGCTAGATTTGGGTATATAAATCAGGACCATAGCATGAATGTGTGCGAAGACGGATGACATTTAAAAACGACCTAGTCAGACCTTGTCAGATCCTTGGTGGCTAGATCATTAGTAGCGACAGTGGGCAATAATAATCAGTGATGACTGTGTATCATACATAGACTGTTAGTCAATCATTTATTATTGGCATGAGTACTGCATTTACGCAGCCACCAGCTCAGGCACACCTTGTCTTGGCCTGTTTCAACTGTTGCTGTTTAAACACTCTAAAAAGGAAGCTTCTGACAATGACATCATACTAATATAACAAGGGAAGTAGGCTAAATCTAAATGTTTAGGTTCAAAGTGCAGCATAATAGTTCAGACCGCAGTGGGTGTTTGGATATCAACCTCTTCTCGGGAATTTCCTGAGTATCCTCAAGATTATATTGACGAGCTTCCCGAGACCGACCCTCTCCATCTCCACATCCTTGCTCCCTCCCCCAACACCCTCTCCACCATCACTGCCTCCACGCTGAAAGTGGTTACCAACCATGTCCAGAAAGTTGCGAGTACGATCCTGCCTCGGGTCACTTGCGGCCTCTCTGTTTTCCTCGGGGTTCCAATTTCTGCATCTGTTTCGATTTCTAAGGTAGTTGATGGCCGAACTAAGGATCTCCTTCAGACGTTCCAAGGTGGCCATTACATTGTTATCCGATATTTGTTCCTGAAATGATTCAATTTGGAAGAAACATTAAATACTACTACTAGATGGAAGTACAAACTGAAATGTGGATGGAGATGGCAACTTGACCACTTAGTTACTCGGGCGTCCAAAAAAAAGTTTGTTTCCGATTAGAAATATCAAATTATCAAAATAAGCCACATTCTACTAAATGTATGCTAGAAGTATATATATATGTACCTGCACATCGTTAGTCCCACCTCTTGTCATAGGCACAAGAGCGTAATGCTTGCGTAGTGGACCTCTAGGCATGTAACGTTGAGGCCTGTCCATAAACCCACTCTCCAACAGCTTATAAAATGGCTCGGAGCGATCTGGGACCAAGTTTTTTGCATTGTCACTAGACTCGGCATGAATTGTGTCTTCTAGTGACATGTCCGGTGAGTGGTGTAGCCCAGGATTACCCGGAATGCTGCCATCAATGTTGTCTGGAAATTTGTCATCTGGATCACGGGGGCTGCCTTCTATGTAATTGTCAAGAATTTCAAGAATTTCCTGGTCATCGTCATGGGTACGTGCTTCTTGCAGTGGAATGCTTGAGACCAATGAAAGACTCACTGACAGAATAAATATCTTCAATAACTTCATCTTTGATGTGAAAAAGATGTGAAAAAGATGTGAAAAAAAGGCAGAAGTAAGTGACCAAAAGTGACTCTGCTCTGGTTTGTTTTGGCTGCTATGCTATGGGTTGACTTTCTGTCCTCTCACTTTGGTTGCTCGTTATAAAGAAGTCTTGTGATATTTTTCCCAAAGGTTTCCGTGGTTCATGCAGTCCCAAATATTACACAGCAATTTTGTGTGTTCGTTTGTCAATTTTTGTGTGTATAATATAACTAATATGAAGTTAGGAGGAGTTTCACATTCAATGTCTACCATCAACACATTTTATTATATATATATATTATATACTTCTGTATACTCGTGTGTGTGTATATATACTCGTGTATGTATATAATTATATACTGTATTTATATACTCGTGTGTGTGTATATATATACTTGTGTGTGTGTATATATATATATATAACAACTAATGTAGACCATGAACATGAAACGACCCTTTACCTAGCAACATTTATGGTTTTATAAGGTAAATTCTTGTTTTATCCAAATACAATTTTTTTGTTCTTATAGTCGAGCAACCATCTACAAGGAGTTACTCAGTGTGACTTATCGATCGTAGACATTAATATTTGCCATGTTTAGTATATACACATGCCTCATCTATATATTATACCCAGGATCATAAGGAGTTACCTAAAGATCTGCACTGTTAACTATTGTCACAACAGTAAGTTTCTGAGCAAGATAACTGATCATTTCTTTGTAGAGAAAATGTGCAGCTGCTTGCTCACTCGGTCCAGCCAGACTTTTGATGTGCATATTCATGTATACCTATATATATATACATAGCGTGTTTATTGCATAGAGAATCTTTTACCTAATTCTGTTTTTTACTTCGAACAAGATTAGTCGTGAGCAAGTGCAGTCTTCTGGTGCTAAAATGTAAACTTCTTCTGATTATAAAATTATTCTGATTGTTCCGATTGTAAAATTCTTCTGATTGTAAAATTCTTCTGATTGTAAAATTCTTCTGGTCTTCTGGTATATAGTAAAATTCTTCTGGTAGTAAATTCTTCTGATTGTAAAATTCTTCTGGTTGTAAAATTCTTCTGATTGTAAAATTCTTCTGATTGTAAAATTCTTCCGATTGTAAAATTCTTCTGATTGTAAAATTCTCTGATTTTCTGATTGTAAAATTCTTCCGATTGTAAAAAATTCTTTTGATTGTAAAATTATTTTGATTGTAAAATTCTTCTGATTGTAAAATTCTTCTGATTATAAAATTCTTCTGGTAGTATTGAATGGACCTACTGTACAATATAGATAGACACAAGACGAACAACAAGCATTTACGACAGATTAATAGGTAAAGGGTCCTCTGAATTTAATAAAATACATTTTTGTCGTGTTTCTTTATTAGTCAAGCAGCCACCTACAAGAAGTTACTCAGTGTAATATACCATAACTGACCAGTTATTATCCCTGATATATACTGCTGAACCTGTTAAGGTCACCACATATACTAGATTAAACCATGTAACATTAACTATTAACAATCTATCAACAGTAGTAATAATATCCATAATAGTAATAGTCATGAGTGAGTGTCCCACTGCTCAAGGGGTGGCACCAAAGAACATTGTCAGTATTAATTACTAAAGCCTATTATTATATATATGTGACCTGGCAATTATTTACTTGTGGTTACAACTTTAGAGCTCCGTAGATTCTGCAAACTTCATGGTATGGACTTGATATATAGCTCAGAAGATAGGTATCTTGGTGTGCTCTCTTTTGATACTAAAATATGTTTCATAGGTATAACTATAGGCAAGTTACTAGACCCTAAAGTGGAGGGACCTCAAAAACCTGCATCCCAAAGTCCCCATCCAGAATAACCAGATTGCTACTGTCTCAGCTAATACTTAATACACAAGAGCTTCAATACCACAACAGAGTGCAGTGTAAGTGCAAAAAAAAATTGAATTGGTACGAGTGGCTAGAGGAAGCCCTAGAGCATTCAATCACCTTTTTCAATAAGCGTTAAAAATTTATTACGTGGTCAAGCGCGCAGGTAGAAAATTGAGGGAGTTAAAAAAATACAACTGTCTCCCCTTAGGGCTTGCCAGGTCACACAATTATGTGTGTATACATGTCACATATATTATAGGAATATGCATGTAAATATTTACTTACCTGGTTTTGTTAACAGTCTGTGATGTTAACTTTGTCACAAGTCACAAGAGTAATGAGGAATTCAACTGATCATTTCCTCAGCTCAGCTCTTGCACCCACAGAACGAGTTTACAGAAGTGAGATATTTTACCGGTTCATCAGATTTGAATTGTTATTTTTGCTCGGCAGTTTGGACTCTTCTGATGGTCAAAAAATAAAAGAAGTCAAGAAGTCAGGAATGAAGTAAAGTGTAAATGTGTAAACTGATAAATGGTGAAACTGATAAATGGTGCTAACAATCTTCAAACTGCTGAGTCCTTGTGCAGTATACAAAAATAAATTAAAAATAATAATGACAGTAATGAGTAAGTACCATCATAAACACTATGACATACATATCTGATAAACATTAAGTTAATGTTCATGTTAAATGAGTTGTACTGCTTGATTATGGTGGAGTGAGGAGAGGCTAATCAGCAAGGTATGTGGGAAGAAAAGCTGATTGCCAAGGCAGACCCAATAAACTAAACTAAAAAATAAATAATAGAGAACGAACGTGAGAATGAGAATATAGCTGAAGAATGTTAAGATCTTTTTAGAAGTCGGGCAACAGCAAGGTAGCTTTTTTTGGTTCTTAAATGCCAGGTTTACAGTTCGATAACTTGATGCCAAGAGCGTGCATGATAATTTGTAAGCACACATAGCTGAACAAGTTAGCATGTGGAGGACACTGAGGACGGGATGTTGGAAGAGTCTGAGAGGATCTCCTGCAAAGGCAAATCTTTTGTAAGTTTCTCCTCGTGGCGAGTGAGTACTAACCTAGCTCGGAGCACAGGGTCGTCTGGTCGGTGGATCATCTTCTGGTCACCAGCCTAGCTGCAAATCTTTGGACACACTCCAGTTTCATTGTATTTCCTTTCAGTTGTAGATCCCATATTATGGAGCAGTATCTGAGAGGCATGACAATTAATTGCCTTGTATAGAGAGGTGAGGCATTCAGTGTCACCATGCCTGAAACTTCTGCTCAGCAACTGCATTGCCCACACCAGGTTGAAGTGAAGCCCTCAGCTCAGATTATAGTATTTCTTGGAACATTTTGAGATAGGTAGAGAGGTGATTTAACTTCACATACCAACCTATAGTTCCAAAAGATATACATGCATGGCAAAACAAAAACTACCATGAGAAAGCATCTGCACTGGCTACATCTTGGTATATAAATCAGGACTGTACATGAATGTATGCAAAGATATGGAACTTTAAATGCTAAACCACATTTTTCAGGTATGCCTTCTAAGATGCCATGCTTACGAATATAAGGCACCCTAGAAGTGTTTTGGGGGTTAAAGTCAGCTAATGGCACCCTTTGTGATACTAATAAACCGGCCAAAGTGAGTTTTAGCAGAGATAATAAGCTTCTTTTTTAGGGGGGGGGGGGCACTTTATATTAGTGGTTGAATCAATGATAGGGTGCTACCACTCTGAGATTGGGTCATCTGGTGCGATCATTGTGTGTGTGTGTGTGTGTGTCTGTTAGTCAATACTGAAAGAATAGAACATGTCTGTAGGAAGCTCATGTCATCATGCAAACATTTCATGATCTCGCTGCAATCATTTTTCTACAAAAATCCATGCAAATGGAAACACAAATAGCTAATATGAGTTATGATAACAAGAACAAAGGTGCAATGTAGTGTTTGAAAATTATGAGTGAATGGGTCTCCGGAGCTTCTTGGGGTAAGTTGTTGCACAAGGTAACAGAGCCAGCCACAAAAGAAAAATTGAATGCCTATGTCTTAGCATGTAATTGGTTCAACAGAGGTATGGATGATGAGTTACCCTGCCTATTCAGTTTGATAATGAATACATCTGGAGGAAATAGACTTTTCATGATGTTGAATAACCATAGGTTCAGAAACTAGGTTCAGAAACATTCTGCGATTCTCAAGAGATTGCAATTTAGGTCTTGATAGTTACAGGCCCATAGAACATACGTGACAATGCCACCTCCATGCCTATTCCTGTCAAATCTGATTAAGATGTAATCATCAATCACTATCTCCTGGTCAGGCATTTCCTCAGACAGCCATGTTTCGACAATATGCACAATAGGATGATTATCAGCAACCTCAGCCCTCAGGGTATCCAGTTTGGGCAATAAACATGAAAGATGTTCAATAAGAAGGTAGTTGAGCAAAAACCACCTTTGAGAGGCCAGGTCATCTCTGTGTATCCATGATTTGCACTTGATTGAGTCTTGGCATTCTTTACCATCAGTGGCATCGATGATGACATCCAGACAGTTACTTAGGGCAGTGACATCCAGACAGGTAGGGCAGGTGACATCTAGACAGATAGAGAGGTGACATCCAGACAGATAGGGCAGGTGACGTCCAGACAGGTAGGGCAGGTGACATCCAGACAGATAGGGCAGGTGACATCCAGACAGTGTAACAAACCAGGTTACTTGAAGTAACCACACTCAATCAACTAAGATAAGTCAATCAATCAAATAAGATAAGTCATCAATCAAATAAGATAAGTCAATCCAATCAGCAAACAATCGATAAGTATTTAACCAGTCAAATAGCCATTGTCCTGCTCTAACATAAAAAACCACACGACCATGTGCCAGTGAACACGTGATCCGTTATGACCACAAACCACAGTGTTAACAAGGTGTGAAACAAAGCACAAGAAATTAAGGTAACAATCAAACTATGCAATTAAGTGAAACCGTAACATCTCCCTTCATTTCTTCTTTTTTTCTCTTTTCCTTTCTTTTTCTTTCTTCTTCTGGATTATTCGTATCTTGCAGGAGCTCTGATTCTCTTGCCAAATGAAGAGAAACGTGTAGACCTCAGTGGTGTAGTGGGCACTGGTGGAGGTGAGAGCTGTGTGTGGTTGTCATCCTGCGTAGAAGGCACTGGCACAGGTGCCTGCATAGAAGGCACCAGTACAGGTGCTTCGTCAGCACATGAGGATTGGGACAGCATTGATGGGATCACATCGGGAAACTCTGATTCAGGCTCAAGTGTTTCTACTTCCCTTGGAGAGGTTCTTAGCTGACGACGATTGCGTCGGTATATCCACTCTCTATGAGGTAGGACCGAAAGCCAATAGACCGTTGAACTGTGGCGGGAGACCATTCTTCTTGACCAGGGAGTTTCATGTGTACCTGTTCCCCAGATGTTAGTACGGAGAGTTCCTTGGCTTTCCAATCATAGACAGCTGCTTGCTTTTCCTTGGCGATCTTCATCAATGTTGAAGTATTCTTTGGAATCTCTGGTTGTAGAAGTTTTTCTGGAGTTGGCAGTAGTGTACGGGTCCGGCGTCCGAAGATCTTCTGAGCTGGCGATGTGCCTGTAGCCTCTTGTGGGGTGTTGCGAAAATTGAGTAGTGCTAGACAGATATCAGATCTGGACTTCTCAGCCTTCTTCATTAGGCCTTTGCAGATTTTTACTGCATTCTCAACCTTGCCATTGCTCTGGGGATATCTTGGCGAAGATGTTATGTGTCGAAACTTCCACATTTTCGTGAAACGATTGAAGACATCGCTATCATACTGTGGACCATTATCGAAACCAGTATATCTGGAATTCCACATCGAGCAAAATGCACAGCAAGTTTCTCTATCACAGGGTATCTTGTAGATAATCAACTTCAAACTAAAGTCGACAGTGATTAGGTAGTTTCTTTGACTGAACGAGAACAAGTCTGTCCCAACTTTGGACCATGGTCTTTCAGGAACTTCGTGTGGTTGAAGTGGTTCTCGGCATTGCTCAGGTTTGAAACTAAGACAGACTGAGCATTTTGACACATAATCTCTTACATGTGCATTCATCCTGACCAGTAAAACAATTCTCTAGCTCTGCGAATACATCCTTCCATTCCAATGTGGGAGGCATGAAGTAAACGTAACATGTCGTCTCTGTGCAGACAGGCTGGAACAACTACTCGGTCACCTTTGAAAAGCAAACCATCTTGAATGCTGAGTTCATTTCTCACAGTGAAGTATGGATGAGCAGATAGATGTTGGACCGTTGTTTCGGCCACCCTTTCTGGATGAGTTCCATAACAATCTTAATATCTTCATCCTCTGCTGTAGCAGCTTTGATGATGGATAGTTGATCTTCTTGCACATCCAAGTCTTCCACTGAACGAACATTTTCAAACTCTTCTTGAAGATCCTTCTTACCAGGCATCTTTGATATCAAATAGGCACGAGACAGTGTGTCAGCAAGGTACATAGTACTTCCTTTCTTATACGATGTTGAGGTCGTATTTTTGAAGGCGTAACATCATCCGCTGGAGCCTCTTTGGAACTGTGTAGATGGGTTTTTTAGCGAGTGCTAAGAGGCTTGTGATCCGTTTCGACAGTCACTTTTCTCCCATATACATAGTGATCAAACCTTTCACAACCGTATACAATAGCAAGATTCACCTTTTCGATTTGAGCATAATTTTGCTCAGCAGTAGTAAGCGCACGGGATGCGACACTAACTGGTTGACCCTTCTGCATCAGTGCTGCACCCAATCCATTCTGGGATGCATCACATTGAATAATGAGTTCTTTCTTGGGGTCATAATACCGCAGGACTGGTGCACACGTAATCAGTCTCTTTACTTCCTCCCATACAGCTTGATGACGCTCATTGAAGTGCCATACCACATCTTTCTTCTCCAGCTCGCGGAGTGGTGCACAAACACTCGAGAGATGAGGTAGAAATTTTGCCACCATTCCTAGAATTCTTTTCAATGCTGATACGTCGTGTGGTGTAGGCATGCTCAGAATTGCCTCCACCTTGTTCGGGTCTACAACCAGTCCTTCATGGGTGAGATGATGACCAATAAAATTTACTGCATGTTTCCGAAGTTCAATTTTTTCAGAGTTGAGTCGAAGTCCCCTTTCTCTGACTCGCTCAAGAAAACAGTGAAGGTTACGATCGTGATCAATCATGGCATCTGAATCAGTGTCTCCTCGGCCAATAATGAGGAAGTCATCCATGTAAACTTCAATGCCTTGGAGACCTTCAATGATTTCATCCATTCTTGCCTGGAATATCTCAGGTGCCGAATTCAAGCCAAATGGCAACCTGAGCCATCTGAATCTCCCAAATGGAGTATTGAATGTCGTGAAAAAACTTGACTTGTCATCAAGCTTGATCTGAAGGAAACCTGTCTTGGCGTCAAATACACTAAAGATCTTGGAATTATGAAGACGCGATGCTACATCTTAAAGTGATGGTAATGGGTAGTGAGCACGCTTTACTGCCTTATTCAGGTCCCTTGGGTCTAAGCACACTCTGACCTGCCTATTCTTCTTGGGTACAACCACCATGCTGGACACCCAAGGTTCACACACAGGTACCAACACTTTCTTTTCAACCATGTCAGTCAATTCGGCTTTCAGTGGTCCACGCAGTGCCACAGGTACCTTTCGAGGCGCATGTATTGTAGGGGTGACCTCATCGTCAATTTGGATTCTGTAGGTTCCTGGTAGGCATCCTAGTCCTCCGAACACATCTTCAAACTGGCGCAGTTATTATAGACTGGTATCAGTGTTAGTCGCTGTACATAGTCTCACACTCCTAGCTATTAGTACTATTATATAGACTGGTATCAGTGTTAGTCACTGTACATAGTCTCAGGGTCCTAGCTATTAGTATTATTATTAAATAGACTGGTATCAGTGTTAGTCACTGTACATAGTCTCACACTCCTAGCTATTAGTAGTATTATTGTATAGACTGTTAGTCACTGTAAATAGTCTCAGGTTCCTAGCTATTAGTATTATTATTATATAGACTGGTATCAGTGTTAGTAATTTTACATAGTCTCACACTCCTAGCTATTAATAGCATTATTATATAGACTGGTATCAGTGTTAGTCACTGTACATAATCTCACACTCCTATCTATTAATAGCATTATTATATAGACTGGTATCAGTGTTAATCACTGTACATAGTCTCACACTCCTAGCTATTAGTAATAGTATTATATAGACTGGTATCAGTGTTATAGACTATGTACAGTGAATAACACTGATACCAGTCTATATAATAATACCACAAGTGTAAGACTATGTACAGTAACTACACTGATACCAGTCTATATAATACTACTACTAATAGCTAGGAGAGTGAAACTATGTAAAGTAATTAACACTGATGCCAGTCTATATAATAATACTAATAGTTAGGAGTGTGAGATGTCCGCACTATAGCAACGATCTACATCTGATCGATCGATATAAATCCTGTCCGCACTGCATCAAATTTTTCTGGGTGCGATCCGATCGCGATCCGACCGGGGTAGGTAGATCCGATCGCTATAAGGTCCGAAATATTATTATGGTGGGTGTGGCATTCTCGCGTGACAAAAACGCGGCTAGCGATACGAAAGAGTTATGGCAGCTGGTTGGACTTGGAGGAGACGAAGGCTTTGGTAGGAATCTGGGAGGATGAGGATGTTCAGGCTCAGTTAGATGGCGTGGCCAGGAACAGGTCGGTGTACCAGCGTATTGCCCAAGCCATGACAGACCTGGGACACGAGCGGACGTGGCAACAATGTAAAACGAAAGTAAAGAACCTCACCCAGAGGTATAGGAAGGTAATTTTGACCGTATATCTATAAGCATTTTAAGCTTTTGGGTTTTGCTGGCTGGCTGGTTTAATCATTTTAGCTATAAGCTTTTGGGTTTTTCTCGCTGTTTTACAATATTAATGATGAATTTAATTTATTAGGTACCTTGAGTTCTCAGCACAGAAAAGAGGCAGTGACGGCTCGAAAGAAAGGTTTGTATTTAGAAGTTTGTACAATACAGTGTTAACTATTCCTTTTAAACCAGTAGGACAAAAACGCCGGCATGAAGACAGTGGTGCTGAGGGAGCTTGCTGCAATCTTCCAACGGGCAGAGGAGCGTGCAGCTGAGAGGGAGGAGCGTGCTGCAGAGAGGGAAGCAGAACTGCAAGCGAAGGAGCTAGCACTAGAGGCGAAGAGGAGGGAAAGGGAAGAGAAGCACGAGGAACGCATGATGGCCATGTTCAGCACTATAATGCAGTATTATCCTCCACCATCCACGTACCCTCCTAATAGTTTCCACACTTCTCTTCCCCCCCCCCCGCCCACCCTTTCCCCTTGCACCTTTCCCATCTCAACCACCAACTTCTTTTTCATCTCCTAACTTCCCTCACCACTATTCACCTTCACCATAGCTTATTATTGTGTTATTCAAATTTTATTTATATACTATGATAAACCATTCTGATCTGCTAATTGTTAGTACAGTTTGTCTCTGATGGCTGTAGCTGTGTCACTGCTTGCTGCTGAGGTTGATACACTTCCACTTGCACTGCCTTCCCGATTGAGCCAGTTATCTTGACTGATCACCATAGATCTCACACACGTTGTGCAATACTATGCATGAACTAACAATGCTTGGTACATTGGCCAAGTTCGAGTCTATTCTCTTCAGTAGACATCGCCATCGGCCCTTTAACCGACCAAAAGCATTCTCCACCACCATCCTTGCCCTGCTTTGCCTATAATTAAAGTTCAGTTCTTCTGGTGTACTGGATGTCTCCAAGTAGGGTTTCATCAGGCATGGTAGAAGTGGATATGCTGGATCACCCAGAACAACAAGTGGCACTTCAACGTCATTGAAGAGTTTTGTCCAGTTGGGAAACAAAGACCCATTGCATGCATTTCTATAAAATGCCGAATTAGCAAAAACACGTGCATCATGTACCTGCAAATAGTGAGGGAAGCACAGTGGTGATATAATATAGAAAGAACACACAGAGCCAGGACATATCCATCTTCAAGTACAAGTACACTAGCAGCAGTCATGTGAGGGATACCAGCTGTCATGTCATGTGACACGCAGCTGCTTGGAGGTGTAAAATGCTTTTAAATGCTTTTAATTGTGGTTGTTCATTTTTGCAGTGGGACAGGATTTATCCAGATCAGATCTAGATCCCACTTATCAAGATCAGATCTAGGTCAATAGTGGTCCCAGTGCGGACATGCCTTTAGTCACTGTACATAGTCTCATACTCCTAGCTATGAGTAGTATTATTATAGATTGGTATCAGTGTCAGTCACTGTACATAGTCTCACACTCATAGCTATTAGTAATATTATATAGACTGGTATCAGTGTTAAGGCATGTCCGCACTGGGACCACTATCAGACCTGCCAACTCACCCGATGCTGCCAGGTGTCACCCGATTTCAACACTAATCTCAAGATCTCCCGATTGAATATCCAATTCACCCGACTTTCTGAGGAATTGATTTTTTTAAAGATCAGGGTTCAGGTTAAAAAAATATATAATACATACCTCGAACTCCCGATTAAATAAATAATAAACCCGGTAATGGTCGTCGATCTGCCAATCGTTTACGTAAGTTTCACGTGTCCAGCAAAAGGAAGAGAGTAGTTTTGTCGATCGAGTCAAAGATAGCCATGCTAAGCAAGATATCAAATGGAGTCAATCAAGCCGGACTAGCGGAAGAGTAAGGCGTAGAGAAGTCGACAATAACAAGAACGATGCCAAACCTCGAGAGTTCGCGGGCAACCTTGACTGTCGGGGGATAAGTTCAACTCGCAAAGTCATGCGCCTTGCACAACTAGAAAATGCTTTATATCTGTGGTTCGTTCAGAAAAAGTGGGCAAGCCCCAAGGCACTGCAGTCGGTGGACTACAACATTATGAATATAAAAAATATGTATATATGTAAAACAGCATGCCAGTTACTGAGGACCTAAATCCTTCTAGTATCAGGAAGTGAGCTTCTTATTAACCAAAGGACCTGCAGATTAAAAGTATATTGAAAATAGTTCCAACGTGATTCAGCATTTTAATTACATTCATGAATTTATGATTAATATTTGTGCATATCCGAACTTTTTGCTTATCCGAACTACCTTGTCAGTGTTTCAAATACCTATTTTGTGTCGCTGAGGTAGTTGTTGTCCTCCCTCAGAGTAATGCTGAAGAGGAATGACTTGAGCATTGTCGGAAAGAATAAGACAGACGCTCGGCAATGAAGCTCGATGGCACTTTGTCAAGCATTCTAGCCATGAAGCTAGCATTCCCTGAATCTGAAGTTCCCTGTTCCGCTGGGTGCCTGATGAGAAAATTTTGGACCATGCAAAAGGGGCAACTTCTTGCTATAATCATAATCATTAAACTGATAAGCAGTGTGTTATTTGGGGGGGGGGGGGGGGGGGGGGGGGGGGAGGGAGGGGGGAAATTAATTTAGTTGCTTAGCATGCTTATGTTATGACTTGATGCAAATGATAACCAGATTTTATACCAAATCTCCAGATTTTTTGAGGATTTTTTGGGGTATCTCCAGATTTTCATGACTGGGGTTGGCAGGTCTGCACTATTGACTAGGATCTGATCTTGATAAGTGGGATCTAGATCTGATCTGGATAAATCCTGTCCGCACTGCAAAAATGAACAACCACAATTAAAAGCATTTTACACCTCCAAGCAGCTGCGTGTCACATGACATGACAGCTGGTATCGCTCACATGACTGCTGCTAGTGTACTTGTACTTCAAGATGGATATGTCCTGGCTTATGGAACGCGGAATGCGACAAAAATATGAAGTGAAAATGTCACAAAAAATCGTTCACAAAAAATCGTTCGTTCACAAAAAATCGTTCACAAAAAATC
Source organism: Cladorhizidae sp. MBARI D1340-BT2 (assembly GCA_028752905.1). Classification (NCBI taxonomy): domain Eukaryota; kingdom Metazoa; phylum Porifera; class Demospongiae; order Poecilosclerida; family Cladorhizidae; species Cladorhizidae sp. MBARI D1340-BT2. The sequence continues at coordinate 9,782,681 of JAQNBH010000007.1, forward strand.
GTCCACAAAAAATCGTTCACAAAAAATCGTTCACAAAAAATCGTTCACAAAAAATCGATGGCAGAAAATCGTTCACAAAAAATCGTTCACAAAAAATCGTTCACAAAAAATCGATGGCAGAAAATCGTCCACAAAAAATCGATTGCCGTATAATTGTGGCAGAAAATCGATTGAAAATTGTCAAAGCTGCAGAAACTTTATTGCTGTAGAAAACTGGCGGAGAGAGAATGAGCGACCTTACACTGTCCCAACTCAGCAAGGCGAAGGAAGCCATTGAAGTCCTCTGCAACCTAACCTCCTCAGGCTCTTCTATGGGTGGTGAAGTTCCTCGTGATCCCAACACTTCTGAAGGTTAAGGAAGTTTAGTAATGTGGTCATGATCTAGCTAAGCATGTGTGTTCCTCCTGGATCATACAGAACATGAGGCTATCTTATCGTTGATGTTACTTGTAGTCAACCATGGAGATAACAGGGGAAGTAACTCTGTGTGTGCTAAAGTTTCATAGGCTATGTAGAAATTGGGGCTGCTACACGAGGTATATATTGTCAAGAGTGGTGCTGCCACACTACAGGTATATTGTCAAGAGGAAACCTGTTTTTCAGCTTTTCATTTGTGGGATATGGGCATTTATTGGATGCAGTTTTGCATGTGCATTTTTGGCTGCTTAGTCTTGTAGTAACTGAAATTTCTCCTGTTATTCAATCGCTAGTTCCTATTAATTTATGGGAGAACCTAAATCAGCTAGTGGTTTCCCGTCATCAAATTCCATCCACGTTGACACCACCAGGAGCTATTCCATGCCAGGTCAGGGCTCTCTATGGCTTAGGTCTAGGACTAGCTAAGGGCTAGGGCTAGAACGAGTGTTATTTCTAGAGTGCAGCCTAAGATTTGGGCTGACTAAAGTTAAGGGTCAAAAGCTTTCTCACAATATTCCATGGCCTTACTCCTAGCCATAACCCTAGAAATGGGCTACCTCATAACTGTCATAAATGAGGTTGAGTCAGCCAGTGTAGGCACTTTTCTCTGCAATTGAACAACGAGGTTCTCATGTGTTTTTCTTGGTGTTATTCGGTTCACGTATGGGAGATGTTCCAGCAGCTGGTTTTACACGTTGCCAGCAGGTGTCCATAGTTCTATGAAGTTTATACAGCAAGTTATTATAGTAAGTGTGCTAGCCACAGTGTTATCAGCCACATCTGGCACAGTGTGTACAACTATCAGCCACTGGAAACTTTTGATGTCTCAGGAATTAAGATCACCTGGGAGTTACGTTGGTGTGACTACTATTTCAAGATGGTGGGTGGCTAAAGCCAAAGCGCACAAATAAGACCCATTCAGGAGCTCCTTAATAGCCAAAATAGTGGTGGCCTCGGCTTCTGCTGGCCTCGGCTTCTGCTAGCTCCAAAACCACTTTCAGCATGCTTTGACTACTTCACTGAGGTAGCTAAGGTAATAAAGAGGCAGACCTAAATGCTAGAGAAGTGTTTAAAAAAACCCTTGAAATTCATCTTCAATGATTTATCTTGTCGATAAACAATCAGTTGACGTGTGTAGTATATATATATACCTGATGAAGGCTAGAGCATCTAGCAGAAAGGTCAAAGGTTATTCTTCCTTCACATAACTTTCATACATAGGTCCATTCATCATAATCAATATACTCACAAGGTTAATGCTTGCCCACGACTATATACTCCATTTCTTGATAAATACAGTGAGTGAGACATAAAGAATGACAAAAAGATAAATGCACGTGTACTAGCATGTTTATTGTGTTGATGATTCTTACCATATCATTTTTGTAATTTTAAAACAAGAAAGGAAACCAAAATTGACAACAAATGTTTTAGAAGACCCTTTACCTTTTAAAATAATGGCCACCCAGTATAATAACATCCAAAAATACATATCAAGTGTCCAACCACTATTTTTAAAGGTCTTATAAACATTTGATGTCTGCACTGGTAAATTTCTAATATATATATCTATTATATTATATACTCATAGTAATGGCTGCAGCTGATCGGTGCTTGTTAGTGCTTAATAAGAATAAGCCACGAAGGAGGAAATTGAGAGAGGAAGTATCTTCACTATTCAAAAGAAAGTCAAAGATTGGTGCTTCCAATACTCCTAAATGTGTTTGAAAGCATAAGTTTGTGTGCTTGGCTTATCATGACCAAACAAAGATACCAAGAACAGAAACTGAAAAAGATGACCTACTTCAGGCTGGTATTGGGGAGAAAGAAATCGTTTTTTATGACTTGCAAATCAATTCTGACAGTTTTAGGGATTTACTCTATGAAAATTTTCCAACTTTAAGAGAGGGTGGAGGATTTGAGTTTTTTAAGTGTGCTCCTAATTCAAGGAATTTGGAAAAGTTGTCAGCAACTACACGATCATCTCCAGATGTGCTTAAAAGACGGGTTAGATTTTCTCGCACATATATTCGTCCTCTACAACGAGATTTGGATATCTCTCCCATATTTGATTTGCCTGGTGGGGTGAGTTAACATTTTTGTTTCAATAGATAACGTAATAATTATTTCTATAAATATTCATTTATATAGCCTAAAGAAAAATGCTTGAAATGTGGAATGATGTTCAGTATAGAGAAGTTGGCTGCTCATGTGACTTCATGTTCCAGGTATATAACATACTAGTTATATGTAAATGATGGTAGAGTAATGTGTGTCTCATAGGGATGAAGTTGTTGATCTAACAAGTGGAAGTACTGGTAGCAGTTATTCTCCAACATTTAGGTAATTTGAAAGTCATAACTTACATGCAAGTGGAAAAGTGTTCGAAAAAGTTTCTTTTGGGGAGGAGGGGGAGGAGGGTTATTTTTTTGTTCCTAAAGAAGATCATCATAAGTGTCATAAGTGCATTATTTGTCAGAATTTTTTTTGGCATATAATTTTTGGCATAAATCTGCTATGAAAGATGTAGAACGAAAACTGCTTTATAGCAGTTTATACAAGCAACAAAAAAATGATTTTACTGATAAAAGGGATATTGAGATTGACTCGTCAAAAAAAGGAAACGGGAATTTGCCAATATTGATCACAAGTGTTTAGACAGGACATTACCACATCCATTATTTATGAAATCTGTATTATGTTGTGTACTTTATTTTAAAAGGTCAAAGTTCCTCAAAAAAAGACTTATTGTTTCCTTTTGATGAGTCAATCAATCCAATTCACTTTTTGGTTGTTTTATTAATAAAACATTTTTTGTGACTTTTAGCATCTGCCATTTAAAAAAAGTTGGTCAAACAAATATAGGGAGTAAATGTGTACTCTCTGATTATGCACAGCAAACTGCTATATATGCAATGCCAATCAAATTATTCCCTGTATAAATATATATGTAGGAGTGAGCAAGACCATTCTGAGGATAGTAGTGATCCTGATCTTCCAATGATCTCTATTAACACTCTTCCCGGTGTAAGCGCCATATGGCGTAATTGCTTTTGAAAAATCATAAAAAATCAATCGTTGGGTTGTTTTGCAAAACAAAAATATCATAAAATTGCGCTATTCTAACTGCAGCTACATTCAAAATTATACGGCAATAGCGCCATGGTAACTAGGGAAATCCCGCCCGTAAAGTTCAAGGGGTCAATTCTGCCCTAGAATTTAAAATTGTCGAAAGGCTATCTTTTGATGAGGTGCTCACAGCGGTCCTGGACCACAACTACGACGACTTCGGGTTATCTGACGATGAATCTGAGGAAGGGGAGAGTGAAGCCTACCGTGTACAGCCCAGTTTGGATCGTGACCAAGTAGAGCTACTCGGCAGAGACTTTTCCAATCGAAACCATGGCAGTATGGACGAAGCTATGGCTGTTGATCCTGGCAGTCCTCCTGGTAAGTCAATGTACTTTGCTAGCTATATATAAAGCCTGATAGTCTGAGGAGCTAGCTAAATCATGGTGTTAGCTACACCTGTGTAATAGCCTACTTTCTTTTATAGTTCTAGCTGTACTTGATTCCTTGACTTGTCTAATAAGTTGACGAATAACAACTCTATCATGTTCAGGTTTGATGGAGCAAGTGATGGACCATGACGGAGATAATACCATGGCACAGCTTCCCCATGTTCAGATGAGTTCTGATAAAGATAGTGATGCAAACACACCTACCCCACTCTCTTCATCCATACTGCACGAGGACGCTCGTCTTGTTAGACCTACACGAGGACGTACTTTTCTCAGAAGTAGGAATGTTCAACTCTCCCCCTTACCTTCATCCAGTGCTAGTCTTACTGCACGAGGACACTTGTATATCAGACTATGAGTATGTCATTACAGAGTATTGTATTGTATAATTGCTCTTTGATTCTGTGTACATTGTATCAATATTATTGGTTATGGGAATTGTATCAATAATATTGGTGGGAATTCTATACAGTAGAAATTATGTCCTCTCTGTTAGTCAGGCAAACGTCTTGTCATACCACAGCATATCTCAGTTGTTCCTAAAGTTGGCTGAAAAAAGGATAACAATACAATAATATACAATTTTTATTTTTAATTTTTATTATTAAACATTATAATGATATTCATACATGTGTGGTTTGGTTACCTAGCAATATGAATTGACCACACTAATGTCCAACAGTAGAGCTATCTTGTGGTATATGGTTGCTAGGGACTATTGTTAACCTCTGATTTAATATCAATTTATTTGTACTTAATGGTCAATTTTAAAAATTTTCCCAAATAAACTCACCGGGAGAAGGGTTAAGAAGTGCAAGAACAAGGTATGTGTCAGGATTGTGAGTGATGTTAGACTTCTACCCACATTTTATTGAATGCATACAGTCTAGTGAGATGGAGAACAAGATGGTGGAGACTGCTATCATCCAGAGCATGGAAAGTGTTGCATCGGCAGAAGCCGTAGTGGGGGAAAAGTAATTTTTACAACAATAGGAAGTCTTTGTAATTTTCAATCTATACATCTACTAATATTTAATGTATTTATTCTCACCTTTGTTTGAGTTCTGCAATATTTTTGCTGCAGGGACAATCCTTTAGCCACTACTATAAAGAGGTTGAGAAGCAATATTGTTGAGTCTACATTTCACGTGGATGTGCGAAGGGAATTCCTTCTAAAGGATACCTTGAGAGAATTGAAGAAGAAGAAATTTATTCCTACTAAGACAATAAAGGTACTTGTGTTTGGCCTTGCGTGCATGACCATGGCATTATTGAGTTTAACTGCTAGTAAAATCAGAAAATTCATTCAAGTGTTGCCTGTACTTTTTTCTATCAGAGCTCTCATTTGAAATTTTAATCGCTAATTGAACATTATAGGTTACTTTTGTTGAAGAAGGAGCAGTTGATCAAGGTGGACCCAAAAGGGAGTTTTTCAGACTGTTAGCACAAGCAGTGTCTAGAGCATACTTCAGAGGGGATGATCAAACCCCAAAATTTATGGATAACAATATTACAGCAGTGCAGGTAAACAACGCTGGCAATTTTGCTTCGTATATTTCAGCACTTAGCAACACCATTTGATACATTTTGAATGGTGTACTCTGACTTTGCAAACTTGAGGGTCACTATTCCTGATTCATTACTGCATGTACTTTTGATAAATATATTGTCAGTTGTAACTGGTCAGTTTATGGCGTTGCCTTTCTAAAGTAAGGCTGTCACAAACTTTGAATCTAAAAATGAATAAGCCAATACAGTGCTAGTGCTGTCTGCATGATTGATAACCTAAGAAAATAATAAATTGCATAATGGGTTGTTGTTGTGTTTTTTTGGGGGGGGGGGGGGGTGGAAGATGCTGGTGTAATTTGCTACTGATCAACAAGTTTTACAAACTGTGTTTTTTTTGTAAGACAACTAGTCATAGGCACGAGTTGTGACCAGGCTTTGTGATTATGATGACAATAATAGTTCCACGATTATGATGACAATAAAAGTTACGTGATTATGATGACAATAATAGTTCCGTGATTATGGCCATTACCAATAAGTCGTGCATTCTGAGTGACTAAAAATAGTGCTTTGTTATACTTGAAACATTGTGGCATGCTACTGTGACTATCTTTTGTCTTTGCTCTAGAAGCAAGAGCTCTTCTTCATGGGACAGTTCCTTGTTTTGTCTATTTCATGGAGGCAATGGCTATCCATTCATGTCGAAAGAAGTATTCAAATATTTCGTGAGTGGAAGTTACCATTCTATTCTTGTGGAACCAGAAGAAATTCCTGGGATGCTCCTTCGATTTGTGGTGGGAAAGGTATATGTCAATGTTTGTGGGAAGCCAATTGTTTGTTCAACTAAACTTAAATCAATTTTATAGATTAATGCAGCAGAAAGTGATGAAGAGCTTCAAATGGTGTTTGACATGGATGAAGCTCTTGACCTTATCACTTCTACTGGGTTTCTTAAGGCTATTTCCTTTTTCACTCTGGACCTTCGTTCTGAAATTGTAGGAGCTCTACTTGACTACCACTTGATGGGTAAAGTGAAAGCAGAAATGGACCAATTTCGGGAAGGACTAAATCTATTTGGGTTCCTGGACATGGTAAAGATTACTCCAGACCTTTATGAGCAATTTTTCGTGTCGAGTTACTGTGCTCTAACACCAGGTTTGTCAATGCTGTTTTGGTGGGTTGACGAGTTATCATGTGATGTGTGTGTGTATATTTTTTTATCTTATAGATATGATAAAGAATATTCTATGTGTTAAGTACTCAGTAAAAGGAAGTTACAATCGACCTGCAGAAGAGCAAACATATATTTATTTTGCTGATTTTCTGGATGAATGCGTTGGTGAGTTCTGCAATGTTTATAAAAGTGTTTTTTTCTCGGCTAAAATGCACTTGGACTACATAGCTTCTTATATGCCTTTGTTCTCGGCTACCAATATTCTTGGACTTGTAATTATAATATATATATTTTTATGCTTGGTGTTTATGTAGATGATGACATTGGATGTTCGCTGGAGGATTTGTTTGTCTTTTTTTCAGGAGCTGATTGCATTCCTCCCCTTGGATTTAGCCATTCCCCTACACTAGTTTTCGTGCATAATCCCCATCATCATCAACATGCGACTTGATCCTTCGGATTCCAGCTACTTATTCAGACTACGATGAATTCAAGGAAGGGATGGTCCTTGCCCTCAAGGGTAACGATGGCTTTGGTGGTGTGTGACTCCATAGCTACAGACCAAACTGTTGCTGAGAGTTTGTAATGATGACGTTTGATGATGATTGCACTTGAGACTTAATTAAGAATTGTATCTGGCATGGCAGCTGTAGATGCATCTATGTATATACTATCCAAACTTTATAAAATATTCAACATAAAGATGGTATATATTTATATCTACACACACACTCACTCACACATGCACCACAATGTCAATGTCTATTAAAAAAACACGAGATGCCCATTACCATCAAAAGTCTATGTTCTCGGACTGTACCAGCACAGAGGGAGGGTACGAAATAGTACTTCAGATGAAAGCTTGAAACTATATTGCTACAGATTCTATTATATGTTTTAAATATGTTGCAACAATATCCTGTTGGAGGAGTATGAATTGTCAACACACACTACAAGCATACACACCCACTGATGACCCCTGCCAGCCGAAGAGACAAAAATGCTGATTGCTAATCAACTTGCTCTATGATTCTCCCCCTGATGTTCTAGCCTTCAGGAATATGAGAATGGAAAGTAATTTTGTTCTTTTTCTTGGTTTTATCTTTGGGGTCAATAAAAGGTATATAGCAGGAGTATGTTCTTGGGTTTAAAATAGCTTGGAGCATTGTCTTCAGGTAGTTGATCAGGATCAGGCAACATTTGCTTATAAGTAAATGTCACTTCTTTCCTTTGACATGTGAGTCGGGCTACTAAGCTTATGAGTTCAAGTTTGTGAGAATTTCTTTTTTCCCCATAAAAATAATGACAGCGGTGTGTGTGACTAACACGTGCAAAGTACTATCTAATGGCAAAAACCAAAGTTGTTCCATCTTCAGGAAAGATGTCCTCATACATACTCGAACAAAGGCCAAGTGAGCTATATAGAGACATGAAAAATAATTTTAAGCAGGGCTCCAAATGGCTGCAATATAAACTCACAAACCCCTGATCAATAGGCTGGCATGGCACCTCTGAACCAAAGGTACAGGATGGTAAGGGGAAGATTTTTTTTTTAATACAGGAATGATGAAGGGGTAGGTAACCCACAGCAGGGAGGGTAGGAAGATTAGGGGGGGGGGGTGGGTGGATGGGAAGAGTTGACACGTGGTTGGTAGTGAAACGATGCATTCTAGTAATAAAAAAACTTTTTACGTGTAGAGCTATATAATTATACAAAAACACAATTAAGACCAAAAATGTGAAAAGAATTTGGAGTGTCATAATAAGTGATACTCTTATAATTGCCGTTCCCCTACAAATGATTTTGCTAGAGCAAATTGTGTTATCATCATTTTCTGGGAAAATATATTGGTGGACACGGAGGTTAAAATTGCTTTCAGTTCTGCCTTGTTGAAACCAGTTAGAACATCACATACTTGATCCACAGTTACTCTGTTGTCATCGTATGCTCCTGAAACCGGACCATCCCAATCAATTCCATAATTTGAGCCTGCTACCTAATAACAAATCATAGTTCCACATGAGTAAAAATTCACAAACATATATATATAGCTATATATATATATAATATATATATATACATGTATATGACTTAATTTTAATTATATTAACTGTCCAAGACAATGTCCAGCACATGCACTTCCATTATGTCTATACCTGATATACTCGCTGTAGTATTTTCCTATAGATGTGCAATGCCAATATTTCAGGAGTTATTTTACTGAAAATACACTTTGCTCTCCTGCACATGCACACACTATTGACTGCGGCTATGGTAGAAGTATTATAACTGGATGATAAAGCAGTAATATTCAATGAGTATAACATTTATTACACTCGACAGACTGGTTATATCCATTGCATGCTGTTGTTACTCAACTTCAACTCCTGAAAGTATGACCCTGTGCTCGTGAAATAACTCTCCATATTCCATTCTGACTCGTGTAATAATTAATAATTACAAGTTCAAGGAGAAATATGAATACTCACCTGCAACCCAGTTGCTACACTATCACTCTCACTGATGTTATGAAGACCTAGTATCCATAATTGTTGAGGAGTTTTGTTGTTTTCAGTCCTCATTCGATGATGAGCCCATCCATGACGAAACATATCTAGGTGGTGCTGTATAAGAGGTGTGAAAACAAAGTGAAGTGTGTATAGCTCCAAAGGTGAGTCCACATCCAGAAGCCCAATATCCTCCAAGTGATAGAAGAGGTAATAGAAGAATGATATGCATCCAGTGAAGAGGTCTCGCCACAAACGTTCAATGCGCTGATTATGTGTGCTTCTCCCAGTAATTGCACTACTTCGATCTGGACCACGTTCTGGATGCTCTACCATATACCTGGCCACTGCTACATTTTCACCACCTCTGTCCATACGTACTCTAGAAGGAAGGCCATGCTCTTCTATAGCTTTCATAAAGGAATGGAGAACAGTACCAGAACGATTGTTAGTGGCAACGCTAAGATACATGACCAGTCTACTGAAGCCATCTATGCCACCATGCACAACAAATCTCCACCGAATCTATTTGTGATATCCATCAATATGCCATAAAGCATTTGGTGACGAGACATGGTATTGACGACGGTGCAATACATTTCTAATCCGTGAACTGACACCCGAAGCATCAACTCGATGTAAACAATCTCTGACCCTTTCACGCTGAACAACAATACCACAGCTTTTAAGCCTTCCACTCAGAGTTTTTTCACCACATTGAGGAAATAAGGTTGTGATTTGTTTTACTGCTGCATCAAGATCTGAATTTGTTATAGAACTGTATTTCTGAATGGAAATGTTGAACTGTCTTAGCTTTCGTTCAATTGTTCGCCTTGAGCAACCAAACAGTTCACTAATATTGACAATAGTTAAACCATTCTCAATAAGAAATTGTAATTGCTCTTCACTGATTGGTATTGCAGGCCTTCCCTTCCTTTTTCTCCTATTCTCCTTGTCATTTGCAATGGCCAAAAATAAATCCCTTAGGGCAGAGAATAATTCATTTTGTTGACCATTGAGCAGAATAATATACTCAAGTGCTAGTTCAACTTGCTCCAAAAGGTGATCAAGTGTTTCTTCATTACAATTACGATAGTTACACTGAACGCATGTGACAGCTTCTTCAACAACTGAAATAACTTCATCCTCATTGTCCTCTTCTAAAAGTTCCATTTGTAGTACATGATATATTTGATGTTTTAGTATACAGATAAGCCTGCAATAAGATACCATAAATATACATATAATTAGATTGCACATGTTCTAGTAATTTCATGAAATGCCCCAACATTTAGATATCAATCAGGTAATAATAGCTTTGTGCATATATTTGTCGATTGCTCTTCATTCCAGGTCAGCTTCATCATGAAAAGATAATTAAAATCACAGATCTCTCCATCTCCAGTTTGGCTACCCAGTGGTGATAGCTGCTACATGCATATGCAGTGGATGCAGACATCTTATGCATCATTATCTTCATTGAAAGCAACAGCAAATTGAGCCTTCATTAGCTGTTCCTCAGATAAATGTCTCTCAGCTTTTTTCTCACAGATTTATACTCTGATGAGACACCAACATTTTATATCTCATAGCATTGGCTGCATTTCACTTATGAGCAATGGCATTTCAATACAATCATAGATGGGTAGGTGTGATATCCATATGTACATAGTCCTTGAATTAGACTCAAATATCTGCCTGTTCTTTGTTCTGGTCAGTGCAAGGGAGAGGCTTAGGGGACTCAAGCTCTCTCCTTAGATATGCATGCATGGACTCAGTTTTCTAAATGCTAAGACCGAGGATAGGATATTGTAATGCCTTGGCTACTCATGATCAATAGAAACATTATTAGTTCGTGAGTGGAACACAATATAACAAAAATTCCAGAACTCACACAACTGGTGATTCAGTCTACGCTGCAACACAGCTAGCTAGTGTCATGTATTGCAGTATACATAGGATACTGCAACACAGATATGTTATAGCTAGCTAGTGTCATGTATTGCTAGGATACTGCAACACAGATATGTTATAGCTAGCTAGTATCTTGTATTGTTGTAGTATACATAGGACACTGCAACACGATATGTTAGTATCATGTACTGTAGTTAACATAAACACAAATACGTTATTAAAACTAAACGTACTACACAGAGTTAGATTGCATTCCAGCTCTGCCAGACCTCAGGAGCAAATGAAAAAGAGCGGAGTTCCTAATATTTTGGTTCTGTGAAATATCTGAAAATTATTTTGTTATATTGGAAATGGCAGACGGCAAAAATACAGCTAATATATCAGCTAAAACGCACATTGACAGCTTCTTAGCATACCCGACTGTGGTTTCTGCCTTAAGGGGGGGGGGGGGAATAATGAATACACCTCGACAATACCAATCATAAGTAATCATAACTTCCCACTAGCCTCTATCAACATAATTGTTGTACCAAAATGTAGCTTAGAAGATAAACTATTTAATGATATATTTATCTTTTGTCAAGGAATGAAGAAGAATCGCGTCTTGTTATATTAGAAGAATTTCCACATATTTCCACAAATTTCTCCCTAATTTCTCACCCAAACTCCATAATTTATATATCACCAAAATGCTTATTGTGTGCTCTCTAACCTAAAGTAATTTATTTTCACTGTTATGAGAATGTGTTGGGTCTAGACCAGCATATCTGCATTTGGTTTGTATTGGTTTGTATGGGATTTCCCCCCCTCTCCTGTGGTGCATTATCATACTTCTTTAGGTGAAACTACTACTTTACTCTTACCTAACAGCCATTTAGCATTATTAATGGGTTTTTAATTCGAGGACAGGGCAAAAGTTAGATTGCCTGGCTGACACTTTGGCATAAAAAATATCTATGACAAAAGTTAAATACATCATTAAATAGCTTATCTTCTAAGCTACATTTTGGTACAAAAATTATGTTGATAGAGGGTAGTGGGTGGAAGTTATGATTGGTATTGTCGAGCGGTATTTTTTTGACATTATTCCCCCCTTATGTTAGCTCCAAAAACACTTAAAAGCTTGCCCCGACTCTTAACTATGGTAGTAAACCAGCAGCCTCCCAAAACATTTAAACCCCTGGAATTTGTCTTTAATATGCACCTCAACTAAATTTCAACTCCAAGTAGACCACACCCTCAAGTAGACTGCATCCTCAAATAGATCCTGGTCACAAAGTCAAAATGAATTGAAGCAATTTCTCAGAGCATCTGCAGTCTTCTAGTGATAACATTATGAATGGACTATGCTCCATAAGTTATATAAGTTGAGGAAAATGAAGTGCATATATAGTCCAGGTCATAATACGCTAGATTGATGATGATGACATTACGAGATTTATTAATTTTTTTACATCACATCCTATAAAGGATTAAGGATTCTTGTTTTTAGTGCCAATGTTTCAACTGGGATACTTCATCAGATGAAGATTGAAATATTTGGGCTGAAAGAGAATCTTAAGTATTTGATGTCAGCTGAAAGTAATCGTAATTTTTTGTTTGGCCACAGCAGATGTTTCTCATCCAGGAAGTACTCATCCAGGAAGTAATTAAAACTAATGGGAAGAAAAAAGGGGGGAAAGGAACAATACACTGACTGCTGTGTGAACAATGAGTCAGCAAGCCAAGCAAAGGTCAAGACTGTGCTGTGCTTTGAAAAGTCTCGGCTTGAAAAATCAATGCCAAAATTTAGGAATTTTTTTGAGTGGGAGTTTTGGATGAGGGAGGTGGAAGAGAGACAGGAAATTTATCTGCTGTGGCCTTGTATACTATCCTCTTTTCACAGTACCAGATGTCTTGCATCACCAGTACACAGATGACATGATAACCCAGTCACTTGCTTTGAGAAATTTTAGTAAAGCTATGAAAATATAATCTAAAACTACTGCACTTGCACTAAGCCAATTTGGATGTGGGGTGGCAGAGGAAGGGTAAGAGAGAAGCTGGCTAGCCAGTGACATCACAAAATGGTCCAGTGCCTGCTGGAGGCACTATTGTGGTACACTATAATAGCTGCTGGGGTATGATGAGGGAAGAGCAATACCTAACGGGTAGTGGGTTGGTGAACGTGCCTAAAGACTGTAGATCATCTGCTAGCCTTACAGGCAATAATCTTACCAGAGTTTATAGTCTGTCTTCCCTTTTCTTTTTCCCTCCTAGTCTTTCTCACTCTCCCTCAAGGAGTAAGTTTTTCTTCGATCGTTTAGTAGCTGCAACCATGTTTTAAAGATATTCTGCCATCGATTTTTTGTGAACGATTTTTTGTGAACGATATTTTGTGAACGATTTTCTGCCATCGATTTTTTGTGAACGATTTTTTGTGAACGATTTTTTGTGAACGATTTTTTGTGAACGATTTTTTGTGAACGATTTTTTGTGAACGATTTTTTGTGAACGATTTTTTGTGAACGATTTTTTGTGAACGATTTTTTGTGAACGATTTTTTGTGAACGATTTTTTGTGAACGATTTTTGTGACATTTTCACTTCACATTTTTGTCGCATTCCGCGTTCCATACTGGCTCTGTGTGTTCTTTCTATATTATATAACCACTGTTGCTAAACAACATCAGAAGAATAGGTGCCAGAGAAGGGCAATAATGATGAAACAAAGGAGGAGAAGAAGGATGAGGAGGATCATTCAAGCCAGGAATGCTAGGTAAGGAGAATAGCTAATGATAGTAATAATGTCTGCCAGCCAGCAGTGTGCAGCAACAATACAACCTTAAAACATACAGAATGAGAAGCAGAATGCGACTGGCCTGTCTTCTGTTGTGTAGCAGGAAAAGTATCAGCAGCCGAAGAATGTGGAGCAAGCCAAGGAATCAGGAGTGGTGGGAAAATGTGATAGGTGGAGTGTATGGTACAAGTTGGTGGCGTGAGAACTTGAGGATGACCAGAGAAACATTTCTGATCCTGTGTGATAAGCTGAGGCCGTACCTTGAAAGGCAGAGTACACAGTTCAGAGAACCTGTTAGTGTGGAGGCTAGGCTTGCTGTGACCATTTGGCGCCTCGGAATAAATGTAGAGTTCAGGACTATAGCAGCATTGTTTGGGCTTGGACGCTCTACAGTGGGGGAGATAGTTCTGGATACATGCGATATAATAGCCGGTCAGTTGATGCCACATTATGTTAGAATCCCTCAAGGAGACAACCTGAGAGAGGTGGTCGATGGCTTTGAGCATCGCTGGGGGTTTCCTCAAACTGTAGGAGCAATTGATGGATCGCACATCCCCATTATAAAGCCACAAGAAAGTGCGTCAGACTACTATAACAGGAAAGGGTATTATTCGGTCCTGATACAGGCAGTAGTGGATTATCGTGGTGTTTTTATAGATGTCAACATCGGCTGGCCTGGAAAGGTATGGATACAAATAAAGTAATTCCATTTCTTTTGTGTGCTTTTTGTCAAATCTACACACCTGTGCTTCCCTCACTATTTGCAGGTACATGATGCACGTGTATTTGCTAATTCGGCATTTTATCGCAAAGCATGCAATGGGTCGTTGTTTCCCAACTGGACAAAACTCTTCAATGACGTTGAAGTGCCACTTGTGGTTCTGGGTGATCCAGCATATCCACTTCTACCATGGCTGATGAAACCGTACTTGGAGACATCCAGCAGTACACCAAAAGAACTGAACTTTAATTATAGGCAAAGCAGGGCAAGGATGGTGGTGGAGAATGCTTTTGGTCGGTTAAAGGGCCGGTGGCGATGTGATTAACACTGATACCAGTCTATATAATAATACAATTAATAGCTAGGAGTGTGAGACTATGTACAGTGAATAACACTGATACCAGCCTATATAATAATACCACGAGTGTGAGACTATGTACAGTAACTAACATAAGACCAGTCTATATATTAATAATACTAATAGCTAGGAGTGTGAGACTATGTTAAGGTGGAAGATGAAATTTAATAGCAAGAAGAGCAAGGTCATGGTAGTAGGGAAGAAGGAATCAGAAGTGCATTGGAGGATTGGTGAGGAGATATTGGAAGAGGTCAAAGAATTCAAGTACTTAGGAATATGGTTTGATAGGAAGCTAAGGGGTAATGTTCAGTTAGAGAAGATGGCAAAGAAGGCAGAAGAGTGGGTTGGAAAGGTAATATGGATGAGTAGAGTGAATGGGCAGGTGGAAGTAGACAGAGGAAGAATGGTGTGGGAGCTTCTAGCGAGACCCAGTATGGAGCATGCAGCCGAAGTGTGGTGGACAGGAGGACGGAATGCTCGCAAGAAGTTGGAGTCAGCACAGATGAGAGTGGGTAGGAGACTGTTAGGGGCAAGTGATACAGTAGCAGGAGTGGCAATACGGGGAGATATGGGGTGGAGGAAGCTAGAGGAGAGGAGGGAAGAGATGAAGGTTTTGTTTGGCAAGAGATTAGAGATGTTGGAACAGAGCAGATTGGTTAAAGTTGTTGTAAATAAACTACGAGAGGATGGAGGAATTGGATGGTGGGAAGAATATGATATCTTGAGGAGAAAGTACAAGATAAACAACGAGGCTGGATCAGTGCACAAGTGGAAGGGGAAAGTGAAGGTGAGAAATGAGAAGGACTGGGAGGAGGAAGTAGACGGGGAAAAGTACGCTGAATTATTATAAATTGGCAAAGAATGGTGCAGGGGTGGAGAGGTATGTGAGGTCCATGCATGGTCAGGAAGGTGTGCGGCTGCAATTTCGACTGAGGACTGCATCAGCTGGGTTGTTAGAGGATAAGAAGAGATGTGGGATAGTTAGGGATGAGAGGTGTATAATGTGTGATAGTGGAGCAGGGGAGGATGTGGAACATTTCTTGGTGACATGCGGGGAATTTGAGAGGGATCGGCTGGTTCTGATAGATGAGGTACGCAGAATTGCAGGGGCAAGACAGTGGATGGATGAATTAAGAAGAGTGAGTAAGGATGGAAAGGTGGCATTGCTTTTGGGGAAAGATGTGGAGGGAGTAAGTGATGCAGTGATGGAGGAGGTGGGTGAGTGTGTTATGTATTGGGTAGGGAAGTGGTGGCAGAGGAGAAAGGAATTGTTGTATGGTCAGCTGAGGAATGATCTTTGGTCCACTCCTGTCCCCCCCTTCCTGAGCAGCGGGACACTCGTAACTTAATATTGTGGATAATTGTATTAATTAAGTACTGTTGACTTCTTTTTTAAATATAGATTGTTATTAGGTTAGTTACTAAATAGTTTCACACTGTGCTGTATTATATATGTGATGGCCTTAACAGGCTCAGCAATAGCAACATTAAATCATAGAAGCTGGTAGCCATGAACCACATAGAAGATTACAATAACCTTCTCTTGAAATTGTATTCTCTCCACCTTTCAACTAGATGCTCTAGCCTATATCAGGAATAATTATTGCTGGTGAAGGCTAGAGCGTCTGGTCTAAGTTTTGAGAGAATACAATTTCAAGTCGATTATTGAGAAGGTTATTGTAATGTTATTTTGTCAACTATAATTATATAAAATGATAAATATTCTGCAAGACTGGTAAGATAAATGGCGCAACTGACTGCTGCCGAGTAGAATAGGCGCGCTCTTAACTCTACACATGCGTACACGCCATTATATAAAACACGTGGCTAATTTAGGCTCCAGTAGAGCATAGAAAGGTTGACTTGAAGCTCTACTGTAGAAAAGTTTAAGAGCTTTAGAAAGGACTTCTTTATACTTGGAGAGTGGGGTGAATTATTTGTGAGCTAGAGGGATGACTTTAGACTAGGAGGCTCGGCTGATAGTTCACTTCTTATAGACTTGGAGGTTAAACTATTGTCAACCAACAGTGAGTCAAACTAATGTACTCTAGTTTGTAGCACAGTGTTATTATTAGCACAATGGCTGTTAGAGAGGTGACTGACTTGTGCTAGTCAACTGGTTGTTAGCACAACAGAGCAGGGGCTGTTACCATGGGATGGGGTTGTTAGGTAGCCATTATTAGCACCTCCAGGCCTTATGAGTTTCCCTGTTGGTGGTCATTGTTCATATAACTAGCCATCCCCCCAGAAGGGGTGTACAATTTAAGGGTATAATTAATAATTAAAATGCTCTCAATAAGTTAGTTGAAATTTGTTCTCTAGTAGCATCCCGGTGGGAAACCTCTCTCTCACTATTACAATGGCCTCTCTAGTAGCATCCCGTGGGAAACCTCTCTCTCTCACTATTACAATGGCCTCTCTAGTAGCATCCCGTGGGAAACCTCTCTCTCTCACTATTACAATGGCCTCTCGAGTAGCATCCCGTGGGAAACCTCTCTCTCTCACTATTACAATGGCCTCTCTAGTAGCATCCCATAGGAAACCTCTCTCTCTCTCACTATTACAATGGCAGCATCCCGTGGGAAACCTCTCTCTCTCTCTCTCACTATTACAATGGCCTCTCTAGTAGCATCCCGTGGGAAACCTCTCTCTCTCTCACTATTACAATGGCCTCTCTAGTAGCATCCCGTGGGAAACCTCTCTCTCTCACTATTACAATGGCCTCTCTAGTAGCATCCTGTGGGAAACCTCTCTCTCTCTCACTATTACAATGGCCTCTCTAGTAGCATCCCGTGGGAAACCTCTCTCTCTCACTATTACAATGGCCTCTCTAGTAGCATCCCGTGGGAAACCTCTCTCTCTCTCACTATTACAATGGCCTCTCTAGTAGCATCCCGTGGGAAACCTCTCTCTCTTTCACTATTACAATGGCCTCTAGTAGCATCCCGTGGGAAACCTCTCTCTCTCTCACTATTACAATGGTCTCTCTAGTAGCATCCCGTGGGAAACCTCTCTCTCTCACTATTATTACTCCCTCTTATTACTCTCCAGAGGGTAAATTTTAAGTTGATTATTGCGGGGGTGTAATTTAGTTACGTTAACTTTGAGTTTGTTGAGATAATGATCATGTAGCATCAAATATGCCAATACAAAAGTGCGTCCATTACAGCTATAATGATCGTGTAGAAAGAGTGCATCAAATATGCCAATACAAAAGTGCGTACATTACAGGAGTTGTGAGATGAAGAATGGGCATGTGTGAGGTGAGGAAGATGGGCAGTGCAAGTTTTGTGAGAGTGCTTCAGTTTGTAGAGCAGAGATCTCGACTGATGATGTGTGTGCGAATATCATTAGCGGTAGAGGTTGGGAATACGACGCTCGAGATCAGCTAGAGCACGTGCTCCATCAGCACCAATCTCGTTGTATGAGAGGTTCAGTGTGTGTAGAGTAGTGGTAGAGTTTAGGCCCTCAGCTAGAGCACGTGCTCCATCAGCACCAATCATGTTCAATGAGAGGTCCAGTGTGTGTAGAGTAGTGGTGCACCAATGTTGTTGTCTGAGAGGTTTAGTGTGTGTAGAGTAGTGGTAGAGTTTAGGCCCTCAGCTAGAGCACGTGCTCCATCAGCACCAATCATGTTGACTGAGAGGTCCAGTGTGTGTAGAGTAGTGGTAGAGTTTAGTAGGCCCTCAGCTAGAGCACGTGCTCCATCATCACCAATCATGTTAATTGAGAGGTCCAGTGTGTGTAGAGTAGTGGTAGAGTTTAGGCCCTCAGCTAGAGCACGTGCTCCATCATCACCAATCTCGTTGTATGAGAGGTCCAGTGTGTGTAGAGTAGTGGTAGAGTTTAGGCCCTCAGCTAGAGCATGTGCTCCATCAGCACCAATCCTGTTGGCTGAGAGGTTCAGTGTGTGTAGAGTAGTGGTAGAGTTTAGGCCCTCAGCTAGAGCACGTGCTCCATCATCACCAATCTCGTTGTATGAGAGGTTCAGTGTGTGTAGAGTAGTGGTAGAGTTTAGGCCCTCAGCTAGAGCACGTGCTCCATCATCACCAATGTTGTTCAATGAGAGGTCCAGTGTGTGTATGCACTTTAGCTTGTTGTTGCTAGTTTCCCTCAGAAGCACTACCACATCATCAGCATGTAGGTGACAATCCCTCATAACTAGCTCTGTAACAGGGTGTGAAGTAGTGGAGATAGCATAGCCCACGGCAGTCAGGTCAGCAGGTGTGAGGGTGTGGTGACTATAGCTAAGAGCACCAGTGTCTCCCTGTATAGCATGATCACAGACTATAGCTTGTTGAGACTCCAATGCACACTGAGCTCTATGCAGAGCATCTCTGGAGCTCATGATGAGTTGTAGTTGAGCTAGTCGGCCTTCAAACTCCACCATGCCGCTGTAGAATTTCCAAACCACCTTCATGTGTTCCTTGCTTGCATGTGAGCTGATTATCTCATCTTGTTCTTCAACATTAAGTGTGGCTATGTATGAAGCAGCAAGATACTCCTGGTGTGTGAGGTGAAGGAAACTGTATGTGTTGTCGTATCCGTAGTCTTGAGCTGTGTTGTTGATGGTAACCAAGCCAAGGGAAGGTGTGTCATTGGGATGGGAAGGAGGATCAGTGTCATGAGAGAGGAGCACTTCAGTCTCGCCTTGCTGAATGACTTGCTTGCGCTGAATGGTCATGTCGTATGCAAGGCGGCAGACATTTATGAAATGCTCCTTGTTCTCTCCACGAAGATCTTCCAGTGAGCGAAGTTTAGTGTTTTTGTTTGTGCGTCTTAGCTGGCGTATGACAATATATCTGGTGAAGTGCTCGTATACTTTAGTCTCTGTCAGTGGAATATTCCCTTGCTCTTTATAGAGACAGCAAATCATTGCTGCGTGCAGTGGCAGGTAACACATGTGCATGATGTTGAGGTGGGATTGTAAGTACTTGACCAGACTTGATGCATCGGTCTTGAATGGGAACTTGTTGATGTACTCCAATATTTGCTCTCCCGTGAAGCCGAGCACTTCAATCCTTATGGTTACAGGATATTCCTTGCGAAGTGTGGCAGTGGCCACAGGGCGCGAGGCCACGATGACCATAGAGTTGGGCAGATAGTCCTTGTGTATCAAGGCATAGATAATGGAGTTGCTTGCATCTTGAGGCTGGTACTCATCGAGGCCATCAATGATGAAGCACACTCCCTTGCCGTTAGAACGGTCTATGTCCTTGCACACCTTATCACGGTCTGCTGCTTTGTACTGATAGAAGGTGGCCAGGATTCCGGGCAAGCTCTCCTCGTGCCGTTTAGGTAGACCTCGAAGGGTGATATGGAAGACCATATTTGCTTGGCTCAGCACCTGGTCTGTCATGGCCCATTCCCTGGTCACCTTGTGCATGAGTGTGCTCTTGCCACTCCCGGGCCGCCCCTCCACCAGCACAAGAGCTTGGCTTTGGTACTCGCCAAACACGGCTGCATACGTGATCTCTTCCTTGCTTGCCACGATATCGTCCACATCTCTTCGAAGGGAGTATTTGTAATCAGCAGTTGTTTGGTTCTCGTTCCTGATGAGGACGAGGTTAGTGAAGGTGGCAGCACGTGATGGAGGCCAGGTGTCGGCAGGAATCTCCATCTTCTTAAGTGTTGAGTACAAATCAATAAGGTGTTGACTCTTTGACAATGCCTTATTGTCTAGTGGCCTTTTTGCTGCCGGTGGGCTGCTGGCTGCTGTGAAGCTCCTGACCATGGCTAGTGCAACGCCAGGTCTTGCAACTGTCTTCCCCTCGACTGCAAGCTTGAGTGTTGTCAGAGTGACTGGTGAGTAGCTGCCTTGGATCCACTCGGTGAGGATGTGGCAGAGTCTGGTGACATTGCTTGTGCTGTTGCAGTCCTTGCGAACGTGTTCAGGAAGATTTAGGGCCATACCAAGCTGTTCCCACAAATGACTCACTTCAGTAAGGCTCTCCATTAATTGGCTGACATGACCTTGTGTTAAATGAAAGCACTCACTTGGAGCAGTCTTATCTTGGGAAGACATGTTTAGTGGCTGGCAGACTTGCAGTGTACTAGTGAAGGAGAGAGATGCTTGCTAACTAGGCTAGAGAGCTAACTAGGCTAGAGAGCTAACTAGGCTAGAGACAGAGATTCTTGTTTGACCTAGTTTGAGATATACAGTTATTATATAGCAGTGGTCCACTTCCTGGCCCAGGACTAAGGGCTGCTACTTCCTGGGAGCCGGTATGTGTGTGGATACCTCCCCCATATTTGGTTGCTAAACAACTGAAACCATTTAGTGAAGTGTGGGCTCTAATGAGTGCGAGTCCTCCGGTGAGGGTCTAATAAACAATGTGGTGCAGGGTCTTGCTGGGGCCTGCTTGAAGGGAGGGGGAATATTGGCTGACCCTGAAATTATAACTAAGTGTGGTGTGTGGTGGCCCTGCAGAGCCCAGCTCGGCCTAATGAGGTGTGTTATGCGAGTGAAAAATACTAGCCCTAGTAGTTCCTTAGTTCCTTGGCCACTGGGAGGCATCAAAGCACGTGCCACTGGGAGGCTTCAAAGCAAGTGCCACTGGGAGGCATCAAAGCACGTGCCACTGGGAGGCATCAAAGCACGTGTCACCGGGAAGCATCAAAGCACGTGCCACCGGGAGGCATCAAAGCACGTGCCACTGGGAGGCTTCAAAGCAAGTGCCACTGGGAGGCATCAAAGCACGTGCCACTGGGAGGCATCAAAGCACGTGTCACCGGGAAGCATCAAAGCACGTGCCACCGGGAGGCATCAAAGCACGTGCCACCGGGAGGCATCAAAGCACGTGCCACTGGGAGAGGTCAAAGTATGTGCCACTGGGAGAGGTCAAAGTATGTGCCACTGGGAGAGGTCAAAGTATGTGCCACTGGGAGGTGGGAACCTGCTTTGGTGGGGAGTCGCCTGGGGCACCTCATAATTACCATGTGTGGGCGTGTGTGTAGCCTCTGAGAGAGCCTGACGAGGTGTGGAGGAGGACTAAGTTCTTGTCTGTCATAAGACATTGCACCCTCCACATCTGCTGCTGGGGGCAAGACCATGGCCCGTCTCTGACTGGGGGTGCTCGTTGGTTTTTGGGGGCCTGGGGGCGATACCTTTTTACGTGTTACAAACACCCGTGGGCAGGGCCGTTGAGCTTCGTAGATAATTGACCCCCACAAACCCAAATCATTAGTGTGTGTGGGATACTATGTGAAGCATCTTGGCCGAGCTCATGCTAGAGTTGAGCTGACTCCATGATGCCTGCTCCAGTGTGTGGTGTGTGAGACATGTCTTGAGTGAGCTGACTCCATGATGCCAGCTCCAGTGTGTGATGTGTGGGACATGTCTTGAGTGAGCTGACTCCATGATGCCAGCTCCAGTGTGTGGTGTGTAGGACATGTCTTGAGTGAGCTGACTCCATGATGCCAGCTCCAGTGTGTGGTGTGTGGGACATGTCTTGAGTGAGCTGGCTCCATGATGCCAGCTCCAGTGTGTGGTGTGTGGGACATGTCTTGAGTGAGCTGACTCCATGATGCCAGCTCCAGTGTGTGGTGTGTGGGACATGTCTTGAGTGAGCTGACTCCATGATGCCAGCTCCAGTGTGTGGTGTGTGGGACATGTCTTGAGTGAGCTGGCTCCATGATGCCAGCTCCAGTGTGTGGTGTGTGGGACATGTCTTGAGTGAGCTGACTCCATGATGCCAGCTCCAGTGTGTGGTGTGTGGGACATGTCTTGAGTGAGCTGACTCCATGATGCCAGCTCCAGTGTGTGGTGTGTTGGACATGTCTTGAGTGAGCTGACTCCATGATGCCAGCTCCAGTGTGTGGTGTGTGGGACATGTCTTGAGTGAGCTGACTCCATGATGCCAGCTCCAGTGTGTGGTGTGTGGGACATGTCTTGAGTGAGCCGACTCCATGATGCCAGCTCCAGTGTGTGGTGTGTGGGACATGTCTTGAGTGAGCTGACTCCATGATGCCAGCTCCAGTGTGTGGTGTGTGGGACATGTCTTGAGTGAGCTGACTCCATGATGCCAGCTCCAGTGTGTGGTGTGTGGGACATGTCTTGAGTGAGCTGACTCCATGATGCCAGCTCCAGTGTGTGGTATGTAGGACATGTCTTGAGTGAGCTGACTCCATGATGCCAGCTCCAGTGTGTGGTGTGTGGGACATGTCTTGAGTGAGCTGGCTCCATGATGCCAGCTCCAGTGTGTAGGACTTGTCTTGGCCCTGCTTATTTACTTCACCCGCAAATATTTACAAGGTCAGCAAAACTTCCTGTGGTGGTTGCCATGACATCATGTTGCCAGTAATTGAACTGACCTACACACTCCTACTTGTAATAACAATACTAATGCCTATGGGCACACACTGGACCACACCCACCCAGTGTGGAGGCAGGTTGAAGTAGGTTGACAATAGCTCTATGGGGACACACACTGGACCAACACCACACTGGGTGGAGGCAGGCTGAAGTAGGTTGACAATAGCTCTATGGGGACACACTGTACCAATACCACACTGGGTGGAGGCAGGCTGAAGTAGGTTGACAATAGCTCTATGGGGACACACACTGGACCAACACCACACTGGGTGGAGGCAGGTTGGAATGGGCTCTATAATGTGATGTGTACCTCTGTGGTTGTATAGTAATGAATGATGTGAGCACATCCTTCCCTTCTTCTTGAACTCCAGGTCTCCCTCTTCCCCGAGTTGGGCTGAAGCACTTGTCTGTGTTGACAGAGAGACAGATGAAGATCTGAACCATGAAGAGTTTAGAATGACTGCCCAGAGACAACTCTAAGCCACTGACTCGGACTTGTCTTCTAAATACTGACGACTTGTTCAGTATTGTAGCATTGCCCGAGTAGTTTCAGGGGGTGGAGTTTAAGTAACATGCTATGTGGATATGTCATGTGACCTGGTTTATCATTGCATAAAACTTGCTCTATTCCTGCACTGGTGTTCAGGGACACCCTACATGGTGTTAGCAGAACACATGATGACCAGTGCATGCTGGCTAATTAACCCTTGGGTGCATAAATCAAGCTTAGGCACTAATTGGAGGCAGAGTATAGGAACCACATGATTAGTGAAGAGGTTCACACAGTTCATCTAGCTGCCTGACAGCACAGGTGCCTGGCTGCTGACTGGGGCCTGGCAGCACTGAGGTGCCTAGCTGCTGACTGGGTGGGGCCTGGCAGCACTGAGGTGCCTGGCTGCTGACTGGGGTCTGGCAGCACTGAGGGGCCTAGCTGCTGACTTACTGGGGTCTGGCAGCACTGAGGTGCCTAGCTGCTGACTGGGGCCTGGCTGCTGACTGGGGTCTGGCAGCACTGAGGGGCCTGACTGGGGTCTGGCAGCACTGAGGTGCCTAGCTGCTGACTGGGGTCTGGCAGCACTGAGGGGCCTAGCTGCTGACTGGGGCCTGGCAGCACTGAGGGGCCTGGCTGCTGACTGGGGTCTGGCAGCACTGAGGTGCCTAGCTGCTGACTTACTGGGGTCTGGCAGCACTGAGGTGTCTAGCTGCTGACTTACTGGGGTCTGGCAGCACTGAGGGGCCTAGCTGCTGACTGGAGCCTGGCAGCACTGAGGTTCCTGGCTGCTGACTGGGGCCTGGCAACACTGAGGTGCCTAGCTGCTGACTGGGGCCTGGCAGCACTGAGGTGTCTAGCTGCTGAGACTGGGTGGGGCCTGAGGTGCCTAGCTGCTGACTGGGTGGGGCCTGGCAGCACTGAGGGGCCTAACTGCTGACTGGGTGGGGCCTGGCAGCACTGAGGGGCCTAACTGCTGACTGGGTGGGGCCTGGCAGCACTGAGGTGTCTAGCTGCTGACTGGGTGGGGCCTGGCAGCACTGAGGTGCCTAGCTGCTGACTGGGGTCTGGCAGCACTGAGGTGCCTAGCTGCTGACTGGGGCGCCTAGCTGCTGACTGGGGCCTGGCAGCACTGAGGGGCCTAGCTGCTGACTGGGGCCTGGCAGCACTGAGGGGCCTAGCTGCTGACTGGGTGGGGCCTGGCAGCACTGAGGTGCCTAGCTGCTGACTGGGTGGGGTCTGGCAGCACTGAAGGGCCTAGCTGCTGACTGGGGTCTGGCAGCACTGAGGTGTGTAGCTGCTGACTGGCTGGAGGTGACTAATGATTCTCTGATGATAATTATTGCAGCAACCACAGCACTATTAATTAACATTATTCTGTGGGGGTCAGAGTCCAGCGTTATTTTTTTTTGCAAGTTTGTCATCTTGTGTTGAGGATGTTGCCCCTCAGGAGGTAGAGAGTGGGTGTGGTGGCTTCATGTCTTGATGATCCGCGGCTGCTCTGGTGCAGAGTTCACCCTGGAGAAGGCAAGAGCATAGGACGACTAATAAACACTCGACCAACTCTCAGTGGACAAGGACATTTCAATGGCCACCTCAATAATCAACTCTCTCCATGTTCACTAGACACTCGAGCCTTCGTCAGGAATAATGAGACGCGTGAGCTGGTTATGTACTGGCAGCTAGCTATCCACCACCCGGTACAAACCACACGCGTCCACCGGAGATGGAATAAACCTACTTAATTAGAAATAAAATAATCATAAATAAAAAATAATTACAAATAAAAATAATAATACTTAATTAGAAATAAAATAATTATAATAAAATAATTATAATAATACGAAATAATAATACGAAATAAAATAATTATAAGAAATAAAATAATTATAAATAAAAATAATCCCTTCACCACCTCCTGCAGAGGCTTTCTGTTGTGGTGCAGAGGTAATGCAGTTTCGGTTCAGATCACTTGGATTTGGACTCGGATGACATTTTCTTAATAATAATAATAGTGTTTATAAAAATTAAAAAAAATTAAATTAAAAAAATTAAATTAAAATAATAATGTGCAATGTCCTCCACTAGCAGTTCATCCTGTCTTCTTGCCTGCTCCAAGATGGTGGCTTCCTCCCACAGAATAGGATATCCTCAGCAATTGCAGATTTTAATTTCAATTTAAAGTTGATTATTGAGAGGGTCATTGTAATTATTAACCTATGATGTCATATTCATCATATTTAAATTGTGTAATGCCATGGCCAGACCACACACACACACACATAGTGCACCTCTTCCAGCCATTGGCCATGTCAATGCTTGAACTCTGACTCTAGCCCTAAGTTTATTGCTAGCTATTGACCTAGTCCTACCTACTGGACCAACACCACACTGGGTGGAGTTTCATTTAGAGTAATTGCTCATAATGTGAATTGAGTGGCCTCCTCATGCTACTCTCCACTTAGCACACACACACAGCAAAATGGCCTCCTTGGCGCTGGCTCAATGTTGCCAGAAGACTTGCCAGTGTAGAGGTGAGGTCATCATCTGAGGATTAATTAATGTCTCCACTAGCAGCTGGTGTTGATGTCTACTCATGCATACATGGTGACCTTGGCAACATAATATGTAACACTATCTAGTTGTGTTCATATACCATTCCATGCCCACACATTCTCCATATCTATCTCTACGCCTCCTCACACACATGCACGGACACACACATTCTCCATATCTCTACACCTCACATGCACCGCATGTCTGGACACACACACACAATTAGCACATCCTTTATGTGTGAACTGTTGACCATATCAGGTAGACCACAGATGTGTGTGTGTGTGTGTGTATGGGTCCACGCATGCGTGCATGTGTGTGAGGAGGCGTAGATATAGATATGGAGAATGTGTGGGCATGGAATGGTATGTGAACACAACTACATATTAGCTAGTCCTAACCCTAACTATTGCAGACCTAACACTGGCTATTGACCTAGTCCTAACCCTAACTATTGCAGACCTAACACTGGCTATTGACCTAGTCCTAACCCTAACTACCAGACCTAATACTGGCTATTGACCTAGTCCTAACCCTAACTATTGCAGATCTAACACTGGCTATTGACCTAGTCCTAAGCCTAACTACCAGACCTAACACTGGCTATTGACCTAGTCCTAACCCTAACTATTACACACCTAACACTGGCTATTGACCTAGTCCTAACCCTAACGATTGCACACCTAACACTGGCTATTGACTAACCCTAACTATTGCAGATCTAACACTGGCTATTGACCTAGTCCTAACCCTAACTACCAGACCTAACACTGGCTATTGACCTAGTCCTAACCCTAACTATTACAGACCTAGCACTGGCTATTGACCTAGTCCTAATCCTAACCCTAACTATTACAGACCTAACACTGGCTATTGACCTAGTCCTAACCCTAACTATTGCAGATCTAACACTGGCTATTGACCTAGTCCTAACCCTAACTATTGCAGACCTAGGACTGGCTATTGACCTAGTCCTAACCCTAACTATTGCAGATCTAACGACCTAGTCCTAACCTTAACTATTACAGACCTAACACTGTATTGACCCAGGGGTGTATTTAGGGGGGTGGCGGGGGGGGGGGGGCATTCGCCCCCCCTTGTATCCCCCCCCCCCTTGAAATTAGAGATTTTTTTTTTAATAATGTCAAGAAAGGTGTAATACAAGAAAGGTGTAATAAGCTTATGATATCAGGTTCAAATGATAGGAATGTCAAACTGAGGTTCTTCTTGGTTTTCTCTGCCATACGTCCACAATCTCTTCAAGGTCGCTCTCAGAGAGTACTTCTGGTGCCTCTATAGCAATCCTCATAAGGTGAGAAAGGCTGCAGTCACTTAGAGAATTACGCAAACGAGTCTTGATCATCTTCATCTGTGAGAAGCTTCTCTCCACAGAAGCAGTAGAAACTGGAATCGATAAGCAGATGGAGGCAATCTTGTGCAAATTGGGAAACATGGCCTTGAGCATGTCGTTTGAAACAAGTTCTTTCAGCTGTGATGCAGTAGTATCCCGTGGTTGCTTGACTAACAGCTGGCGGAATGTTTTCCACTCTGTAAGTATTTCAGTGGAAATCATGGCTGTCTTCACTGTTTCTTCTCCATCCAATGTTTCTGCATCTCTATCTTCTCCGTAGTGAGCAATCAGTTTCTCAACAGACGTGTCTCCATAAGTGGGAAAAGATACTGAATCTGGTTTTGGAACTTTCCGTGGATCGAATATAGACAATGCTGATACAACAGCGTTGGATGAAGAAAATCGGCTTGTTATGTTGGCCTTTAAATCAGCAACAAAAGGCTTACCAACAACATTCTGGAACGAAAGTATTTTATCAGCGTCAATAGACACCTTTGTAGATGACTTCAAGTCTTCAACGTTTTCAAGAAGCTCCAACACCCAGTTCGCTCCAGGCAAAACTGCATCATCCAAGGATTTAACAGTAGCATCAACAAGGAATGATATCAACGAGAGGTCAAGCTGCTCTGCCTGAAGTGCTTTGCTGAGCTTGGCTACTTGTGGTAGAGTGAAATCAAGCAAATATATAGCTGCAATCGTAGACAATTTGCAGAGGGCACCATGGATTCCAAGAGCTTCTGGCTCGTGGGACGTCTCGTAGATGTTCCCAATGGTGATTACAATT
This sequence comes from Cladorhizidae sp. MBARI D1340-BT2, assembly GCA_028752905.1. NCBI lineage: Eukaryota > Metazoa > Porifera > Demospongiae > Poecilosclerida > Cladorhizidae > Cladorhizidae sp. MBARI D1340-BT2. Next base: position 9,811,076 of record JAQNBH010000007.1, read on the forward strand.
GCAGAATAACTTGCTTTGACAGCTTTGACACACCTTTCATGTGCCAGCCAGCGTGTGTCAGATGGCTTGATCACTTTCATTTCTGGAAGTTCAAGAACGTGCTGTACCTCCTTCAGACACTCTGCTCGCTTGGGGGAATTGCGAAAATGCTTCCAAAGAGTAGTCAATGTTCTGTAAACATGAGCAATTCCAGGAGTTTTATTGGCAGCTTGCACACAAGCCAACTGCAGTAAGTGACAGTGGCAGTGTATAAACAGAGCGTGAGGAGTATGTTTCTTGATACGTGCCTGAACCCCGGTCTTTCGTCCAGAAAAAGTTGCAGCTCCATCAAATCCCAATCCAACTATTCTTCCGACTTGTAGACCTTTCTTCTTTAAACAATCGATGAGATTAGAATAGATGGTCTCTGCATCAGCCTTCTTCAACGGAATAAGCTCCAGAAAGCACTCTACTGGTACACCATCTTCCTCCCAGCGGCAAAACACAGACAATTCTTCTACGTTGGTGACATCTGTGCACTCATCTGCCATGAGGCTGTACATAGGTGCCTTTTGAAGTCGCTTCAGAATCGACTCCTCCACCCATGTCCCCAATGATTCGATGAATTCAACCACAGCCACTCTTGATGTGTACACAGCATTTCTTGGTGCAGTTTCTAAGAATTGCTTCAAATGTTGGCTGCCACATCGAACCACCACGTCAACCAGCTTCTCAAATTTTGTCGAATGTGCAACTTGTTCTTTCGTAAGAAAATGAGTGAGTAGGATCAGGCACTTCACTGCAGCTCTGTTCTGAGCTCTTTTGCGAGCTAAAACATTCTGGAGTTGCTGTACAACTGTTCCACCTTTGGCTGCTCCTTTAGCTGCAAAAAGAGCTTGAGTTGCATGGATATGGAAGTCACTTCTCGCATGAGCTTTCATTTTTTCAACAGCTTTCTTCCAATTTCTGCAAGGTTGTGTGACCCACACTCCTCCAGTACGCTGCAGACCAGATTGCTTGCAAACCTTGCAAAAGGCACCATCGCTATCCTCGTCATAATAGAGCCAACTGAAATCTTTCTCCCAGCTCTTAGAGTATTTTCTCTTCGTGGATACAGAAGAGCGGTGTTTGTTTTGCTTGCTTTTCTTTGAAGGTGGAGGACTAAGGCTAGGACTAGATGCCTCGACATGCTCAGAGCTATCTGTTCTGCTATCTTCGCTATCGCTGCTATTAGCATGAGAAGAGGCTTGAGAAGTACTTGCAAAGTATGAGCGAATATCCATATTAATATGAAGAGAAATCAGCTAGTAAGGTTTCTTTTATAGAGACTTTAAGACCATGACATAATGGACTGAGTTAAAAATACTGAGAGAGAGTGGGAAAGAAGGAGGGAACTGAAGAAGTGACAAACCTACAAAGGAGAACACGTGGTGGTGTGTGATGACTTTAAGACCATGACATAATGGACTGAGTTAAAAATACTGAGAGAGAGTGGGAAAGAAGGAGGGAACTGAAGAAGTGACAAACCTACAAAGGAGAACACGTGGTGGCGTGTGATGACATCATGTCTAAGATTAGACTTGAAGACCATGACATAATGGACTGAGTTAAAAATACTGAGAGAGAGGGAGTGGGAAAGAAGGAGAAACAAAAGAAGTGACAAACCTACAAAGGAGAGCACGTGGTGGTGTGTGATGTCATCGTGTCATGACACATGCTCTCCTTTTTCCAAGCAGCTACAATATCATGAGAAATATATACAGTCTAGCCATAGTTCGGTATAGCATAATGCCATTGGTAGTCAGTCAAAATAGCTATCCTCAGACATTGTAAAAGCAAAAAAAAATATGGGGGGATCTTCCCCCCAGACCCCCCTTTTACGACTTATGAACATGTTAAGAAAATATTAACAAAAATTAGGGCACCAAGTGACCAACCATTTCCACCCCCCCCCCCCTAGAGAACTAGAGAAAAATTGTGTATGAAACCTGTTATCCATGATTTTGTAAGAAAATGCATGGAATGCAACATAATTCGATTTCACAAAAGCCCACCTCCATTATACGAGTGACAAGTGACTATATCTAATCTATATATGCTGATTGCCGTAGCATGCAACTTCAGCAAATATTTAAGATGGAATGTTGTACTAAAGATTTTAGAAAAAGTGCATGCCATCATAAGTAGCAGCTATATATACAGTTAGTACTGCAAAAATACCTGTGGGTAAAACACTTTCGTACTCCACGCGGAAGCCCAGGGTGCACGTCCCCTTTCCGCACCATCCAGGCTCTCCGCCCCCCCCTTATTTTTCCATATCTCAAGTTCGCCCCCCCTTGGCAAAATTTCTGTATACAACCCTGTTGACCTAGTCCTAATCCTAACTATTACAGACCTGCTATTGACCTAGTCCTAACCTTAACGATTGCAGATCTAACACTGGCTATTGACCTAGTCCTAACCCTAACTATTGCAGACCTAACACTGGCTATTGACCTACATGTAGTCCTTAACAGGAGAGCTCTCCATCAGATGACCACTTCAACAATGAGCCAGCTCTGTTGTAGCCAAAGGGCTGTGTGTGTGTGTGTGTGTGTGTGTGTGTGTGCTCAGTGGATAATGGCATAAGGTCTTGTATGAAGGTCACTGTGTTTGGGTAAGCAACAATGGCTGGGACATGGCTAGGGCTACAGTTAGCACTCATTGATGTGCTCATACTCACCCACGCATTCCTGAGTAGGGGTCCTCCACTGCCCTGGCCCTAGCCACTGCCCTGGCCCTAGCCACTGCCCTAATCCTAGCTGTTGACCTAATCCTAACCCTAGCTATTGACTAGTCCTAACCCTAGCTATTGACCTAGTCCTAACCCTAGCTATTGACCTAGTCGCTATTGACCTAGTCCTAACCCTGGCTATTGACCTAGTCCTAACCCTAGCTATTGACCTAGTCCTAACCCTAGCTATTGACCTAATCCTAACCCTAGCTATTGATCTAGTCCTAACCCTAGCTATTGACCTAATCCTAACCCTAGCTATTGACCTAGTCCTAACACTAGCTATTGACCTAATCCTAACCCTAGCTATTGACCTAGTCCTAACCCTAGCTATTGACCTAGTCCTAACCCTAGCTATTGACCTAGTCCTAACCCTAGCTATTGACCTAGTCCTGGCTAAGGTTAGGGCAATAGCTAGGTAACAACACACACACACACACACACACACACACACACATCTGTCAGGTAGACATACAAGTGAGTGGTCTACCTGATATGGTCAACAGTTCACACATAAAGGATGTGCTAATTGTGTAAATGCCAGTAGAGCACACCACAAACTGCAGTGTTCACTGGCGAGTATTGGTAGCCCTAACCATTACCTAGCTAATGCTCTAGCCCTAGTCATTGCCCTAACCATAGCCCCATCCATGCCCCAGCCATTGTTCCTTGCCCAAACTCTAGGCTATACCTAATACCCTCCCACCACACACAAAGATATGTTTAGAGCTAGGGCAATAGCCAGGATTAGGGCTAGGGCAATAGCCAGAATTAGGGCTAGGTTAATAGCCAGCATTAGGGTTAGGTCAATAGCCAGGATTAGGGCTAGGTCAATAGCCATGATTAGGGCTAAGTCAATAGCCAGGATTAGGGCTAGGTCAATAGCCAGGATTAGGGCTAGGTCAATAGCCAGGATTAGGGCTAGGGCAATAGCCAGGATTAGGGCTAGGTCAATAGCCAGGATTAGGGCTAGGTCAATAGCCGCTAGGTCAATAGCTAGGATTAGGGCTAGGTCAATAGCCAGGATTAGGGCTAGGGCAATAGCCAGGATTAGGGCTAGGTCAATAGCCAGGATTAGGGCTAGGTCAATAGCCAGGATTAGGGCTAGGTCAATAGCCAGGATTAGGGCTAGGCAATAGCCAGGATTAGGGCTAGGTCAATGGCTAGGTTTTGGGGTGGGCAATAGCTAGGATTAGGGCAGGGCAGTGGCTAGGGCCAGTTCAATGGCTAGGACTAACAACAGTGAATACTGCCATCCGTTTGTGGTGTGCTCTATTGATATTTACACAATCTTTATGTGTGAACTGTTGACCATATCAGGTAGACCATTCACTCACTTTATGTCCACCTCACAGATGTGTGCATGTGTGCATGTGTGTGTGTCCACGCATGCGTGCATGTGTGTGAGGAGGCGTAGAGATAGATATGGAGAATGTGTGGGCATGGAATGGTATGTGAACACAACTACATATTAGCTAGTCCTAACCCTAACTATTGCAGACCTAACACTGGCTATTGACCTAGTCCTAACCCTAACTACCAGACCTAATGCTGGCTATTGACCTAGTCCTAACCCTAACTATTGCAGACCTAGCACTGGCTATTGACCTAGTCCTAATCCTAACCCTATACAGACCTAACACTGGCTATTGACCTAGTCCTAACCCTAACTATTGCAGATCTAACACTGGCTATTGACCTTGTCCTAACCCTAACTATTGCAGACCTAGCACTGGCTATTGACCTAGTCCTAACCCTAACTATTGCAGATCTAACACTGGCTATTGACCTAGTCCTAACCTTAACTATTACAGACCTAACACTGGCTATTGACCTAGTCCTAATCCTAACTATTGCAGACCTAACTCTGGCTATTGACCTAGTCCTAACCCTAACGATTGCACACCTAACACTGGCTATTGACCTAGTCCTAACCCTAACTATTGCAGACCTAACACTGGCTATTGACCTAGTCCTAACCCTAACTACCAGACCTAACACTGGCTATTGACCTAGTCCTAACCCTAACTATTACAGACCTAGCACTGGCTATTGACCTAGTCCTAATCCTAACCCTAACTATTACAGACCTAACACTGGCTATTGACCTAGTCCTAACCCTAACTATTGCAGATCTAACACTGGCTATTGACCTAGTCCTAACCCTAACTATTGCAGACCTAGGACTGGCTATTGACCTAGTCCTAACCCTAACTATTGCAGATCTAACACTGGCTATTGACCTAGTCCTAACCTTAACTATTACAGACCTAACACTGGCTATTGACCTAGTCCTAATCCTAACTATTGCAGACCTAACTCTGGCTATTGACCTAGTCCTAACCCTAACGATTGCACACCTAACACTGGCTATTGACCTAGTCCTAACCCTAACTATTGCAGACCTAACACTGGCTATTGACCTAGTCCTAACCCTAACTACCAGACCTAACACTGGCTATTGACCTAGTCCTAACCCTAACTATTGCAGACCTAACACTGGCTATTGACCTAATCCTAACCCTAACTATTGCAGACCTAACTCTGGCTATTGACCTAGTCCTAACCCTAACTATTGCAGACCTAACACTGGCTATTGACCTAGTCCTAACCCTAACTACCAGACCTAACACTGGCTATTGACCTAGTCCTAACCCTAACTATTACAGACCTAGCACTGGCTATTGACCTAGTCCTAACCCTAACTATTGCAGACCTAGGACTGGCTATTGACCTAGTCCTAACCCTAACTATTGCAGATCTAACACTGGCTATTGACCTAGTCCTAACCTTAACTATTACAGACCTAACACTGGCTATTGACCTAGTCCTAATCCTAACTATTGCAGACCTAACTCTGGCTATTGACCTAGTCCTAACCCTAACGATTGCACACCTAACACTGGCTATTGACCTAGTCCTAACCCTAACTATTGCAGACCTAACACTGGCTATTGACCTAGTCCTAACCCTAACTACCAGACCTAACACTGGCTATTGACCTAGTCCTAACCCTAACTATTACAGACCTAGGACTGGCTATTGACCTAGACCTAATCCTAACCCTAACTATTGCAGACCTAACACTGGCTATTGACCTAGTCCTAACCCTAACGATTGCACACCTAACACTGGCTATTGACCTAGTCCTAACCCTAACTATTGCAGACCTAACACTGGCTATTGACCTAGTCCTAACCCTAACTACCAGACCTAACACTGGCTATTGACCTAGTCCTAACCCTAACTATTACAGACCTAACACTGGCTATTGACCTAGTCCTAACCCTAACTACCAGACCTAATGCTGGCTATTGACCTAGTCCTCTAACCCTAACTATTGCAGACCTAGCACAGGCTATTGACCTAGTCCTAATCCTAACCCTAACTATTACAGACCTAACACTGGCTATTGACCTAGTCCTAACCCTAACTATTGCAGATCTAACACTGGCTATTGACCTAGTCCTAACCCTAACTATTGCAGACCTAGCACTGGCTATTGACCTAGTCCTAACCCTAACTATTACAGACCTAACACTGGCTATTGACCTAGTCCTAACCCTAACTATTGCAGATCTAACACTGGCTATTGACCTAGTCCTAACCTTAACTATTACAGACCTAACACTGGCTATTGACCTAGTCCTAATCCTAACTATTGCAGACCTAACTCTGGCTATTGACCTAGTCCTAACCCTAACGATTGCACACCTCTGGCTATTGACCTAGTCCTAACCCTAACTATTGCAGACCTAACACTGGCTATTGACCTAGTCCTAACCCTAACTACCAGACCTACCACTGGCTATTGACCTAGTCCTAACCCTAACTATTACAGACCTAGCACTGGCTATTGACCTAGACCTAACCTTAACTATTACAGACCTAACACTGGCTATTGACCTAGTCCTAATCCTAACTACTGCAGACCTGCTATTGACCTAGTCCTAACCTTAACGATTGCAGACCTAACACTGGCTATTGACCTAGTCCTAACCCTAACTATTGCAGACCTAACACTGGCTATTGACCTACATGTAGTCCTTAACAGGAGAGCTCTCCATCAGATGACCACTTCAACAATGAGCCAGCTCTGTTGTAGCCAAAGGGCTGTGTGTGTGTGTGTGTGTGTGTGTGTGTGTGTGTGTGTGTGCTCAGTGGATAATGGCATAAGGTCTTGTATGAAGGTCACTGTGTTTGGGTAAGCAACAATGGCTGGGACATGGCTAGGGCTACAGTTAGCACTCATTGATGTGCTCATACTCACCCACGCATTCCTGAGTAGGGGTCCTCCACTGCCCTGGCCCTAGCCACTGCCCTGGCCCTAGCCACTGCCCTAATCCTAGCTGTTGACCTAATCCTAACCCTAGCTATTGACTAGTCCTAACCCTAGCTATTGACCTAGTCCTAACCCTAGCTATTGACCTAGTCGCTATTGACCTAGTCCTAACCCTGGCTATTGACCTAGTCCTAACCCTAGCTATTGACCTAATCCTAACCTTAGCTATTGACCTAATCCTAACCCTAGCTATTGACCTAATCCTAACCTTAGCTATTGACCTAGTCCTAACCCTAGCTATTGACCTAGTCCTGGCTAAGGTTAGGGCAATAGTTAGGACTAACAACACACACACACACACACACACACACACATCTGTCAGGTAGACATACAAGTGAGTGGTCTACCTGATATGGTCAACAGTTCACACATAAAGGATGTGCTAATTGTGTAAATGCCAGTAGAGCACACCACAAACTGCAGCGTTCACTGGCGAGTATAGCCCTAACCATTACCTAGCTAATGCTCTAGCCCTAGTCATTGCCCTAACCATAGCTCCATCCATGCCCCAGCCATTGTTCCTTGCCCAAACTCTAGGCTATACCTAACACCCTCCCACCACACACAAAGATATGTTTAGAGCTAGGGCAATAGCCAGGATTAGGACTAGGGCAATAGCCAGGATTAGGGCTAGGTCAATAGCCAGCATTAGGGCTAGGTCAATAGCCCGGATTAGGGCTAGGGCAATAGCCAGGATTAGGGCTAGGTCAATAGCCAGGATTAGGGCTAGGTCAATAGCCAGGATTAGGGCTAGGTCAATAGCCAGGATTAGGGCTAGGTCAATAGCCAGGATTAGGGCTAGGTCAATGGCTAGGTTTTGGGGTGGGCAATAGCTAGGATTAGGGCAGGGCAGGGCAGTGGCTAGGGCCAGTTCAATGGCTAGGATTAACAACAGTGAATACTGCCATCCGTTTGTGGTGTGCTCTATTGATATTTACACAATCTTTATGTTTGAACTGTTGACCATATCAGGTAGACCATTCACTCACTTTATGTCCACCTCACAGATGTGTGCATGTGTGCATGTGTGTGTGTCCACACATGCGTGCATGTGTGTGAGGAGGCGTAGAGATAGATATGGAGAATGTGTGGGCATGGAATGGTATGTGAACACAACTAGATAGTGTTACATATTATGTTGCCAATGTATGCATGAGTAGACATCAAAACCAGCAACCAGCTGCTAGTGGAGACATTAGTCCTCAGATGATGACCTCACCTCTACACTGGCAAGTCTTATGGCCAGATCTCTTGTAGCCAAGGAGGCCATTTTGCTGTGTGTGTGTGCTAAGTGGAGAGTAGCATGAGGTCTTGTATGAAGGCCACTCAGTGGAATCTTCATAACTAGTAAGTAATTCACATTATGAGCAATTACTCTAAATGAAACTCTCCACCCAGTGTGGTGTTGGTCCAGTGTATGACCCAGTCCTAACCCTAGATGATGACCTAGTTCTAACACTAGCTATTGACCAATTCTAAACCTAGCTATTGACCTAGTCCTATCTCTAGCAATTGACTCAGCCTTAACCCTAGACCAATCCCTAGCGCTAACCATAGTTATTGACCTAACTAGCTATTGACCTAGTCCTAACAACTGCCTTGGCCCCCTTAGCTATTGTCCTAGCCAAAACCCTAGCTATTGACCTAATCCTAACGATAGCTACTGACCTAGGCCTAAAACTAGCTAATACTAACACTAGCTATTGACCTAGTCCTAACCATAGCTATTGACCTAATCACTAGCTATTGACCTAATCCTAACATTAGCTATTTACCTAATCCTAACACTAGCTATTGACCTAGTCCTAACCATAGCTATTGATATTGCCCTAACCCTAGCTATTAGCCTAATCCTAACACTAGCTATTGACCTAGTCCTAACACTAGCTATTGACCTAATCCTAACACTAGCTATTGACCTAATCCTAACACTAGCTATTTACCTAGTCTTAACACTAGCTATTGACCTAATCCTAACACTAGCTATTGACCTAGTCCTAACACTAGCTATTGACCTAATCCTAGCTATTGACCTAATCCTAACTCTAGCTATTGACCTAATCCTAACACTAGCTATTGACCTAGTCCTAACACTAGCTATTGATCTTGCCCTAACACTAGCTATTTACCTAATCCTAACACTAGCTATTGACCTAGTCCTAACACTAGCTATTGACCTAGTCCTAACCTTAGTCTATTGACCTAGTCCTAACCATAGCTATTGACATAGTCCGAACCCTAGCTATTGACCTAGTCCGAACCGACCTAGTCCTAACCCTAGCTATTGACCTAGTCCTAACCCTAGCTATTGACCTAGTCCGAACCTTAGCTACGTTAGCTTGTTATATATCGGCAGCTAGCTATCCACCAACAAATAATTTAAAACAAAATAAAACAATTTATATATACAATTATATATACATATCATAATAATTAATTATAATATACATAATAATTATCATATTAATAATAATATACATAATAATTATCATGAATTATCATAATAATAATAATAATAATATAAAATCACCTTCTCAACAATCAACTACTCCTGCAGTGATGACTAGAGTATAACAACACCAGACCACACCCCTGTGTTTACTCCTGCAGTGATGACTAATAACACCAGACCACACCCCTGTGTTTACTCCTGCAGTGATGACTAATAACACCAGACCACACCCCTGTGTTTACTCCTGCAGTGATGACTAATAACACCAGACCACACCCCTGTGTTTACTCCTGCAGTGATGACTAGAGTATAACAACACAAGAACACACCCCGGTAGTGAGGTGCTGGTGAGTGAGTGAGTGCAGGAGGTGCTGGTGAGTGAGTGAGTGCAGGAGGTGCTGGTGAGTGAGTGAGTGTAGGAGGTGCTGGTGAGTGAGTGAGTGCAGGAGGTGCTGGTGAGTGAGTGAGTGAGTGCAGGAGGTGCTGGTGAGTGAGTGAGTGCAGAAGGTGCTGGTGAGTGAGTGAGTGTAGGAGGTGCTGGTGAGTGAGTGAGTGCAGGAGGTGCTGGTGAGTGAGTGAGTGAGTGCAGGAGGTGCTGGTGAGTGAGTGAGTGCAGGAGGTGCTGGTGAGTGAGTGAGTGAGTGAGGAGGTGCTGGTGAGTGAGTGCAGGAGGTGCTGGTGAGTGAGTGAGTGAGTGTAGGAGGTGCTGGTGAGTGAGTGAGTGAGTGCAGGAGGTGCTGGTGAGTGAGTGAGTGCAGGAGGTGCTGGTGAGTGAGTGAGTGTAGGAGGTGCTGGTGAGTGAGTGAGTGTAGGAGGTGCTGGTGAGTGAGTGAGTGCAGGAGGTGCTGGTGAGTGAGTGAGTGTAGGAGGTGCTGGTGAGTGAGTGAGTGCAGGAGGTGCTGGTGAGTGAGTGAGTGAGTGCAGGAGGTGCTGGTGAGTGAGTGAGTGCAGAAGGTGCTGGTGAGTGAGTGAGTGTAGGAGGTGCTGGTGAGTGAGTGAGTGTAGGAGGTGCTGGTGAGTGAGTGAGTGCAGGAGGTGCTGGTGAGTGAGTGAGTGCAGGAGGTGCTGGTGAGTGAGTGAGTGTAGGAGGTGCTGGTGAGTGAGTGAGTGCAGGAGGTGCTGGTGAGTGAGTGAGTGCAGGAGGTGCTGGTGAGTGAGTGAGTGCAGGAGGTGCTGGTGAGTGAGTGAGTGCAGGAGGTGCTGGTGAGTGAGTGAGTGCAGGAGGTGCTGGTGAGTGAGTGAGTGCAGGAGGTGCTGGTGAGTGAGTGAGTGAGTGCAGGAGGTGCTGGTGAGTGAGTGAGTGCAGGAGGTGCTGGTGAGTGAGTGAGTGCAGGAGGTGCTGGTGAGTGAGTGAGTGCAGGAGGTGCTGGTGAGTGAGTGAGTGAGTGCAGGAGGTGCTGGTGAGTGAGTGAGTGAGTGCAGGAGGTGCTGGTGAGTGAGTGAGTGCAGGAGGTGCTGGTGAGTGAGTGAGTGCAGGAGGTGCTGGTGAGTGAGTGAGTGTAGGAGGTGCTGGTGAGTGAGTGAGTGTAGGAGGTGCTGGTGAGTGAGTGAGTGCAGGAGGTGCTGGTGAGTGAGTGAGTGGAGGAGGTGCTGGTGAGTGAGTGAGTGCAGGAGGTGCTGGTGGGTGAGTGCAGGAGGTGCTGGTGAGTGAGTGAGTGAGTGCAGGAGGTGGTGAGTGAGTGAGTGGAGGAGGTGCTGGTGAGTGAGTGAGTGCAGGAGGTGCTGGTGAGTGAGTGAGTGCAGGAGGTGCTGGTGAGTGAGTGAGTGCAGGAGGTGCTGGTGAGTGAGTGAGTGCAGGAGGTGCTGGTGAGTGAGTGAGTGCAGGAGGTGCTGGTGAGTGAGTGAGTGAGTGTAGGAGGTGCTGGTGAGTGAGTGAGTGCAGGAGGTGCTGGTGAGTGAGTGAGTGCAGGAGGTGCTGGTGAGTGAGTGAGTGCAGGAGGTGCTGGTGAGTGAGTGAGTGTAGGAGGTGCTGGTGAGTGAGTGAGTGCAGGAGGTGCTGGTGAGTGAGTGAGTGGCTGTCAAACTTTACATAATTCTAGAGATACTGTGATGACTCCTGTGCTCCTCTCCAGCATTGAGGCCAGTGACTAGCAGCTAGCTGATGGTAACTCCTGTACTCCTCTCCAGCACTGAGGGCAGTGACTAGCAGCTAGCTGATGGTGACTCCTGTGCTCCTCTCCAGCACTGAGGCTAGTGACTAGCAGCTAGCTGATGGTGACTCCTGTGCTCCTCTCCAGCACTGAGGCCAGTGACTAGCAGCTAGCTGATGGTGACTCCTGTGCTCCTCTCCAGCACTGAGGCTAGTGACTAGCAGCTAGCTGATGGTGACTCCTGTGCTCCTCTCCAGCACTGAGGCTAGTGACTAGCAGCTAGCTGATGGTAACTCCTGTACTCCTCTCCAGCACTGAGGGCAGTGACTAGCAGCTAGCTATGATGACTCCTGTGCTCCTCTCCAGCACTGAGGCCAGTGACTAGCAGCTAGCTGATGGTGACTCCTGTGCTCCTCTCCAGCACTGAGGCCAGTGACTAGCAGCTAGCTGATGATGACTCCTGTGCTCCTCTCCAGCATTGAGGCCAGTGACTAGCAGCTAGCTGATGGTGACTCCTGTGCTCCTCTCCAGCACTGAGGCCAGTGACTAGCAGCTAGCTGATGGTGACTCCTGTGCTCCTCTCCAGCACTGAGGCAGTGACTAGCAGCTAGCTGATGGTGACTCCTGTGCTCCTCTCCAGCACTGAGGCCAGTGACTAGCAGCTAGCTGATGGTGACTCCTGTGCTCATCTCCAGCACTGAGGCCAGTGACTAGCAGCTAGCTGATGGTGACTCCTGTGCTCCTCTCCAGCACTGAGGCTAGTGACTAGCAGCTAGCTGATGGCGACTCCTGTGCTCCTCTCCAGCACTGAGGCCAGTGACTAGGCAGCTAGCTGATGGTGACTCCTGTGCTCCTCTCCAGCACTGAGGCAGTGACTAGCAGTTAGCTGATGGTGACTCCTGTGCTCCTCTCCAGCACTGAGGCCAGTGACTAGCAGCTAGCTGATGGCGACTCCTGTGCTCCTCTCCAGCACTGAGGCCAGTGACTAGCAGCTAGCTGATGGCGACTCCTGTGCTCTTCTCCAGCACTGAGGCCAGTGACCAGCAGCTAGCTGATGATGACTCCTGTGCTCCTCTCCAGCACCGAGGCTAGTGACTAGCAGCTAGCTGATGGTGACTCCTGTGCTCCTCTCCAGCACTGAGGCCAGTGACTAGCAGCTAGCTGATGGTGACTCCTGTGCTCCTCTCCAGCACTGAGGCCAGTGACCAGCAGCTAGCTGATGGTGACTCCTGTGCTCCTCTCCAGCACTGAGGCCAGTGAGCTGATGGTGACTCCTGTGCCTCCTCTCCAGCACTGAGGGCAGTGACCAGCAGCTAGCTGATGGTGACTCCTGTGCTCCTCTCCAGCACTGAGGCCAGTGACTGATGGTGACTCCTGTGCTCCTCTCCAGCACTGAGGCCAGTGACTAGCAGCTAGCTGATGGTGACTCCTGTGCTCCTCTCCAGCACTGAGGGCAGTGACCAGCAGCTAGCTGATGGTGACTCCTGTGCTCCTCTCCAGCACTGAGGCAGTGACTAGCAGCTAGCTGATGGTGACTCCTGTGCTCCTCTCCAGCACTGAGGCCAGTGACTAGCAGCTAGCTGATGGTGACTCCTGTGCTCCTCTCCAGCACTGCCAGTGACATACCTGGAATGCAATCATTAGAAATGGTGCAATCTGATTGGCATGTAACTATGGCTGCGAGATTCAAACCAACATGAGACCACACCCTTTCCCGCCTAAACCACGCCCTGAAGATATGTGAGGTAAAGGATTGCTTTATGACAAACTACAAACATTCATTTTAGGTTATGCTATTATCAGATCTTCCTTCACAAACCTGAGAAGCCTTCTTCAAGGCATGTGGATCAGTTAGGACCAGCACATGAGGCAAGGAGTTCCTCTCTAACCATGACCACACCAAGCCAGCGTTGCAGGCAGAAGCAGAACTCCTAGTTCAGGAGATGATCCTGCAGGGCAGGGCAGAGCACAACGTGTAACCAGTCACCTGCATGGAGCGTGACTTGGAAGCATGGTAGGTGATTGTCGTAGGAGGCTAGAACGTTTCCAGAGGGGCGCGTTGACGTCTCTGAGCAGCCAGTGGCAACCCAGACGGAAGGAGATGTGAGGAGAAAGAGCGAAGAAAATATGTGGCCGGGGATTTGTCGCGTTGCCGACCCTTTACGCTGATAGGAAAAGATCGCCTCGTCTTCTTGCCACCTAACTAAACCTGCACCTAATTAAGTTATTTTATTTAATTAATTTAATGGCTTCAGCACAAGTTGGCGAATGTCCATCCACCTCATCTTGTATTGACTCCATTTATCCATGTTCTAATATCGCACTTCCATCATCAGGTTGTCAAGTCATAAAAATAATAATTACGTCACTTGAGACGACCATTACCTACTATCATTCAAACCTAGGCAACCCCTTTACCAATGACCACGGATAATGACCACGGATTCGGGGAGTGTGTGACGAAACAAGGTACGGGCTATTGATGGGTTGCAGTGGGATTGTCATGAGCAGTTGGTCGCGCAGTTAGCTGAAGTCTGTACAACTTACGCCATGATCTAGGGTGTGCCCGTTGGAAAATGAGTACCATTCAGCCCTAGGCCATCACCAATCGACCTTGCCATGAGTGAGGGTCGAATATCACTACATCAGTGAAATACATTGAACTCTATACTAATTATGTAATGTTTGTGTAATTATGTTTGTGTAATTATGTAATGTTTGTAAAAAAAAAACTTTTTCATTAGGTGTTAAAAAAAACCCAACCAGCAGTGGCCATTGTTCCTGTCGGGTTCCTCAAGTCGGGAATAAAGAATTCCTTCTGAGCCTGCTGTCTTCTGCTTCGTCCTGTCGCTCTACTTGGTATACTAGCTATATACCTGTGCTGGGAGTGTGTACTGGAGGAGAGCATGGCTCATAACTTGGATGCAGCGGGTGGAAAATGAATTTTATGGAATTATCGAATTTCGTTTTAAACCGCGCGCTTGACCCTAATCAAAATGGTCATTGCATCGAGTAGCCTCTAGCCACTGGTGCGGACGTTCCAACCCCCAGAAATGAAAATTAGATTACAAGAAAACCATGCAAAAATTAGGGAGATTTCTCCCAATTCTTGTAAAATTCGCTTCATCCAACTAGAATACATCCAACTAGAATAAAATTAGTGAAATGAAACAACAGCAGTATACAGCAGTATATAGGTAGCAAAATCAATAGGAATAGTATACTTGAAGTGCCCATTTTTTATTTCCTCCAGGGTTCAAAGTCTGCGTACAACTGCCACGGTCGCGGTGATTGTGAGGAAAGAACAACAGTCTGTAGGATTTGTGATAGTCTGTGGATTTGTGTTAATTGCTAGAAAATTTTTATGAAAATCGGGAGATCGGGAGATTGGGTCCAAATTCGGGGGACTCCCGAAAAAATCGGAAGGGTTGGAACGTCTGCTGGTGCCAATTTCAGCTCTCTAGCACTTGGCAATCTGGAGATATTTACGTGCAAAATCAGGTTTTGAGGTTCAACTTGGCTATAGTTAAACCTATGAAAAATATTTCAGTATCAAAAGAGAGTACGCTAACCTTTTAGCTAATATCAAGTCCATTACAGAATCTATGGAGCTATAAAGTGGTTACCACAAGTTGTTTTTTTTACACCGACTACAAAAATGGTTTAGGTCCCCCTAAAGGGGGGGCATTACCATTTAGTCTGGTGTGATGACCCTTTACCTCCCAGTGAAGGGAACATTATGTAAATACAGACAAGCTCAGGTCATAATGGAGAAGGTGTTCCCAACTTCAGAGCTGCATAACTTCAACAAGGTTAATAGTTCAGTGACACCATTATTTTATTTAATCTTGTGTCTCATATATATGACTCATTTCCACCAAGTACTTTAGCTAATGAACTATTGCACAACACTTAATCACTATTATGCAATACCTGTCATTTATTATAAATACCACCCACATTGTAAGTGCTTGACACATTCACTGAAGAAGCCTGCAACTCGAGGGAGAAGTATATTTGAATGAGAAGTGTTGTTGGCAAGTACTATCACTCTGCAATAAACAAGCAGAAATACTAAAGATGAAAGTTAAGCAATGAACAAACAGACCAGGTCCAGGGCCAGAGGAGGCCTGGACTCCACTCACCTGCCAAACAAACGGTGCTCAGAGCAATGGACGCTCACAAATTGTTGGTAATGCTCCAGTTTAAACCCTGAGCCCTAACCCTAGCCCAGCCGTAACTAAGCCCTAGCTAGCCCTAATTAGCCACCTCTGAAGTCCAACAATATCTGCAGCAATTGCCACACAAATTTGCCACGTCCACTGGGAAAGTTTGACCAAAACATGACCCACCAGGAAAAAGGCAATTTCAGAACACGGCAGCAACAATGACATATATAGCCATAACTAATGCAGGCTGATATGACTCACTCGGGGGGTGTAGTTCTGTTATGGGGTGCAGCTCCTTTTACATTCTAGGGATCAAATCATACCCAGCACTTGTGGACTGCAACAGGGGGACCCTCTAGGTCCTCTGGTGGGTTTTCCCATCATGGAGTGGGAAGACCCTGACCTTCCTGGTACTTGGATGACGGGACTCTTTGCGGCTATGGTAGTGACTCCTCACAGTTCTTAACATCATCGAAGAGGATGGCCCAAAGTCTATCTTAACCATTCAAAGTCCCTCCTTCACATCTCCAGAGATCCACTTCCTCACACAGTCCCTTCCTGATGACACCTCCATCTTTTCATCCTAGGATCTCCCACGGAACCATTGTGAATGTGTAATTCTAAAGCGAGTAGAGAATGCACGTAAGGCCCTTCAAGATCTCCCAAGACTCTGAATTGGAGGTGACTCGACTTCACTCCTACGACTCCTTCCCAAAAGTTTCATTTATTCTCCATGCATGTCATCCAAGTCATCCCAGGTGGAGCACTGTGGCCTTTGATTGTGTGCTATTCCCCACCTGATAGGAGGTCCTCTCTCTGATTGGGATTGGCTAATGGCTTCCTCTTACCAGCTCCTTAAGAGGTTTCTGCCACTTATATCAGTTCCTACCACTAGTCTATTCCTCTTGTTACTGGGATACTAAGAAAGGCCCTGTAACCCTTAATCATCTGTGATGCCCTCTCTGAGCTGGCTGAGGAAGCTAAGGAACGACTGGCTCACCATCGAGAAAATCTATGTCCACTCCATCAGAGAGCTCTGTCCTATAATATTCATGTGGCTGTTTTCAACAGACTTCTTACCAATGTCCCTGGCAGTCACTTTAGAGCCCTCTCTCTCTGATCTGTGATTAACCATGCTAGTGATTCTGTTGTTCAACCCTCTGCCCTAGGTCTACATCTATTACCTATGCCAGTGATTCTGCTGTTCAACCCTCTGCCCTAGGTCTACATCTATTACCCATGCTAGTGATTCTGCTGTTCAACCCTCTGCCCTACTGCATCTATTACCCATGCCAGTGATTCTGTTGTTCAATCCTCTGCCCTAGGTCTACATCTTACCCATGCTAGTGATTCTGCTGTTCAACCCTCTGCCCTACTGCATCTATTACCCATGCCAGTGATTCTGTTGTTCAATCCTCTGCCCTAGGTCTACATCTATTACCCATGCTAGTGATTCTGTTGTTCAACCCTCTGCCCCAGGTCTACATCTATTACCAATGCCAGGGATTCTGTTGTTCAACCCTCAGCCCTAGGTCTACATCTATTATCCATGCCAGTGATTCTGTTGTTCAATCCTCTGCCCTAGGTCTACATCTTACCCATGCTAGTGATTCTGCTGTTCAACCCTCTGCCCTACTGCATCTATTACCCATGCCAGTGATTCTGTTGTTCAATCCTCTGCCCTAGGTCTACATCTATTACCCATGCTAGTGATTCTGTTGTTCAACCCTCTGCCCCAGGTCTACATCTATTACCAATGCCAGGGATTCTGTTGTTCAACCCTCTGCCCTAGGTCTACATCTATTAACCATGCTAGTGATTCTGTTGTTCAACCCTCTGCCCTAGGTCTACATCTATTACCAATGCCAGGGATTCTGTTGTTCAACCCTCAGCCCTAGGTCTACATCTATTATCCATGCCAGTGATTCCTTTGTTCAACCCTCTGCCCTAGGTCTATATCTATTACCCATGCCAGTGATTCTGTTGTTCAACCCTCTGCCCTAGGTCTACATCTATTACCCATGCCAGTGGTTCTGTTGTTCAACCCTCTGCCCTAGGTCTACATCTATTACCCATGCCAGTGATTCTGTTGTTCAACCCTCTGCCCTAGGTCTACATCTATTATCCATGCCAGTGATTCTGTTGTTCAACCCTCTGCCCCAGGTCTACATCTATTACCCATGCCAGTGATTCTGTTGTTCAACCCTCTGCCCTAGGTCTACATCTATTACCCATGCCAGTGGTTCTGTTGTTCAACCCTCTGCCCTAGGTCTACATCTATTACCCATGCCAGTGATTCTGTTGTTCAACCCTCTGCCCTAGGTCTACATCTATTACCCATGCCAGTGATTCTGTTGTTCAACCCTCTGCCCTAGGTCTACATCTATTACCCATGCCAGTGATTCTGTTGTTCAACCCTCTGCCCCAGGTCTACATCTATTACCCATGCCAGTGATTCTGTTGTTCAACCCTCTGCCCCAGGTCTACATCTATTACCCATGCCAGTGATTCTGTTGTTCAACCCTCTGCCCTAGGCCTACATCTATTACCCATGCCAGTGATTATGTTGTTCAACCCTCTGCCCTATAGGTCTACATCTATTACCCATGCCAGTGATTCTGTTGTCCAACCCTCTGCCCTAGGTCTACATCTATTACACATGCCAGTGATTCTGCTGTTCAACCCTCTGCCCTAGGTCTACATCTATTACCCATGCCAGTGATTCTGTTGTCCAACCCTCTGCCCTAGGTCTACATCTATTACCCATGCCAGTGATTCTGTTGTTCAACCCTATGCCCTAGGTCTACATCTATTACCCATGCCAGTGATTCTGTTGTTCAACCCTCTGCCCCAGGTCTACATCTATTACCCATGCCAGTGATTCTGTTGTTCAACCCTCTGCCCTAGGTCTACATCTATTACCCATGCCAGTGATTCTGTTGTTCAACCCTCTGCCCCAGGTCTACATCTATTACCCATGCCAGTGATTCTGTTGTTCAACCCTCTGCCCTAGGTCTACATCTATTACCCATGCCAGTGATTCTGTTGTTCAACCCTCTGCCCTAGGTCTACATCTATTACCCATGCCAGTGATTCTGTTGTTCAACCCTCTGCCCTAGGTCTACATCTATTACCCATGCCAGTGATTCTGTTGTTCAACCCTCTGCCCTTGGTCTACATCTATTACCCATGCCAGTGATTCTGTTGTTCAACCCTCTGCCCTAGGTCTACATCTATTACCCATGCCAGTGATTCTGTTGTTCAACCCTCTGCCCTTGGTCTACATCTATTACCCATGCCAGTGATTCTGTTGTTCAACCCTCTGCCCTGGGTCTACATCTATTACCCATGCCAGTGATTCTGTTGTTCAACCCTCTGCCCTAGGTCTACATCTATTACCCATGCCAGTGATTCTGTTGTTCAACCCTCTGCCCTAGGTCTACATCTATTACCCATGCCAGTGATTCTGTTGTTCAACCCTCTGCCCCAGGTCTACATCTATTACCATGCCAGTGATTCTGTTGTTCAACCCTCTGCCCTAGGATACATCTATTACCCATGCCAGTGGTTCTGTTGTTCAACCCTCTGCCCTAGGTCTACATCTATTACCCATGCCAGTGATTCTGTTGTTCAACCCTCTGCCCTAGGTCTACATCTATTACCCATGCCAGTGATTCTGTTGTTCAAACCTCTACCCAAGGTCTACATCTATTACCCATGCCAGTGATTCTGTTGTTCAACCCTCTGCCCTAGGTCTACATCTATTACCCATGCCAGTGATTCTGTTGTTCAACCCTCTGCCCTAGGTCTACATCTATTACCCATGCCAGTGATTCTGATGTTCAACCCTCTGCCCTAGGTATACATCTATTACCCATGCCAGTGATTCTGTTGTTCAACCCTCTGCCCTAGGTCTACATCTATTACCCATGCCAGTGATTCTGTTGTTCAACCCTCTGCCCAAGGTCTACATCTATTACCAATGCCAGTGATTCTGTTGTTCAACCCTCTGCCCTAGGTCTACATCTATTACCCATGCCAGTGATTCTGTTGTTCAACCCTCTGCCCTAGGTCTACATCTATTACCCATGCCAGTGATTCTGTTGTTCAACCCTCTGCCCTAGGTATACATCTATTACCCATGCCAGTGATTCTGTTGTTCAACCCTCTGCCCTTGGTCTACATCTATTACCCATGCTAATTGATTCTGTTGTTCAACCCTCTGCCCTAGGTCTAAATCTATTACCCATGCCAGTGATTCTGTTGTTCAACCCTCTGCCCTAGGTCTACATCTATTACCCATGCCAGTGATTCTGTTGTTCAACCCTCTGCCCTAGGTCTAC
Source organism: Cladorhizidae sp. MBARI D1340-BT2 (assembly GCA_028752905.1). Classification (NCBI taxonomy): domain Eukaryota; kingdom Metazoa; phylum Porifera; class Demospongiae; order Poecilosclerida; family Cladorhizidae; species Cladorhizidae sp. MBARI D1340-BT2. The sequence continues at coordinate 9,831,224 of JAQNBH010000007.1, forward strand.
ATCTATTACCCATGCCAGTGATTCTGCTGTTCAACTCTCTGCCCTAGGTCTACATCTATTACCCATGCCAGTGATTCTGCTGTTCAACCCTCTGCCCTAGGTCTACATCTATTACCCATGCCAGTGATTCTGTTGTTCAACCCTCTGCCCTAGGTCTACATCTATTACCCATGCCAGTGATTCTGTTGTTCAACCCTCTGCCCCAGGTCTACATCTATTACCCATGCCAGTGATTCTGTTGTTCAACCCTCTGCCCTAGGTCTACATCTATTACCCATGCCAGTGATTCTGTTGTTCAACCCTCTGCCCTACTTCATCTATTACCCATGCTAGTGATTCTGCTGTTCAACCCTCTGCCCTACTGCATCTATTACCCATGCCAGTGATTCTGTTGTTCAACCCTCTGCCCTAGGTCTACATCTATTACCCATGCAAGTGATTCTGTTATTCAACCCTCTGCCCTAGGTCTACATCTATTACCCATGCCAGTGATTCTGTTATTCAACCCTCTGTCCCAGGTCTACATCTATTACCCATGCTAGTGATTCTGTTGTTCAACCCTCTGCCCTAGGTCTACATCTAGTACCCATGCCATTGATTCTGTTGTTCAACCCTCTGCCCTAAGTCTACATCTATTACCCATGCCATTGATTCTGTTGTTCAACCCTCTGCCCTAGGTCTACATCTATTACCCATGCCATTGATTCTGTTGTTCAACCCTCTGCCCCAGGTCTACATCTATTACCCATGCTAGTGATTCTGTTGTTCAACCCTCTGCCCTAGGTCTACATCTATTACCCATGCCAGTGATTCTGTTGTTCAACCCTCTGTCCTAGGTCTACATCTATTACCCATGCCAGTGATTCTGTTGTTCAACCCTCTGCCCCAGGTCTACATCTATTACCCATGCCAGTGATTCTGTTGTTCAACCCTCTGTCCTAGGTCTACATCTATTACCCATGCCAGTGATTCTGTTGTTCAACCCTCTGCCCTAGGTCTACATCTATTACCCATGCCAGTGATTCTGTTGTTCAACCCTCTGCCCTAGGTCTACATCTATTACCCATGCTAGTGATTCTGTTGTTCAACCCTCTGCCCTAGGTCTTCATCTATTACCCATGCTAGTGATTCTGTTGTTCAACCCTCTGCCCCAGGTCTACATCTATTACCCATGCCAGTGATTCTGTTGTTCAACCCTCTGCCCCAGGTCTACATCTATTACCCATGCCAGTGATTCTGCTGTTCAACCCTCTGCCCTAGGTCTACATCTATTACCCAAGCCAGTGATTCTGTTGTTCAACCCTCTGCCCCAGGTCTACATCTATTACCCATGCCAGTGATTCTGTTGTTCAACCCTCTGCCCTAGGTCTACATCTATTACCATGCTAGTGATTCTGTTGTTCAACCCTCTGCCCCAGGTCTACATCTATTACCCATGCCAGTGATTCTGTTGTTCAACCCTCTGCCCCAGGTCTACATCTATTACCCATGCCAGTGATTCTGTTGTTCAAACCTCTGCCCTAGGTCTACATGTATTACCCATGCCAGTGATTCTGTTGTTCAAACCTCTGCCCTAGGTCTACATCTATTACCCATGCCAGTGATTCTGTTGTTCAACCCTCTGCCCCAGGTCTACATCTATTACCCATGCCAGTGATTCTGTTGTTCAACCCTCTGCCCTAGGTCTACATCTATTACCCATGCCAGTGATTCTGTTGTTCGACCCTATACCCTAGGTCTACATCTATTACCCATGCTAGTGATTCTGTTGTTCAACCCTCTTCCCTGGTCTACATCTATTACCCATGCCAGTGGTTCTGTTGTTCAACCCTCTTCCCTGGTCTACATCTATTACCCATGCCAGTGATTCTGTTGTTCAACCCTCTGCCCTAGGTCTACATCTATTACCCATGCCAGTGATTCTGTTGTTCAACCCTCTGCCCTAGGTCTACATCTATTACCCATGCAAGTGATTCTGTTGCTCAACCCTCTGCCCTATAGGTCTACATCTATTACCCATGCCAGTGATTCTGTTGTTCAACCCTATGCCCTAGGTCTACATCTATTACCCATGCCAGTGATTCTGTTGTTCAACCCTCTGCCCCAGGTCTACATCTATTACCCATGCCAGTGATTCTGTTGTTCAACCCTCTGCCCCAGGTCTACATCTATTACCCATGCTAGTGATTCTGTTGTTCAACCCTCTGCCCTAGGTCTACATCTATTACCATGCCAGTGATTCTGTTGTTCAACCCTCTGCCCTAGGATACATCTATTACCATGCCAGTGATTCTGTTGTTCAACCCTCTGCCCTAGGATACATCTATTACCCATGCCAGTGGTTCTGTTGTTCAACCCTCTGCCCTAGGTCTACATCTATTACCCATGCCAGTGATTCTGTTGTTCAACCCTCTGCCCTAGGTCTACATCTATTACCCATGCCAGTGATTTTGTTGTTCAAACCTCTACCCTAGGTTTACATCTATTACCCATGCCAGTGATTCTGTTGTTCAAACCTCTGCCCTAGGTCTACATCTATTACCCATGCCAGTGATTCTGTTGTTCAACCCTCTGCCCCAGGTCTACATCTATTACCCATGCCAGTGATTCTGTTGTTCAACCCTCTGCCCTAGGTCTACATCTATTACCCATGCTAGTGATTCTGTTGTTCAACCCTCTGCCCCAGGTCTACATCTATTACCCATGCCAGTGATTCTGTTGTTCAACCCTCTGCCCTAGGTCTACATCTATTACCCATGCCAGTGATTCTGATGTTCAACCCTCTGCCCCAGGTCTACATCTATTACCCATGCCAGTGATTCTGTTGTTCAACCCTCTGCCCCAGGTCTACATCTATTACCCATGCCAGTGATTCTGTTGTTCAACCCTCTGCCCTAGGTCTACATCTATTACCCATGCCAGTGATTCTGTTGTTCAACCCTCTGCCCTAGGTCTACATCTATTACCCATGCCAGTGATTCTGTTGTTCAACCCTCTGCCCTAGGTCTACATCTATTACCCATGCCAGTGATTCTGTTGTTCAACCCTCTGCCCTAGGTCTACATCTATTACCCATGCCATTGATTCTGTTGTTCAACCCTCTGCCCTAGGTCTACATCTATTACCCATGCCAGTGATTCTGTTGTTCAACCCTCTGCCCCAGGTCTACATCTATTACCCATGCCAGTGATTCTGTTGTTCAACCCTCTGCCCTAGGTCTACATCTATTACCCATGCCAGTGATTCTGTTGTTCAACCCTCTGCCCTAGGTCTACATCTATTACCCATGCCAGTGATTCTGTTGTTCAACCCTCTGCCCTAGGTCTACATCTATTACCCATGCTAGTGATTCTGTTGTTCAACCCTCTGCCCTAGGTCTTCATCTATTACCCATGCTAGTGATTCTGTTGTTCAACCCTCTGCCCCAGGTCTACATCTATTACCCATGCCAGTGATTCTGTTGTTCAACCCTCTGCCCCAGGTCTACATCTATTACCCATGCCAGTGATTCTGCTGTTCAACCCTCTGCCCTAGGTCTACATCTATTACCCATGCCAGTGATTCTGTTGTTCAACCCTCTGCCCTAGGTCTACATCTATTACCATGCTAGTGATTCTGTTGTTCAACCCTCTGCCCCAGGTCTACATCTATTACCCATGCCAGTGATTCTGTTGTTCAACCCTCTGCCCTAGGTCTACATCTATTACCCATGCCAGTGATTCTGTTGTTCAACCCTCAGCCCTAGGTCTACATCTATTACCCATGCCAGTGATTCTGTTGTTCAACCCTCTGCCCTAGGTCTACATCTATTACCCATGCCAGTGATTCTGTTATTCAACCCTCTGCCCCAGGTCTACATCTATTACCCATGCCAGTGATTCTGTTGTTCAACCCTCTGCCCTAGGTCTACATCTATTACCCATGCTAGTGATTCTGTTGTTCAACCCTCTTCCCTGGTCTACATCTATTACCCATGCCAGTGATTCTGTTGTTCAACCCTCTTCCCTGGTCTACATCTATTACCCATGCCAGTGATTCTGTTGTTCAACCCTCTGCCCTAGGTCTACATCTATTACCCATGCCAGTGATTCTGTTGTTCAACCCTCTGCCCTAGGTCTACATCTATTACCCATGCCAGTGATTCTGTTGTTCAACACTCTGTCCTAGGTCTACATCTATTACCCATGCCAGTGATTCTGTTGTTCAACCCTATGCCCTAGGTCTACATCTATTACCCATGCCAGTGATTCTGTTGTTCAACCCTCTGCCCCAGGTCTACATCTATTACCCATGCCAGTGATTCTGTTGTTCAACCCTCTGCCCTAGGTCTACATCTATTACCCATGCCAGTGATTCTGTTGTTCAACCCTCTGCCCCAGGTCTACATCTATTACCCATGCCAGTGATTCTGCTGTTCAACCCTCTGCCCTAGGTCTACATCTATTACCCATGCCAGTGATTCTGTTGTTCAACCCTCTGCCCTAGGTCTACATCTATTACCCATGCTAGTGATTCTGTTGTTCAACCCTCTGCCCTAGGTCTTCATCTATTACCCATGCTAGTGATTCTGTTGTTCAACCCTCTGCCCCAGGTCTACATCTATTACCCATGCCAGTGATTCTGTTGTTCAACCCTCTGCCCCAGGTCTACATCTATTACCCATGCCAGTGATTCTGCTGTTCAACCCTCTGCCCTAGGTCTACATCTATTACCCATGCCAGTGATTCTGTTGTTCAACCCTCTGCCCTAGGTCTACATCTATTACCATGCTAGTGATTCTGTTGTTCAACCCTCTGCCCCAGGTCTACATCTATTACCCATGCCAGTGATTCTGTTGTTCAACCCTCTGCCCTAGGTCTACATCTATTACCCATGCCAGTGATTCTGTTGTTCAACCCTCAGCCCTAGGTCTACATCTATTACCCATGCCAGTGATTCTGTTGTTCAACCCTCTGCCCTAGGTCTACATCTATTACCCATGCCAGTGATTCTGTTATTCAACCCTCTGCCCCAGGTCTACATCTATTACCCATGCCAGTGATTCTGTTGTTCAACCCTCTGCCCTAGGTCTACATCTATTACCCATGCTAGTGATTCTGTTGTTCAACCCTCTTCCCTGGTCTACATCTATTACCCATGCCAGTGATTCTGTTGTTCAACCCTCTTCCCTGGTCTACATCTATTACCCATGCCAGTGATTCTGTTGTTCAACCCTCTGCCCTAGGTCTACATCTATTACCCATGCCAGTGATTCTGTTGTTCAACCCTCTGCCCTAGGTCTACATCTATTACCCATGCCAGTGATTCTGTTGTTCAACACTCTGTCCTAGGTCTACATCTATTACCCATGCCAGTGATTCTGTTGTTCAACCCTATGCCCTAGGTCTACATCTATTACCCATGCCAGTGATTCTGTTGTTCAACCCTCTGCCCCAGGTCTACATCTATTACCCATGCCAGTGATTCTGTTGTTCAACCCTCTGCCCTAGGTCTACATCTATTACCCATGCCAGTGATTCTGTTGTTCAACCCTCTGCCCCAGGTCTACATCTATTACCCATGCCAGTGATTCTGTTGTTCAACCCTCTGCCCTAGGTCTACATCTATTACCCATGCCAGTGATTCTGTTGTTCAACCCTCTGCCCAAGGTCTACATCTATTACCCATGCCAGTGATTCTGTTGTTCAACCCTCTGCCCCAGGTCTACATCTATTACCCATGCCAGTGATTCTGTTGTTCAACCCTCTGCCCTAGGTCTACATCTATTACCCATGCCAGTGATTCTGTTGTTCAACCCTCTGCCCCAGGTCTACATCTATTACCCATGCCAGTGATTCTGTTGTTCAACCCTCTGCCCTAGGTCTACATCTATTACCCATGCCAGTGATTCTGTTGTTCAACCCTCTGCCCAAGGTCTACATCTATTACCCATGCCAGTGATTCTGTTGTTCAACCCTCTGCCCTAGGTCTACATCTATTACCCATGCCAGTGATTCTGTTGTTCAACCCTCTGCCCTAGGTCTACATCTATTACCCATGCCAGTGATTCTGTTGTTCAACCCTCTGCCCTAGGTCTACATCTATTACCCATGCCAGTGATTCTGTTGTTCAACCCTCTGCCCTAGGTCTTCATCTATTACCCATGCCAGTGATTCTGTTGTTCAACCCTCTGCCCCAGGTCTACATCTATTACCCATGCCAGTGATTCTGTTGTTCAACCCTCTGCCCTAGGTCTACATCTATTACCCATGCCAGTGATTCTGTTGTTCAACCCTCTGCCCTTGGTCTACATCTATTACCCATGCCAGTGATTCTGTTGTTCAACCCTCTGCCCTGGGTCTACATCTATTACCCATGCCAGTGATTCTGTTGTTCAACCCTCTGCCCTAGGTCTACATCTATTACCCATGCCAGTGATTCTGTTGTTCAACCCTCTGCCCTAGGTCTACATCTATTACCATGCCAGTGATTCTGTTGTTCAACCCTCTGCCCTAGGATACATCTATTACCCATGCCAGTGGTTCTGTTGTTCAACCCTCTGCCCTAGGTCTACATCTATTACCCATGCCAGTGATTCTGTTGTTCAACCCTCTGCCCTAGGTCTACATCTATTACCCATGCCAGTGATTCTGTTGTTCAAACCTCTGCCCTAGGTCTACATCTATTACCCATGCCAGTGATTCTGTTGTTCAACCCTCTGCCCCAGGTCTACATCTATTACCCATGCCAGTGATTCTGTTGTTCAACCCTCTGCCCTAGGTCTACATCTATTACCCATGCTAGTGATTCTGTTGTTCAACCCTCTGCCCCAGGTCTACATCTATTACCCATGCCAGTGATTCTGATGTTCAACCCTCTGCCCTAGGTCTACATCTATTACCCATGCCAGTGATTCTGTTGTTCAACCCTCTGCCCTAGGTCTACATCTATTACCCATGCCAGTGATTCTGTTGTTCAACCCTCTGCCCAAGGTCTACATCTATTACCCATGCCAGTGATTCTGTTGTTCAACCCTCTGCCCTAGGTCTACATCTATTACCCATGCCAGTGATTCTGTTGTTCAACCCTCTGCCCTAGGTCTACATCTATTACCCATGCCAGTGATTCTGTTGTTCAACCCTCTGCCCTAGGTCTACATCTATTACCCATGCCAGTGATTCTGTTGTTCAACCCTCAGCCCTAGGTCTACATCTATTACCCATGCCAGTGATTCTGTTGTTCAACCCTCTGCCCTAGGTATACATCTATTACCCATGCCAGTGATTCTGTTGTTCAACCCTCTGCCCTTGGTCTACATCTATTACCCATGCTAATTGATTCTGTTGTTCAACCCTCTGCCCTAGGTCTACATCTATTACCCATGCCAGTGATTCTGTTGTTCAACCCTCTGCCCTAGGTCTACATCTATTACCCATGCCAGTGATTCTGTTGTTCAACCCTCTGCCCTAGGTCTACATCTATTACCCATGCCAGTGATTCTGTTGTTCAACCCTCTGACCTAGATCTACATCTATTATCCATGCCAGTGATTCTGTTGTTCAACCCTCTGCCCTAGGTTTACATCTATTACCCATGCCAGTGATTCTGTTGTCAAACCCTCTGCCCTAGGTTTACATCTATTACCCATGCCAGTGATTCTGTTGTCAAACCCTCTGCCCTAGGTCTACATCTATTACCCATGCCAGTGATTCTGTTGTTCAACCCTCTGCCCTAGGTCTACATCTATTACCCATGCCAGTGATTCTGTTGTTCAACCCTCTGCCCTAGGTCTACATCTATTACCCATGCCAGTGATTCTGCTGTTCAACCCTCTGCCCTAGGTCTACATCTATTACCCATGCCAGTGATTCTGTTGTTCAACCCTCTGCCCTAGGTCTACATCTATTACCATGCTAGTGATTCTGTTGTTCAACCCTCTGCCCCAGGTCTACATCTATTACCCATGCCAGTGATTCTGTTGTTCAACCCTCTGCCCTAGGTCTACATCTATTACCCATGCTAGTGATTCTGTTGTTCAACCCTCTGCCCTAGGTCTACATCTATTACCCATGCTAGTGATTCTGTTGTTCAACCCTCTTCCCTGGTCTACATCTATTACCCATGCCAGTGATTCTGTTGTTCAACCCTCTGCCCTAGGTCTACATCTATTACCCATGCCAGTGATTCTGTTGTTCAACCCTCTGCCCTAGGTCTACATCTATTACCCATGCCAGTGATTCTGTTGTTCAACCCTCTGCCCCAGGTCTACATCTATTACCCATGCCAGTGATTCTGTTGTTCAACCCTCTGCCCTAGGTCTACATCTATTACCCATGCCAGTGATTCTGTTGTTCAAACCTCTGCCCTAGGTCTACATCTATTACCCATGCCAGTGATTCTGTTGTTCAACCCTCTGCCCTAGGTCTACATGTATTACCCATGCTAGTGATTCTGTTGTTCAACCCTCTGCCCCAGGTCTACATCTATTACCCATGCCAGTGATTCTGTTGTTCAACCCTCTGCCCTAGGTCTACATCTATTACCCATGCCAGTGATTCTGTTGTTCAACCCTCTGCCCTAGGTCTACATCTATTACCCATGCCAGTGATTCTGTTGTTCGACCCTATACCCTAGGTCTACATCTATTACCCATGCTAGTGATTCTGTTGTTCAACCCTCTTCCCTGGTCTACATCTATTACCCATGCCAGTGATTCTGTTGTTCAACCCTCTTCCCTGGTCTACATCTATTACCCATGCCAGTGATTCTGTTGTTCAACCCTCTGCCCTAGGTCTACATCTATTACCCATGCCAGTGATTCTGTTGTTCAACCCTCTGCCCTAGGTCTACATCTATTACCCATGCAAGTGATTCTGTTGCTCAACCCTCTGCCCTATAGGTCTACATCTATTACCCATGCCAGTGATTCTGTTGTTCAACCCTCTGCCCTATAGGTCTACATCTATTACCCATGCCAGTGATTCTGTTGTTCAACCCTCTGCCCTAGGTCTACATCTATTACCCATGCCAGTGATTCTGTTGTCCAACCCTCTGCCCTAGGTCTACATCTATTACCCATGCCAGTGATTCTGTTGTTCAACCCTATGCCCTAGGTCTACATCTATTACCCATGCCAGTGATTCTGTTGTTCAACCCTCTGCCCCAGGTCTACATCTATTACCCATGCCAGTGATTCTGTTGTTCAACCCTCTGCCCCAGGTCTACATCTATTACCCATGCCAGTGATTCTGTTGTTCAACCCTCTGCCCTAGGTCTACATCTATTACCATGCCAGTGATTCTGTTGTTCAACCCTCTGCCCTAGGATACATCTATTACCATGCCAGTGATTCTGTTGTTCAACCCTCTGCCCTAGGATACATCTATTACCCATGCCAGTGGTTCTGTTGTTCAACCCTCTGCCCTAGGTCTACATCTATTACCCATGCCAGTGATTCTGTTGTTCAACCCTCTGCCCTAGGTCTACATCTATTACCCATGCCAGTGATTCTGTTGTTCAAACCTCTACCCTAGGTTTACACCTATTACCCATGCCAGTGATTCTGTTGTTCAAACCTCTGCCCTAGGTCTACATCTATTACCCATGCCAGTGATTCTGTTGTTCAACCCTCTGCCCCAGGTCTACATCTATTACCCATGCCAGTGATTCTGTTGTTCAACCCTCTGCCCCAGGTCTACATCTATTACCCATGCCAGTGATTCTGTTGTTCAACCCTCTGCCCTAGGTCTACATCTATTACCCATGCTAGTGATTCTGTTGTTCAACCCTCTGCCCCAGGTCTACATCTATTACCCATGCCAGTGATTCTGTTGTTCAACCCTCTGCCCTAGGTCTACATCTATTACCATGCTAGTGATTCTGTTGTTCAACCCTCTGCCCCAGGTCTACATCTATTACCCATGCCAGTGATTCTGATGTTCAACCCTCTGCCCTAGGTCTACATCTATTACCCATGCCAGTGATTCTGTTGTTCAACCCTCTGCCCTAGGTCTACATCTATTACCCATGCCAGTGATTCTGTTGTTCAACCCTCTGCCCTAGGTCTACATCTATTACCCATGCCATTGATTCTGTTGTTCAACCCTCTGCCCTAGGTCTACATCTATTACCCATGCCAGTGATTCTGTTGTTCAACCCTCTGCCCCAGGTCTACATCTATTACCCATGCCAGTGATTCTGTTGTTCAACCCTCTGCCCTAGGTCTACATCTATTACCCATGCCAGTGATTCTGTTGTTCAACCCTCTGCCCTAGGTCTACATCTATTACCCATGCCAGTGATTCTGTTGTTCAACCCTCTGCCCTAGGTCTACATCTATTACCCATGCTAGTGATTCTGTTGTTCAACCCTCTGCCCTAGGTCTTCATCTATTACCCATGCTAGTGATTCTGTTGTTCAACCCTCTGCCCCAGGTCTACATCTATTACCCATGCCAGTGATTCTGTTGTTCAACCCTCTGCCCCAGGTCTACATCTATTACCCATGCCAGTGATTCTGCTGTTCAACCCTCTGCCCTAGGTCTACATCTATTACCCATGCCAGTGATTCTGTTGTTCAACCCTCTGCCCTAGGTCTACATCTATTACCATGCTAGTGATTCTGTTGTTCAACCCTCTGCCCCAGGTCTACATCTATTACCCATGCCAGTGATTCTGTTGTTCAACCCTCTGCCCTAGGTCTACATCTATTACCCATGCCAGTGATTCTGTTGTTCAACCCTCAGCCCTAGGTCTACATCTATTACCCATGCCAGTGATTCTGTTGTTCAACCCTCTGCCCTAGGTCTACATCTATTACCCATGCCAGTGATTCTGTTATTCAACCCTCTGCCCCAGGTCTACATCTATTACCCATGCCAGTGATTCTGTTGTTCAACCCTCTGCCCTAGGTCTACATCTATTACCCATGCCAGTGATTCTGTTGTTCGACCCTATACCCTAGGTCTACATCTATTACCCATGCTAGTGATTCTGTTGTTCAACCCTCTTCCCTGGTCTACATCTATTACCCATGCCAGTGATTCTGTTGTTCAACCCTCTTCCCTGGTCTACATCTATTACCCATGCCAGTGATTCTGTTGTTCAACCCTCTGCCCTAGGTCTACATCTATTACCCATGCCAGTGATTCTGTTGTTCAACCCTCTGCCCTAGGTCTACATCTATTACCCATGCCAGTGATTATGTTGTTCAACCCTCTGCCCTAGGTCTACATCTATTACCCATGCCAGTGATTCTGTTGTCCAACCCTCTGCCCTAGGTCTACATCTATTACCCATGCCAGTGATTCTGTTGTTCAACCCTATGCCCTAGGTCTACATCTATTACCCATGCCAGTGATTCTGTTGTTCAACCCTCTGCCCCAGGTCTACATCTATTACCCATGCCAGTGATTCTGTTGTTCAACCCTCTGCCCTAGGTCTACATCTATTACCCATGCCAGTGATTCTGTTGTTCAACCCTCTGCCCCAGGTCTACATCTATTACCCATGCCAGTGATTCTGTTGTTCAACCCTCTGCCCTAGGTCTACATCTATTACCCATGCCAGTGATTCTGTTGTTCAACCCTCTGCCCAAGGTCTACATCTATTACCCATGCCAGTGATTCTGTTGTTCAACCCTCTGCCCCAGGTCTACATCTATTACCCATGCCAGTGATTCTGTTGTTCAACCCTCTGCCCTAGGTCTACATCTATTACCCATGCCAGTGATTCTGTTGTTCAACCCTCTGCCCTAGGTCTACATCTATTACCCATGCCAGTGATTCTGTTGTTCAACCCTCTGCCCTAGGTCTTCATCTATTACCCATGCCAGTGATTCTGTTGTTCAACCCTCTGCCCCAGGTCTACATCTATTACCCATGCCAGTGATTCTGTTGTTCAACCCTCTGCCCTAGGTCTACATCTATTACCCATGCCAGTGATTCTGTTGTTCAACCCTCTGCCCTTGGTCTACATCTATTACCCATGCCAGTGATTCTGTTGTTCAACCCTCTGCCCTGGGTCTACATCTATTACCCATGCCAGTGATTCTGTTGTTCAACCCTCTGCCCTAGGTCTACATCTATTACCCATGCCAGTGATTCTGTTGTTCAACCCTCTGCCCTCGGTCTACATCTATTACCATGCCAGTGATTCTGTTGTTCAACCCTCTGCCCTAGGATACATCTATTACCCATGCCAGTGGTTCTGTTGTTCAACCCTCTGCCCTAGGTCTACATCTATTACCCATGCCAGTGATTCTGTTGTTCAACCCTCTGCCCTAGGTCTACATCTATTACCCATGCCAGTGATTCTGTTGTTCAAACCTCTGCCCTAGGTCTACATCTATTACCCATGCCAGTGATTCTGTTGTTCAACCCTCTGCCCTAGGTCTACATCTATTACCCATGCCAGTGATTCTGTTGTTCAACCCTCTGCCCTAGGTCTACATCTATTACCCATGCCAGTGATTCTGTTGTACAACCCTCTGCCCTAGGTCTACATCTATTACCCATGCCAGTGATTCTGTTGTTCAACCCTCTGCCCCAGGTCTACATCTATTACCCATGCCAGTGATTCTGTTGTTCAACCCTCTGCCCCAGGTCTACATCTATTACCCATGCCAGTGATTCTGTTGTTCAACCCTCTGCCCTAGGTCTACATCTATTACCCATGCCAGTGATTCTGTTGTTCAACCCTCTGCCCCAGGTCTACATCTATTACCCATGCCAGTGATTCTGTTGTTCAACCCTCTGCCCCAGGTCTACATCTATTACCCATGCCAGTGATTCTGTTGTTCAACCCTCTGCCCTAGGTCTACATCTATTACCCATGCTAGTGATTCTGTTGTTCAACCCTCTGCCCCAGGTCTACATCTATTACCCATGCCAGTGATTCTGATGTTCAACCCTCTGCCCTAGGTCTACATCTATTACCCATGCCAGTGATTCTGTTGTTCAACCCTCTGCCCTAGGTCTACATCTATTACCCATGCCAGTGATTCTGTTGTTCAACCCTCTGCCCTAGGTCTACATCTATTACCCATGCCAGTGATTCTGTTGTTCAACCCTCTGCCCTAGGTCTACATCTATTACCCATGCCAGTGATTCTGTTGTTCAACCCTCTGCCCTAGGTCTACATCTATTACCCATGCCAGTGATTCTGTTGTTCAACCCTCAGCCCTAGGTCTACATCTATTACCCATGCCAGTGATTCTGTTGTTCAACCCTCTGCCCTAGGTATACATCTATTACCCATGCCAGTGATTCTGTTGTTCAACCCTCTGCCCTTGGTCTACATCTATTACCCATGCTAATTGATTCTGTTGTTCAACCCTCTGCCCTAGGTCTACATCTATTACCCATGCCAGTGATTCTGTTGTTCAACCCTCTGCCCTAGGTCTAAATCTATTACCCATGCCAGTGATTCTGTTGTTCAACCCTCTGCCCTAGGTCTACATCTATTACCCATGCCAGTGATTCTGTTGTTCAACCCTCTGCCCTAGGTCTACATCTATTACCCATGCCAGTAATTCTGCTGTTCAACACTCTGCCCTAGGTCTACATCTATTACCCATGCCAGTGATTCTGCTGTTCAACCCTCTGCCCTAGGTCTACATCTATTACCCATGCCAGTGATTCTGTTGTTCAACCCTCTGCCCTAGGTCTACATCTATTACCCATGCCAGTGATTCTGTTGTTCAACCCTCTGACCTAGATCTACATCTATTATCCATGCCAGTGATTCTGTTGTTCAACCCTCTGCCCTAGGTTTACATCTATTACCCATGCCAGTGATTCTGTTGTCAAACCCTCTGCCCTAGGTTTACATCTATTACCCATGCCAGTGATTCTGTTGTCAAACCCTCTGCCCTAGGTCTACATCTATTACCCATGCCAGTGATTCTGTTGTTCAACCCTCTGCCCTAGGTCTACATCTATTACCCATGCCAGTGATTCTGCTGTTCAACCCTCTGCCCTAGGTCTACATCTATTACCCATGCCAGTGATTCTGTTGTTCAACCCTCTGCCCTAGGTCTACATCTATTACCCATGCCAGTGATTCTGTTGTTCAACCCTCTGCCCTAGGTCTACATCTATTACCATGCTAGTGATTCTGTTGTTCAACCCTCTGCCCTAGGTCTACATCTATTACCATGCCAGTGATTCTGTTGTTCAACCCTCTGCCCTAGGTCTACATCTATTACCCATGCCAGTGATTCTGTTGTTCAACCCTCTGCCCTAGGTCTACATCTATTACCCATGCCAGTGATTCTGCTGTTCAACCCTCTGCCCCAGGTCTACATCTATTACCCATGCCAGTGATTCTGTTGTTCAACCCTCTGCCCTAGGTCTACATCTATTACCCATGCCAGTGATTCTGTTGTTCAACCCTCTGCCCTAGATCTACATCCATTACCCATGCCAGTGATTCTGTTGTTCAACTCTCTGCCCCAGGTCTACATCTATTACCCATGCTAGTGATTCTGTTGTTCAACCCTCTGCCCTAGGTCTACATCTATTACCCATGCCAGTGATTCTGTTGTTCAACCCTCTGCCCTAGGTCTACATCTATTACCCATGCCAGTGATTCTGTTGTTCAACCCTCTGCCCTAGGTCTAGATCTATTACCCATGCCAGTGATTCTGTTGTTCAACCCTCTGCCCTAGGTCTACATCTATTACCCATGCCAGTGATTCTGTTGTTCAACCCTCTGCCCTAGGTCTACATCTATTACCCATGCCAGTGATTCTGTTGTTCAACCCTCTGCCCTAGGTCTACATCTATTACCCATGCTAGTGATTCTGTTGTTCAACCCTCTGCCCTAGGTCTACATCTATTACCCATGCTAGTGATTCTGTTGTTCAACCCTCTGCCCTAGGTCTACATCTATTACCAATGCCAGTGATTCTGTTGTTCAACCCTCTGCCCTAGGTCTACATCTATTACCCATGCCAGTGATTCTGTTGTTCAACCCTCTGCCCTAGGTCTACATCTATTACCCATGCCAGTGATTCTGTTGTTCAACCCTCTGCCCTAGGTCTACATCTATTACCCATGCCAGTGATTCTGTTGTTCAACCCTCTGCCCTAGGTCAACATCTATTGCCCATGCCAGTGATTCTGCTGTTCAACCCTCTGCCCCAGGTCTACATCTATTACCCATGCCAGTGATTCTGCTGTTCAACCCTCTGCCCTAGGTCTACATCTATTACCCATGCCAGTGATTCTGTTGTTCAACCCTCTGCCCTAGGTCTACATCTATTACCCATGCTAGTGATTCTGTTGTTGAACCCTCTGCCCTAGGTCTACATCTATTACCCATGCCAGTGATTCTGTTGTTCAACCCTCTGCCCTAGGTCTACATCTATTACCCATGCCAGTGATTCTGCTGTTCAACCCTCTGCCCCAGGTTTACATGTATTACCCATGCCAGTGATTCTGTTGTTCAAACCTCTGCCCTAGGTCTACATCTATTACCCATGCCAGTGATTCTGTTGTTCAACCCTCTGCCCTAGGTCTACATCTATTACCCATGCTAGTGATTCTGTTGTTCAACCCTCTGCCCTAGGTCTACATCTATTACCCATGCTAGTGATTCTGTTGTTCAACCCTCTGCCCTAGGTCTACATCTATTACCCATGCCAGTGATTCTGTTGTTCAACCCTCTGCCCTAGGTCTACATCTATTACCCATGCTAGTGATTCTGTTGTTCAACCCTCTGCCCTAGGTCTACATCTATTACCCATGCTAGTGATTCTGTTGTTCAACCCTCTGCCCTAGGTCTACATCTATTACCAATGCCAGTGATTCTGTTGTTCAACCCTCTGCCCTAGGTCTACATCTATTACCCATGCCAGTGATTCTGTTGTTCAACCCTCTGCCCCAGGTCTACATCTATTACCCATGCTAGTGATTCTGTTGTTCAACCCTCTGCCCTAGGTCTACATCTATTACCCATGCCAGTGATTCTGTTGTTCAACCCTCTGCCCTAGGTCTACATCTATTACCCATGCCAGTGATTCTGTTGTTCAACCCTCTGCCCTAGGTCTACATCTATTGCCCATGCCAGTGATTCTGCTGTTCAACCCTCTGCCCCAGGTCTACATCTATTACCCATGCCAGTGATTCTGCTGTTCAACCCTCTGCCCTAGGTCTACATCTATTACCCATGCCAGTGATTCTGTTGTTCAACCCTCTGACCTAGATCTACATCTATTACCCATGCCAGTGATTCTGTTGTTCAACCCTCTGCCCTAGGTCTACATCTATTACCCATGCCAGTGATTCTGTTGTTCAACCCTCTGCCCTAGGTCTACATCTATTACCCATGCCAGTGATTCTGTTGTTGAACCCTCTGCCCTAGGTCTACATCTATTACCCATGCCAGTGATTCTGCTGTTCAACCCTCTGCCCCAGGTTTACATGTATTACCCATGCCAGTGATTCTGTTGTTCAAACCTCTGCCCTAGGTCTACATCTATTACCCATGCCAGTGATTCTGTTGTTCAACCCTCTGCCCTAGGTCTACATCTATTACCCATGCCAGTGATTCTGTTGTTCAACCCTCTGCCCTAGGTATACATCTATTACCCATGCCAGTGATTCTGTTGTTCAACCCTCTGTCCTAGGTCTACTACATCTATTACCCATGCTAATTGATTCTGTTGTTCAACCCTCTGCCCTAGGTCTACATCTATTACCCATGCCAGTGATTCTGTCGTTCAAACCTCTGCCCTAGGTCTAAATCTATTACCCATGCCAGTGATTCTGTTGTTCAACCCTCTGCCCTAGGTCTACATCTATTACCCATGCCAGTGATTCTGTTGTTCAACCCTCTGCCCTAGGTCTACATCTATTACCCATGCCAGTAATTCTGCTGTTCAACACTCTGCCCTAGGTCTACATCTATTACCCATGCCAGTGATTCTGCTGTTCAACCCTCTGCCCTAGGTCTACATCTATTACCCATACCAGTGATTCTGTTGTTCAACCCTCTGCCCCAGGTCTACATCTATTACCCATGCCAGTGATTCTGTTGTTCAACCCTCTGCCCCAGGTCTACATCTATTACCCATGCCAGTGATTCTGTTGTTCAACCCTCTGACCTAGATCTACATCTATTACCCATGCCAGTGATTCTGTTGTTCAACCCTCTGCCCTAAGTCTACATCTATTACCCATGCTAGTGATTCTGTTGTTCAACCCTCTGCCCTAGGTCTACATCTATTACCCATGCCAGTGATTCTGTTGTTCAACCCTCTGCCCTAAGTCTACATCTATTACCCATGCCATTGATTCTGTTGTTCAACCCTCTGCCCTAGGTCTACATCTATTACCCATGCCATTGATTCTGTTGTTCAACCCTCTGCCCTAGGTCTACATCTATTACGCATGCCAGTGATTCTGTTGTTCAACCCTCTGCCCTAGGTCTACATCTATTACCCATGCCAGTGATTCTGTTGTTCAACCCTCTGCCCCAGGTCTACATCTATTACCCATGCTAGTGATTCTGTTGTTCAACCCTCTGCCCTAGGTCTTCATCTATTATCCATGCTAGTGATTCTGTTGTTCAACCCTCTGCCCCAGGTCTACATCTATTACCCATGCCAGTGATTCTGTTGTTCAACCCTCTGCCCCATGTCTACATCTATTACCCATGCCAGTGATTCTGCTGTTCAACCCTCTGCCCTAGGTCTACATCTATTACCCATGCCAGTGATTCTGTTGTTCAACCCTCTGCCCTAGGTCTACATCTATTACCATGCTATTGATTCTGTTGTTCAACCCTCTGCCCCAGGTCTACATCTATTACCCATGCCAGTGATTCTGTTGTTCAACCCTCTGCCCTAGGTCTACATCTATTACCCATGCCAGTGATTCTGTTGTTCAACCCTCTGCCCTAGGTCTACATCTATTACCCATGCCAGTGATTCTGTTGTTCAACCCTCTGCCCCAGGTCTACATCTATTACCCATGCCAGTGATTCTGTTGTTCAACCCTCTGCCCTAGGTCTACATCTATTACCCATGCTAGTGATTCTGTTGTTCAACCCTCTGCCCCAGGTCTACATCTATTACCCATGCCAGTGATTCTGTTGTTCAACCCTCTGCCCTAGGTCTACATCTATTACCCATGCCAGTGATTCTGTTGTTCGACCCTATACCCTAGGTCTACATCTATTACCCATGCTAGTGATTCTGTTGTTCAACCCTCTTCCCTGGTCTACATCTATTACCCATGCCAGTGATTCTGTTGTTCAACCCTCTGCCCTAGGTCTACATCTATTACCCATGCCAGTGATTCTGTTGTTCAACCCTCTGCCCTAGGTCTACATCTATTACCCATGCCAGTGATTCTACTGTTCAACCCTCTGCCCCAGGTCTACATCTATTACCCATGCCAGTGATTCTGTTGTTCAACCCTCTGCCCCAGGTCTACATCTATTACCCATGCCAGTGATTCTGTTGTTCAACCCTCTGCCCTAGATCTACATCCATTACCCATGCCAGTGATTCTGTTGTTCAACCCTCTGCCCCAGGTCTACATCTATTACCCATGCTAGTGATTCTGTTGTTCAACCCTCTGCCCTAGGTCTACATCTATTACCCATGCCAGTGATTCTGTTGTTCAACCCTCTGCCCTAGATCTACATCCATTACCCATGCCAGTGATTCTGTTGTTCAACCCTCTGCCCCAGGTCTACATCTATTACCCATGCTAGTGATTCTGTTGTTCAACCCTCTGCCCTAGGTCTACATCTATTACCCATGCCAGTGATTCTGTTGTTCAACCCTCTGCCCTAGGTCTACACCTATTACCCATGCCAATGATTCTGTTGTTCAACCCTCTGCCCTAGGTCTAGATCTATTACCCATGCCAGTGATTCTGTTGTTCAACCCTCTGCCCTAGGTCTACATCTATTACCCATGCCAGTGATTCTGTTGTTCAACCCTCTGCCCTAGGTCTACATCTATTACCCATGCCAGTGATTCTGTTGTTCAACCCTCTGCCCTAGGTCTACATCTATTACCCATGCCAGTGATTCTGTTGTTCAACCCTCTGCCCTAGGTCTACATCTATTACCAATGCCAGTGATTCTGTTGTTCAACCCTCTGCCCTAGGTCTACATCTATTACCCATGCCAGTGATTCTGTTGTTCAACCCTCTGCCCTAGGTCTACATCTATTACCCATGCCAGTGATTCTGTTGTTCAACCCTCTGCCCTAGGTCTACATCTATTACCCATGCCAGTGATTCTGTTGTTCAACCCTCTGCCCTAGGTCAACATCTATTGCCCATGCCAGTGATTCTGCTGTTCAACCCTCTGCCCCAGGTCTACATCTATTGCCCATGCCAGTGATTCTGCTGTTCAACCCTCTGCCCTAGGTCTACATCTATTACCCATGCCAGTGATTCTGTTGTTCAACCCTCTGCCCTAGGTCTACATCTATTACCCATGCCAGTGATTCTGTTGTTCAACCCTCTGCCCTAGGTCTACATCTATTACGCATGCCAGTGATTCTGTTGTTCAACCCTCTGCCCTAGGTCAACATCTATTACCCATGCCAGTGATTCTGTTGTTCAACCCTCTGCCCTAGGTCTACATCTATTACCCATGCCAGTAATTCTGTTGTTCAACCCTCTGCCCCAGGTCTACATCTATTACCCATGCCAGTGATTCTGTTGTTCAACCCTCTGCCCTAGGTCTTCATCTATTACCCATGCTAGTGATTCTGTTGTTCAACCCTCTGCCCCAGGTCTACATCTATTACCCATGCCAGTGATTCTGTTGTTCAACCCTCTGCCCCAGGTCTACATCTATTACCCATGCCAGTGATTCTGTTGTTCAACCCTCTGCCCTAGGTCTACATCTATTACCCATGCCAGTGATTCTGTTGTTCAACCCTCTGCCCTAGGTTTACATCTATTACCCATGCCAGTGATTCTGTTGTTCAACCCTCTGCCCTAGGTCTACATCTATTACCCATGCCAGTGATTCTGTTGTCAAACCCTCTGCCCTAGGTCTACATCTATTACCCATGCCAGTGATTCTGCTGTTCAACCCTCTGCCCTAGGTCTACATCTATTACCCATGCCAGTGATTCTGCTGTTCAACCCTCTGCCCTAGGTCTACATCTATTACCCATGCCAGTGATTCTGCTGTTCAACCCTCTGCCCTAGGTCTACATCTATTACCCATGCCAGTGATTCTGTTGTTCAACCCTCTGCCCTAGGTCTACATCTATTACCCATGCCAGTGATTCTGTTGTTCAAACCTCTGCCCTAGGTCTACATCTATTACCCATGCTAGTGATTCTGTTGTTCAACCCTCTGCCCTAGGTCTACATCTAGTACCCATGCCATTGATTCTGTTGTTCAACCCTCTGCCCTAAGTCTACATCTATTACCCATGCCATTGATTCTGTTGTTCAACCCTCTGCCCTAGGTCTACATCTATTACCCATGCCATTGATTCTGTTGTTCAACCCTCTGCCCTAGGTCTACATCTATTACCCATGCCAGTGATTCTGTTGTTCAACCCTCTGCCCCAGGTCTACATCTATTACCCATGCCAGTGATTCTGTTGTTCAACCCTCTGCCCCAGGTCTACATCTATTACCCATGCCAGTGATTCTGCTGTTCAACCCTCTGCCCTAGGTCTACATCTATTACCCATGCTAGTGATTCTGTTGTTCAACCCTCTGCCCTAGGTCTACATCTATTACCCATGCCAGTGATTCTGTTGTTCAACCCTCTGCCCTAGGTCTACATCTATTACCCATGCCAGTGATTCTGTTGTTCAACCCTCTGCCCTAGGTCTACATCTATTACCATGCTAGTGATTCTGCTGTTCAACCCTCTGCCCTAGGTCTACATCTATTACCCATGCCAGTGATTCTGTTGTTCAACCCTCTGCCCTAGGTCTACATCCATTACCCATGCCAGTGATTCTGTTGTTCAACCCTCTGCCCTAGGTCTACATCTATTACCCATGCCAGTGATTCTGTTGTTCAACCCTCTGCCCTAGGTCTACATCTATTACCCATGCTAGTGATTCTGTTGTTCAACCCTCTGCCCTAGGTCTACATCTATTACCCATGCCAGTGATTCTGTTGTTCAACCCTCTGCCCTAGGTCTACATCTATTACCCATGCCAGTGATTCTGCTGTTCAACCCTCTGCCCCAGGTCTACATCTAGTACCCATGCCAGTGATTCTGTTGTTCAACCCTCTGCCCTAGGTCTACATCTATTACCCATGCCAGTGATTCTGTTGTTCAACCCTCTGCCCTAGGTCTACATCTATTACCCATGCTAGTGATTCTGTTGTTCAACCCTCTTCCCTGGTCTACATCTATTACCCATGCCAGTGATTCTGTTGTTCAACCCTCTGCCCTAGGTCTACATCTATTACCCATGCCAGTGATTCTGTTGTTCAACCCTCTGCCCTAGGTCTACATCTATTACCCATGCCAGTGATTCTGCTGTTCAACCCTCTGCCCCAGGTCTACATCTATTACCCATGCCAGTGATTCTGCTGTTCAACCCTCTGCCCCAGGTCTACATCTATTACCCATGCCAGTGATTCTGTTGTTCAACCCTCTGCCCTAGGTCTACATCCATTACCCATGCCAGTGATTCTGTTGTTCAACCCTCTGCCCTAGATCTACATCCATTACCCATGCCAGTGATTCTGTTGTTCAACCCTCTGCCCCAGGTCTACATCTATTACCCATGCAAGTGATTCTGTTGTTCAACCCTCTGCCCTAGGTCTACATCTATTACCCATGCCAGTGATTCTGTTGTTCAACCCTCTGCCCTAGGTCTACATCTATTACCCATGCCAATGATTCTGTTGTTCAACCCTCTGCCCTAGGTCTAGATCTATTACCCATGCCAATGATTCTGTTGTTCAACCCTCTGCCCTAGGTCTAGATCTATTACCCATGCCAGTGATTCTGTTGTTCAACCCTCTGCCCTAGGTCTACATCTATTACCCATGCCAGTGATTCTGTTGTTCAACCCTCTGCCCCAGGTCTACATCCATTATATACCCATGCTAGTGATTCTGTTGTTCAACCCTCTGCCCTAGGTCTACATCTATTACCCATGCCAGTGATTCTGTTGTTCAACCCTCTGCCCCAGGTCTACATCTATTACCCATGCCAGTGATTCTGTTGTTCAACCCTCTGCCCTAGGTCTACATCTATTACCCATGCCAGTGATTCTGTTGTTCAACCCTCTGCCCTAGGTCTACATCTATTACCCATGCCAGTGATTCTGTTGTTCAACCCTCTGCCCTAGGTCTACATCTATTACCCATGCCAGTAATTCTGCTGTTCAACCCTCTGCCCTAGGTCTACATCTATTACCCATGCCAGTGATTCTGCTGTTCAACCCTCTGCCCTAGGTCTACATCTATTACCCATGCCAGTGATTCTGTTGTTCAACCCTCTGCCCTAGGTTTACATCTATTACCCATGCCAGTGATTCTGTTGTTCAACCCTCTGCCCTAGGTCTACATCTATTACCCATGCCAGTGATTCTGTTGTCAAACCCTCTGCCCTAGGTCAACATCTATTACCCATGCCAGTGATTCTGCTGTTCAACCCTCTGCCCTAGGTCTACATCTATTACCCATGCCAGTGATTCTGCTGTTCAACCCTCTGCCCTAGGTCTACATCTATTACCCATGCCAGTGATTCTGCTGTTCAACCCTCTGCCCTAGGTCTACATCTATTACCCATGCCAGTGATTCTGTTGTTCAACCCTCTGCCCTAGGTTTACATCTATTACCCATGCCAGTGATTCTGTTGTTCAAACCTCTGCCCTAGGTCTACATCTATTACCCATGCTAGTGATTCTGTTGTTCAACCCTCTGCCCTAGGTCTACATCTAGTACCCATGCCATTGATTCTGTTGTTCAACCCTCTGCCCTAAGTCTACATCTATTACCCATGCCATTGATTCTGTTGTTCAACCCTCTGCCCTAGGTCTACATCTATTACCCATGCCATTGATTCTGCTGTTCAACCCTCTGCCCTACTGCATCTATTACCCATGCCAGTGATTCTGTTGTTCAACCCTCTGCCCTAGGTCTACATCTATTACCCATGCTAGTGATTCTGTTGTTCAACCCTCTGCCCTAGGTCTACATCTAGTACCCATGCCATTGATTCTGTTGTTCAACCCTCTGCCCTAAGTCTACATCTATTACCCATGCCAGTGATTCTGTTGTTCAACCCTCTGCCCCAGGTCTACATCTATTACCCATGCTAGTGATTCTGTTGTTCAACCCTCTGCCCTAGGTCTACATCTAGTACCCATGCCATTGATTCTGTTGTTCAACCCTCTGCCCTAAGTCTACATCTATTACCCATGCCATTGATTCTGTTGTTCAACCCTCTTCCCTAGGTCTACATCTATTACCCATGCCATTGATTCTGTTGTTCAACCCTCTGCCCTAGGTCTACATCTATTACGCATGCCAGTGATTCTGTTGTTCAACCCTCTGCCCTAGGTCTACATCTATTACCCATGCTAGTGATTCTGTTGTTCAACCCTCTGCCCTAGGTCTTCATCTATTACCCATGCTAGTGATTCTGTTGTTCAACCCTCTGCCCCAGGTCTACATCTATTACCCATGCCAGTGATTCTGTTGTTCAACCCTCTGCCCCAGGTCTACATCTATTACCCATGCCAGTGATTCTGCTGTTCAACCCTCTTCCCTAGGTCTACATCTATTACCCATGCCAGTGATTCTGTTGTTCAACCCTCTGCCCTAGGTCTACATCTATTACCCATGCTAGTGATTCTGTTGTTCAACCCTCTGCCCCAGGTCTACATCTATTACCCATGCCAGTGATTCTGTTGTTCAACCCTCTGCCCTAGGTCTACATCTATTACCCATGCCAGTGATTCTGTTGTTCAACCCTCTGCCCTAGGTCTACATCTATAACCCATGCCAGTGATTCTGTTGTTCAACCCTCTGCCCCAGGTCTACATCTATTACCCATGCCAGTGATTCTGTTATTCAACCCTCTGCCCTAGGTCTACATGTATTACCCATGCTAGTGATTCTGTTGTTCAACCCTCTGCCCTAGGTCTACATCTATTACCCATGCTAGTGATTCTGTTGTTCAACCCTCTGCCCTAGGTCTACATCTATTACCCATGCTAGTGATTCTGTTGTTCAACCCTCTGCCCTAGGTCTACATCTATTACCCATGCCAGTGATTCTGTTGTTCAACCCTCTGCCCTAGGTCTACATCTATTACCCATGCCAGTGATTCTGTTGTTCGACCCTATACCCTAGGTCTACATCTATTACCCATGCTAGTGATTCTGTTGTTCAACCCTCTTCCCTGGTCTACATCTATTACCCATGCCAGTGATTCTGTTGTTCAACCCTCTGCCCTAGGTCTACATCTATTACCCATGCCAGTGATTCTGTTGTTCAACCCTCTGCCCCAGGTCTACATCTATTACCCATGCCAGTGATTCTGTTGTTCAACCCTCTGCCCCAGGTCTACATCTATTACCCATGCTAGTGATTCTGTTGTTCAACCCTCTGCCCTAGGTCTACATCTATTACCCATGCCAGTAATTCTGTTGTTCAACCCTCTGCCCTAGGTCTACATCTATTACCCATGCCAGTGATTCTGTTGTTCAACCCTCTGCCCTAGGTCTAGATCTATTACCCATGCCAGTGATTCTGTTGTTCAACCCTCTGCCCTAGGTCTACATCTATTACCCATGCCAGTGATTCTGTTGTTCAACCCTCTGCCCTAGGTCTACATATATTACCCATGCCAGTGATTCTGTTGTTCAACCCTCTGCCCTAGGTCTACATCTATTAACCATGCCAGTGATTCTGTTGTTCAACCCTCTGCCCTAGGTCTACATCTATTACCCATGCTAGTGATTCTGTTGTTCAACCCTCTGCCCTAGGTCTACATCTATTACCCATGCTAGTGATTCTGTTGTTCAACCCTCTGCCCTAGGTCTACATCTATTACCAATGCCAGTGATTCTGTTGTTCAACCCTCTGCCCTAGGTCTACATCTATTACCCATGCCAGTGATTCTGTTGTTCAACCCTCTGCCCTAGGTCTACATCTATTACCCATGCCAGTGATTCTGTTGTTCAACCCTCTGCCCTAGGTCAACATCTATTGCCCATGCCAGTGATTCTGCTGTTCAACCCTCTGCCCCAGGTCTACATCTATTACCCATGCCAGTGATTCTGCTGTTCAACCCTCTGCCCTAGGTCTACATCTATTACCCATGCCAGTGATTCTGTTGTTCAACCCTCTGACCTAGGTCTACATCTATTACCCATGCCAGTGATTCTGTTGTTCAACCCTCTGCCCTAGGTCTACATCTATTACCCATGCCAGTGATTCTGCTGTTCAACCCTCTGCCCCAGGTCTACATCTATTACCCATGCCAGTGATTCTGTTGTTCAACCCTCTGCCCTAGGTCTACATCCATTACCCATGCCAGTGATTCTGTTGTTCAACCCTCTGCCCTAGATCTACATCCATTACCCATGCCAGTGATTCTGTTGTTCAACCCTCTGCCCCAGGTCTACATCTATTACCCATGCAAGTGATTCTGTTGTTCAACCCTCTGCCCTAGGTCTACATCTATTACCCATGCCAGTGATTCTGTTGTTCAACCCTCTGCCCTAGGTCTACATCTATTACCCATGCCAATGATTCTGTTGTTCAACCCTCTGCCCTAGGTCTAGATCTATTACCCATGCCAATGATTCTGTTGTTCAACCCTCTGCCCTAGGTCTAGATCTATTACCCATGCCAGTGATTCTGTTGTTCAACCCTCTGCCCTAGGTCTACATCTATTACCCATGCCAGTGATTCTGTTGTTCAACCCTCTGCCCCAGGTCTACATCCATTATATACCCATGCTAGTGATTCTGTTGTTCAACCCTCTGCCCTAGGTCTACATCTATTACCCATGCCAGTGATTCTGTTGTTCAACCCTCTGCCCCAGGTCTACATCTATTACCCATGCCAGTGATTCTGTTGTTCAACCCTCTGCCCTAGGTCTACATCTATTACCCATGCCAGTGATTCTGTTGTTCAACCCTCTGCCCTAGGTCTACATCTATTACCCATGCCAGTGATTCTGTTGTCAACCCTCTGCCCTAGGTCTACATCTATTACCCATGCCAGTAATTCTGCTGTTCAACCCTCTGCCCTAGGTCTACATCTATTACCCATGCCAGTGATTCTGCTGTTCAACCCTCTGCCCTAGGTCTACATCTATTACCCATGCCAGTGATTCTGTTGTTCAACCCTCTGCCCCAGGTCTACATCTATTACCCATGCCAGTGATTCTGTTGTTCAACCCTCTGCCCTAGGTCCACATCTATTATATACCCATGCTAGTGATTCTGTTGTTCAACCCTCTGCCCTAGGTCTACATCTATTACCCATGCCAGTGATTCTGTTGTTCAACCCTCTGCCCTAGGTCTACATCTATTACCCATGCCAGTGATTCTGTTGTTCAACCCTCTGCCCCAGGTCTACATCTATTACCCATGCCAGTGATTCTGTTGTTCAACCCTCTGCCCCAGGTCTACATCTATTACCCATGCCAGTGATTCTGTTGTTCAACCCTCTGCCCCAGGTCTACATCTATTACCCATGCCAGTGATTCTGTTGTTCAACCCTCTGCCCTAGGTATACATCTATTACCCATGCCAGTGATTCTGCTGTTCAACCCTCTGCCCTAGGTCTACATCTATTACCCATGCCAGTGATTCTGCTGTTCAACCCTCTGCCCCAGGTCTACATCTATTACCCATGCCAGTGATTCTGTTGTTCAACCCTCTGCCCCAGGTCTACATCTATTACCCATGCCAGTGATTCTGTTGTTCAAACCTCTGCCCCAGGTCTACATCTATTACCCATGCCAGTGATTCTGTTGTTCAACCCTCTGCCCTAGGTCTACATCTATTACCCATGCCAGTGATTCTGTTATTCAACCCTCTGCCCTAGGTCTACATCTATTACCCATGCTAGTGATTCTGTTGTTCAACCCTCTGCCCCAGGTCTACATCTATTACCCATGCTAATGATTCTGTTGTTCAACCCTCTGCCCTA
This sequence comes from Cladorhizidae sp. MBARI D1340-BT2, assembly GCA_028752905.1. Classification (NCBI taxonomy): domain Eukaryota; kingdom Metazoa; phylum Porifera; class Demospongiae; order Poecilosclerida; family Cladorhizidae; species Cladorhizidae sp. MBARI D1340-BT2. Next base: position 9,858,331 of record JAQNBH010000007.1, read on the forward strand.
GGTCTACATCTATTACCCATGCCAGTGATTCTGTTGTTCAACCCTCTGCCCTAGGTCTACATCTATTACCCATGCCAGTGATTCTGTTGTTCAACCCTCTGCCCTAGGTCAACATCTATTGCCCATGCCAGTGATTCTGCTGTTCAACCCTCTGCCCCAGGTCTACATCTATTACCCATGCCAGTGATTCTGCTGTTCAACCCTCTGCCCTAGGTCTACATCTATTACCCATGCTAGTGATTCTGTTGTTCAACCCTCTGCCCTAGGTCTACATCTATTACCCATGCCAGTGATTCTGTTGTTCAACCCTCTGCCCTAGGTCTACATCTATTACCCATGCCACTGATTCTGCTGTTCAACCCTCTGCCCCAGGTCTACATCTATTACCCATGCCAGTGATTCTGTTGTTCAACCCTCTGCCCTAGGTCTACATCTATTACCCATGCCAGTGATTCTGTTGTTCAACCCTCTGCCCCAGGTTTACATGTATTACCCATGCCAGTGATTCTGTTGTTCAACCCTCTGCCCTAGGTCTACATCTATTACCCATGCCAGTGATTCTGTTGTTCAACCCTCTGCCCCAGGTTTACATGTATTACCCATGCCAGTGATTCTGTTGTTCAACCCTCTGCCCCAGGTCTACATCTATTACCCATGCCAGTGATTCTGTTGTTCAACCCTCTGCCCTAGGTCTACATCTATTACCCATGCTAATTGATTCTGTCGTTCAACCCTCTGCCCTAGGTCTACATCTATTACCCATGCCAGTAATTCTGCTGTTCAACACTCTGCCCTAGGTCTACATCTATTACCCATGCCAGTGATTCTGCTGTTCAACCCTCTGACCTAGATCTACATCTATTACCCATGCCAGTGATTCTGTTGTTCAACCCTCTGACCTAGATCTACATCTATTACCCATGCCAGTGATTCTGCTGTTCAACCCTCTGCCCTAGGTCTACATCTATTACCCATACCAGTGATTCTGTTGTTCAACCCTCTGCCCCAGGTCTACATCTATTACCCATGCCAGTGATTCTGTTGTTCAACCCTCTGCCCTAGGTCTACATCTATTACCCATGCCAGTGATTCTGTTGTTCAACCCTCTGACCTAGATCTACATCTATTACCCATGCCAGTGATTCTGTTGTTCAACCCTCTGCCCTAGGTCTACATCTATTACCCATGCCAGTGATTCTGTTGTTCAACCCTCTGCCCTAGGTCTACATCTATTACCCATGCCAGTGATTCTGTTGTTCAACCCTCTGCCCTAGGTCTACATCTATTACCCATGCCAGTGATTCTGTTGTTCAACCCTCTGCCCTAGGTCTACATCTATTACCCATGCCAGTGATTCTGTTGTTCAACCCTCTGCCCTAGGTTTACATCTATTACCCATGCCAGTGATTCTGTTGTTCAACCCTCTGTCCTAGGTCTACATCTATTACCCATGCCAGTGATTCTGTTGTTCAACCCTCTGCCCTAGGTCTACATCTATTAACCATGCCAGTGATTCTGTTGTTCAACCCTCTGCCCTAGGTCTACATCTATTACCCATGCCAGTGATTCTGCTGTTCAACCCTCTGCCCTAGGTCTACATCTATTACCCATGCCAGTGATTCTGCTGTTCAACCCTCTGCCCTAGGTCTACATCTATTACCCATGCCAGTGATTCTGTTGTTCAACCCTCTGCCCTAGGTCTACATCTATTACCCATGCCAGTGATTCTGTTGTTCAACCCTCTGCCCTAGGTCTACATCTATTACCCATGCCAGTGATTCTGTTGTTCAACCCTCTGCCCTAGGTCTACATCTAGTACCCATGCCATTGATTCTGTTGTTCAACCCTCTGCCCTAAGTCTACATCTATTACCCATGCCATTGATTCTGTTGTTCAACCCTCTGCCCTAGGTCTACATCTATTACCCATGCCATTGATTCTGTTGTTCAACCCTCTGCCCTAGGTCTACATCTATTACGCATGCCAGTGATTCTGTTGTTCAACCCTCTGCCCTAGGTCTACATCTATTACCCATGCTAGTGATTCTGTTGTTCAACCCTCTGCCCTAGGTCTACATCTATTACCCATGCCAGTGATTCTGTTGTTCAACCCTCTGCCCTAGGTCTACATCTATTACCCATGCTAGTGATTCTGTTGTTCAACCCTCTGCCCTAGGTCTTCATCTATTACCCATGCTAGTGATTCTGTTGTTCAACCCTCTGCCCCAGGTCTACATCTATTACCCATGCCAGTGATTCTGTTGTTCAACCCTCTGCCCCAGGTCTACATCTATTACCCATGCCAGTGATTCTGCTGTTCAACCCTCTGCCCTAGGTCTACATCTATTACCCATGCCAGTGATTCTGTTGTTCAACCCTCTGCCCTAGGTCTACATCTATTACCATGCTAGTGATTCTGTTGTTCAACCCTCTGCCCCAGGTCTACATCTATTACCCATGCCAGTGATTCTGTTGTTCAACCCTCTGCCCTAGGTCTACATCTATTACCCATGCCAGTGATTCTGTTGTTCAACCCTCTGCCCTAGGTCTACATCTATTACCCATGCCAGTGATTCTGTTGTTCAACCCTCTGCCCCAGGTCTACATCTATTACCCATGCCAGTGATTCTGCTGTTCAACCCTCTGCCCTAGGTCTACATCTATTACCCATGCCAGTGATTCTGCTGTTCAACCCTCTGCCCTAGGTCTACATCTATTACCCATGCCAGTGATTCTGTTGTTCAACCCTCTGCCCCAGGTCTACATCTATTACCCATGCCAGTGATTCTGTTGTTCAACCCTCTGCCCTAGGTCTACATCCATTACCCATGCCAGTGATTCTGTTGTTCAACCCTCTGCCCCAGGTCTACATCTATTACCCATGCCAGTGATTCTGTTGTTCAACCCTCTGCCCTAGGTCTACATCTATTACCCATGCCAGTGATTCTGTTGTTCGACCCTATACCCTAGGTCTACATCTATTACCCATGCTAGTGATTCTGTTGTTCAACCCTCTTCCCTGGTCTACATCTATTACCCATGCCAGTGATTCTGTTGTTCAACCCTCTGCCCTAGGTCTACATCTATTACCCATGCCAGTGATTCTGTTGTTCAACCCTCTGCCCTAGGTCTACATCTATTACCCATGCCAGTGATTCTGCTGTTCAACCCTCTGCCCCAGGTCTACATCTATTACCCATGCCAGTGATTCTGTTGTTCAACCCTCTGCCCTAGGTCTACATCTATTACCCATGCCAGTGATTCTGTTGTTCAACCCTCTGCCCTAGATCTACATCCATTACCCATGCCAGTGATTCTGTTGTTCAACCCTCTGCCCCAGGTCTACATCTATTACCCATGCTAGTGATTCTGTTGTTCAACCCTCTGCCCTAGGTCTACATCTATTACCCATGCCAGTGATTCTGTTGTTCAACCCTCTGCCCTAGGTCTACATCTATTACCCATGCCAGTGATTCTGCTGTTCAACCCTCTGCCCTAGGTCTACATCTATTACCCATGCCAGTGATTCTGTTGTTCAACCCTCTGCCCTACTTCATCTATTACCCATGCTAGTGATTCTGCTGTTCAACCCTCTGCCCTACTGCATCTATTACCCATGCCAGTGATTCTGTTGTTCAACCCTCTGCCCTAGGTCTACATCTATTACCCATGCTAGTGATTCTGTTGTTCAACCCTCTGCCCTAGGTCTACATCTAGTACCCATGCCATTGATTCTGTTGTTCAACCCTCTGCCCTAAGTCTACATCTATTACCCATGCCAGTGATTCTGTTGTTCAACCCTCTGCCCCAGGTCTACATCTATTACCCATGCTAGTGATTCTGTTGTTCAACCCTCTGCCCTAGGTCTACATCTAGTACCCATGCCATTGATTCTGTTGTTCAACCCTCTGCCCTAAGTCTACATCTATTACCCATGCCATTGATTCTGTTGTTCAACCCTCTTCCCTAGGTCTACATCTATTACCCATGCCATTGATTCTGTTGTTCAACCCTCTGCCCTAGGTCTACATCTATTACGCATGCCAGTGATTCTGTTGTTCAACCCTCTGCCCTAGGTCTACATCTATTACCCATGCTAGTGATTCTGTTGTTCAACCCTCTGCCCTAGGTCTTCATCTATTACCCATGCTAGTGATTCTGTTGTTCAACCCTCTGCCCCAGGTCTACATCTATTACCCATGCCAGTGATTCTGTTGTTCAACCCTCTGCCCCAGGTCTACATCTATTACCCATGCCAGTGATTCTGCTGTTCAACCCTCTTCCCTAGGTCTACATCTATTACCCATGCCAGTGATTCTGTTGTTCAACCCTCTGCCCTAGGTCTACATCTATTACCCATGCTAGTGATTCTGTTGTTCAACCCTCTGCCCCAGGTCTACATCTATTACCCATGCCAGTGATTCTGTTGTTCAACCCTCTGCCCTAGGTCTACATCTATTACCCATGCCAGTGATTCTGTTGTTCAACCCTCTGCCCTAGGTCTACATCTATAACCCATGCCAGTGATTCTGTTGTTCAACCCTCTGCCCCAGGTCTACATCTATTACCCATGCCAGTGATTCTGTTATTCAACCCTCTGCCCTAGGTCTACATGTATTACCCATGCTAGTGATTCTGTTGTTCAACCCTCTGCCCTAGGTCTACATCTATTACCCATGCTAGTGATTCTGTTGTTCAACCCTCTGCCCTAGGTCTACATCTATTACCCATGCTAGTGATTCTGTTGTTCAACCCTCTGCCCTAGGTCTACATCTATTACCCATGCCAGTGATTCTGTTGTTCAACCCTCTGCCCTAGGTCTACATCTATTACCCATGCCAGTGATTCTGTTGTTCGACCCTATACCCTAGGTCTACATCTATTACCCATGCTAGTGATTCTGTTGTTCAACCCTCTTCCCTGGTCTACATCTATTACCCATGCCAGTGATTCTGTTGTTCAACCCTCTGCCCTAGGTCTACATCTATTACCCATGCCAGTGATTCTGTTGTTCAACCCTCTGCCCCAGGTCTACATCTATTACCCATGCCAGTGATTCTGTTGTTCAACCCTCTGCCCCAGGTCTACATCTATTACCCATGCTAGTGATTCTGTTGTTCAACCCTCTGCCCTAGGTCTACATCTATTACCCATGCCAGTGATTCTGTTGTTCAACCCTCTGCCCTAGGTCTACATCTATTACCCATGCCAGTGATTCTGTTGTTCAACCCTCTGCCCTAGGTCTAGATCTATTACCCATGCCAGTGATTCTGTTGTTCAACCCTCTGCCCTAGGTCTACATCTATTACCCATGCCAGTGATTCTGTTGTTCAACCCTCTGCCCTAGGTCTACATATATTACCCATGCCAGTGATTCTGTTGTTCAACCCTCTGCCCTAGGTCTACATCTATTACCCATGCCAGTGATTCTGTTGTTCAACCCTCTGCAGGTCTACATCTATTACCCATGCTAGTGATTCTGTTGTTCAACCCTCTGCCCTAGGTCTACATCTATTACCCATGCTAGTGATTCTGTTGTTCAACCCTCTGCCCTAGGTCTACATCTATTACCAATGCCAGTGATTCTGTTGTTCAACCCTCTGCCCTAGGTCTACATCTATTACCCATGCCAGTGATTCTGTTGTTCAACCCTCTGCCCTAGGTCTACATCTATTACCCATGCCAGTGATTCTGTTGTTCAACCCTCTGCCCTAGGTCAACATCTATTGCCCATGCCAGTGATTCTGCTGTTCAACCCTCTGCCCCAGGTCTACATCTATTACCCATGCCAGTGATTCTGCTGTTCAACCCTCTGCCCTAGGTCTACATCTATTACCCATGCCAGTGATTCTGTTGTTCAACCCTCTGACCTAGATCTACATCTATTACCCATGCCAGTGATTCTGTTGTTCAACCCTCTGCCCTAGGTCTACATCTATTACCCATGCCAGTGATTCTGTTGTTCAACCCTCTGCCCTAGGTCTACATCTATTACCTATGCCAGTGATTCTGTTGTTCAACCCTCTGCCCTAGGTCTACATCTATTACCCATGCCAGTGATTCTGTTGTTCAACCCTCTGCCCTAGGTCTACATCTATTACCCATGCCAGTGATTCTGTTGTTCAACCCTCTGCCCTTGGTCTACATCTATTACCCATGCCAGTGATTCTGTTGTTCAACCCTCTGCCCTGGGTCTACATCTATTACCCATGCCAGTGATTCTGTTGTTCAACCCTCTGCCCTAGGTCTACATCTATTACCATGCCAGTGATTCTGTTGTTCAACCCTCTGCCCTAGGATACATCTATTACCCATGCCAGTGGTTCTGTTGTTCAACCCTCTGCCCTAGGTCTACATCTATTACCCATGCCAGTGATTCTGTTGTTCAACCCTCTGCCCTAGGTCTACATCTATTACCCATGCCAGTGATTCTGTTGTTCAACCCTCTGCCCTAGGTCTAGATCTATTACCCATGCCAGTGATTCTGTTGTTCAACCCTCTGCCCTTGGTCTACATCTATTACCCATGCCAGTGATTCTGTTGTTCAACCCTCTGCCCTGGGTCTACATCTATTACCCATGCCAGTGATTCTGTTGTTCAACCCTCTGCCCTAGGTCTACATCTATTACCATGCCAGTGATTCTGTTGTTCAACCCTCTGCCCTAGGATACATCTATTACCCATGCCAGTGGTTCTGTTGTTCAACCCTCTGCCCTAGGTCTACATCTATTACCCATGCCAGTGATTCTGTTGTTCAAACCTCTACCCTAGGTTTACATCTATTACCCATGCCAGTGATTCTGTTGTTCAAACCTCTGCCCTAGGTCTACATCTATTACCCATGCCAGTGATTCTGTTGTTCAACCCTCTGCCCTAGGTCTACATCTATTACCATGCCAGTGATTCTGTTGTTCAACCCTCTGCCCTAGGATACATCTATTACCCATGCCAGTGGTTCTGTTGTTCAACCCTCTGCCCTAGGTCTACATCTATTACCCATGCCAGTGATTCTGTTGTTCAACCCTCTGCCCTAGGTCTACATCTATTACCCATGCCAGTGATTCTGTTGTTCAAACCTCTACCCTAGGTTTACATCTATTACCCATGCCAGTGATTCTGTTGTTCAAACCTCTGCCCTAGGTCTACATCTATTACCCATGCCAGTGATTCTGTTGTTCAACCCTCTGCCCCAGGTCTACATCTATTACCCATGCCAGTGATTCTGTTGTTCAAACCTCTGCCCTAGGTCTACATCTATTACCCATGCCAGTGATTCTGTTGTTCAACCCTCTGCCCTAGGTCTACATCTATTACCATGCCAGTGATTCTGTTGTTCAACCCTCTGCCCTAGGATACATCTATTACCCATGCCAGTGGTTCTGTTGTTCAACCCTCTGCCCTAGGTCTACATCTATTACCCATGCCAGTGATTCTGTTGTTCAACCCTCTGCCCTAGGTCTACATCTATTACCCATGCCAGTGATTCTGTTGTTCAAACCTCTACCCTAGGTTTACATCTATTACCCATGCCAGTGATTCTGTTGTTCAAACCTCTGCCCTAGGTCTACATCTATTACCCATGCCAGTGATTCTGTTGTTCAACCCTCTGCCCCAGGTCTACATCTATTACTCATGCCAGTGATTCTGTTGTTCAACCCTCTGCCCCAGGTCTACATCTATTACCCATGCCAGTGATTCTGTTGTTCAACCCTCTGCCCTAGGTCTACATCTATTACCCATGCTAGTGATTCTGTTGTTCAACCCTCTGCCCTAGGTCTACATCTATTACCCATGCCAGTGATTCTGTTGTTCAACCCTCTGCCCAAGGTCTACATCTATTACCCATGCCAGTGATTCTGTTGTTCAACCCTCTGCCCTAGGTCTACATCTATTACCCATGCCAGTGATTCTGTTGTTCAACCCTCTGCCCTAGGTCTACATCTATTACCCATGCCAGTGATTCTGTTGTTCAACCCTCTGCCCTAGGTCTACATCTATTACCCATGCCAGTGATTCTGTTGTTCAACCCTCTGCCCTAGGTATACATCTATTACCCATGCCAGTGATTCTGTTGTTCAACCCTCTGCCCTTGGTCTACATCTATTACCCATGCTAATTGATTCTGTTGTTCAACCCTCTGCCCTAGGTCTACATCTATTACCCATGCCAGTGATTCTGTTGTTCAACCCTCTGCCCTAGGTCTAAATCTATTACCCATGCCAGTGATTCTGTTGTTCAACCCTCTGCCCTAGGTCTACATCTATTACCCATGCCAGTGATTCTGTTGTTCAACCCTCTGCCCTAGGTCTACATCTATTACCCATGCCAGTAATTCTGCTGTTCAACACTCTGCCCTAGGTCTACATCTATTACCCATGCCAGTGATTCTGCTGTTCAACACTCTGCCCTAGGTCTACATCTATTACCCATGCCAGTGATTCTGTTGTTCAACCCTCTGACCTAGATCTACATCTATTATCCATGCCAGTGATTCTGTTGTTCAAACCTCTGCCCTAGGTCTACATCTATTACCCATGCCAGTGATTCTGTTGTTCAACCCTCTGCCCTAGGTCTACATCTATTACCATGCCAGTGATTCTGTTGTTCAACCCTCTGCCCTAGGATACATCTATTACCCATGCCAGTGGTTCTGTTGTTCAACCCTCTGCCCTAGGTCTACATCTATTACCCATGCCAGTGATTCTGTTGTTCAACCCTCTGCCCTAGGTCTACATCTATTACCCATGCCAGTGATTCTGTTGTTCAAACCTCTACCCTAGGTTTACATCTATTACCCATGCCAGTGATTCTGTTGTTCAAACCTCTGCCCTAGGTCTACATCTATTACCCATGCCAGTGATTCTGTTGTTCAACCCTCTGCCCCAGGTCTACATCTATTACTCATGCCAGTGATTCTGTTGTTCAACCCTCTGCCCCAGGTCTACATCTATTACCCATGCCAGTGATTCTGTTGTTCAACCCTCTGCCCTAGGTCTACATCTATTACCCATGCTAGTGATTCTGTTGTTCAACCCTCTGCCCTAGGTCTACATCTATTACCCATGCCAGTGATTCTGTTGTTCAACCCTCTGCCCAAGGTCTACATCTATTACCCATGCCAGTGATTCTGTTGTTCAACCCTCTGCCCTAGGTCTACATCTATTACCCATGCCAGTGATTCTGTTGTTCAACCCTCTGCCCTAGGTCTACATCTATTACCCATGCCAGTGATTCTGTTGTTCAACCCTCTGCCCTAGGTCTACATCTATTACCCATGCCAGTGATTCTGTTGTTCAACCCTCTGCCCTAGGTATACATCTATTACCCATGCCAGTGATTCTGTTGTTCAACCCTCTGCCCTTGGTCTACATCTATTACCCATGCTAATTGATTCTGTTGTTCAACCCTCTGCCCTAGGTCTACATCTATTACCCATGCCAGTGATTCTGTTGTTCAACCCTCTGCCCTAGGTCTAAATCTATTACCCATGCCAGTGATTCTGTTGTTCAACCCTCTGCCCTAGGTCTACATCTATTACCCATGCCAGTGATTCTGTTGTTCAACCCTCTGCCCTAGGTCTACATCTATTACCCATGCCAGTAATTCTGCTGTTCAACACTCTGCCCTAGGTCTACATCTATTACCCATGCCAGTGATTCTGCTGTTCAACACTCTGCCCTAGGTCTACATCTATTACCCATGCCAGTGATTCTGTTGTTCAACCCTCTGACCTAGATCTACATCTATTATCCATGCCAGTGATTCTGTTGTTCAACCCTCTGCCCTAGGTTTACATCTATTACCCATGCCAGTGATTCTGTTGTCAAACCCTCTGCCCTAGGTTTACATCTATTACCCATGCCAGTGATTCTGTTGTCAAACCCTCTGCCCTAGGTCTACATCTATTACCCATGCCAGTGATTCTGTTGTTCAACCCTCTGCCCTAGGTCTACATCTATTACCCATGCCAGTGATTCTGTTGTTCAACCCTCTGCCCTAGGTCTACATCTATTACCCATGCCAGTGATTCTGCTGTTCAACCCTCTGCCCCAGGTCTACATCTATTACCCATGCCAGTGATTCTGTTGTTCAACCCTCTGCCCTAGGTCTACATCTATTACCATGCTAGTGATTCTGTTGTTCAACCCTCTGCCCCAGGTCTACATCTATTACCCATGCCAGTGATTCTGTTGTTCAACCCTCTGCCCTAGGTCTACATCTATTACCCATGCTAGTGATTCTGTTGTTCAACCCTCTGCCCTAGGTCTACATCTATTACCCATGCCAGTGATTCTGTTGTTCAACCCTCTGCCCCAGGTCTACATCTATTACCCATGCTAGTGATTCTGTTGTTCAACCCTCTGCCCTAGGTCTACATCTATTACCCATGCTAGTGATTCTGTTGTTCAACCCTCTGCCCTAGGTCTACATCTATTACCCATGCCAGTGATTCTGTTGTTCGACCCTATACCCAAGGTCTACATCTATTACCCATGCTAGTGATTCTGTTGTTCAACCCTCTTCCCTGGTCTACATCTATTACCCATGCCAGTGATTCTGTTGTTCAACCCTCTGCCCTAGGTCTACATCTATTACCCATGCCAGTGATTCTGTTGTTCAACCCTCTGCCCTAGGTCTACATCTATTACCCATGCCAGTGATTCTGCTGTTCAACCCTCTGCCCCAGGTCTACATCTATTACCCATGCCAGTGATTCTGTTGTTCAACCCTCTGCCCTAGGTCTACATCTATTACCCATGCCAGTGATTCTGTTGTTCAACCCTCTGCCCTAGATCTACATCCATTACCCATGCCAGTGATTCTGTTGTTCAACTCTCTGCCCCAGGTCTACATCTATTACCCATGCTAGTGATTCTGTTGTTCAACCCTCTGCCCTAGGTCTACATCTATTACCCATGCCAGTGATTCTGTTGTTCAACCCTCTGCCCTAGGTCTACATCTATTACCCATGCCAGTGATTCTGTTGTTCAACCCTCTGCCCTAGGTCTAGATCTATTACCCATGCCAGTGATTCTGTTGTTCAACCCTCTGCCCTAGGTCTACATCTATTACCCATGCCAATGATTCTGTTGTTCAACCCTCTGCCCTAGGTCTACATCTATTACCCATGCCAGTGATTCTGTTGTTCAACCCTCTGACCTAGATCTACATCTATTATCCATGCCAGTGATTCTGTTGTTCAACCCTCTGCCCTAGGTTTACATCTATTACCCATGCCAGTGATTCTGTTGTCAAACCCTCTGCCCTAGGTTTACATCTATTACCCATGCCAGTGATTCTGTTGTCAAACCCTCTGCCCTAGGTCTACATCTATTACCCATGCCAGTGATTCTGTTGTTCAACCCTCTGCCCTAGGTCTACATCTATTACCCATGCCAGTGATTCTGTTGTTCAACCCTCTGCCCTAGGTCTACATCTATTACCCATGCCAGTGATTCTGCTGTTCAACCCTCTGCCCCAGGTCTACATCTATTACCCATGCCAGTGATTCTGTTGTTCAACCCTCTGCCCTAGGTCTACATCTATTACCATGCTAGTGATTCTGTTGTTCAACCCTCTGCCCCAGGTCTACATCTATTACCCATGCCAGTGATTCTGTTGTTCAACCCTCTGCCCTAGGTCTACATCTATTACCCATGCTAGTGATTCTGTTGTTCAACCCTCTGCCCTAGGTCTACATCTATTACCCATGCCAGTGATTCTGTTGTTCGACCCTATACCCAAGGTCTACATCTATTACCCATGCTAGTGATTCTGTTGTTCAACCCTCTTCCCTGGTCTACATCTATTACCCATGCCAGTGATTCTGTTGTTCAACCCTCTGCCCTAGGTCTACATCTATTACCCATGCCAGTGATTCTGTTGTTCAACCCTCTGCCCTAGGTCTACATCTATTACCCATGCCAGTGATTCTGCTGTTCAACCCTCTGCCCCAGGTCTACATCTATTACCCATGCCAGTGATTCTGTTGTTCAACCCTCTGCCCTAGGTCTACATCTATTACCCATGCCAGTGATTCTGTTGTTCAACCCTCTGCCCTAGATCTACATCCATTACCCATGCCAGTGATTCTGTTGTTCAACTCTCTGCCCCAGGTCTACATCTATTACCCATGCTAGTGATTCTGTTGTTCAACCCTCTGCCCTAGGTCTACATCTATTACCCATGCCAGTGATTCTGTTGTTCAACCCTCTGCCCTAGGTCTACATCTATTACCCATGCCAGTGATTCTGTTGTTCAACCCTCTGCCCTAGGTCTAGATCTATTACCCATGCCAGTGATTCTGTTGTTCAACCCTCTGCCCTAGGTCTACATCTATTACCCATGCCAGTGATTCTGTTGTTCAACCCTCTGCCCTAGGTCTACATCTATTACCCATGCCAGTGATTCTGTTGTTCAACCCTCTGCCCTAGGTCTACATCTATTACCCATGCTAGTGATTCTGTTGTTCAACCCTCTGCCCTAGGTCTACATCTATTACCCATGCTAGTGATTCTGTTGTTCAACCCTCTGCCCTAGGTCTACATCTATTACCCATGCCAGTGATTCTGTTGTTCAACCCTCTGCCCCAGGTCTACATCTATTACCCATGCTAGTGATTCTGTTGTTCAACCCTCTGCCCTAGGTCTACATCTATTACCCATGCCAGTGATTCTGTTGTTCAACCCTCTGCCCTAGGTCTACATCTATTACCCATGCCAGTGATTCTGCTGTTCAACCCTCTGCCCCAGGTCTACATCTATTACCCATGCCAGTGATTCTGCTGTTCAACCCTCTGCCCTAGGTCTACATCTATTACCCATGCCAGTGATTCTGTTGTTCAACCCTCTGACCTAGATCTACATCTATTACCCATGCCAGTGATTCTGTTGTTCAACCCTCTGCCCTAGGTCTACATCTATTACCCATGCCAGTGATTCTGTTGTTCAACCCTCTGCCCTAGGTCTACATCTATTACCCATGCCAGTGATTCTGTTGTTCAACCCTCTGCCCTAGGTCTACATCTATTACCCATGCTAGTGATTCTGTTGTTGAACCCTCTGCCCTAGGTCTACATCTATTACCCATGCCAGTGATTCTGCTGTTCAACCCTCTGCCCCAGGTTTACATGTATTACCCATGCCAGTGATTCTGTTGTTCAAACCTCTGCCCTAGGTCTACATCTATTACCCATGCCAGTGATTCTGTTGTTCAACCCTCTGCCCTAGGTCTACATCTATTACCCATGCCAGTGATTCTGTTGTTCAACCCTCTGCCCTAGGTCTACATCTATTACCCATGCCAGTGATTCTGTTGTTCAACCCTCTGCCCTAGGTCTACATCTATTACCCATGCTAGTGATTCTGTTGTTCAACCCTCTGCCCTAGGTCTACATCTATTACCCATGCTAGTGATTCTGTTGTTCAACCCTCTGCCCTAGGTCTACATCTATTACCAATGCCAGTGATTCTGTTGTTCAACCCTCTGCCCTAGGTCTACATCTATTACCCATGCCAGTGATTCTGTTGTTCAACCCTCTGCCCCAGGTCTACATCTATTACCCATGCTAGTGATTCTGTTGTTCAACCCTCTGCCCTAGGTCTACATCTATTACCCATGCCAGTGATTCTGTTGTTCAACCCTCTGCCATAGGTCTACATCTATTACCCATGCCAGTGATTCTGTTGTTCAACCCTCTGCCCTAGGTCAACATCTATTGCCCATGCCAGTGATTCTGCTGTTCAACCCTCTGCCCCAGGTCTACATCTATTACCCATGCCAGTGATTCTGCTGTTCAACCCTCTGCCCTAGGTCTACATCTATTACCCATGCCAGTGATTCTGTTGTTCAACCCTCTGACCTAGATCTACATCTATTACCCATGCCAGTGATTCTGTTGTTCAACCCTCTGCCCTAGGTCTACATCTATTACCCATGCCAGTGATTCTGTTGTTCAACCCTCTGCCCTAGGTCTACATCTATTACCCATGCCAGTGATTCTGTTGTTCAACCCTCTGCCCTAGGTCTACATCTATTACCCATGCTAGTGATTCTGTTGTTGAACCCTCTGCCCTAGGTCTACATCTATTACCCATGCCAGTGATTCTGCTGTTCAACCCTCTGCCCCAGGTTTACATGTATTACCCATGCCAGTGATTCTGTTGTTCAAACCTCTGCCCTAGGTCTACATCTATTACCCATGCCAGTGATTCTGTTGTTCAACCCTCTGCCCTAGGTCTACATCTATTACCCATGCCAGTGATTCTGTTGTTCAACCCTCTGCCCTAGGTATACATCTATTACCCATGCCAGTGATTCTGTTGTTCAACCCTCTGTCCTAGGTCTACTACATCTATTACCCATGCTAATTGATTCTGTTGTTCAACCCTCTGCCCTAGGTCTACATCTATTACCCATGCCAGTGATTCTGTCGTTCAAACCTCTGCCCTAGGTCTAAATCTATTACCCATGCCAGTGATTCTGTTGTTCAACCCTCTGCCCTAGGTCTACATCTATTACCCATGCCAGTGATTCTGTTGTTCAACCCTCTGCCCTAGGTCTACATCTATTACCCATGCCAGTAATTCTGCTGTTCAACACTCTGCCCTAGGTCTACATCTATTACCCATGCCAGTGATTCTGCTGTTCAACCCTCTGCCCTAGGTCTACATCTATTACCCATACCAGTGATTCTGTTGTTCAACCCTCTGCCCCAGGTCTACATCTATTACCCATGCCAGTGATTCTGTTGTTCAACCCTCTGCCCTAGGTCTACATCTATTACCCATACCAGTGATTCTGTTGTTCAACCCTCTGCCCCAGGTCTACATCTATTACCCATGCCAGTGATTCTGTTGTTCAACCCTCTGCCCTAGGTCTACATCTATTACCCATGCCATTGATTCTGTTGTTCAACCCTCTGCCCCAGGTCTACATCTATTACCCATGCCAGTGATTCTGTTGTTCAACCCTCTGACCTAGATCTACATCTATTACCCATGCCAGTGATTCTGTTGTTCAACCCTCTGCCCTAAGTCTACATCTATTACCCATGCCATTGATTCTGTTGTTCAACCCTCTGCCCTAGGTCTACATCTATTACCCATGCCATTGATTCTGTTGTTCAACCCTCTGCCCTAGGTCTACATCTATTACGCATGCCAGTGATTCTGTTGTTCAACCCTCTGCCCTAGGTCTACATCTATTACCCATGCCAGTGATTCTGTTGTTCAACCCTCTGCCCTAGGTCTACATCTATTACCCATGCCAGTGATTCTGTTGTTCAACCCTCTGCCCTAGGTCTACATCTATTACCCATGCTAGTGATTCTGTTGTTCAACCCTCTGCCCTAGGTCTTCATCTATTATCCATGCTAGTGATTCTGTTGTTCAACCCTCTGCCCCAGGTCTACATCTATTACCCATGCCAGTGATTCTGTTGTTCAACCCTCTGCCCCATGTCTACATCTATTACCCATGCTAGTGATTCTGTTGTTCAACCCTCTGCCCTAGGTCTTCATCTATTATCCATGCTAGTGATTCTGTTGTTCAACCCTCTGCCCCAGGTCTACATCTATTACCCATGCCAGTGATTCTGTTGTTCAACCCTCTGCCCCATGTCTACATCTATTACCCATGCTAGTGATTCTGTTGTTCAACCCTCTGCCCTAGGTCTACATCTATTACCATGCTAGTGATTCTGTTGTTCAACCCTCTGCCCCAGGTCTACATCTATTACCCATGCCAGTGATTCTGTTGTTCAACCCTCTGCCCTAGGTCTACATCTATTACCCATGCCAGTGATTCTGTTGTTCAACCCTCTGCCCTAGGTCTACATCTATTACCCATGCCAGTGATTCTGTTGTTCAACCCTCTGCCCCAGGTCTACATCTATTACCCATGCCAGTGATTCTGTTGTTCAACCCTCTGCCCTAGGTCTACATCTATTACCCATGCTAGTGATTCTGTTGTTCAACCCTCTGCCCCAGGTCTACATCTATTACCCATGCCAGTGATTCTGTTGTTCAACCCTCTGCCCTAGGTCTACATCTATTACCCATGCTAGTGATTCTGTTGTTCAACCCTCTTCCCTGGTCTACATCTATTACCCATGCCAGTGATTCTGTTGTTCAACCCTCTGCCCTAGGTCTACATCTATTACCCATGCCAGTGATTCTGTTGTTCAACCCTCTGCCCCAGGTCTACATCTATTACCCATGCCAGTGATTCTGTTGTTCAACCCTCTGCCCTAGGTCTACATCTATTACCCATGCCAGTGATTCTACTGTTCAACCCTCTGCCCCAGGTCTACATCTATTACCCATGCCAGTGATTCTGTTGTTCAACCCTCTGCCCTAGGTCTACATCTATTACCCATGCCAGTGATTCTGTTGTTCAACCCTCTGCCCTAGATCTACATCCATTACCCATGCCAGTGATTCTGTTGTTCAACCCTCTGCCCCAGGTCTACATCTATTACCCATGCTAGTGATTCTGTTGTTCAACCCTCTGCCCTAGGTCTACATCTATTACCCATGCCAGTGATTCTGTTGTTCAACCCTCTGCCCTAGGTCTACACCTATTACCCATGCCAATGATTCTGTTGTTCAACCCTCTGCCCTAGGTCTAGATCTATTACCCATGCCAGTGATTCTGTTGTTCAACCCTCTGCCCTAGGTCTACATCTATTACCCATGCCAGTGATTCTGTTGTTCAACCCTCTTCCCTAGGTCTACATCTATTACCCATGCCAGTGATTCTGTTGTTCAACCCTCTGCCCTAGGTCTACATCTATTACCCATGCCAGTGATTCTGTTGTTCAACCCTCTGCCCTAGGTCTACATCTATTACCCATGCTAGTGATTCTGTTGTTCAACCCTCTGCCCTAGGTCTACATCTATTACCCATGCCAGTGATTCTGTTGTTCAACCCTCTGCCCTAGGTCTACATCTATTACCCATGCTAGTGATTCTGTTGTTCAACCCTCTACCCTAGGTCTACATCTATTACCAATGCCAGTGATTCTGTTGTTCAACCCTCTGCCCTAGGTCTACATCTATTACCCATGCCAGTGATTCTGTTGTTCAACCCTCTGCCCTAGGTCTACATCTATTACCCATGCCAGTGATTCTGTTGTTCAACCCTCTGCCCTAGGTCTACATCTATTACCCATGCCAGTGATTCTGTTGTTCAACCCTCTGCCCTAGGTCAACATCTATTGCCCATGCCAGTGATTCTGCTGTTCAACCCTCTGCCCCAGGTCTACATCTATTACCCATGCCAGTGATTCTGCTGTTCAACCCTCTGCCCTAGGTCTACATCTATTACCCATGCCAGTGATTCTGTTGTTCAACCCTCTGCCCTAGGTCTACATGTATTACCCATGCCAGTGATTCTGTTGTTCAACCCTCTGCCCTAGGTCTTCATCTATTACCCATGCTAGTGATTCTGTTGTTCAACCCTCTGCCCCAGGTCTACATCTATTACCCATGCCAGTGATTCTGTTGTTCAACCCTCTGCCCCAGGTCTACATCTATTACCCATGCCAGTGATTCTGTTGTTCAACCCTCTGCCCTAGGTCTACATCTATTACCCATGCCAGTGATTCTGTTGTTCAACCCTCTGCCCTAGGTCTACATCTATTACCCATGCCAGTGATTCTGTTGTTCAACCCTCTGCCCTAGGTTTACATCTATTACCCATGCCAGTGATTCTGTTGTTCAACCCTCTGCCCTAGGTCTACATCTATTACCCCTGCCAGTGATTCTGTTGTCAAACCCTCTGCCCTAGGTCTACATCTATTACCCATGCCAGTGATTCTGCTGTTCAACCCTCTGCCCTAGGTCTACATCTATTACCCATGCCAGTGATTCTGCTGTTCAACCCTCTGCCCTAGGTCTACATCTATTACCCATGCCAGTGATTCTGCTGTTCAACCCTCTGCCCTAGGTCTACATCTATTACCCATGCCAGTGATTCTGTTGTTCAACCCTCTGCCCTAGGTCTACATCTATTACCCATGCCAGTGATTCTGTTGTTCAAACCTCTGCCCTAGGTCTACATCTATTACCCATGCTAGTGATTCTGTTGTTCAACCCTCTGCCCTAGGTCTACATCTAGTACCCATGCCATTGATTATGTTGTTCAACCCTCTGCCCTAAGTCTACATCTATTACCCATGCCATTGATTCTGTTGTTCAACCCTCTGCCCTAGGTCTACATCTATTACCCATGCCATTGATTCTGTTGTTCAACCCTCTGCCCTAGGTATACATCTATTACCCATGCCAGTGATTCTGTTGTTCAACCCTCTGCCCTAGGTCTACATCTATTACCCATGCCAGTGATTCTGTTGTTCAACCCTCTGCCCCAGGTCTACATCTATTACCCATGCCAGTGATTCTGTTGTTCAAACCTCTGCCCTAGGTCTACATCTATTACCCATGCCAGTGATTCTGCTGTTCAACCCTCTGCCCTAGGTCTAAATCTATTACCCATGCCAGTGATTCTGTTGTTCAACCCTCTGCCCTAGGTCTTCATCTATTACCCATGCTAGTGATTCTGTTGTTCAACCCTCTGCCCCAGGTCTACATCTATTACCCATGCCAGTGATTCTGTTGTTCAACCCTCTGCCCCAGGTCTACATCTATTACCCATGCCAGTGATTCTGCTGTTCAACCCTCTGCCCTAGGTCTACATCTATTACCCATGCCAGTGATTCTGTTGTTCAACCCTCTGCCCTAGGTCTACATCTATTACCCATGCCAGTGATTCTGTTGTTCAACCCTCTGCCCTAGGTCTACATCTATTACCCATGCCAGTGATTCTGTTGTTCAACCCTCTGCCCTAGGTCTACATCTATTACCATGCTAGTGATTCTGTTGTTCAACCCTCTGCCCCAGGTCTACATCTATTACCCATGCCAGTGATTCTGTTGTTCAACCCTCTGCCCTAGGTCTACATCTATTACCCATGCCAGTGATTCTGTTGTTCAACCCTCTGCCCTAGGTCTACATCTATTACCCATGCTAGTGATTCTGTTGTTCAACCCTCTTCCCTGGTCTACATCTATTACCCATGCCAGTGATTCTGTTGTTCAACCCTCTGCCCTAGGTCTACATCTATTACCCATGCCAGTGATTCTGTTGTTCAACCCTCTGCCCTAGGTCTACATCTATTACCCATGCCAGTGATTCTGTTGTTCAACCCTCTGCCCTAGGTCTACATCTATTACCCATGCCAGTGATTCTGTTGTTCAACCCTCTGCCCTAGGTCTACATCTATTACCCATGCCAGTGATTCTGTTGTTCAACCCTCTGCCCTAGGTCTACATCTATTACCCATGCCAGTGATTCTGCTGTTCAACCCTCTGCCCCAGGTCTACATCTATTACCCATGCCAGTGATTCTGTTGTTCAACCCTCTGCCCTAGGTCTACATCTATTACCCATGCCAGTGATTCTGTTGTTCAACCCTCTGCCCTAGATCTACATCCATTACCCATGCCAGTGATTCTGTTGTTCAACCCTCTGCCCCAGGTCTACATCTATTACCCATGCAAGTGATTCTGTTGTTCAACCCTCTGCCCTAGGTCTACATCTATTACCCATGCCAGTGATTCTGTTGTTCAACCCTCTGCCCTAGGTCTACATCTATTACCCATGCCAATGATTCTGTTGTTCAACCCTCTGCCCTAGGTCTAGATCTATTACCCATGCCAATGATTCTGTTGTTCAACCCTCTGCCCTAGGTCTAGATCTATTACCCATGCCAGTGATTCTGTTGTTCAACCCTCTGCCCTAGGTCTACATCTATTACCCATGCCAGTGATTCTGTTGTTCAACCCTCTGCCCTAGGTCTACATCTATTACCCATGCCAATGATTCTGTTGTTCAACCCTCTGCCCTAGGTCTAGATCTATTACCCATGCCAATGATTCTGTTGTTCAACCCTCTGCCCTAGGTCTAGATCTATTACCCATGCCAGTGATTCTGTTGTTCAACCCTCTGCCCCAGGTCTACATCTATTACCCATGCCAGTGATTCTGTTGTTCAACCCTCTGCCCCAGGTCTACATCTATTACCCATGCCAGTGATTCTGTTGTTCAACCCTCTGCCCCAGGTCTACATCTATTACCCATGCCAGTGATTCTGTTGTTCAACCCTCTGCCCTAGGTATACATCCATTACCCATGCCAGTGATTCTGCTGTTCAACCCTCTGCCCTAGGTCTACATCTATTACCCATGCCAGTGATTCTGCTGTTCAACCCTCTGCCCCAGGTCTACATCTATTACCCATGCCAGTGATTCTGTTGTTCAACCCTCTGGTCTAGGTCTACATCTATTACCCATGCCAGTGATTCTGTTGTTCAACCCTCTGCCCCAGGTCTACATCTATTACCCATGCCAGTGATTCTGTTGTTCAAACCTCTGCCCCAGGTCTACATCTATTACCCATGCCAGTGATTCTGTTGTTCAACCCTCTGCCCTAGGTCTACATCTATTACCCATGCCAGTGATTCTGTTATTCAACCCTCTGCCCTAGGTCTACATCTATTATATACCCATGCTAGTGATTCTGTTGTTCAACCCTCTGCCCTAGGTCTACATCTATTACCCATGCCAGTGATTCTGTTGTTCAACCCTCTGCCCTAGGTCTACATCTATTACCCATGCCAGTAATTCTGCTGTTCAACCCTCTGCCCTAGGTCTACATCTATTACCCATGCCAGTGATTCTGTTTTTCAACCCTCTGCCCTAGGTCTACATCTATTACCCATGCCAGTGATTCTGTTGTTCAACCCTCTGCCCCAGGTCTACATCTATTACCCATGCCAGTGATTCTGTTGTTCAACCCTCTGCCCTAGGTCCACATCTATTATATACCCATGCTAGTGATTCTGTTGTTCAACCCTCTGCCCTAGGTCTACATCTATTACCCATGCCAGTGATTCTGTTGTTCAACCCTCTGCCCTAGGTCTACATCTATTACCCATGCCAGTGATTCTGTTGTTCAACCCTCTGCCCCAGGTCTACATCTATTACCCATGCCAGTGATTCTGTTGTTCAACCCTCTGCCCCAGGTCTACATCTATTACCCATGCCAGTGATTCTGTTGTTCAACCCTCTTCCCCAGGTCTACATCTATTACCCATGCCAGTGATTCTGTTGTTCAACCCTCTGCCCTAGGTATACATCTATTACCCATGCCAGTGATTCTGCTGTTCAACCCTCTGCCCTAGGTCTACATCTATTACCCATGCCAGTGATTCTGCTGTTCAACCCTCTGCCCCAGGTCTACATCTATTACCCATGCCAGTGATTCTGTTGTTCAACCCTCTGGTCTAGGTCTACATCTATTACCCATGCCAGTGATTCTGTTGTTCAACCCTCTGCCCCAGGTCTACATCTATTACCCATGCCAGTGATTCTGTTGTTCAAACCTCTGCCCCAGGTCTACATCTATTACCCATGCCAGTGATTCTGTTGTTCAACCCTCTGCCCTAGGTCTACATCTATTACCCATGCCAGTGATTCTGTTATTCAACCCTCTGCCCTAGGTCTACATCTATTACCCATGCTAGTGATTCTGTTGTTCAACCCTCTGCCCCAGGTCTACATCTATTACCCATGCTAATGATTCTGTTGTTCAACCCTCTGCCCTAGGTCTACATCTATTACCCATGCCAGTGATTCTGTTGTTCAACCCTCTGCCCTAGGTCTACATCTATTACCCATGCCAGTGATTCTGTTGTTCAACCCTCTGCCCTAGGTCAACATCTATTGCCCATGCCAGTGATTCTGCTGTTCAACCCTCTGCCCCAGGTCTACATCTATTACCCATGCCAGTGATTCTGCTGTTCAACCCTCTGCCCTAGGTCTACATCTATTACCCATGCCAGTGATTCTGTTGTTCAACCCTCTGCCCTAGGTCTACATCTATTACCCATGCCACTGATTCTGCTGTTCAACCCTCTGCCCCAGGTCTACATCTATTACCCATGCCAGTGATTCTGTTGTTCAACCCTCTGCCCTAGGTCTACATCTATTACCCATGCCAGTGATTCTGTTGTTCAACCCTCTGCCCCAGGTTTACATGTATTACCCATGCCAGTGATTCTGTTGTTCAACCCTCTGCCCTAGGTCTACATCTATTACCCATGCCAGTGATTCTGTTGTTCAACCCTCTGCCCTAGGTCTACATCTATTACCCATGCCAGTGATTCTGTTGTTCAACCCTCTGCCCTAGGTCTACATCTATTACCCATGCCAGTGATTCTGTTGTTCAACCCTCTGCCCTAGGTCTACATCTATTACCCATGCCAGTGATTCTGTTGTTCAACCCTCTGCCCTAGGTCTACATCTATTACCCATGCCAGTGATTCTGTTGTTCAACCCTCTGCCCTAGGTCTACATCTATTACCCATGCTAATTGATTCTGTCGTTCAACCCTCTGCCCTAGGTCTACATCTATTACCCATGCCAGTAATTCTGCTGTTCAACACTCTGCCCTAGGTCTACATCTATTACCCATGCCAGTGATTCTGCTGTTCAACCCTCTGCCCTAGGTCTACATCTATTACCCATACCAGTGATTCTGTTGTTCAACCCTCTGCCCCAGGTCTACATCTATTACCCATGCCAGTGATTCTGTTGTTCAACCCTCTGCCCTAGGTCTACATCTATTACCCATGCCAGTGATTCTGTTGTTCAACCCTCTGCCCTAGGTTTACATCTATTACCCATGCCAGTGATTCTGTTGTTCAACCCTCTGCCCTAGGTCTACATCTATTACCCATGCCAGTGATTCTGTTGTTCACCCCTCTGCCCTAGGTCTACATCTATTAACCATGCCAGTGATTCTGTTGTTCAACCCTCTGCCCTAGGTCTACATCTATTACCCATGCCAGTGATTCTGCTGTTCAACCCTCTGCCCTAGGTCTACATCTATTACCCATGCCAGTGATTCTGTTGTTCAACCCTCTGCCCTAGGTCTACATCTATTACCCATGCTAGTGATTCTGTTGTTCAACCCTCTGCCCTAGGTCTACATCTAGTACCCATGCCATTGATTCTGTTGTTCAACCCTCTGCCCTAAGTCTACATCTATTACCCATGCCATTGATTCTGTTGTTCAACCCTCTGCCCTAGGTCTAGATCTATTACCCATGCCAATGATTCTGTTGTTCAACCCTCTGCCCTAGGTCTAGATCTATTACCCATGCCAGTGATTCTGTTGTTCAACCCTCTGCCCCAGGTCTACATCTATTACCCATGCCAGTGATTCTGTTGTTCAACCCTCTGCCCCAGGTCTACATCTATTACCCATGCCAGTGATTCTGTTGTTCAACCCTCTGCCCTAGGTCTACATCTATTATATACCCATGCTAGTGATTCTGTTGTTCAACCCTCTGCCCTAGGTCTACATCTATTACCCATGCCAGTGATTCTGTTGTTCAACCCTCTGCCCTAGGTCTACATCTATTACCCATGCCAGTAATTCTGCTGTTCAACCCTCTGCCCTAGGTCTACATCTATTACCCATGCCAGTGATTCTGCTGTTCAACCCTCTGCCCTAGGTCTACATCTATTACCCATGCCAGTGATTCTGTTGTTCAACCCTCTGCCCCAGGTCTACATCTATTACCCATGCCAGTGATTCTGTTGTTCAACCCTCTGCCCTAGGTCCACATCTATTATATACCCATGCTAGTGATTCTGTTGTTCAACCCTCTGCCCTAGGTCTACATCTATTACCCATGCCAGTGATTCTGTTGTTCAACCCTCTGCCCTAGGTCTACATCTATTACCCATGCCAGTGATTCTGTTGTTCAACCCTCTGCCCCAGGTCTACATCTATTACCCATGCCAGTGATTCTGTTGTTCAACCCTCTGCCCCAGGTCTACATCTATTACCCATGCCAGTGATTCTGTTGTTCAACCCTCTGCCCCAGGTCTACATCTATTACCCATGCCAGTGATTCTGTTGTTCAACCCTCTGCCCTAGGTATACATCTATTACCCATGCCAGTGATTCTGCTGTTCAACCCTCTGCCCTAGGTCTACATCTATTACCCATGCCAGTGATTCTGCTGTTCAACCCTCTGCCCCAGGTCTACATCTATTACCCATGCCAGTGATTCTGTTGTTCAACCCTCTGGTCTAGGTCTACATCTATTACCCATGCCAGTGATTCTGTTGTTCAACCCTCTGCCCCAGGTCTACATCTATTACCCATGCCAGTGATTCTGTTGTTCAAACCTCTGCCCCAGGTCTACATCTATTACCCATGCCAGTGATTCTGTTGTTCAACCCTCTGCCCTAGGTCTACATCTATTACCCATGCCAGTGATTCTGTTATTCAACCCTCTGCCCTAGGTCTACATCTATTACCCATGCTAGTGATTCTGTTGTTCAACCCTCTGCCCCAGGTCTACATCTATTACCCATGCTAATGATTCTGTTGTTCAACCCTCTGCCCTAGGTCTACATCTATTACCCATGCCAGTGATTCTGTTGTTCAACCCTCTGCCCTAGGTCTACATCTATTACCCATGCCAGTGATTCTGTTGTTCAACCCTCTGCCCTAGGTCAACATCTATTGCCCATGCCAGTGATTCTGCTGTTCAACCCTCTGCCCCAGGTCTACATCTATTACCCATGCCAGTGATTCTGCTGTTCAACCCTCTGCCCTAGGTCTACATCTATTACCCATGCCAGTGATTCTGTTGTTCAACCCTCTGCCCTAGGTCTACATCTATTACCCATGCCACTGATTCTGCTGTTCAACCCTCTGCCCCAGGTCTACATCTATTACCCATGCCAGTGATTCTGTTGTTCAACCCTCTGCCCTAGGTCTACATCTATTACCCATGCCAGTGATTCTGTTGTTCAACCCTCTGCCCCAGGTTTACATGTATTACCCATGCCAGTGATTCTGTTGTTCAACCCTCTGCCCTAGGTCTACATCTATTACCCATGCCAGTGATTCTGTTGTTCAACCCTCTGCCCTAGGTCTACATCTATTACCCATGCCAGTGATTCTGTTGTTCAACCCTCTGCCCTAGGTCTACATCTATTACCCATGCCAGTGATTCTGTTGTTCAACCCTCTGCCCTAGGTCTACATCTATTACCCATGCCAGTGATTCTGTTGTTCAACCCTCTGCCCTAGGTCTACATCTATTACCCATGCCAGTGATTCTGTTGTTCAACCCTCTGCCCTAGGTCTACATCTATTACCCATGCTAATTGATTCTGTCGTTCAACCCTCTGCCCTAGGTCTACATCTATTACCCATGCCAGTAATTCTGCTGTTCAACACTCTGCCCTAGGTCTACATCTATTACCCATGCCAGTGATTCTGCTGTTCAACCCTCTGCCCTAGGTCTACATCTATTACCCATACCAGTGATTCTGTTGTTCAACCCTCTGCCCCAGGTCTACATCTATTACCCATGCCAGTGATTCTGTTGTTCAACCCTCTGCCCTAGGTCTACATCTATTACCCATGCCAGTGATTCTGTTGTTCAACCCTCTGCCCTAGGTCTACATCTATTACCCATGCCAGTGATTCTGTTGTTCAACCCTCTGCCCTAGGTTTACATCTATTACCCATGCCAGTGATTCTGTTGTTCAACCCTCTGCCCTAGGTCTACATCTATTACCCATGCCAGTGATTCTGTTGTTCACCCCTCTGCCCTAGGTCTACATCTATTAACCATGCCAGTGATTCTGTTGTTCAACCCTCTGCCCTAGGTCTACATCTATTACCCATGCCAGTGATTCTGCTGTTCAACCCTCTGCCCTAGGTCTACATCTATTACCCATGCCAGTGATTCTGTTGTTCAACCCTCTGCCCTAGGTCTACATCTATTACCCATGCTAGTGATTCTGTTGTTCAACCCTCTGCCCTAGGTCTACATCTAGTACCCATGCCATTGATTCTGTTGTTCAACCCTCTGCCCTAAGTCTACATCTATTACCCATGCCATTGATTCTGTTGTTCAACCCTCTGCCCTAGGTCTACATCTATTACCCATGCCATTGATTCTGTTGTTCAACCCTCTGCCCTAGGTCTACATCTATTACGCATGCCAGTGATTCTGTTGTTCAACCCTCTGCCCTAGGTCTACATCTATTACCCATGCCAGTGATTCTGTTGTTCAACCCTCTGCCCTAGGTCTACATCTATTACCCATGCTAGTGATTCTGTTGTTCAACCCTCTGCCCTAGGTCTTCATCTATTACCCATGCTAGTGATTCTGTTGTTCAACCCTCTGCCCCAGGTCTACATCTATTACCCATGCCAGTGATTCTGTTGTTCAACCCTCTGCCCCAGGTCTACATCTATTACCCATGCCAGTGATTCTGCTGTTCAACCCTCTGCCCTTGGTCTACATCTATTACCCATGCCAGTGATTCTGTTGTTCAACCCTCTGCCCTAGGTCTACATCTATTACCATGCTAGTGATTCTGTTGTTCAACCCTCTGCCCCAGGTCTACATCTATTACCCATGCCAGTGATTCTGTTGTTCAACCCTCTGCCCTAGGTCTACATCTATTACCCATGCCAGTGATTCTGTTGTTCAACCCTCTGCCCTAGGTCTACATCTATTACCCATGCCAGTGATTCTGTTATTCAACCCTCTGCCCTAGGTCTACATGTATTACCCATGCTAGTGATTCTGTTGTTCAACCCTCTGCCCTAGGTCTACATCCATTACCCATGCCAGTGATTCTGTTGTTCAACCCTCTGCCCCAGGTCTACATCTATTACCCATGCCAGTGATTCTGTTGTTCAACCCTCTGCCCTAGGTCTACATCTATTACCCATGCCAGTGATTCTGTTGTTCGACCCTATACCCTAGGTCTACATCTATTACCCATGCTAGTGATTCTGTTGTTCAACCCTCTTCCCTGGTCTACATCTATTACCCATGCCAGTGATTCTGTTGTTCAACCCTCTGCCCTAGGTCTACATCTATTACCCATGCCAGTGATTCTGTTGTTCAACCCTCTGCCCTAGGTCTACATCTATTACCCATGCCAGTGATTCTGCTGTTCAACCCTCTGCCCCAGGTCTACATCTATTACCCATGCCAGTGATTCTGTTGTTCAACCCTCTGCCCTAGGTCTACATCTATTACCCATGCCAGTGATTCTGCTGTTCAACCCTCTGCCCCAGGTCTACATCTATTACCCATGCCAGTGATTCTGTTGTTCAACCCTCTGCCCTAGGTCTACATCTATTACCCATGCCAGTGATTCTGTTGTTCAACCCTCTGCCCTAGATCTACATCCATTACCCATGCCAGTGATTCTGTTGTTCAACCCTCTGCCCCAGGTCTACATCTATTACCCATGCTAGTGATTCTGTTGTTCAACCCTCTGCCCTAGGTCTACATCTATTACCCATGCCAGTGATTCTGTTGTTCAACCCTCTGCCCTAGGTCTACATCTATTACCCATGCCAATGATTCTGTTGTTCAACCCTCTGCCCTAGGTCTAGATCTATTACCCATGCCAGTGATTCTGTTGTTCAACCCTCTGCCCTAGGTCTACATCTATTACCCATGCCAGTGATTCTGTTGTTCAACCCTCTGCCCTAGGTCTACATCTATTACCCATGCCAGTGATTCTGTTGTTCAACCCTCTGCCCTAGGTCTACATCTATTACCCATGCCATTGATTCTGTTGTTCAACCCTCTGCCCTAGGTCTACATCTATTACCCATGCCAGTGATTCTGTTGTTCAACCCTCTGCCCTAGTCTACATCTATTACCCATGCTAGTGATTCTGTTGTTCAACCCTCTGCCCTAGGTCTACATCTATTACCCATGCCAGTGATTCCGTTGTTCAACTGTCTGCCCTAGGTCTACATCTATTACCCATGCCAGTGATTCTGTTGTTCAACCCTCTGCCCTACTTCATCTATTACCCATGCAAGTGATTCTGCTGTTCAACCCTCTGCCCTACTGCATCTATTACCCATGCCAGTGATTCTGTTGTTCAACCCTCTGCCCTAGGTCTACATCTATTACCCATGCCAGTGATTCTGTTGTTCAACCCTCTGCCCTAGGTCTACATCTATTACCCATGCTAGTGATTCTGTTGTTCAACCCTCTGCCCTAGGTCTACATCTAGTACCCATGCCATTGATTCTGTTGTTCAACCCTCTGCCCTAAGTCTACATCTATTACCCATGCCATTGATTCTGTTGTTCAACCCTCTGCCCTAGGTCTACATCTATTACGCATGCCAGTGATTCTGTTGTTCAACCCTCTGCCCTAGGTCTACATCTATTACCCATGCTAGTGATTCTGTTGTTCAACCCTCTGCCCTAGGTCTTCATCTATTACCCATGCTAGTGATTCTGTTGTTCAACCCTCTGCCCCAGGTCTACATCTATTACCCATGCCAGTGATTCTGTTGTTCAACCCTCTGCCCCAGGTCTACATCTATTACCCATGCCAGTGATTCTGCTGTTCAACCCTCTGCCCTAGGTCTACATCTATTACCCATGCCAGTGATTCTGTTGTTCAACCCTCTGCCCTAGGTCTACATCTATTACCCATGCTAGTGATTCTGTTGTTCAACCCTCTGCCCCAGGTCTACATCTATTACCCATGCCAGTGATTCTGCTGTTCAACCCTCTGCCCTAGGTCTACATCTATTACCCATGCCAGTGATTCTGTTGTTCAACCCTCTGCCCTAGGTCTACATGTATTACCCATGCTAGTGATTCTGTTGTTCAACCCTCTGCCCCAGGTCTACATCTATTACCCATGCCAGTGATTCTGTTGTTCAACCCTCTGCCCTAGGTCTACATCTATTACCCATGCCAGTGATTCTGTTGTTCAACCCTCTGCCCTAGGTCTACATCTATTACCCATGCCAGTGATTCTGTTATTCAACCCTCTGCCCTAGGTCTACATGTATTACCCATGCCAGTGATTCTGTTGTTCAACCCTCTGCCCTAGGTCTACATCTATTACCCATGCCAGTGATTCTGTTGTTCAACCCTCTGCCCTAGGTCTACATCTATTACCCATGCCAGTGATTCTGTTGTTCGACCCTATACCCTAGGTCTACATCTATTACCCATGCTAGTGATTCTGTTGTTCAACCCTCTTCCCTGGTCTACATCTATTACCCATGCCAGTGATTCTGTTGTTCAACCCTCTGCCCTAAGTCTACATCTATTACCCATGCCAGTGATTCTGTTGTTCAACCCTCTGCCCCAGGTCTACATCTATTACCCATGCCAGTGATTCTGTTGTTCAACCCTCTGCCCCAGGTCTACATCTATTACCCATGCTAGTGATTCTGTTGTTCAACCCTCTGCCCTAGGTCTACATCTATTACCCATGCCAGTGATTCTGTTGTTCAACCCTCTGCCCTAGGTCTACATCTATTACCCATGCCAATGATTCTGTTGTTCAACCCTCTGCCCTAGGTCAACATCTATTGCCCATGCCAGTGATTCTGCTGTTCAACCCTCTGCCCCAGGTCTACATCTATTACCCATGCCAGTGATTCTGCTGTTCAACCCTCTGCCCTAGGTCTACATCTATTACCCATGCCAGTGATTCTGTTGTTCAACCCTCTGACCTAGATCTACATCTATTACCCATGCCAGTGATTCTGTTGTTCAACCCTCTGCCCCAGGTCTACATCTATTACCCATGCCAGTGATTCTGCTGTTCAACCCTCTGCCCTAGGTCTACATCTATTACCCATGCCAGTGATTCTGCTGTTCAACCCTCTGCCCTAGGTCTACATCTATTACCCATGCCAGTGATTCTGTTGTTCAACCCTCTGCCCTAGGTCTACATCTATTACCCATGCCAGTGATTCTGTTGTTCAACCCTCTGCCCTAGGTCTACATCTATTACCCATGCCAGTGATTCTGTTGTTCAACCCTCTGCCCCAGGTTTACATGTATTACCCATGCCAGTGATTCTGTTGTTCAAACCTCTGCCCTAGGTCTACATCTATTACCCATGCCAGTGATTCTGTTGTTCAACCCTCTGCCCTAGGTCTACATCTATTACCCATGCCAGTGATTCTGTTGTTCAACCCTCTGCCCCAGGTCTACATCTATTACCCATGCTAATTGATTCTGTTGTTCAACCCTCTGCCCTAGGTCTACATCTATTACCCATGCCAATGATTCTGTCGTTCAAACCTCTGCCCTAGGTCTAAATCTATTACCCATGCCAGTGATTCTGTTGTTCAACCCTCTGCCCTAGGTCTACATCTATTACCCATGCCAGTGATTCTGTTGTTCAACCCTCTGCCCTAGGTCTACATCTATTACCCATGCCAGTAATTCTGCTGTTCAACCCTCTGCCCTAGGTCTACATCTATTACCCATGCCAGTGATTCTGTTGTTCAACCCTCTGCCCTAGGTCTACATCTATTACCCATGCCAGTGATTCTGTTGTTCAACCCTCTGCCCTAGGTCTACATCTATTACCCATGCCAGTGATTCTGTTGTTCAACCCTCTGCCCCAGGTCTGCATCTATTACCATGCCAGTGATTCTGCTGTTCAACCCTCTGCCCTAGGTCTACATCTATTACCCATGCCAGTGATTCTGTTGTTCAACCCTCTGCCCTAGGTCTACATCTATTACCCATGCCAGTGATTCTGTTGTTCAACCCTCTGCCCCAGGTCTACATCTATTACCCATGCCAGTGATTCTGTTGTTCAACCCTCTGCCCTAGGTATACATCTATTACCCATGCCAGTGATTCTGTTGTTCAACCCTCTGCCCTAGGTCTACATCTATTACCCATGCCAGTGATTCTGTTGTTCAACCCTCTGCCCCAGGTCTACATCTATTACCCATGCCAGTGATTCTATTGTTCAACCCTCTGCCCTAGGTCTACATCTATTATATACCCATGCTAGTGATTCTGTTGTTCAACCCTCTGCCCTAGGTCTACATCTATTACCCATGCCAGTGATTCTGTTGTTCAACCCTCTGCCCTAGGTCTACATCTATTACCCATGCCAGTAATTCTGCTGTTCAACCCTCTGCCCTAGGTCTACATCTATTACCCATGCCAGTGATTCTGTTGTTCAACCCTCTGCCCCAGGTCTACATCTATTACCCATGCCAGTGATTCTGTTGTTCAACCCTCTGCCCTAGGTCCACATCTATTATATACCCATGCTAGTGATTCTGTTGTTCAACCCTCTGCCCTTGGTCTACATCTATTACCCATGCCAGTGATTCTGTTGTTCAACCCTCTGCCCTAGGTCTACATCTATTACCCATGCCAGTGATTCTGTTGTTCAACCCTCTGCCCCAGGTCTACATCTATTACCCATGCCAGTGATTCTGTTGTTCAACCCTCTGCCCTAGGTCTACATCTATTACCCATGCCAGTGATTCTGCTGTTCAACCCTCTGCCCTAGGTCTACATCTATTACCCATGCCAGTGATTCTGTTGTTCAACCCTCTGCCCTAGGTATACATCTATTACCCATGCCAGTGATTCTGCTGTTCAACCCTCTGCCCTAGGTCTACATCTATTACCCATGCTAGTGATTCTGTTGTTCAACCCTCTGCCCTAGGTCTACATCTATTACCCATGCCAGTGATTCTGCTGTTCAACCCTCTGCCCTAGGTCTACATCTATTACCCATGCCAGTGATTCTGTTGTTCAACCCTCTGCCCCAGGTCTACATCTATTACCCATGCCAGTGATTCTGTTGTTCAACCCTCTGCCCCAGGTCTACATCTGTTACCCATGCTAGTGATTCTGTTGTTCAACCCTCTGCCCCAGGTCTACATGTATTACCCATGCCAGTGTTTCTGTTGTTCAACCTTCTGCCCTAGGTCTACATCTATTACCCATGCCAGTGATTCTGTTGTTCAACCCTCTGCCCTAGGTCTACATCTATTACCCATGCCAGTGATTCGGCTGTTCAACACTCTGCCCTAGGTCTACATCTATTACCCATGCCAGTGATTCTGCTGTTCAACCCTCTGCCCTTGGTCTACATCTATTACCCATGCCAGTGATTCGACTGTTCAACCCTCAGCCCTTGGTCTACATCTATTACCCATGCCAGTGATTCTGTTGTTCAACCCTCTGCCCCAGGTCTACATCTATTACCCATGCCAGTGATGCTGTTGTTCAACCCTCTGCCCTAGGTCTACATCTATTACCCATGCCAGTGATTCTGTTGTTCAACCCTCTGCCCTAGGTCTACATCTATTACCCATGCCAGTGATTCTGTTGTTCAACCCTCTGCCCTAGGTCTACATCTATTACCCATGCCAGTGATTCTGCTGTTCAACCCTCTGCCCTAGGTCTACATCTATTACCCATGCCAGTGATTCTGTTGTTCAACCCTCTGCCCCAGGTCTACATCTATTACCCATGCCAGTGATTCTGTTGTTCAACCCTCTGCCCTAGGTCCACATCTATTATATACCCATGCTAGTGATTCTGTTGTTCAACCCTCTGCCCTTGGTCTACATCTATTACCCATGCCAGTGATTCTGTTGTTCAACCCTCTGCCCTAGGTCTACATCTATTACCCATGCCAGTGATTCTGTTGTTCAACCCTCTGCCCCAGGTCTACATCTATTACCCATGCCAGTGATTCTGTTGTTCAACCCTCTGCCCCAGGTCTACATCTATTACCCATGCCAGTGATTCTGTTGTTCAACCCTCTGCCCCAGGTCTACATCTATTACCCATGCCAGTGATTCTGTTGTTCAACCCTCTGCCCTAGGTCTACATCTATTACCCATGCCAGTGATTCTGCTGTTCAACCCTCTGCCCTAGGTCTACATCTATTACTCATGCCAGTGATTCTGTTGTTCAACCCTCTGCCCTAGGTCTACATCTATTACCCATGCCAGTGATTCTGTTGTTCAACCCTCTGCCCCAGGTCTACATCTATTACCCATGCCAGTGATTCTGTTGTTCAACCCTCTGCCCCAGGTCTACATCTGTTACCCATGCTAGTGATTCTGTTGTTCAACCCTCTGCCCTAGGTCTACATGTATTACCCATGCCAGTGTTTCTGTTGTTCAACCTTCTGCCCTAGGTCTACATCAATTACCCATGCCAGTGATTCTGTTGTTCAACCCTCTGCCCTAGGTCTACATCTATTACCCATGCCAGTGATTCGGCTGTTCAACACTCTGCCCTAGGTCTACATCTATTACCCATGCCAGTGATTCTGCTGTTCAACCCTCTGCCCAAGGTCTACATCTATTACCCATGCCAGTGATTCTGTTGTTCAACCCTCTGCCCCAGGTCTACATCTATTACCCATGCCAGTGATGCTGTTGTTCAACCCTCTGCCCTAGGTCTACATCTATTACCCATGCCAGTGATTCTGTTGTTCAACCCTCTGCCCTAGGTCTACATCTATTACCCATGCCAGTGATTCTGTTGTTCAACCCTCTGCCCTAGGTCTACATCTATTACCCATGCCAGTGATTCTGTTGTTCAACCCTCTGCCCCAGGTCTACATCTATTACCCATGCTAGTGATTCTGTTGTTCAACCCTCTGCCCTAGGTCTACATCTATTACCCATGCCAGTGATTCTGTTGTTCAAACCTCTGCCCTAGGTCTACATCTATTACCCATGCCAGTGATTCTGTTGTTCAACCCTCTTCCCCAGGTCTACATCTATCACACATGCTAGTGATTCTGTTGTTCAACCCTCTGCCCTAGGTCTACATCTATTACCAATGCCAGTGATTCTGTTGTTCAACCCTCTGCCCTAGGTCTACATCTATTACCCATGCCAGTGATTCTGTTGTTCAACCCTCTGCCCCAGGTCTACATCTATTACCCATGCCAGTGATTCTGTTGTTCAACCCTCTGCCCCAGGTCTACATCTATTACCCATGCCAGTGATTCTGTTGTTCAACCCTCTGCCCTAGGTCTACATCTATTACCCATGCCAGTGATTCTGTTGTTCAACCCTCTGCCCTAGGTCTACATCTATTACGCATGCCAGTGATTCTGTTGTTCAACCCTCTGCCCCAGGTCTACATCTATTACCCATGCCAGTGATTCTGTTGTTCAACCCTCTGTCCTAGGTCTACATCTATTACCCATGCCAGCGATTCTGTTGTTCAACCCTCTGCCCTAGGTCTACATCTATTACCCATGCCAGTGATTCTGTTGTTCAACCCTCTGCCCTAGGTCTACATCTATTACCCATGCCAGTGATTCTGTTGTTCAAACCTCTGCCCTAGGTCTACATCTATTACCCATGCCAGTGATTCTGTTGTTCAAACCTCTGCCCTAGGTCTACATCTATTACCCATGCCAGTGATTCTGTTGTTCAACCCTCTGCCCTAGGTCTACATCTATTACCCATGCCAGTGATTCTGTTGTTCAACCCTCTGCCCTAGGTCTACATCCATTACCCATGCCAGTGATTCTGTTGTTCAACCCTCTGCCCTAGGTCTACATCTATTACCCATGCCAGTGATTCTGTTGTTCAACCCTCTGCCCTAGGTCTACATCTATTACCCATGCCAGTGATTCTGTTGTTCAACCCTCTGCCCTAGGTCTACATCTATTACTCATGCCAGTGATTCTGTTGTTCAACCCTCTGCCCTAGGTCTACATCTATTACACATGCCAGTGATTCTGTTGTTCAACCCTCTGCCCTAGGTCTACATCCATTACCCATGCCAGTGGGTCTGTTGTTCAACCCTCTGCCCTAGGTCTACATCTATTACCCATGCCAGTGATTCTGTTGTTCAACCCTCTGCCCTGGTCTACATCTATTACCCATGCCAGTGATTCTGTTGTTCAACCCTCTGCCCTAGGTCTACATCTATTACACATGCTAGTGATTCTGTTGTTCAACCTTCTGCCCTAGGTCTACATCTATTACCCATGCCAGTGATTCTGTTGTTCAACCCTCTTCCCCAGGTCTACATCTATTCCATGCTAGTGATTCTGTTGTTCAAACCTCTGCCCTAGGTCTACATCTATTACCCATGCCAGTGATTCTGTTGTTCAACCCTCTGCCCCAGGTCTACATCTATTCCATGCTAGTGATTCTGTTGTTCAAACCTCTGCCCTAGGTCTACATCTATTACCCATGCCAGTGATTCTGTTGTTCAACCCTCTGCCCCAGGTCTACATCTATTACCCATGCCAGTGATTCTGTTGTTCAACCCTCTGCCCTAGGTCTACATCTATTACCCATGCCAGTGATTCTGTTGTTCAACCCTCTGCCCTAGGTCTACATCTATTACCCATGCCAGTGATTCTGTTGTTCAACCCTCTGCCCTAGGTCCATCTATTACCCATGCCAGTGATTCTGTTGTTCAACCCTCTGCCCTAGGTCTACATCTATTACCCATGCCAGTGATTCTGCTGTTCAACCCTCTGCCCTAGGTCTACATCTATTACCCATGCCAGTGATTCTGCTGTTCAACCCTCTGCCCTAGGTCTACATCTATTACCCATGCCAGTGATTCTGTTGTTCAACCCTCTGCCCTAGGTCTACATCTATTACCCATGCTAGTAATTCTGTTGTTCAACCCTCTGCCCTAGGTCTGCATCTATTACCCATGCCAGGGATTCTGCTGTTCAACCCTCTGCCCTAGGTCTACATCTATTACCCATGCCAGTGATTCTGCTGTTCAACCCTCTGCCCTAGGTCTACATCTATTACCCATGCCAGTGATTCTGTTGTTCAACCCTCTGCCCTAGGTATACATCTATTACCCATGCCAGTGATTCTGTTGTTCAACCCTCTGCCCTAGGTCTACATCTATTACACATGCCAGTGATTCTGCTGTTCAACCCTCTGCCCCAGGTCTACATCTATTACCCATGCTAGTGATTCTGTTGTTCAACCCTCTGCCCTAGGTCTACATCTATTACCCATGCCAGTGATTCTGTTGTTCAACCCTCTGCCCTAGGTCTACATCTATTACCCATGCCAGTGATTCTGTTGTTCAACCCTCTGCCCTAGGTCTACATCTATTACCCGTTCCAGTGGTTCTGTTGTTCAACCCTCTGCCCTAGGTCTACATCTATACCCATGCCAGTGATTCTGTTGTTCAACCCTCTGCCCTAGGTCTACATCTATTACCCATGCCAGTGATTCTGTTGTTCAACCCTCTGCCCTAGGTCTTACATCTATTACCCATGCCAGTGATTCTGTTGTTCAACCCTCTGCCCTAGGTCTACATCTATTACCCGTTCCAGTGGTTCTGTTGTTCAACCCTCTGCCCTAGGTCTACAGCTATTACCGATGCCAGTGATTCTGTTGTTCAACCCTCTGCCCTAGGTCTACATCTATTACCCATGCCAGTGATTCTGTTGTTCAACCCTCTGCCCTAGGTCTACATCTATTACCCATGCCAGTGATTCTGTTGTTCAACCCTCTGCCCTAAGTCTACATCTATTACCCATGCTAGTGATTCTGCTGTTCAACCCTCTGCCCTACTGCATCTATTACCCATGCCAGTGATTCTGTTGTTCAACCCTCTGCCCTAGGTCTACATCTAGTACCCATGCCAGTGATTCTGCTGTTCAACCCTCTGCCCTAGGTCTACATCTATTACCCATGCCAGTGATTCTGTTGTTCAACCCTCTGCCCTAGGTCTACATCTATAACCCATGCCAGTGATTCTGTTGTTCAACCCTCTGCCCTAGGTCTACATCTCTTACCCATGGCAGTGATTCTGTTGTTCAACCCTCTGCCATAGGTCTACATCTATTACCCATGCTAGTGATTCTGTTGTTCAACCCTCTGCCCAAGGTCTACATCTATTACCCATGCCAGTGATTCTGTTGTTCAACCCTCTGCCCTAGGTCTACATCTCTTACCCATGGCAGTGATTCTGTTGTTCAACCCTCTGCCCTAGGTCTACATCTATTACCCATGCCAGTGATTCTGTTGTTGCCCTAGGTCTACATCTATTACCCATGCCAGTGATTCTGTTGTTCAACCCTCTACCCTAGGTCTACATCTATTACCCATGCCAGTGATTCTGTTGTTCAACCCTCTGCCCTAGGTCTATATCTATTACCCATGCCAGTGATTCTGTTGTTCAACCCTCTGCCCTAGGTCTACATCTATTACCCATGCCAGTGATTCTGTTGTTCAACCCTCTGCCCTAGGTCTGCATCTATTACCCATGCCAGTGATTCTGTTGTTCAACCCTCTGCCCTAGGTCTACATCTATACCCATGCCAGTGATTCTGTTGTTCAACCCTCTGCCCTAGGTCTACATCTATTACCCATGCCAGTGATTCTGTTGTTCAACCCTCTGCCCTAGGTCTACATCTATTACCCATGCCAGTGATTCTGTTGTTCAACTCTCTGCCCTAGGTCTACATCTATTACCCATGCCAGTGATTCTGTTGTTCAACCCTCTGCCCTAGGTCTACATCTATTACCCATGCTAGTGATTCTCTAGTTCAACCCTCTGCCCTAGGTCTTCATCTATTACCCATGCCAGTGATTCTGTTGTTCAACCCTCTGCCCTAGGTCTACATCTATTACCCATGCCAGTGATTCTGTTGTTCAACCCTCTGCCCTAGGTCTACATCTATTACCCATGCCAGTGATTCTGTTGTTCAACCCTCTGCCCTAGGTCTACATCTATTACCCATGCCAGTGATTCTGCTGTTCAACCCTCTGCCCTAGGTCTACATCTATTACCGATGCCAGTGATTCTGCTGTTCAACCCTCTGCCCTAGGTCTACATCTATTACCCATGCCAGTGATTCTGTTGTTCAACCCTCTGCCCTAGGTCTACATCTATTACCCATGCTAGTAATTCTGTTGTTCAACCCTCTGCCCTAGGTCTGCATCTATTACCCATGCCAGGGATTCTGCTGTTCAACCCTCTGCCCTAGGTCTACATCTATTACCCATGCCAGTGATTCTGCTGTTCAACCCTCTGCCCTAGGTCTACATCTATTACCCATGCCAGTGATTCTGTTGTTCAACCCTCTGCCCTAGCTATACATCTATTACCCATGCCAGTGATTCTGTTGTTCAACCCTCTGCCCTAGGTCTACATCTATTACCCATGCCAGTGATTCTGTTGTTCAACCCTCTGCCCTAGGTATACATCTATTACCCATGCCAGTGATTCTGTTGTTCAACCCTCTGCCCCAGGTCTACATCTATTACCCATGCCAGTGATTCTGTTGTTCAACCCTCTGCCCCAGGTCTACATCTATTACCCATGCCAGTGATTCTGTTGTTCAACCCTCTGCCCCAGGTCTACATCTATTACCCATGCTAGTGATTCTGTAGTTCAACCCTCTGCCCTAGGTCTACATCTATTACCCATGCTAGTGATTCTGTTGCTCAACCCTCTGCCCTATAGGTCTACATCTATTACCCATGCTAGTGATTCTGTTGTTCAACCCTCTGCCCCAGGTCTACATCTATTACCCATGCTAGTGATTCTGTTGTTCAACCCTCTGCCCTAGGTCTACATCTATTACCCATGCCAGTGATTCTGTTGTTCAACCCTCTGCCCTAGGTCTACATCTATTACCCATGCCAGTGATTCTGTTGTTCAACCCTCTTCCCTAGGTCTACATCTATTACCCATGCCAGTGATTCTGTTGTTCAACCCTCTGCCCTAGGTCTACATCTATTACCCATGCCAGTGATTCTGTTGTTCAACCCTCTGCCCTAGGTCTACATCTATTACCCATGCCAGTGATTCTGTTGTTCAACCCTCTTCCCTAGGTCTACATCTATTACCCATGCCAGTGATTCTGTTGTTCAACCCTCTGCCCCAGGTCTACATCTATTACCCATGCCAGTGATTCTGTTGTTCAACCCTCTGCCCTAGGTCTACATCTATTACCCATGCCAGTGATTCTGTTGTTCAACCCTCTGCCCTAGGTCTACATCTATTACCCATACTAGTGATTCTGTTGTTCAACCCTCTGCCCTAGGTCTACATCTATTACCCATGCCAGTGATTCTGTTGTTCAACCCTCTGCCCTAGGTCTACATCTATTACCCATGCCAGTGATTCTGTTGTTCAACCCTCTGCCCTAGGTCTACATCTATTACCCATGCCAGTGATTCTATTGTTCAACCCTCTGCCCTAGGTCTACATCCATTACCCATGCCAGTGATTCTATTGTTCAACCCTCTGCCCTAGGTCTACATCTATTACCCATGCAAGTGATTCTGTTGCTCAACCCTCTGCCCCAGGTCTACATCTATTACCCATGCCAGTGATTCTGTTGTTCAACCCTCTGCCCCAGGTCTACATCTATTACCCATGCTAGTGATTCTGTAGTTCAACCCTCTGCCCTAGGTCTACATCTATTACCCATGCTAGTGATTCTGTTGCTCAACCCTCTGCCCTATAGGGCTACATCTATTACCCATGCCAGTGATTCTGTTGTTCAACCCTCTGCCCTAGGTCTACATCTATTACCCATGCCAGTGATTCTGTTGTTCAACCCTCTGCCCTAGGTCTACATCTATTACCCATGCCAGTGATTCTGTTGTTCAACCCTCTGCCCTATGTCTACATCTATTACCCATGCTAGTGATTCTGTTGTTCAACCCTCTGCCCTAGGTCTACATCTATTACCCATGCCAGTGATTCTGTTGTTCAACCCTCTGCCCTAGGTCTACATCTATTACCCATGCCAGTGATTCTGTTGTTCAACCCTCTGCCCTATGTCTACATCTATTACCCATGCTAGTGATTCTGTTGTTCAACCCTCTGCCCTAGGTCTACATCTATTACCCATGCCAGTGATTCTGTTGTTCAACCCTCTGCCCTAGGTCTTCATCTATTACCCATGCCAGTGATTCTGTTGTTCAACCCTCTGCCCTAGGTCTACATCTATTACCCATGCCAGTGATTCTGCTGTTCAACCCTCTGCCCTAGGTCTACATCTATTACCCATGCCAGTGATTCTGTTGTTCAACCCTCTGCCCCAGGTCTACATCTATTACCCATGCCAGTGATTCTGTTGTTCAACCCTCTGCCCTAGGTCTACATCTATTACCCATGCCAGTGATTCTGTTGTTCAACCCTCTGCCCTAGGTCTACATCTATTACCCATGCCAGTGATTCTGTTGTTCAACCCTCTGCCCTAGGATACATCTATTACCCATGCTAGTGATTCTGTTGTTCAACCCTCTGCCCTAGGTCTACATCTATTACCCATGCCAGTGATTCTGTTGTTCAACCCTCTGCCCTAGGTCTACATCTATTACCCATGCCAGTGATTCTGCTGTTCAACCCTCTGCCCTAGGTCTACATCTATTACCGATGCCAGTGATTCTGTTGTTCAACCCTCTGCCCTAGGTCTACATCTATTACCCATGCTAGTAATTCTGTTGTTCAACCCTCTGCCCTAGGTCTACATCTATTACCCATGCCAGTGATTCTGTTGTTGAACCCTCTGCCCTAGGTCTACATCTATTACCCATGCTAGTGATTCTGTTGTTCAAACCTCTGCCCTAGGTCTACATCTATTACCCATGCCAGTGATTCTGTTGTTCGACCCTCTGCCCTAGGTCTTCATCTATTACCCATGCCAGTGATTCTGTTGTTCGACCCTCTGCCCTAGGTCTACATCTATTACCCATGCCAGTGATTCTGTTGTTCAACCCTCTGCCCTAGGTCTACATCTATTACCCATGCCAGTGATTCTGTTGTTCAACCCTCTGCCCTAGGTCTACATCTATTACCCATGCCAGTGATTCTGTTGTTCAACCCTCTTCTGGTCTACATCTCCAAGACAGGAAATTGCAATTGTGCCTTCAACATTAGTTGTGGATATTTGACTCTGATCAAGGTGTCCAACTCGACACTAAACATTTGACCTTTTTGGTGGGCATTGGTGGGAATGGAGACAGAATCTATTGCCCCAACTTCCTCCATGATGTGATCTTTGTTGCAGATTAGTCTGCCACCCTGACTCTGAGGAAGGACATCCTGGCATCAATTCCAGGGTCTAGTTCCCACCCTCACTAAACATCTACCTTCTGAATTGGAGCAGGGGGAATCCTGCAGCCTTAGGTGCCACTGTTATACCCCCTCCAACATAAGAACACCTGGAGTGTGGCCATACTGGAGCTAAGCTACCCACCCTGAATGTGGCCATCACTCTCTGCAGCTACCCATGGAACACCCTGAATGTGGCCCTCACTCTGCAGCGTACCCATGGGAACACCCTGAGTGTGGCCCTCACTCTCTGCAGCTACCCATGGAACACCCTGAATGTGGCCCTCACTCTCTGCACCTACCCATGGGAACACCCTGAATGTGGCCCTCACTCTCTGCAGCTAACCATGGGAACACCCTGAGTGTGGCCCTCACTCTCTGCAGCTACCCATGGGAACACCCTGAGTGTGGCCCTCACTCTCTGCAGCTACCCATGGAACACCCTGAATGTGGCCCTCACTCTCTGCAGCTACCCATGGGAACACCCTGAGTGTGGCCCTCACTCTCTGCAGCCACCCATGGAACACCCTGAATGTGGCCCTCACTCTCTGCAGCTACCCATGGGAATACCCTGAATGTGGCTCTCACTCTCTGCAGCTACCCATGGGAATACCCTGAGTGTGGGTGAAGAGAGGAAAATGGTCACTCACATGGACGCTTGGCATGCATCTGGAATGAACTTCATCACTCTTGTGATTGAATCTCTTGGAGGATTGTAGTGACGAGGCTGCCAGAGCTATGCCCAACATCGGCCTCCTCCAGGGTCATCAACTAGGCATCGCACAATCTGAGTCCACTCAACACCTCTTCCAAAGACTCCACCCTCTCTCTCTCTCAAGTCCACACTCTGTCTGCCTGAGGGGATGGTGTCCTTTGATTCTGTTATTTTATTTTTCCCATTTTTCTTTTAGTTAACTTTTTAGTGTACATGAAATAATGCATGATGTGATGGGGAGAAAATTAGGTTAAAGTTAGCAAGTAAATAGCCGGAAACAGACTGCCACTTACCAAGTCAAGGTGAGGACCCTCGGTGAGGTGGTAATTAACAAGGAGTGTAAGG
This sequence comes from Cladorhizidae sp. MBARI D1340-BT2, assembly GCA_028752905.1. Classification (NCBI taxonomy): domain Eukaryota; kingdom Metazoa; phylum Porifera; class Demospongiae; order Poecilosclerida; family Cladorhizidae; species Cladorhizidae sp. MBARI D1340-BT2. Next base: position 9,900,347 of record JAQNBH010000007.1, read on the forward strand.
TGAGGACCCTCGGTGAGGTGGCACTTAACATGGAGTGTAAGTGGTTATGGGTGATTTAGCACAGGTACCGAGTATATTATAGGAAGTGTTTAGTGTACTGCAGGAACTGCTATAATGAGGTTCATAATGTAATAAGCCTCCAAACTTGAGAGCCAATCATGTGATAACAACCAGTAATTACTGTGTGTATCATATCATTTATTATTGGCATGAGTACTGCATTTACACAGCCACCAGCTCAGGTGTACCTTGTCTTTGCTTGTTTCAACTGTTGCTGTTTAAACACTCTAAAAAGGAAGCTTCTGACAATGACATCATACTAATATAACAAGGGAAGTGGGCTAAATCTAAATGTTTAGGTTCAAAGTGCAGCATAATAGTTCAGACCGCAATAGGTGTTTGAGTATCAACCATTTCTCCGGAATTTCCTGAGTATCTTCAATATTATATCTTTGAGCTTCCTGAAAGCGACCCTCTCTATCTCCACATCCTTGCTTCCTCCACCATCACTGCCTCCACGCTGAAAGTGGTTACCAACCATGTCCAGAGAGTTGCGAGTACGATCCTGCCTCGGGTCACTTGCGGCCTCTCTGTTTTCCTCGGGGTTCCAATTTCTGCATCTGTTTCGATTTCTAAGGTAGTTGATGGCCGAACTAAGGATCTCCTTCAGACGTTCCAAGGTGGCCATTACATTGTTATCCGATATTTGATCCTGAAATAATTCAATTTTGAATAAACACGTTATCTTTAATTAATAATACGATTACTTCTTAAACTAGACAGAAATCGAAACCAAAATGGAGAGGACAAATTTTGCCATTTAGTTCCCGCACACTTTAAAATTTGGAGTTAGCAAAGTTTGCCTCGGATTGGAAATGTCAAATTATTGAAATAGCCAGTGTCCACTAAGTCTATGTTAATAATTATGGGAGCATTCACCTTCACATTTTCATTCCCATCTACAGCCAGTGTCCACTAAGTGTATGTTAATAATTATGGGAGTATTCACCTTCACATTTTCATTCCCATCCACAGCCAGTGTCCACTAAGTGTATGTTAATAATTATGGGAGTATTCACCTTCACATTTTCATTCCCATCTATAGCCAGTGTCCACTAAGTGTATGTTAATAATTATGGGAGTATTTACCTTCACATTTTCATTACCATCTATATTTTCATTACCATCTATAGCCAGTGTCCACTAACTGTATGTTAATAATTATGGGAGTATTTACCTTCACATTCTCATTACCATCTATATTTTCATTACCATCTATAGCCAGTGTCCACTAAGTGTATGTTAATAATTATGGGAGTATTTACCTTCACATTTTCATTCCCATCTATAGCCAGTGCCCACTTAGTGTATGTTAATAATTATGGGAGCATTCACCTTCACATTTTCATTCCCATCTATAGCCAGTGTCCACTAAGTGTATGTTAATAATTATGGGAGCATTCACCTTCACATTTTCATTCCCATCTATAGCCAGTAGCCAGTGTCCACTAAGTGTATGTTAATAATTATGGGAGCATTCAACTTCACATTTTCATTCCCATCTATAGCCAGTGTCCACTAAGTGTATGTTAATAATTATGGGAGTATTTACCTTCACATTTTCATTACCATCTATATTTTCATTACCCAGTGTCCACTAAGTGTATGTTAATAATTATGGGAGTATTTACCTTCACGTTTTCATTCCCATCTATAGCCAGTGTCCACTAAGTGTATGTTAATAATTATGGGAGTATTTACCTTCACATTTTCATTACCATCTATATTTTCATTACCCAGTGTCCACTAAGTGTATGTTAATAATTATGGGAGTATTTACCTTCACATTTTCATTCCCATCTGTAGCCAGTGTCCACTAAGTGTATGTTAATAATTATGGGAGTATTTACCTTCACATTTTCATTACCTTCTATAGCCAGTGTCCACTAAGTGTATGTTAATAATTATGGAGTATTTACCTTCACATTTTCATTTCCCTCTATTGTTGTAGGCACGAAGGTGTTACGATTGCACAGGGGAAGTTGTCTGGGCATGTCTCGTTGAGGCCTGGCCATAGACTCACCATCCAAAAACTTCAAAAATGGCTCAGAGATATCTGGGACCGAGTTCTTCTGATTATCACTAGGCTCGATGGAGTCAATCAGGTCATCTAGTGACATGTCAGGTGAGTAGTATGACCCTGGATTATCGGGAAAGCTGCCATCAATGTTTTCTCGGAATTTGTTGTTGGGTTCTTGGCTACCTTCTAGGTAATCATCAAGAGCTTCCTGGTCATCGTCATCGATACGTGCTTCTTGCAGTGGAATGCTTGAGACCAATGAAAGACTCACTAACAGAATAAATATCTTCAAAAACGTCATCTTTGACGTGAAAAAGGACTGAAGTAAGTGACCAACAGTGAGACTGTGCTCCGGTTTATGTTGGCTGTTTGCTTCAGTACTCTAACTTTGGTTGTTCGTTATAAATTATGGCAGTTGATTTTCCAAAGATTTTCACTGTGCATGCAGTCCCAAATATACAGAGCACTATGTGAATTTTGTGTGATATGACTAATATGTTTTTGTGGTTTTCACATTCAATTTATAATGTCAAGACAAAAAAAATTTTTTTATTCAAACAGGAATTTACTAATGTATATAGCTACAAACATAGATGACCCTTTACCTATTAAGGGGGAACGAGTTAAAAAAAATTAACCTGTGGTTACAAATTTAGAGCTCCGTAGATTCTGCAAACTTCATGGTATTGCCTTGATATATAGCTCAAAAGATAGGTCTCTCTGTGTGCTCTCTTTTGATACTATAATATGTTTCATAGGTATAACTATAGGAAAGTTACTAGACCCTAAAGCGGGGGGACCTCAATGGCCACGAAGTGCAAAAAAATATGAAAATGGTACGAGTGGGCTTACCTGGTCAGACACGTGGGTGCAAAATTGAGGGCATTGCCATGAAGTTTGCAGAATCTACGGCTCTACATTTGGTTAAATTCTTGTTTCATTTCTAGTGAATCAATCACAGATGGTCACCTACAATAGAGTATATATGACTCCAGAATAAGCAAATGGATGTATAATTATACAGTTACCATGTTTTATTGGGAGTTTGTGTTCATAACTAATAACTAACATAACTAATAACTAACTTGTCACAAGAGTGAGCTTCTGAGAAAATGAACTGATCTCTTCTTTTTGGCTGACTCAGCTCAGCTAGACTCGATGATACGTACAAGAGTGTTTGTTATGTGGATGATCCTTACCTATTTCCAGGTGTTCTGTTAATGCAATGAATTGGGTCCATTTGGTGGAGTTTTCTGGTATTAACATTGTGATGAATTAACATTGTGATGAAGGGTCCATAAGTTATTTGTGGGGGGAAAGGGAAAAGGGGAAAGGGAAAAGTAGAAGGAGAGATCACTTGATGTTGTTTGGGTTGGAAGGGGGGGGGGGGTAGTTGTCACCTTCACGGCATGCATGAAGTGCTTTTAGGGATAAAATTTACCCATTTAAAGAAGCTGCCTAACTGTCCCCCCCCCAATGCTTTAAATTATAATTGAGGTCTGACAAATACAATACTCCACTTTCTTCCTCTCTTATATACATACAATATTATTAGGAATACACTATATCCTTTTCCACTATAAATTGAAAATACCCCCCCCCTCCCCCCACCCCTCCATACCACCACTAATTTAATGGGACAGCCCCTTTTACCAATTATTTAGGTCTAGACAGTCTCGCCAAGTTTCTTTTCCTACATGTTATTTTGTGGATAAAAATTCCATGTTCATTTTTCAGATATGCTTATTGTCACCTGACAACTTGGTTCTTCCATGATTATGAATAAAAACATGGCTACCACACTGACTGACCTTTTTACGATCATGGCACTAGGTATCTGGTTATGCAAGCATACACACTGACCAACGACTGATACTTCCTGGATAATCAGGCAATTTCAGCAACTGAATACCTTACAAGATGTTCATGCAGCTATATTGACATCAGAATAATCAAGACAATGACAAGAATAAATACGCTGAGACCCCTCGTCCGTTTATGATACAACGAAGCCTTATGAATGCAGTCACAGGGAATGTTGTTATTGTTATATATATAACAATAATCAGTTTTAGTAAAAACAGTCTCGTATATCTATATATATATATAATAATATCTTATCTTAGCTTTTGACATATTTATACATGTATGGATATATATATACATTTAACATTTTGTTCTGCAGTTCAAACTATTGTGAAGGAATAGTTCATCTCTTTCACCCATAGTAACGGAACCAGCGCCGGTACATGTAATAGTAGAAGGGGCGAACCACCCTCCAGGTTTTTCTTGATAACCGTGTGTACTTCTTCTGCATTGAAGCATCATCACCTATATCTTGAACCGATGGGTGGTCCAACTCGGCTAGAGCAAGTTCATAGTCATTATCACCCTGTGACATCATTTTGCGGAGTTTTTCAAAAGATGCAGTCTCTGCTAAATCATCGCCGTCATCTTGCATCATGAGCTTCCTCTGTTCTAGAGCAAGCAGGTGATTGATGTTGCCTGCAGACATGATCTTGAGGACATCATTGAGGATGTGCTTCTCGACATTTACAAGATTGGCGTCATTTCCAACTTGCGAGTTAACCTGATTGTGCTTTTTCTGAGAGGCTGCTTCATAGCTCTGCTCATGTATTGTGTAGGCATTGCCAAACACAAATGCACAGGCCAGGAAAATAATCACGTACTTCAGCATGACCTATCTTTATTTCTCTCCCACCAACTTTTGGTCTCATTAAATTTTGTCGGGACTTGTCTGGATTTATACTCAACCGCCACCCCCACCCCACACCCCACCCTCACCCACCTCACCCTCACCCACTCCCACCCCACCCTCCAATGTTATTTCCATGTACATAGTCAGATAGGGCCGCATCTAATATATTTTGTTATTTCCGCAGATGTCTTCCTCTTCAAAAGCAAGCTTAAGGGTTCCTCTGTTGCTACAGCCAAGACTAACATTATCTTTGTAGTGATTGTCTTGTAGTGATTGTCTTGTAGTGATTGTGTAGCAGACCTAGAGCATATGTCATTGTTTCTGAAGTGACATTATTTTTTCCAGTGGATTTCAGAGCTCCAACAACAACATATTTTGACCTTCAACATGTGAGCCTGTTAGTTTTAGCTAGCCCGTATAGCTATCCAGGTAATGTAAATATTTGCAATATATTAAAACTGGATGCTTTCCCTATCTGTGCATAATTATTAAAGGCTACATTGGTGCCACTTCAGTAATAAGTATATACAGACCAGAGTAACCATAGAATCTTAGCTACCATTAAATCATTAATGTTACTTTTCTTGGTATTTTCCCTCTCTAACTCTCATTTATGCAAAAGCCACTTAATTAATATATTGAGGGGTGAGGGGTGGGGGAACCTATGTAATATTGAGGGGGGAGGGATGGGGGGGGGGGGGGGGGGGGCTATATAGTAATCCCTCACCTGATTGTCAAGGAGATAGAGATCCAATCAGAAAATAAGATCTTGAAGGACCTACTTCATGTTATAACTAGCCAGCAACTACAGAATTTAGCTAGTCTTTCCTGAAATTGTGTCAAAATATCTTCTGTACAATCTTTAGCACTTATTTCACATGCTATTATAAGACGCAGGTAAACCTGTGTAACAAGATACATCGAAGTATAGTTGAGTTTTAGCTATTAATTATGCACATGCATGTTTGTGTGTGTGTTTGTGTATGTGAGTGTGTGTGTATGTGAGTGTGTGTGTTTGTGTGTGTGTGTGTGTGTGAGTGTGTATGTGTTTGTGCCAAGTTCCAACTGCCATAAAAATGCATAAGAAATCTTCTAAAAGTGAATGATCTAATGCTCTGCTCCAGTTATCTAAATGAAATGTCAACAGTTTTTGATAGACCAGTTCTGATCCAAGCTGCTTGGCTAATGAATACAGAAGTCAAGCTGTGTCTCGGGTTCAAAGCACGTTGGCTAGTATTAGTAGGAACCAAAAGCATTTTAGTTGTAGTTAATAACCTTGAAACTGAATGTCTACCTTCAGCATTAGTATTTATCCCTCACCTGTGATGTGTGAGTGTCTATTTGTAGTTTAAGAGAGACTCACTCATGCCATATTTAGTTTGGATAAGCTGGTATGCACAGAGAGCTTGCTTTAATTGATATTTTTCACTTCGTGAGAGTTTTATGGACTTGCGTTTAAGGTTTTTTGATTGTTGTGTGCAGTTTTGTGGTTTTGGATGTTGAGTTGTTTATGAAAGTTGATGGATCTGAAGATATAACATGTGGCTATTGGCAGCATGGCAAAATGGGTTAAAACAAGCATTGGGTACTAAGTCAAGCTGCAGTTGTTGCTGTTCTCTTGGAACTTTGCTCATCCGATTCTGACATCACAGCTTGAGAGACACTGCCGTGGAAAAAATATGTTTAATTCACCACAGTTTTGTACATCAGCATTTCAGCTGTGTGTGTGTATTATATTATTGCATGTGCTAAATAGAACATTAGAGGCTTAATTTTTTTCATTAAAAGCCTAACATCAGGAGGTTAGGCTAAAAAACATGGTGTGTTCATCCAGTGTCATGTCACAAAGGAAAGTCTTCTCTGTCTACAAAGAACTCGGTGCTCAGGAGGCATCTCCATGTCTCTGCTTTGAGTCTTTTGACGGTTATAGGAGGTTGTCACAATTTTTGCATTACATCACATGATGACATCATCAATTCTGTGGAGAGTATCCTGGATTAGACTTTCAGCTAGGGTTAGGGCCAGGGCAATGGACAGGGTTGGGATTAGAGAGGTGGCTATGGTTAGGGCCAGGGTAATGGACAGGGTTAGGACCAGGGCAGTAGCTAGGGTGAGGACCAGAGCAATGGATAGGGTTAGTCCAGGGAAGTAGCTAGGGGCAGGGCAATGGACAGGATTAGGACCAGTGAAGTAACTAAGGTGAGGGCCAGGGCAGTAGCTAGGGTGAGGGCCAGGGCAGTAACTAAGGTGAGGGCCAGGGCAGTAGCTAGGGTGAGGGCCAGGGCAGTAGCTAGGGTTAGGGCCAGGGCAGTAGCTAGAGTTAGGGCCAGGGCAGTAGCTAGGGTAGGGCCAGGGCAGTAGCTAGGGTGAGGGTAGCTAGAATAAGGGCTAGGGCAGTAGCTAGGGTGAGGGCCAGGGCAGTAACTAAGGTGAGGGCCAGGGCAGTAGCTAGGGTGAGGGCCAGGGCAGTAGCTAGGGTGAGGGCCAGGGCAGTAGCTAGGGTGAGAGCCAGGGCAGTAGCTAGGGTGAGGGCCAGAGCAGTTGCTAGGGCGAGGGCCAGGGCAGTAGCTAGGGTGAGAGCCAGGGCAGTAGCTATGGTGAGGGCCAGGGCAGGAGCTTGGTTAGGGCCAGGGCAGTATCTAGGAGGGCCAGGGCTAGGGTGAGGGCCAGGGCAGTAGCTAGGGTGAGGACCAGGGCAGTAGCTAGGGTGAGGGCCAGGGCAGTAGCTAGGGTGAGGACCAGGGCAGTAGCTAGGGTGAGGGCCAGGGCAGTAGCTAGGGTTAGGCCAGGGCAGTAGCTAGGGTTAGGGCCAGGGCAGTAGCTAGGGTTAGGGCCAGGGCAGTAGCTAGGGTGAGGACCCCAGGGCAGTAGCTAGGGTGAAGGCCAGGGCAGTAGCTAGGGTTTAGCTAGGGTTAGGGCCAGGGCAGTAGCTCGGGTGAAGGCCAGGGCAGTAGCTATGGTTTAGCTAGGATTAGGGCCAGGGCAGTAGCTAGGAGGGCCAGGGCAGTAGCTAGGGTGAGGGCCAGGGCAGTAGCTAGGGTTAGGACCAGGGCAGTAGCTAGGGTTAGGGCCAGGGCAGTAGCTAGGGTGAAGGCCAGGGCATAGCTAGGGTGATTACCAGGGCAGTAGCTAGGAGGGCCAGGGCAGTAGCTAGGGTGAGGGCCAGGGCAGTAGCTAGGGTGAGGCAAAGTGAAAGGACTATGGCAAAGTTCAATTTTCACATGTGCATGCAGTTTAGCATGTAGAATATTTTGGGCATTCAGAAACTTGTATGGAAATAACAAACATTTAAGCACCACATATAATGGTTAATTACATGAGAGGGTTTTCTGCTTGTCTCATGACAATTTGTCCTGCTATTGATGAGTAGCAAGAATGTGTATTAGTTGTCCCACATAATTTAACCTGTCACCTGCTTGCCTCCTTGAACTCCTGCACTGTTTTATGAATGTTTGGTTTGGATTTCTAGTTTCCGTGGTTGCATGGGTTCCTTGCCCATGATATAATCCTGGCATTATTATCATCATGATGACATCATGAACAATGTACTGAGTTAGGCTTCAGCTAGGGTTAGGATCACGATAATGTTTAGGGTTAGGATTGTGAGGTTAATGGCGATGCAGAGGTACAGGCAGTGGCTAGGGTAAGAACCAAGTTAACGGTTAGGGTTAGTTAGGGCCATGGATTAGACAGATGACATAAGAGAGGTTCATGCAGTGGCCAAAGGTTAGGTGCAGGGTTGTTGGTAGGCAATGCCTAGATGCAATGCCATGATTTTTGTTACATTCCTATGCTAAGAAACCAGCCAAAATATATATATATATATATACACTACGCTGAATGTAGCAGCAGGTTCTATATATATAGCACGGCTGACTTCTTATGCTCCAAGTCAGCGAAGACAAGGCATTTCTTATGTACTATCATGCCTAGGCAGGTACAACCATTCCTCTGCATGATTTCTAACAGGTTAATATGTAGCAAATTTAGAACGTTTTTTTCTTCTTCAATAACTCAAAACTGAATAAATGTTCAAATATTCAAAAAGCAAATTATTCTACAATAATATGATAACATATAATGGTAGCAAGTGCTAAATATATATATATGTACCAAAATCACAAGCAACTAATAACTATTCTTCAGTCAATACGCTACGTGTAAACTTCTTGTTAAAGGGATATCAGTATCCCTTCTTCATTAGACGGGTGACATAACTCCTGTAGTAGACATAGTAATAGTAGGGCCACACCTTTCTCCAGTAGCGATACGGAATTCTCACATAGCTTCCCTGGGCATTCGCTAGGCCATCACCAAAATTGTCACCTTCCACTTCCGCTGGCACCTTGGGGAGGTCATTTCCTTTTCCTTGGACCTCACTTGGTATATCATCTCCTTGAAATTTTGGGAATAAGAATTTTTGCAGCTTCATATCGTCACCACCATCTTGGGCAAGGACCTTTCTCTCCTGGAGAGTTTCCAAGATGTTGATCATGGCTTGAGCTTGCTTCTCACTTTCTCTACTGCTGAGTTGATTTTCTGCTTGGGAAAGTGTGAGGCAAGCAGTCAGCAGCATGAGGGCAGAAAGAATGAACATCTTCATCTTGCCGATTATGCCAATGTTGAAATTCGTATCAACTTGGTGAGAGTTTGTAGACTTGTGTTTGAGGCTTCGTGGCTGTTTTGCGCAGCTTTATAGCTTGGAGTCGAGTTGTTTATGGAAGTTCATGGATCTGTAGAGATAACCTGTAGCTATGGCAGCATGGTAAGACAGGAGTTTGTTAAAACACACATTGTGTACCAAGGCCAAGCTGCAGCTGTTGTTTATGTCTTAGAACTAAGCCTGTCCATGTTGTTCAATTCTGAAATCAGAGCTTAGATATACAGCCCTGAAAAAATATATAATTATGTTAGTGAAACTCATAGCTAACTTCAGCAAATGTGTGGGTGTGTATATTATTATGCCTATATGTATGTATGTCCGCTACCGTCAAACCGGAGGTTGGATATGAACGAATGATATTAGGTTTTTCAACATTTGGTCAGGATTTGGACTTGAAATCATCGTGTACGGGTCGGCGCTCGTACGCGATTACTTTTTAGCTAGAGGCTAAAATATGTTCTACAAGTATTGTAGGGTGCTATATTATCCCTGTCCTTATGTATAGCGCCAAGTCTTGGCTGCTCAACTCCTCCCTGATAGAGTAATTTTAAGCTCAGCTAGCAGCTAAGCGGCTTCTACAGCCTCTTCAAATCGTGCCTGCAGAGTTGCACTGCACATTTTGTGCTCAAAACTCCTTCCTCAACAAAATGATACAAGATGACAACTCCATCAGTTATGAAACATTCCACTCACTTGCTACTTCAAATGTGTTGTTTGCTTTCTAATAGGTCAATTCAATACATATGTACTGTAGTTGTCATTTTTCCCCCTTCCGCTGCTGTTTGAATTTGCTCTCTGAGGTTGCTTGCTTTTTCAGGCTGCTGTTTCAGATTGCTGTTTCAAGTTGCTGTTTGAGGTTGCTGTTTCAGGTTGCTATTTCAGGATGCTGTTTCAAGTTGCTGTTTGGGGTTGCTGTTTGAGGTTGCTGTTTCAGTTTGCTGTTTCTGGTTGCTGTTTCAGGTTGCTGTTTCCGGTTGCTGTTTCAGGTTGCTGTTTCCGGTTGCTGTTTCAGGTTGCTGTTTCCAGTTGCTGTTTCAGGCTGCTGTTTCAGGTTGCTGTTTCAAGTTGCTGCTTCAGGCTGATATTACAGGCTGCTGTTTTTGTTTCTGTATATATCACAGCCGAGTGGAGGAGAACTACACCAATTGAGCTTCAGAGTCTCTAATATTTTTTATGACTTGTTTATTGGATTGTACACGGCACAAATCAATGCATGCATATCTGTTGCTATTGTTGACTCTGCCCATAATTATACTAAATCATTCACTAAATAAAGATGAGTGAGGTTGGTGTTCACGCGATGATAAAGATCTACTCTCATGATAATACAGAGGCTATTTAGCTCGTCAATGCAGCTGATGCTTTTAGTGTGATCACCAAGCAGCTCTTGACAATACTGGAGTGATATGTCCCATTTCCACCATTCTAAAGAATACTTACAGTGCCCCTCATGGGACTATTCATCATGGGTGAAGGAGAAATTCAAGTCGGAATCATGCAGTAAGATCTTTTGGCAATGGGAATTGATCTGGGTACACTCTTATATGCTCATCTGTTTCAATTCTGTTCTTCTTGTACTTGTTGTTATTGTTGCTGTTATTAATATTGTTGTTATTAGTATTGTTGCTGTTATTAATATTGTATTGTTGTTGTTAATATTGTTGTTATTAGTATTGTTGTTGCTGTTGTTTTTGTTATAATTATTATTGTTATTTATATGAAGAATGGATTAGATTGGTCACCTGCTGTGCCTCATCGTCCAAGTATTGCACACATGCTCCTATCTGCTTTTCCTTTCTATAGGTCAAAAACACTTGCCAAATCCCTGCATTACAAGTCACTTTTGTAATGGGTAATGTAGTCTCTGATGTTTCTTCCTGCATGACTATTTGGTTTCTCATTTTAGTTGCTATTCCAAAAATTGAACTCCGCAGATTCAGGTTTAATACAGATGGATTTCTTAGGGGTCCAAGTCAGTGGAAGTTGAGGCATTTCCTAATGTTTAAGATAATAGTTAACATGTACCCAATTAATTTTCTCCCCAAAGTTTCAACTGGAATATTGGCAAAAAAAACACCAAAAACTGAAGGAAAAAATTTAATAAATAAATAATAAAGTTGGTTGGAAACTACTATATACCACTTTAATAAATAACAGGCCTGGTATTGAAATTAAGCCACTCCTCTATTTGGTTTTTAACAAACGTCGACAAACAAATTTAAACCAGTAAAAAAATTCCCAAAGCTGAATAAATGTACAAATGTTTAACAAGCAAGTTGCATAATAATAAGTAATAAATCATTCAGTCAATCAGTGACTATTAATTAAGAGATGTCATTATGACAAAATTCCTGTAGCAATCAAATGCCCACACCTTTTCTAAGTAGCAATACGGAACTCTCACATACCGTCCCTAAACAATTGCTGTCTTCTGAATTCTAAGGCCATTTCTCCAACTTCATCACCTTCCACTTCTGCCAACATCTTGGGGGTATGGTCATCTCCTTGGGCCTCGAGGACATCACATAGATTATTCTGCTCACTTAGTATGTTGTCTCCTTGTTGCCGCCATGGGAGTTTGAATCTTTGCAGCTTCACATCATCACCACTGTCTTGCCTGCTACTCACTCTGGAGAGCTTCCAGGATGTTGTTGATCTGGCCTGAGCTCGTTTCTCATGTTCTCTAGCACTGAGTTTTTGCTTGGAAAGTGAGCAGTCAACATGAGAGCAGAGAGAATGAACATCTTCATCTTCCCCATTATGCCAATGTTGAAATTTGTATTAACTTTGTGAGTGTGGTGGATTTTGTGTTTGAGGCTTTGTGGCTGTTCTGTGCAGTTTAATAGTTTGGGGTATCGCGTTGTATAGAAGCCCTTGTACCTGAAAAGACAACATGTAACTATGATAGCATGGTGAAATATGTTGCAAAACAAGCACTGTGTACAAGATCAAGCAGCAGCTGCTCATGAAACTAAGCTCAGCCACATTGTGTTCAAATCTAAGGTCAGAGCTTAAAGACACAGCCCTGAAGGGGGAAAAATATGTTACTCAACATTAAAAATATATATATTTTTTTAATTATTAAATTTACTTACTTCAACATTTCAATGCAATGTGTGTGTGCATGTGTGTTTGTGTGTGTGTGTGTGTGCATGCATGCATGTGTGCGTGCACGTATGTGTCGTGTGTGTGTGTGTGTGTGTACAATGCATGCACATGAAATTCTATGCACTGTGAGGCTAAAACTTCCAGGGCAATTTTTTCATATATACATAGCGGCCATGAGCTTCCCATTGTATGAACAAGTTAGTGTCCAGAAACTCGTCTTCACTACTATGCATGCTAGCTGCTGTTTTGATGGCTATATAGGCAAGATTGATAGGAATATAATTATTGGTCTTATCACAATCCTGGCATTACATCATCATCATCACAGATCATACTGGGTTGGACCTTCAGCTAGGGTTAGGGCCAGGGCAATAACTAGGGTTAGGGCCAAAGCAACGACTAGGTTTAGGGCAAGGCCAAATGGGTCATGAGTTAGTGTTAGGGCTGAAGTCCTGGAATATTATGTTGTTGGTGTTTTTACTAATTGTTACATTTGTTACCATACCACATAATTAAACTGATTTAATTTGTTTGATTGTTTGTCTTGTGTATAATAATAATAATAATAATAATAATAATAATAATAGTAATAATAGTAATAATAGTAATAATAGTAATAATAGTAATAATAGTAATAATAGTAATAATAGTAATAATAATAGTAATAATAGTAATAATAGTAATAATAATAATAATAATAATAATAATAATAATAATAATAATAATAATAATAATAATAATAATAATAATAATAATAATAATAATAATAATAATAATAATAATAATAATAATAATAATAATAATAATAATAATAATAATAATAATAATAATAATAATAATAATAATAATAATAATAATAATAATAATAATAATAATAATAATAATAATAATAATAATAATAATAATAATAATAATAATAATAATAATAATAATAATAATAATAATAATAATAATAATAATAATAATAATAATAATAATAATAATAATAATAATAATAATAATAATAATAATAATAATAATAATAATAATAATAATAATAATAATAATAATAATAATAATAATAATAATAATAATAATAATAATAATAATAATAATAATAATAATAATAATAATAATAATAATAATAATAATAATAATAATAATAATAATAATAATAATAATAATAATAATAATAATAATAATAATAATAATAATAATAATAATAATAATAATAATAATAATAATAATAATAATAATAATAATAATAATAATAATAATAATAATAATAATAATAATAATAATAATAATAATAATAATAATAATAATAATAATAATAATAATAATAATAATAATAATAATAATAATAATAATAATAATAATAATAATAATAATAATAATAATAATAATAATAATAATAATAATAATAATAATAATAATAATAATAATAATAATAATAATAATAATAATAATAATAATAATAATAATAATAATAATAATAATAATAATAATAATAATAATAATAATAATAATAATAATAATAATAATAATAATAATAATAATAATAATAATAATAATAATAATAATAATAATAATAATAATAATAATAATAATAATAATAATAATAATAATAATAATAATAATAATAATAATAATAATAATAATAATAATAATAATAATAATAATAATAATAATAATAATAATAATAATAATAATAATAATAATAATAATAATAATAATAATAATAATAATAATAATAATAATAATAATAATAATAATAATAATAATAATAATAATAATAATAATAATAATAATAATAATAATAATAATAATAATAATAATAATAATAATAATAATAATAATAATAATAATAATAATAATAATAATAATAATAATAATAATGTAACGCAGTTTCGGTTGCAGGGACCACAGATCACTTGAATTTGGACTCTGATGACATTTTCTTTTAATTACAATAATAATAATAATAAAATATAAAATAATAATAATAATAATAATAATAATAATAATAATAATAATAATAATAATAATAATAATAATAATAATAATAATAATAATAATAATAATAATAATAATAATAATAATAATAATAATAATAATAATAATAATAATAATAATAATAATAATAATAATAATAATAATAATAATAATAATAATAATAATAATAATAATAATAATAATAATAATAATAATAATAATAATAATAATAATAATAATAATAATAATAATAATAATAATAATAATAATAATAATAATAATAATAATAATAATAATAATAATAATAATAATAATAATAATAATAATAATAATAATAATAATAATAATAATAATAATAATAATAATAATAATAATAATAATAATAATAATAATAATAATAATAATAATAATAATAATAATAATAATAATAATAATAATAATAATAATAATAATAATAATAATAATAATAATAATAATAATAATAATAATAATAATAATAATAATAATAATAATAATAATAATAATAATAATAATAATAATAATAATAATAATAATAATAATAATAATAATAATAATAATAATAATAATAATAATAATAATAATAATAATAATAATAATAATAATAATAATAATAATAATAAATAATAATAATAAATCGTAATAATAATAATTAATAATAACACTAAATATAACAACAATAAAAACAATTTTAATATATATATATATAAACAGAATAACAAACAAACAATAACAAACAACAACAAACAAACATTAAAACAAAAAATCTTAATACACTACTTATAAAAAATAATCGTCATTACAACTAAAGCTGGTGCCCAGCACAGCTGCAGTGTTACCTCGCTGCACGGCTACTGCAATCCGCTGGGAAAGGAAAAAGGAGGAGCGGGGATCATCCGTTTCCTGTTTGAGACGGTTGCCCAAATCTGAAAAGAAAAGACCTGAAAATAATATATTATTAAACAATAACAACAACAACAACATAACAACAACAATAACAACAAGTTTACATACCTATACCTAAGAACAAACAAAAAAACAATAACTGTCAGTTGATGCTATCACATTGTTGCATCACTCATTTGCGATCCCTAAGATGATGCACATTCTTCGCTCTGCTCCCTGTTTCTCTTCCAGTCATCTCCCAGCCTATGATCACCTTCTCAAGTCGATCCTCAGCAATATCACTAATATAGATTTTCAGAACAATGACCCTTCTTGGCTACAGGCCACCCTTTCAGTGAACCATGGGGGAATTGGAATTAGGAGTGTGGTTTATCTCCCTCTGCCTTTTTGGCTTCTGCTGATGGATCGTCCAATCTCATTCACCATATCCTCCCCCCTCGGTTTAGTGCTGTCCAGTACCCTGAGATTGAGGTTGCCCTTTCATTCTGGGGTGATGACCTTGTCTTGCCTCCTCCAGCCCCACCTGCTTCTCATCACCAGAAGTCATGGGAGATCCCTCGTATTTTGAAAAGGGCAGAGTCACTTTTGTGGAATGCTGGTGATCCCAAAACCAGAGCTCGTCTCCTCACAGTGTCTACATGTGAGTCAGGTGCCTGGCTTAATGCCCTGCCAATCTCCTCATTGGGTCTCTGAGAGCGATGACATAGTTGGAATAGCAGTTGGGCTATGTCTTGGAGCACCCCTGTGCCAGCCACACTCTTGTAGTTACTGTCGGATGTCGACCAGTTTGGCATGCATGGGTTGAGCTGCAGGCACAGTCAGGGAAGCCATGGTGCTTTAAATGATATCATACCAGTCATTAACTGCTGCAAATGTCCCTTCCCGGCTGGAGCCCTCAGGTCTGCTTCGGTCCAATGGAAAGAGACCTGATGGCATGTCCATCATTCCATGGTCAAGTGGACTCTTGGTATGGGATGCAACCTGCAGTGACACCTTTGCCCCATCCAACCTTTCGGCAGTCACTGAGGCTGGGCAGTGGCAGCCCAGGTAGAGATTTTGAAGGGTGAGAAGTACACCCACCTGGACTCGGCATACAAGTTTGTACCTGTGGCAGTAGAGACGTGTGGATCCTTTGGGCCTCAAGCAAAGGCATTCTTCAGGGAGTTGGGACACCGCCTGAGGTCAGTGACTTACAAAGAGAACTCACATCAACATCTTCTGCAACGGATTTCTGTGGTTGTACACAGCATGGGAATGCAGCCTCAGTAATGGGATCTTTGCCAGGGTTGGGGACGAGCCATTTCCCTAGTCATCACTTGAACATTTGAAATTGAGGGGAAGGGGGTTCTATAAACTATATGAATAATGTGTCTGAGGTAACTACCTATATCTATATTATATTATGCATTACACATTTATCAAGAATTTAAACAAATAAATAAATAAGAAAAAACTCACATGAACAATGAGTCAGCAAGTCACTGATGCCAACACTGCTACAGCATTCCCTCGCTGAATTGTGATTAATCCCAGTAGAATTTTTTCAAACTTCTTGATAAATGCATGAGCATCAGGTCCAGTAACACCTGCTGTCTGGGAACAAGCACATGACCAGTATCATCGTGTTCATACTCGGCCTTTTTTAATTCCTCTGCATATTCTACCTTTCTTATTACAGTGAACATGACCCATCAATTGCTGCACTTCTTTATTCTCCAACTATTGTTAAGTACTCATATAATGTTCTCCTTCGTTTGTTCCCTGGATTTTATAATCAATTTCTGCATGTATACATGTTCCGTAAAACCATTTTTGTGATGGGAAATCTTGTGTCTTGTGTTTCTTCCTCCATGACTAATTGATTTCTTTTTAGTTGCTAGTTTTAGTGTCCACAAGCTATCTATAATAACAGTAACAAGTGCTATGTGGTAAAGTCATACTTAACACAAACAAGATCTTTCAGTCAGCCACACATGTATACTATATATATAGACATTAATATCCTTACCTTATAAGATGGATAACATAATTTAGTATACAAAGTAATAAAATGGCTACGCCTTTCTCCAGTAGCAATAAGGAAGGCTCATAACATGCCTGAGCTATAAGTATTGGAAGGTCATCTCCAACATCGTCACTTTCCACTTCTGCCAGCATCTTGGGTATTTGTAATCTCTTTGAGCCATGAGGATGCCATCTAGATTGTTCTGCTTGCCTACATATTTTCTCCTCACAGCCATGGAAATTTTTTTGCAGCTTCACATCATCACCACTGTCTTGAGCTAGGACTTATCTCTCCTGTTGCCTGGAGAGTTTCCAGGAAACATGATACCACCATGTGGCTATAGCAGCATGTACTACCATGTGGCTATGGCAGCATGATACACCACCACGCTATGGCAGATGTAACCACCATGTGGCTATGGCAGCATGTACCACCATGTGGCTATGGCAGCATGATACCACCATGTGGCTATGGCAGCATGATACCACCATGTGGCTATGGCAGCATGTACCACCATGTGGCTATGGCAGCATTATACCACCATGTGGCTATGGCAGCATGTACCACCATGTGGCTATGGCAGCATGTACCACCATGTGGCTATGGCAGCATTATACCACCATGTGGCTATGGCAGCATGTACCACCATGTGGCTACAACAGCATGATACCACCATGTGGCTATGGTAGCATGATACCACCATGTGGCTATGACAGCATGACCATGTGGCTATAGCAGCATGTACTACCATGTGGCTGTGATAGCTTGATACCACCATGTGGCTATGGCAGCATGTACCACCATGTGGCTACAACAGCATGATACCACCATGTGGCTATGGCAGCATGATACCACCATGTGGCTATGACAGCATGACCATGTGGCTATAGCAGCATGTACTACCATGTGGCTGTGACAGCATGATACCACCATGTGGCTATGACCATGATACCCACCATGTGGCTACGGCAGCATGTACCACCATGTGGCTATGGCAGCATATACCACCATGTGGCTATGACAGCATGATACCACCATGTGGCTATGGCAGTATGATATGCCAAGTAGATCGTTAAAATAAGCAGTACATACTGAAGTTAACAGCAGTTTTTCTCTTAAAATTAAGCTCATCTGTATTGTTCAATTTTGAGATCAGAGCTTGAGAGACCCAGCCATGAAATAGATACTGATGAAGATCCAATTCAGCATTTCTATATGCATGCTCAATACATGCTTGCGATTCTAGTTTTGCTTATAATAATGTACAATGCACTCTTGCCTACCTATACTGTGGCAATACAGAGGCAGATCCAGCGTCATCACGAGAGGCAGTTATGGGACCAAAATGACCAACTGGCTCTCTTGAATAAAATTTAAAACTGTCACATGTCATGCCACATAAGTAGCGTGCACTTACGACTTTTATTATTATTTCTAAATATTTTCCTATTTCCATTAGTGGTTGTAACAACAAAATAAATATTATATTATTCAACCTTGGCTTTTGTTCCACTGCCTTTTGGTCCTAGTCATTTACTACACTGATGTCACAATTATAATTGAATTACAATGACCTTCTCAATAATCATCTTGGAAATTTACTCTGTCAATGCTCTAGTCTTCATAGAGATGAGGAATTGAGTGAAGGCCACACCACATTCATTATTGCATCATCTTTTCATAATATATAAAGACAAAGAGAGGTTAAGACAGAACAGAAACATTGTGACTTTAATGTCAATAAATATGGCTTCAAGCAGTTCACCCATACATTGTAAAATAGGATAGTGTAGGAAGGAGCATCTACTAGTGATTCTGTTGTTCAACCCTCTGCCCCAGGTCTACATCTATTACCCATGCCAGTGATTCTGTTGTTCAACCCTCTGCCCTAGGTCTACATCTATTACCCATGCCAGTGATTCTGCTGTTCAACCCTCTGCACTAGGTCTACATCTATTACCCATGCCAGTGATTCTGTTGTTCAACCCTCTGCCCTTGGTCTACATCTATTACCCATGCCAGTGATTCTGCTGTTCAACCCTCTGCCCTAGGTCTACATCTATTACCCATGCCAGTGATTCTGTTGTTCAACCCTCTGCCCTAGATCTACATCTATTACCCATGCCAGTGATTCTGTTGTTCAACCCTCTGCCCCAGGTCTACATCTATTACCCATGCCAGTGATTCTGTTGTTCAACCCTCTGCCCTAGGTCTACATCTATTACCCATGCCAGTGATTCTGTTGTTCAACCCTCTGCCCTAGGTCTACATCTATTACCCATGCCAGTGATTCTGTTGTTCAACCCTCTGCCCTAGGTCTACATCTATTACCCATGCCAGTCATTCTGTTGTTCAACCCTCTGCCCTAGGTCTACATCTATTACCCATGCCAGTGATTCTGTTGTTCAATCCTCTGCCCTAGGTCTACATCTATTACCCATGCCAGTGATTCTGTTGTTCAACCCTCTGCCCTAGGTATACATCTATTACCCATGCCAGTGATTCTGTTGTTCAACCCTCTGCCCCAGGTCTACATCTATTACCCATGCTAGTGATTCTGTTGTTCAACCCTCTGCACTAGGTCTACATCTATTACCCATGCCAGTGATTCTGTTGTTCAACCCTCTGCCCCAGGTCTACATCTATTACCCATGCCAGTGATTCTGTTGTTCAACCCTCTGCCCTAGGTCTACATCTATTACCCATGCTAGTGATTCTGTTGTTCAACCCTCTGCCCTAGGTCTACATCTATTACCCATGCTAGGGATTCTGTTGTTCAACCCTCTGCCCTAGGTCTACATCTATTACCCATGCCAGTGATTCTGTTGTCCAACCCTCTGCCCTAGGTCTACATCTATTACCCATGCCAGTGATTCTGTTGTTCAACCCTCTGCCCTAGGTCTACATCTATTACCCATGCTAGTGATTCTGTTGTTCAACCCTCTGCCCTTGGTCTACATCTATTACCCATGCCAGTGATTCTGTTGTTCAACCCTCTGCCCTAGGTCTACATCTATTACCCATGCCAGTGATTCTGTTGTTCAACCCTCTGCCCTAGGTCTACATCTATTACCCATGCCAGTGATTCTGTTGTTCAACCCTCTGCCCTAGGTCTACATCTATTACCCATGCCAGTGATTCTGTTGTTCAACCCTCTGCCCTAGGTCTACATCTATTACCCATGCCAGTGATTCTGTTGTTGAACCCTCTGAACCCTCTGCCCTAGGTCTACATCTATTCCATGCTAGTGATTCTGCTGTTCAACCCTCTGCCCTAGGTCTACATCTATTACCCATGCCAGTGATTCTGTTGTTCAACCCTCTGCCCCAGGTCTACATCTATTACCCATCCCAGTGATTCTGCTGTTCAACCCTCTGCCCCAGGTCTAGATCTATTACCCATGCCAGTGGTTCTGTTGTTCAACCCTCTGCCCTTGGTCTACATCTATTACCCATGCTAGTGATTCTGTTGTTCAACCCTCTGCCCTAGGTCTACATCTATTACCCATGCCAGTGATTCTGTTGTTCAACCCTCTGCCCTAGGTCTACATCTATTACACATGCCAGTGATTCTGTTGTTCAACCCTCTGCCCTAGGTCTACATCTATTACCCATGCTAGTGATTCTGTTGTTCAACCCTCTGCCCCAGGTCTACATCTATTACCCATGCCAGTGATTCTGTTGTTCAACCCTATGCCCTAGGTCTACATCTATTACCCCTGCCAGTGATTCTGTTGTTCAACCCTCCGCCCTAGGTCTACATCTATTACCCATGCCAGTGATTCTGTTGTTCAACCCTCTGCCCCAGGTCTACATCTATTACCCATGCCAGTGATTCTGTTGTTCTACCCTCTGCCCCAGGTCTACATCTATTACCAATGCCAGTGATTCTGTTGTTCAACCCTCTGCCCTAGGTCTACATCTATTACCCATGCCAGTGATTCTGTTGTTCAACCCTCTGCCCTAGGTCTACATCTATTACCCATGCCAGTGATTCTGTTGTTCAACCCTCTGCCCTAGGTCTACATCTATTAACCATGCCAGTGATTCTGTTGTTCAACCCTCTGTCCCAGGTCTACATCTATTACCCATGCTAGTGATTCTGTTGTTCAACCCTCTGCCCTAGGTATCATCTATTACCAATGCCAGTGATTCTGTTGTTCAACCCTCTGCCCTAGGTCTACATCTATTACCCATGCCAGTGATTCTGTTGTTCAACCCTCTGCCCTAGGTCTACATCTATTACCCATGCCAGTGATTCTGTTGTTCAACCCTCTTCCCCAGGTCTACATCTATTACCCATGCTAGTGATTCTGTTGTTCAACCCTCTGCCCTAGGTCTACATCTATTACCCATGCTAGTGATTCTGTTGTTCAACCCTCTGCCCTAGGTCTACATCTATTACCCATGCCAGTGATTCTGTTGTTCAACCCTCTGCCCTAGGTCTACATCTATTACCCATGCCAGTGATTCTGTTGTTCAACCCTCTGCCCTAGGTCTACATCTATTACCCATGCCAGTGATTCTGTTGTTCAACCCTCTGCCCTAGGTCTACATCTATTACCCATGCCAGTGATTCTGTTGTTCAACCCTCTGCCCTAGGTATCATCTATTACCAATGCCAGTGATTCTGTTGTTCAACCCTCTGCCCCAGGTCTACATCTATTACCCATGCCAGTGATTCTGTTGTTCAACACTCTGCCCTAGGTCTACATCTATTACCCATGCCAGTGATTCTGTTGTTCAACCCTCTGCCCCAGGTCTACATCTATTACCCATGCTAGGTATTCTGTTGTTCAACCCTCTGCCCTAGGTCTACATCTATCACCCATGCCAGTGATTCCGTTGTTCAACCCTCTGCCCTAGGTCTACATCTATTACACATGCCAGTGATTCTGTTGTTCAACCCTCTGCCCTAGGTCTACATCTATTACCCATGCCAGTGATTCTGTTGTTCAACCCTCTGCCCTAGGTCTACATCTATTACCCATGCCAGTGATTCTGTTGTTCAACCCTCTGCCCTAGGTCTACATCTATTACCCCTGCCAGTGATTCTGTTGTTCAACCCTCTGCCCCAAGTCTACATCTATTACCCATGCCAGTGATTCTGTTGTTCAACCCTCTGCCCCAGGTCTACATCTATTACCAATGCCAGTGATTCTGTTGTTCAACCCTCTGTCCTAGGTCTACATCTATTACCCATGCCAGTGATTCTGTTGTTCAACCCTCTGCCCTAGGTCTACATCTATTACCCATGCCATTGATTCTGTTGTTCAACCCTCTGCCCTAGGTCTACATCTATTACCCATGCCAGTGATTCTGCTGTTCAACCCTCTGCCCTAGGTCTACATCTATTACCCATGCCAGTGATTCTGATGTTCAACCCTCTGCCCTAGGTCTACATCTATTACCCATGCCAGTGATTCTGCTGTTCAACCCTCTGCCCCAGGTCTACATCTATTACCCATGCCAGTGATTCTGTTGTTCAACACTCTGCCCAAGGTCTACATCTATTACCCATGCCAGTGATTCTGTTGTTCAACCCTCTGCCCTAGGTCTACATCTATTACCCATGCCAGTGATTCTGTTGTTCAACACTCTGTCCTAGGTCTACATCTATTACCCATGCTAGTGATTCTGTTGTTCAACCCTCTGCCCTAGGTCTACATCTATTACCCATGCCATTGATTCTGTTGTTCAACACTCTGCCCTAGGTCTACATCTATTACCCATGCCAGTGATTCTGTTGTTCAACCCTCTGCCCTAGGTCTACATCTATTACCCATGCCAGTGATTCTGTTGTTCAACCCTCTGCCCCAGGTCTACATCTATTACCCATGCTAGGTATTCTGTTGTTCAACCCTCTGCCCTAGGTCTACATCTATCACCCATGCCAGTGATTCTGTTGTTCAACCCTCTGCCCTAGGTCTACATCTATTACCTATGCCAGTGATCCTGTTGTTCAACCCTCTGCCCTAGGTTACCCATGCCAGTGATTCTGTTGTTCAACCCTCTGCCCTAGGTCTACATCTATTACCCTTGCAAGTGATTCTGTTGTTCAACCCTCTGCCCCAGGCCTACATGTATTACCCATGCTAGTGATTCTGTTGTTCAACCCTCTGCCCTATTTCTACATCTATTACCCATGCCAGTGATTCTGTTGTTCAACCCTCTGCCCTAGGTCTACATCTATTACCCCTGCCAGTGATTCTGTTGTTCAACCCTCTGCCCTAGGTCTACATCTATTACCCATGCCAGTGATTCTGTTGTTCAACCCTCTGCCCCAAGTCTACATCTATTACCCATGCCAGTGATTCTGTTGTTCAACCCTCTGCCCCAGGTCTACATCTATTACCAATGCCAGTGATTCTGTTGTTCAACCCTCTGTCCTAGGTCTACATCTATTACCCATGCCAGTGATTCTGTTGTTCAACCCTCTGCCCTAGGTCTACATCTATTACCCATGCCATTGATTCTGTTGTTCAACCCTCTGTCCTAGGTCTACATCTATTCCATGCCAGTGATTCTGCTGTTCAACCCTCTGCCCTAGGTCTACATCTATTACCCATGCCAGTGATTCTGCTGTTCAACCCTCTGCCCTAGGTCTACATCTATTACCCATGCCAGTGATTCTGATGTTCAACCCTCTGCCCTAGGTCTACATCTATTACCCATGCCAGTGATTCTGCTGTTCAACCCTCTGCCCCAGGTCTACATCTATTACCCATGCCAGTGATTCTGTTGTTCAACACTCTGCCCAAGGTCTACATCTATTACCAATGCCAGTGATTCTGTTGTTCAACCCTCTGCCCTAGGTCTACATCTATTACCCATGCCAGTGATTCTGTTGTTCAACACTCTGTCCTAGGTCTACATCTATTACCCATGCCAGTGATTCTGTTGTTCAACACTCTGTCCTAGGTCTACATCTATTACCCATGCCAGTGATTCTGTTGTTCAACCCTCTGCCCTAGGTCTACATCTATTACCAATGCCAGTGATTCTGTTGTTCAACCCTCTGCCCTAGGTCTACATCTATTACCCATGCCAGTGATTCTGTTGTTCAACACTCTGCCCTAGGTCTACATCTATTACCCATGCCAGTGATTCTGTTGTTCAACCCTCTGCCCTAGGTCTACATCTATTACCCATGCCAGTGATTCTGTTGTTCAACCCTCTGCCCCAGGTCTACATCTATTACCCATGCTAGGTATTCTGTTGTTCAACCCTCTGCCCTAGGTCTACATCTATCACCCATGCCAGTGATTCTGTTGTTCAACCCTCTGCCCTAGGTCTACATCTATTACCTATGCCAGTGATCCTGTTGTTCAACCCTCTGCCCTAGGTTACCCATGCCAGTGATTCTGTTGTTCAACCCTCTGCCCTAGGTCTACATCTATTACCCTTGCCAGTGATTCTGTTGTTCAACCCTCTGCCCCAGGCCTACATGTATTACCCATGCTAGTGATTCTGTTGTTCAACCCTCTGCCCTATTTCTACATCTATTACCCATGCCAGTGATTCTGTTGTTCAACCCTCTGCCCTAGGTCTACATCTATTACCCATGCCAGTGATTCTGCTGTTCAACCCTCTGCCCTAGGTCTACATCTATTACCCATGCCAGTGATTCTGCTGTTCAACCCTCTGCCCTAGGTCTACATCTATTACCCATGCCAGTGATTCTGCTGTTCAACCCTCTGCCCTAGGTCTACATCTATTACCCATGCCAGTGATTCTGCTGTTCAACCCTCTGCCCCAGGTCTACATCTATTACCCATGCCAGTGAATCTGTTGTTCAACCCTCTGCCCTAGGTCTACATCTATTACCCATGCCAGTGATTCTGTTGTTCAACCCTCTGCCCTAGGTCTACATCTATTACCCATGCTAGTGATTCTGCTGTTCAACCCTCTGCCCCAGGTCTACATCTATTCCATGCTAGTGATTCTGCTGTTCAATCCTCTGCCCTACTGCGTCTATTACCCATGCTAGTGATTCTGTTGTTCAATCCTCTGCCCTAGGTCTACATCTATTACCCATGCTAGTGCTTCTGCTGTTAAACCCTCTGCCCTACTGCATTTATTACCCATGCTAGTGATTCTGTTGTTCAAACCCTCTGCCCTAGGTCTACATCTATTACCCATGCTAGTGATTCTGCTGTTCAACCCTCTGCCCTACTGCATCTATTACCCATGCTAGTGATTCTGTTGTTCAACCCTCTGCCCTAGGTCTACATCTATTACCCATGCCAGTGATTCTGTTGTTCAACCCTCTGCCCCAGGTCTACATCTATTACCCATGCTAGTGATTCAGTTGTTCAACCCTCTGCCCTACTAGGTCTACATCTATTACCCATGCTAGTGATTCTGTTGTTCAACCCTCTGCCCTAGGTCTACATCTATTACCCATGCTAGTGATTCTGCTGTTCAACCCTCTGCCCTAGGTCTACATCTATTACCCATGCCAGTGATTCTGTTGTTCAACCCTCTGCCCTTGGTCTACATCTATTACCCATGCTAATGATTCTGTGGTTCAACCCTCTGTCATAGGTCTAGATCTATTACCCATGCCAGTGATTCTTCTGTTCAATCCTCTCCCTAGGTCTACATCTATTACCCATGCCAGTGATTCTGTTGATCAACCCTCTGCCCTAGGTCTACATCTATTACCCATGCCAGTGATTCTGTTGTTCAACCCTCTGCCCTAGGTCTACATCTATTACCCATGCCAGTGATTCTGTTGTTCAACCCTCTGCCCTAGGTCTACATCTATTACCCATGCCAGTGATTCTGCTGTTCAACCCTCTGCCCTAGGTCTACATCTATTACCCATGCCAGTGATTCTGTTGATCAACCCTCTGCCCTAGGTCTACATCTATTACCCATGCCAGTGATTCTGTTGTTCAACCCTCTGCCCTAGGTCTACATCTATTACCCATGCCAGTGATTCTGTTGTTCAACCCTCTGCCCTAGGTCTACATCTATTACCCATGCCAGTGATTCTGCTGTTCAACCCTCTGCCCCAGGTCTACATCTATTACCCATGCCAGTGAATCTGTTGTTCAACCCTCTGCCCTAGGTCTACATCTATTACCCATGCCAGTGATTCTGTTGTTCAACCCTCTGCCCTAGGTCTACATCTATTACCCATGCTAGTGATTCTGCTGTTCAACCCTCTGCCCCAGGTCTACATCTATTCCATGCTAGTGATTCTGCTGTTCAATCCTCTGCCCTACTGCGTCTATTACCCATGCTAGTGATTCTGTTGTTCAATCCTCTGCCCTAGGTCTACATCTATTACCCATGCTAGTGCTTCTGCTGTTAAACCCTCTGCCCTACTGCATTTATTACCCATGCTAGTGATTCTGTTGTTCAAACCCTCTGCCCTAGGTCTACATCTATTACCCATGCTAGTGATTCTGCTGTTCAACCCTCTGCCCTACTGCATCTATTACCCATGCTAGTGATTCTGTTGTTCAACCCTCTGCCCTAGGTCTACATCTATTACCCATGCCAGTGATTCTGTTGTTCAACCCTCTGCCCCAGGTCTACATCTATTACCCATGCTAGTGATTCAGTTGTTCAACCCTCTGCCCTACTAGGTCTACATCTATTACCCATGCTAGTGATTCTGTTGTTCAACCCTCTGCCCTAGGTCTACATCTATTACCCATGCTAGTGATTCTGCTGTTCAACCCTCTGCCCTAGGTCTACATCTATTACCCATGCCAGTGATTCTGTTGTTCAACCCTCTGCCCTTGGTCTACATCTATTACCCATGCTAATGATTCTGTGGTTCAACCCTCTGTCATAGGTCTAGATCTATTACCCATGCCAGTGATTCTTCTGTTCAATCCTCTCCCTAGGTCTACATCTATTACCCATGCCAGTGATTCTGTTGATCAACCCTCTGCCCTAGGTCTACATCTATTACCCATGCCAGTGATTCTGTTGTTCAACCCTCTGCCCTAGGTCTACATCTATTACCCATGCCAGTGATTCTGTTGTTCAACCCTCTGCCCTAGGTCTACATCTATTACCCATGCCAGTGATTCTGCTGTTCAACCCTCTGCCCTAGGTCTACATCTATTACCCATGCCAGTGATTCTGTTGATCAACCCTCTGCCCTAGGTCTACATCTATTACCCATGCCAGTGATTCTGTTGTTCAACCCTCTGCCCTAGGTCTACATCTATTACCCATG
This sequence comes from Cladorhizidae sp. MBARI D1340-BT2, assembly GCA_028752905.1. Taxonomy (NCBI): domain Eukaryota; kingdom Metazoa; phylum Porifera; class Demospongiae; order Poecilosclerida; family Cladorhizidae; species Cladorhizidae sp. MBARI D1340-BT2. The sequence continues at coordinate 9,928,020 of JAQNBH010000007.1, forward strand.
CCAGTGATTCTGTTGTTCAACCCTCTGCCCTAGGTCTACATCTATTACCCATGCCAGTGATTCTGTTGTTCAACCCTCTGCCCTAGGTCTACATCTATTACCCATGCTAGTGATTCTGTTGATCAACCCTCTGCCCTAGGTCTACATCTATTACCCATGCCAGTGATTCTGTTGTTCAACCCTCTGCCCTAGGTCTACATCTATTACCCATGCCAGTGATTCTGTTGTCAAACCCTCTGCCCTAGGTCTACATCTATTACCCATGCCAGTGATTCTGTTGTTCAACCCTCTGCCCTAGGTCTACATCTATTACCCATGCCAGTGATTCTGTTGTTCAACCCTCTGCCCTAGGTCTACATCTATTACCCATGCTAATGATTCTGTTGTTCAACACTCTGCCCTTGGTCTACATCTATTACCAATGCCAGTGATTCTGTTGTTCAACCCTCTGCCCTAGGTCTACATCTATTACCCATGCCAGTGATTCTGTTGTTCAACCCTCTGCCCTTGGTCTACATCTATTACCCATGCCAGTGATTCTGTTGTTCAACCCTCTGCCCTAGGTCTACATCTATTACCCATGCCAGTGATTCTGTTGTTCAACACTCTGCCCTAGGTCTACATCTATTCCATGCCAGTGATTCTGCTGTTCAACCCTCTGCCCTAGGTCTACATCTATTACCCATGCTAGTGCTTCTGCTGTTCAACCCTCTGCCCTACTGCATTTATTACCCATGCTAGTGATTCTGTTGTTCAAACCCTCTGCCCTAGGTCTACATCTATTACCCATGCTAGTGATTCTGCTGTTCAACCCTCTGCCCTACTGCATCTATTACCCATGCCAGTGATTCTGTTGTTCAACCCTCTGCCCTAGGTCTACATCTATTACCCATGTGCCAGTGATTCTGTTGTTCAACCCTCTGCCCCAGGTCTCCATCTATTAACCATGCCAGTGAATCTGTTGTTCAACCCTCTGCCCTAGGTCTACATCTATTACCCATGCCAGTGATTCTGTTGTTCAACCCTCTGCCCTAGGTCTACATCTATTACCCATGCTAGTGATTCTGCTGTTCAACCCTCTGCCCCAGGTCTACATCTATTCCATGCTAGTGATTCTGCTGTTCAATCCTCTGCCCTACTGCGTCTATTACCCATGCTAGTGATTCTGTTGTTCAATCCTCTGCCCTAGGTCTACATCTATTACCCATGCTAGTGCTTCTGCTGTTAAACCCTCTGCCCTACTGCATTTATTACCCATGCTAGTGATTCTGTTGTTCAAACCCTCTGCCCTAGGTCTACATCTATTACCCATGCTAGTGATTCTGCTGTTCAACCCTCTGCCCTACTGCATCTATTACCCATGCTAGTGATTCTGTTGTTCAACCCTCTGCCCTAGGTCTACATCTATTACCCATGCCAGTGATTCTGTTGTTCAACCCTCTGCCCCAGGTCTACATCTATTACCCATGCTAGTGATTCAGTTGTTCAACCCTCTGCCCTACTAGGTCTACATCTATTACCCATGCTAGTGATTCTGTTGTTCAACCCTCTGCCCTAGGTCTACATCTATTACCCATGCTAGTGATTCTGCTGTTCAACCCTCTGCCCTAGGTCTACATCTATTACCCATGCCAGTGATTCTGTTGTTCAACCCTCTGCCCTTGGTCTACATCTATTACCCATGCTAATGATTCTGTGGTTCAACCCTCTGTCATAGGTCTAGATCTATTACCCATGCCAGTGATTCTTCTGTTCAATCCTCTCCCTAGGTCTACATCTATTACCCATGCCAGTGATTCTGTTGATCAACCCTCTGCCCTAGGTCTACATCTATTACCCATGCCAGTGATTCTGTTGTTCAACCCTCTGCCCTAGGTCTACATCTATTACCCATGCCAGTGATTCTGTTGTTCAACCCTCTGCCCTAGGTCTACATCTATTACCCATGCCAGTGATTCTGCTGTTCAACCCTCTGCCCTAGGTCTACATCTATTACCCATGCCAGTGATTCTGTTGATCAACCCTCTGCCCTAGGTCTACATCTATTACCCATGCCAGTGATTCTGTTGTTCAACCCTCTGCCCTAGGTCTACATCTATTACCCATGCCAGTGATTCTGTTGTTCAACCCTCTGCCCTAGGTCTACATCTATTACCCATGCCAGTGATTCTGCTGTTCAACCCTCTGCCCCAGGTCTACATCTATTACCCATGCCAGTGAATCTGTTGTTCAACCCTCTGCCCTAGGTCTACATCTATTACCCATGCCAGTGATTCTGTTGTTCAACCCTCTGCCCTAGGTCTACATCTATTACCCATGCTAGTGATTCTGCTGTTCAACCCTCTGCCCCAGGTCTACATCTATTCCATGCTAGTGATTCTGCTGTTCAATCCTCTGCCCTACTGCGTCTATTACCCATGCTAGTGATTCTGTTGTTCAATCCTCTGCCCTAGGTCTACATCTATTACCCATGCTAGTGCTTCTGCTGTTAAACCCTCTGCCCTACTGCATTTATTACCCATGCTAGTGATTCTGTTGTTCAAACCCTCTGCCCTAGGTCTACATCTATTACCCATGCTAGTGATTCTGCTGTTCAACCCTCTGCCCTACTGCATCTATTACCCATGCTAGTGATTCTGTTGTTCAACCCTCTGCCCTAGGTCTACATCTATTACCCATGCCAGTGATTCTGTTGTTCAACCCTCTGCCCCAGGTCTACATCTATTACCCATGCTAGTGATTCAGTTGTTCAACCCTCTGCCCTACTAGGTCTACATCTATTACCCATGCTAGTGATTCTGTTGTTCAACCCTCTGCCCTAGGTCTACATCTATTACCCATGCTAGTGATTCTGCTGTTCAACCCTCTGCCCTAGGTCTACATCTATTACCCATGCCAGTGATTCTGTTGTTCAACCCTCTGCCCTTGGTCTACATCTATTACCCATGCTAATGATTCTGTGGTTCAACCCTCTGTCATAGGTCTAGATCTATTACCCATGCCAGTGATTCTTCTGTTCAATCCTCTCCCTAGGTCTACATCTATTACCCATGCCAGTGATTCTGTTGATCAACCCTCTGCCCTAGGTCTACATCTATTACCCATGCCAGTGATTCTGTTGTTCAACCCTCTGCCCTAGGTCTACATCTATTACCCATGCCAGTGATTCTGTTGTTCAACCCTCTGCCCTAGGTCTACATCTATTACCCATGCCAGTGATTCTGCTGTTCAACCCTCTGCCCTAGGTCTACATCTATTACCCATGCCAGTGATTCTGTTGATCAACCCTCTGCCCTAGGTCTACATCTATTACCCATGCCAGTGATTCTGTTGTTCAACCCTCTGCCCTAGGTCTACATCTATTACCCATGCCAGTGATTCTGTTGTTCAACCCTCTGCCCTAGGTCTACATCTATTACCCATGCCAGTGATTCTGTTGTTCAACCCTCTGCCCTAGGTCTACATCTATTACCCATGCTAGTGATTCTGTTGATCAACCCTCTGCCCTAGGTCTACATCTATTACCCATGCCAGTGATTCTGTTGTTCAACCCTCTGCCCTAGGTCTACATCTATTACCCATGCCAGTGATTCTGTTGTCAAACCCTCTGCCCTAGGTCTACATCTATTACCCATGCCAGTGATTCTGTTGTTCAACCCTCTGCCCTAGGTCTACATCTATTACCCATGCCAGTGATTCTGTTGTTCAACCCTCTGCCCTAGGTCTACATCTATTACCCATGCTAATGATTCTGTTGTTCAACACTCTGCCCTTGGTCTACATCTATTACCAATGCCAGTGATTCTGTTGTTCAACCCTCTGCCCTAGGTCTACATCTATTACCCATGCCAGTGATTCTGTTGTTCAACCCTCTGCCCTTGGTCTACATCTATTACCCATGCCAGTGATTCTGTTGTTCAACCCTCTGCCCTAGGTCTACATCTATTACCCATGCCAGTGATTCTGTTGTTCAACACTCTGCCCTAGGTCTACATCTATTCCATGCCAGTGATTCTGCTGTTCAACCCTCTGCCCTAGGTCTACATCTATTACCCATGCTAGTGCTTCTGCTGTTCAACCCTCTGCCCTACTGCATTTATTACCCATGCTATTGATTCTGTTGTTCAAACCCTCTGCCCTAGGTCTACATCTATTACCCATGCTAGTGATTCTGCTGTTCAACCCTCTGCCCTACTGCATCTATTACCCATGCCAGTGATTCTGTTGTTCAACCCTCTGCCCTAGGTCTACATCTATTACCCATGTGCCAGTGATTCTGTTGTTCAACCCTCTGCCCCAGGTCTCCATCTATTAACCATGCCAGTGATTCTGTTGTTCAACCCTCTGCCCTAGGTCTACATCTATTACCCATGCCAGTGATTCTGTTGTTCAACCCTCTGCCCTAGGTCTACATCTATTACCCATGCTAGTGGTTCTGTTGTTCGACCCTCTGCCCTAGGTCTACATCTATTACCCATGCCAGTGATTCTGTTGTTCAACCCTCTGCCCTAGGTCTACATCTATTACCCATGCCAGTGATTCTGTTGTTCAACCCTCTGCCCTAGGTCTACATCTATTACCCTTGCCAGTGATTCTGTTGTTCAACCCTCTGCCCTAGGTCTACATCTATTACCCATGCTAGGTATTCTGTTGTTCAACCCTCTGCCCCAGGTCTACATCTATTACCCATGCTAGGTATTCTGTTGATCAACCCTCTGCACTAGGTCTACATCTATTACCCATGCCAGTGATTCTGTTGTTCAACCCTCTGCCCTAGGTCTACATCTATTACCCATGCCAGTGATTCTGTTGTTCAAACCTCTGCCCCAGGTCTACATCTATTACCCATGCCAGTGATTCTGCTGTTCAACCCTCTGCCCTAGGTCTACATCTATTACCCATGCTAGTGATTCTGTTGTTCAACCCTCTGCCCTAGGTCTACATCTATTACCCATGCCAGTGATTCTGTTGTTCAACCCTCTGCCCTAGGTCTACATCTATTACCCATGCCAGTGATTCTGTTGTTCAACCCTCTGCCCCAGGTCTACATCTATTACCCATGCCAGTGATTCTGTTGTTCAACCCTCTGCCCTAGGTCTACATCTAATACCCATGCCAGTGATTCTGTTGTTCAACCCTCTGCCCTAGGTCTACATCTAATACCCATGCCAGTGATTCTGTTGTTCAACCCTCTGCCCTAGGTCTACATCTATTACCCATGCCAGTGATTCTGTTGTTCAACCCTCTGCCCTAGGTCTACATCTATTACCCATGTGCCAGTGATTCTGTTGTTCAACCCTCTGCCCCAGGTCTCCATCTATTAACCATTCCAGTGATTCTGTTGTTCAACCCTCTGCCCTAGGTCTACATCTATTCCCCATGCCAGTGATTCTGTTGTTCAACCCTCTGCCCTAGGTCTACATCTATTACCCATGCTAGTCATTCTGTTGTTCAACCCTCTGCCCCAGGTCTACATCTATTACCCATGCCAGTGATTCTGTTGTTCAACCCTCTGCCCTAGGTCTACATCTATTACCCATGCCAGTGATTCTGTTGTTCGACCCTCTGCCCTAGGTCTACATCTATTACCCATGCCAGTGATTCTGTTGTTCAACCCTCTGCCCTAGGTCTACATCTATTACCCATGCCAGTGATTCTGTTGTTCAACCCTCCGCCCCAGGTCTACATCTATTACCCATGCCAGTGATTCTGTTGTTCAAACCTCTGCCCCAGGTCAACATCTATTACCCATGCCAGTGATTCTGCTGTTCAACCCTCTGCCCTAGGTCTACATCTATTACCCATGCCAGTGATTCTGCTGTTCAACCCTCTGCCCTAGGTCTACATCTATTACCCATGCCAGTGATTCTGTTGTTCAACCCTCTGCCCCAGGTCTACATCTATTACCCATGCTAGTGATTCTGTTGTTCAACCCTCTGCCCCAGGTCTACATGAATTACCCATGCTAGTGATTCTGTTGTTCAACCCTCTGCCATAGGTCTACATCTATTACCCATGCCAGTGATTCTGTTGTTCAACCCTCTGCCCTAGGTCTACACCTATTACCCATGCCAGTGATTCTGTTGTTCAACCCTCTGCCCTAGGTCTACATCTATTACCCATGCTAGTGATTCAGTTGTTCAACCCTCTGCCCTACTAGGTCTACATCTATTACCCATGCTAGTGATTCTGTTGTTCAACCCTCTGCCCTAGGTCTACATCTATTACCCATGCCAGTGATTCTGTTGTTCAACCCTCTGCCCTTGGTCTACATCTATTACCCATGCTAATGATTCTGTGGTTCAACCCTCTGTCATAGGTCTAGATCTATTACCCATGCCAGTGATTCTGCTGTTCAATCCTCTCCCTAGGTCTACATCTATTACCCATGCCAGTGATTCTGTTGATCAACCCTCTGCCCTAGGTCTACATCTATTACCCATGCCAGTGATTCTGTTGTTCAACCCTCTGCCCTAGGTCTACATCTATTACCCATGCCAGTGATTCTGCTGTTCAATCCTCTGCCCTAGGTCTACATCTATTACCCATGCCAGTGATTCTGTTGATCAACCCTCTGCCCTAGGTCTACATCTATTACCCATTCCAGTGATTCTGTTGTTCAACCCTCTGCCCTAGGTCTACATCTATTACCCATGCCAGTGATTCTGTTGTTCAACCCTCTGCCCTAGGTCTACATCTATTACCCATGCCAGTGATTCTGTTGTTCAACCCTCTGCCCTAGGTCTACATCTATTACCCATGCCAGTGATTCTGTTGATCAACCCTCTGCCCTAGGTCTACATCTATTACCCATGCCAGTGATTCTGTTGTTCAACCCTCTGCCCTAGGTCTACATCTATTACCCATGCCAGTGATTCTGTTGTTCAACCCTCTGCCCCAGGTCTACATCTATTACCCATGCTAATGATTCTGTTGTTCAACCCTCTGCCCTAGGTCTACATCTATTACCCATGCCAGTGATTCTGTTGTTCAACACTCTGTCCTAGGTCTACATCTATTACCCATGCCAGTGATTCTGTTGTTCAACCCTCTGCCCTAGGTCTACATCTATTACCCATGCCAGTGATTCTGTTGTTCAACCCTCTGCCCTAGGTCTACATCTATTACCCATGCTAGTGATTCTGTTGTTCAACCCTCTGTCATAGGTTTACATCTATTACCCATGCCAGTGATTCTGTTGTTCAACCCTCTGCCCTAGGTCTACATCTATTACCCATGCCAGTGATTCTGTTGTTCAACCCTCTGCCCTAGGTCTACATCTATTACCCATGCCAGTGATTCTGTTGTTCAACCCTCTGCCCTAGGTCTACATCTATTACCCATGCCAGTGATTCTGTTGTTCAACCCTCTGCCCTAGGTCTACATCTATTACCCATGCCAGTGATTCTGTTGTTCAACCCTCTGCCCTAGGTCTACATCTATTCCATGCTAGTGATTCTGTTGTTCAACCCTCTTCCCTAGGTCTACATCTATTACCCATGCTAGTGATTCTGTTGTTCAACCCTCTGCCCAATGTCTACATCTATTACCCATGCCTGTGATTCTGTTGTTCAACTCTCTGCCCTGGTCTACATCTATTACCCATGCTAGTGATTCTGTTGTTCAACCCTCTGCCCTAGGTCTACATCTATTACCCATGCCAGTGATTCTGTTGTTCAACCCTCTGCCCCAGGTCTACATCTATTACCCATGCCAGTGATTCTGTTGTTCAACCCTCTGCCCTAGGTCTACATCTATTACCCATGCCAGTGATTCTGCTGTTCAACCCTCTGCCCTAGGTCTACATCTATTACCCATGCCAGTGATTCTGTTGTTCAACCCTCTGCCCTAGGTCTACATCTATTACCCATGCCAGTGATTCTGTTGTTCAACCCTCTGCCCTAGGTCTACATCTATTACCCATGCTAATGATTCTGTTGTTCAACACTCTGCCCTTGGTCTACATCTATTACCAATGCCAGTGATTCTGTTGTTCAACCCTCTGCCCTAGGTCTACATCTATTACCCATGCCAGTGATTCTGTTGTTCAACCCTCTGCCCTTGGTCTACATCTATTACCCATGCCAGTGATTCTGTTGTTCAACCCTCTGCCCTAGGTCTACATCTATTACCCATGCCAGTGATTCTGTTGTTCAACACTCTGCCCTAGGTCTACATCTATTCCATGCCAGTGATTCTGCTGTTCAACCCTCTGCCCTAGGTCTACATCTATTACCCATGCTAGTGCTTCTGCTGTTCAACCCTCTGCCCTACTGCATTTATTACCCATGCTAGTGATTCTGTTGTTCAAACCCTCTGCCCTAGGTCTACATCTATTACCCATGCTAGTGATTCTGCTGTTCAACCCTCTGCCCTACTGCATCTATTACCCATGCCAGTGATTCTGTTGTTCAACCCTCTGCCCTAGGTCTACATCTATTACCCATGTGCCAGTGATTCTGTTGTTCAACCCTCTGCCCCAGGTCTCCATCTATTAACCATGCCAGTGATTCTGTTGTTCAACCCTCTGCCCTAGGTCTACATCTATTACCCATGCCAGTGATTCTGTTGTTCAACCCTCTGCCCTAGGTCTACATCTATTACCCATGCTAGTGGTTCTGTTGTTCGACCCTCTGCCCTAGGTCTACATCTATTACCCATGCCAGTGATTCTGTTGTTCAACCCTCTGCCCTAGGTCTACATCTATTACCCATGCCAGTGATTCTGTTGTTCAACCCTCTGCCCTAGGTCTACATCTATTACCCTTGCCAGTGATTCTGTTGTTCAACCCTCTGCCCTAGGTCTACATCTATTACCCATGCTAGGTATTCTGTTGTTCAACCCTCTGCCCCAGGTCTACATCTATTACCCATGCTAGGTATTCTGTTGATCAACCCTCTGCACTAGGTCTACATCTATTACCCATGCCAGTGATTCTGTTGTTCAACCCTCTGCCCTAGGTCTACATCTATTACCCATGCCAGTGATTCTGTTGTTCAAACCTCTGCCCCAGGTCTACATCTATTACCCATGCCAGTGATTCTGCTGTTCAACCCTCTGCCCTAGGTCTACATCTATTACCCATGCTAGTGATTCTGTTGTTCAACCCTCTGCCCTAGGTCTACATCTATTACCCATGCCAGTGATTCTGTTGTTCAACCCTCTGCCCTAGGTCTACATCTATTACCCATGCCAGTGATTCTGTTGTTCAACCCTCTGCCCCAGGTCTACATCTATTACCCATGCCAGTGATTCTGTTGTTCAACCCTCTGCCCTAGGTCTACATCTAATACCCATGCCAGTGATTCTGTTGTTCAACCCTCTGCCCTAGGTCTACATCTAATACCCATGCCAGTGATTCTGTTGTTCAACCCTCTGCCCTAGGTCTACATCTATTACCCATGCCAGTGATTCTGTTGTTCAACCCTCTGCCCTAGGTCTACATCTATTACCCATGTGCCAGTGATTCTGTTGTTCAACCCTCTGCCCCAGGTCTCCATCTATTAACCATTCCAGTGATTCTGTTGTTCAACCCTCTGCCCTAGGTCTACATCTATTCCCCATGCCAGTGATTCTGTTGTTCAACCCTCTGCCCTAGGTCTACATCTATTACCCATGCTAGTCATTCTGTTGTTCAACCCTCTGCCCCAGGTCTACATCTATTACCCATGCCAGTGATTCTGTTGTTCAACCCTCTGCCCTAGGTCTACATCTATTACCCATGCCAGTGATTCTGTTGTTCGACCCTCTGCCCTAGGTCTACATCTATTACCCATGCCAGTGATTCTGTTGTTCAACCCTCTGCCCTAGGTCTACATCTATTACCCATGCCAGTGATTCTGTTGTTCAACCCTCTGCCCCAGGTCTACATCTATTACCCATTCCAGTGATTCTGTTGTTCAAACCTCTGCCCCAGGTCAACATCTATTACCCATGCCAGTGATTCTGCTGTTCAACCCTCTGCCCTAGGTCTACATCTATTACCCATGCCAGTGATTCTGCTGTTCAACCCTCTGCCCTAGGTCTACATCTATTACCCATGCCAGTGATTCTGTTGTTCAACCCTCTGCCCCAGGTCTACATCTATTACCCATGCTAGTGATTCTGTTGTTCAACCCTCTGCCCCAGGTCTACATGAATTACCCATGCTAGTGATTCTGTTGTTCAACCCTCTGCCATAGGTCTACATCTATTACCCATGCCAGTGATTCTGTTGTTCAACCCTCTGCCCTAGGTCTACACCTATTACCCATGCCAGTGATTCTGTTGTTCAACCCTCTGCCCTAGGTCTACATCTATTACCCATGCTAGTGATTCAGTTGTTCAACCCTCTGCCCTACTAGGTCTACATCTATTACCCATGCTAGTGATTCTGTTGTTCAACCCTCTGCCCTAGGTCTACATCTATTACCCATGCCAGTGATTCTGTTGTTCAACCCTCTGCCCTTGGTCTACATCTATTACCCATGCTAATGATTCTGTGGTTCAACCCTCTGTCATAGGTCTAGATCTATTACCCATGCCAGTGATTCTGCTGTTCAATCCTCTCCCTAGGTCTACATCTATTACCCATGCCAGTGATTCTGTTGATCAACCCTCTGCCCTAGGTCTACATCTATTACCCATGCCAGTGATTCTGTTGTTCAACCCTCTGCCCTAGGTCTACATCTATTACCCATGCCAGTGATTCTGCTGTTCAATCCTCTGCCCTAGGTCTACATCTATTACCCATGCCAGTGATTCTGTTGATCAACCCTCTGCCCTAGGTCTACATCTATTACCCATTCCAGTGATTCTGTTGTTCAACCCTCTGCCCTAGGTCTACATCTATTACCCATGCCAGTGATTCTGTTGTTCAACCCTCTGCCCTAGGTCTACATCTATTACCCATGCCAGTGATTCTGTTGTTCAACCCTCTGCCCTAGGTCTACATCTATTACCCATGCCAGTGATTCTGTTGATCAACCCTCTGCCCTAGGTCTACATCTATTACCCATGCCAGTGATTCTGTTGTTCAACCCTCTGCCCTAGGTCTACATCTATTACCCATGCCAGTGATTCTGTTGTTCAACCCTCTGCCCCAGGTCTACATCTATTACCCATGCTAATGATTCTGTTGTTCAACCCTCTGCCCTAGGTCTACATCTATTACCCATGCCAGTGATTCTGTTGTTCAACACTCTGTCCTAGGTCTACATCTATTACCCATGCCAGTGATTCTGTTGTTCAACCCTCTGCCCTAGGTCTACATCTATTACCCATGCCAGTGATTCTGTTGTTCAACCCTCTGCCCTAGGTCTACATCTATTACCCATGCTAGTGATTCTGTTGTTCAACCCTCTGTCATAGGTTTACATCTATTACCCACGCCAGTGATTCTGCTGTTCAACCATCTGCCCTAGGTCTACATCTATTACCCATGCCAGTGATTCTGTTGTTCAACCCTCTGCCCTAGGTCTACATCTATTACCCATGCCAGTGATTCTGTTGTTCAACCCTCTGCCCTAGGTCTACATCTATTACCCATGCCAGTGATTCTGTTGTTCAACCCTCTGCCCTAGGTCTACATCTATTACCCATGCCAGTGATTCTGTTGTTCAACCCTCTGCCCTAGGTCTACATCTATTACCCATGCCAGTGATTCTGTTGTTCAACCCTCTGCCCTAGGTCTACATCTATTCCATGCTAGTGATTCTGTTGTTCAACCCTCTTCCCTAGGTCTACATCTATTACCCATGCTAGTGATTCTGTTGTTCAACCCTCTGCCCAATGTCTACATCTATTACCCATGCCAGTGATTCTGTTGTTCAACTCTCTGCCCTGGTCTACATCTATTACCCATGCTAGTGATTCTGTTGTTCAACCCTCTGCCCTAGGTCTACATCTATTACCCATGCCAGTGATTCTGTTGTTCAACCCTCTGCCCCAGGTCTACATCTATTACCCATGCCAGTGATTCTGTTGTTCAACCCTCTGCCCTAGGTCTACATCTATTACCCATGCCAGTGATTCTGCTGTTCAACCCTCTGCCCTAGGTCTACAACTATTACCCATGCCAGTGATTCTGTTGTTCAACCCTCTGCCCTAGGTCTACATCTATTACCCATGCCAGTGGTTCTGTTGTTCAACCCTCTGCCCTAGGTCTACATCCATTACCCATGCCAGTGGTTCTGTTGTTCAATCCTCTGCCCTACTGCATCTATTACCCATGCTAGTGATTCTGTTGTTCAAACCCTCTGCCCTAGGTCTACATCTATTACCCATGCTAGTGATTCTGCTGTTCAACCCTCTGCCCTACTGCATCTATTACCCATGCTAGTGATTCTGTTGTTCAACCCTCTGCCCTAGGTCTACATCTATTATGCATGCCAGTGATTCTGTTGTTCAACCCTCTGCCCTAGGTCTACATCTATTACCCATGCCAGTGATTCTGTTGTACAACCCTCTGCCCTAGGTCTACACCTATTACCCATGCCAGTGATTCTGTTGTTCAACCCTCTGCCCCAGGTCTACATCTATTACCCATGCCAGTGATTCTGTTGTTCAACCCTCTGCCCTAGGTCTACATCTATTACCCATGCTAGTGATTCTGTTGTTCAACCCTCTGCCCTATAGGTCTACATCTATTACCCATGCTAGTGATTCTGTTGTTCAACCCTCTGCCCTAGGTCTACATCTATTACCCATGCCAGTGATTCTGTTGTTCAACCCTCTGCCCTTGGTCTACATCTATTACCCATGCTAATGATTCTGTGGTTCAACCCTCTGTCATAGGTCTAGATCTATTACCCATGCCAGTGATTCTGCTGTTCAATCCTCTCCCTAGGTCTACATCTATTACCCAATACCAGTGATTCTGTTGTTCAACCCTCTGCCCCAGGTCTACATCTATTACCCATGCCAGTGATTCTGCTGTTCAATCCTCTGCCCTAGGTCTACATCTATTACCCATGCCAGTGATTCTGTTGATCAACCCTCTGCCCTAGGTCTACATCTATTACCCATTCCAGTGATTCTGTTGTTCAACCCTCTGCCCTAGGTCTACATCTATTACCCATGCCAGTGATTCTTTTGTTCAACCCTCTGCCCTAGGTCTACATCTATTACCCATGCCAGTGATTCTGTTGTTCAACCCTCTGCCCTAGGTCTACATCTATTACCCATGCCAGTGATTCTGTTGTTCAACCCTCTGCCCCAGGTCTACATCTATTACCCATGCCAGTGATTCTGTTGATCAACCCTCTGCCCTAGGTCTACATCTATTACCCATGCCAGTGATTCTGTTGTTCAACCCTCTGCCCTAGGTCTACATCTATTACCCATGCCAGTGATTCTGTTGTTCAACCCTCTGCCCTAGGTCTACATCTATTACCCATGCTAATGATTCTGTTGTTCAACCCTCTGCCCTAGGTCTACATCTATTACCCATGCCAGTGATTCTGTTGTTCAACACTCTGCCCTAGGTCTACATCTATTACCCATGCCAGTGATTCTGTTGTTCAACCCTCTGCCCTAGGTCTACATCTATTACCCATGTGCCAGTGATTCTGTTGTTCAACCCTCTGCCCCAGGTCTCCATCTATTAACCATGCCAGTGATTCTGTTGTTCAACCCTCTGCCCTAGGTCTACATCTATTACCCATGCCAGTGATTCTGTTGTTCAACCCTCTGCCCTAGGTCTACATCTATTACCCATGCCAGTGATTCTGTTGTTCAACCCTCTGCCCTAGGTCTACATCTATAACCCATGCTAGATATTCTGTTGTTCAACCCTCTGCCCTAGGTCTACATCTATTACCCATGCCAGTGATTCTGTTGTTCAACCCTCTGCCCTAGGTCTACATCTATTACCCATGCTAGTGCTTCTGCTGTTCAACCCTCTGCCCTACTGCATTTATTACCCATGCTAGTGATTCTGTTGTTCAAACCCTCTGCCCTAGGTCTACATCTATTACCCATGCTAGTGATTCTGCTGTTCAACCCTCTGCCCTACTGCATCTATTACCCATGCCAGTGATTCTGTTGTTCAACCCTCTGCCCTAGGTCTACATCTATTACCCATGTGCCAGTGATTCTGTTGTTCAACCCTCTGCCCCAGGTCTCCATCTATTAACCATGCCAGTGATTCTGTTGTTCAACCCTCTGCCCTAGGTCTACATCTATTACCCATGCCAGTGATTCTGTTGTTCAACCCTCTGCCCTAGGTCTACATCTATTACCCATGCTAGTGGTTCTGTTGTTCGACCCTCTGCCCTAGGTCTACATCTATTACCCATGCCAGTGATTCTGTTGTTCAACCCTCTGCCCTAGGTCTACATCTATTACCCATGCCAGTGATTCTGTTGTTCAACCCTCTGCCCTAGGTCTACATCTATTACCCTTGCCAGTGATTCTGTTGTTCAACCCTCTGCCCTAGGTCTACATCTATTACCCATGCTAGGTATTCTGTTGTTCAACCCTCTGCCCCAGGTCTACATCTATTACCCATGCTAGGTATTCTGTTGATCAACCCTCTGCACTAGGTCTACATCTATTACCCATGCCAGTGATTCTGTTGTTCAACCCTCTGCCCTAGGTCTACATCTATTACCCATGCCAGTGATTCTGTTGTTCAAACCTCTGCCCCAGGTCTACATCTATTACCCATGCCAGTGATTCTGCTGTTCAACCCTCTGCCCTAGGTCTACATCTATTACCCATGCTAGTGATTCTGTTGTTCAACCCTCTGCCCTAGGTCTACATCTATTACCCATGCCAGTGATTCTGTTGTTCAACCCTCTGCCCTAGGTCTACATCTATTACCCATGCCAGTGATTCTGTTGTTCAACCCTCTGCCCCAGGTCTACATCTATTACCCATGCCAGTGATTCTGTTGTTCAACCCTCTGCCCTAGGTCTACATCTAATACCCATGCCAGTGATTCTGTTGTTCAACCCTCTGCCCTAGGTCTACATCTAATACCCATGCCAGTGATTCTGTTGTTCAACCCTCTGCCCTAGGTCTACATCTATTACCCATGCCAGTGATTCTGTTGTTCAACCCTCTGCCCTAGGTCTACATCTATTACCCATGTGCCAGTGATTCTGTTGTTCAACCCTCTGCCCCAGGTCTCCATCTATTAACCATTCCAGTGATTCTGTTGTTCAACCCTCTGCCCTAGGTCTACATCTATTCCCCATGCCAGTGATTCTGTTGTTCAACCCTCTGCCCTAGGTCTACATCTATTACCCATGCTAGTCATTCTGTTGTTCAACCCTCTGCCCCAGGTCTACATCTATTACCCATGCCAGTGATTCTGTTGTTCAACCCTCTGCCCTAGGTCTACATCTATTACCCATGCCAGTGATTCTGTTGTTCGACCCTCTGCCCTAGGTCTACATCTATTACCCATGCCAGTGATTCTGTTGTTCAACCCTCTGCCCTAGGTCTACATCTATTACCCATGCCAGTGATTCTGTTGTTCAACCCTCTGCCCCAGGTCTACATCTATTACCCATTCCAGTGATTCTGTTGTTCAAACCTCTGCCCCAGGTCAACATCTATTACCCATGCCAGTGATTCTGCTGTTCAACCCTCTGCCCTAGGTCTACATCTATTACCCATGCCAGTGATTCTGCTGTTCAACCCTCTGCCCTAGGTCTACATCTATTACCCATGCCAGTGATTCTGTTGTTCAACCCTCTGCCCCAGGTCTACATCTATTACCCATGCTAGTGATTCTGTTGTTCAACCCTCTGCCCCAGGTCTACATGAATTACCCATGCTAGTGATTCTGTTGTTCAACCCTCTGCCATAGGTCTACATCTATTACCCATGCCAGTGATTCTGTTGTTCAACCCTCTGCCCTAGGTCTACACCTATTACCCATGCCAGTGATTCTGTTGTTCAACCCTCTGCCCTAGGTCTACATCTATTACCCATGCTAGTGATTCAGTTGTTCAACCCTCTGCCCTACTAGGTCTACATCTATTACCCATGCTAGTGATTCTGTTGTTCAACCCTCTGCCCTAGGTCTACATCTATTACCCATGCCAGTGATTCTGTTGTTCAACCCTCTGCCCTTGGTCTACATCTATTACCCATGCTAATGATTCTGTGGTTCAACCCTCTGTCATAGGTCTAGATCTATTACCCATGCCAGTGATTCTGCTGTTCAATCCTCTCCCTAGGTCTACATCTATTACCCATGCCAGTGATTCTGTTGATCAACCCTCTGCCCTAGGTCTACATCTATTACCCATGCCAGTGATTCTGTTGTTCAACCCTCTGCCCTAGGTCTACATCTATTACCCATGCCAGTGATTCTGCTGTTCAATCCTCTGCCCTAGGTCTACATCTATTACCCATGCCAGTGATTCTGTTGATCAACCCTCTGCCCTAGGTCTACATCTATTACCCATTCCAGTGATTCTGTTGTTCAACCCTCTGCCCTAGGTCTACATCTATTACCCATGCCAGTGATTCTGTTGTTCAACCCTCTGCCCTAGGTCTACATCTATTACCCATGCCAGTGATTCTGTTGTTCAACCCTCTGCCCTAGGTCTACATCTATTACCCATGCCAGTGATTCTGTTGATCAACCCTCTGCCCTAGGTCTACATCTATTACCCATGCCAGTGATTCTGTTGTTCAACCCTCTGCCCTAGGTCTACATCTATTACCCATGCCAGTGATTCTGTTGTTCAACCCTCTGCCCCAGGTCTACATCTATTACCCATGCTAATGATTCTGTTGTTCAACCCTCTGCCCTAGGTCTACATCTATTACCCATGCCAGTGATTCTGTTGTTCAACACTCTGTCCTAGGTCTACATCTATTACCCATGCCAGTGATTCTGTTGTTCAACCCTCTGCCCTAGGTCTACATCTATTACCCATGCCAGTGATTCTGTTGTTCAACCCTCTGCCCTAGGTCTACATCTATTACCCATGCTAGTGATTCTGTTGTTCAACCCTCTGTCATAGGTTTACATCTATTACCCACGCCAGTGATTCTGCTGTTCAACCATCTGCCCTAGGTCTACATCTATTACCCATGCCAGTGATTCTGTTGTTCAACCCTCTGCCCTAGGTCTACATCTATTACCCATGCCAGTGATTCTGTTGTTCAACCCTCTGCCCTAGGTCTACATCTATTACCCATGCCAGTGATTCTGTTGTTCAACCCTCTGCCCTAGGTCTACATCTATTACCCATGCCAGTGATTCTGTTGTTCAACCCTCTGCCCTAGGTCTACATCTATTACCCATGCCAGTGATTCTGTTGTTCAACCCTCTGCCCTAGGTCTACATCTATTCCATGCTAGTGATTCTGTTGTTCAACCCTCTTCCCTAGGTCTACATCTATTACCCATGCTAGTGATTCTGTTGTTCAACCCTCTGCCCAATGTCTACATCTATTACCCATGCCAGTGATTCTGTTGTTCAACTCTCTGCCCTGGTCTACATCTATTACCCATGCTAGTGATTCTGTTGTTCAACCCTCTGCCCTAGGTCTACATCTATTACCCATGCCAGTGATTCTGTTGTTCAACCCTCTGCCCCAGGTCTACATCTATTACCCATGCCAGTGATTCTGTTGTTCAACCCTCTGCCCTAGGTCTACATCTATTACCCATGCCAGTGATTCTGCTGTTCAACCCTCTGCCCTAGGTCTACAACTATTACCCATGCCAGTGATTCTGTTGTTCAACCCTCTGCCCTAGGTCTACATCTATTACCCATGCCAGTGGTTCTGTTGTTCAACCCTCTGCCCTAGGTCTACATCCATTACCCATGCCAGTGGTTCTGTTGTTCAATCCTCTGCCCTACTGCATCTATTACCCATGCTAGTGATTCTGTTGTTCAAACCCTCTGCCCTAGGTCTACATCTATTACCCATGCTAGTGATTCTGCTGTTCAACCCTCTGCCCTACTGCATCTATTACCCATGCTAGTGATTCTGTTGTTCAACCCTCTGCCCTAGGTCTACATCTATTATGCATGCCAGTGATTCTGTTGTTCAACCCTCTGCCCTAGGTCTACATCTATTACCCATGCCAGTGATTCTGTTGTACAACCCTCTGCCCTAGGTCTACACCTATTACCCATGCCAGTGATTCTGTTGTTCAACCCTCTGCCCCAGGTCTACATCTATTACCCATGCCAGTGATTCTGTTGTTCAACCCTCTGCCCTAGGTCTACATCTATTACCCATGCTAGTGATTCTGTTGTTCAACCCTCTGCCCTATAGGTCTACATCTATTACCCATGCTAGTGATTCTGTTGTTCAACCCTCTGCCCTAGGTCTACATCTATTACCCATGCCAGTGATTCTGTTGTTCAACCCTCTGCCCTTGGTCTACATCTATTACCCATGCTAATGATTCTGTGGTTCAACCCTCTGTCATAGGTCTAGATCTATTACCCATGCCAGTGATTCTGCTGTTCAATCCTCTCCCTAGGTCTACATCTATTACCCAATACCAGTGATTCTGTTGTTCAACCCTCTGCCCCAGGTCTACATCTATTACCCATGCCAGTGATTCTGCTGTTCAATCCTCTGCCCTAGGTCTACATCTATTACCCATGCCAGTGATTCTGTTGATCAACCCTCTGCCCTAGGTCTACATCTATTACCCATTCCAGTGATTCTGTTGTTCAACCCTCTGCCCTAGGTCTACATCTATTACCCATGCCAGTGATTCTTTTGTTCAACCCTCTGCCCTAGGTCTACATCTATTACCCATGCCAGTGATTCTGTTGTTCAACCCTCTGCCCTAGGTCTACATCTATTACCCATGCCAGTGATTCTGTTGTTCAACCCTCTGCCCCAGGTCTACATCTATTACCCATGCCAGTGATTCTGTTGATCAACCCTCTGCCCTAGGTCTACATCTATTACCCATGCCAGTGATTCTGTTGTTCAACCCTCTGCCCTAGGTCTACATCTATTACCCATGCCAGTGATTCTGTTGTTCAACCCTCTGCCCTAGGTCTACATCTATTACCCATGCTAATGATTCTGTTGTTCAACCCTCTGCCCTAGGTCTACATCTATTACCCATGCCAGTGATTCTGTTGTTCAACACTCTGCCCTAGGTCTACATCTATTACCCATGCCAGTGATTCTGTTGTTCAACCCTCTGCCCTAGGTCTACATCTATTACCCATGTGCCAGTGATTCTGTTGTTCAACCCTCTGCCCCAGGTCTCCATCTATTAACCATGCCAGTGATTCTGTTGTTCAACCCTCTGCCCTAGGTCTACATCTATTACCCATGCCAGTGATTCTGTTGTTCAACCCTCTGCCCTAGGTCTACATCTATTACCCATGCCAGTGATTCTGTTGTTCAAACCTCTGCCCCAGGTCTACATCTATTACCCATGCCAGTGATTCTGCTGTTCAACCCTCTGCCCTAGGTCTACATCTATTACCCCTGCCAGTGATTCTGTTGTTCAACCCTCTGCCCTAGGTCTACATCTATTACCCATGCCAGTGATTCTGTTGTTCAACCCTCTGCCCCAGGTCTACATCTATTACCCATGCCAGTGATTCTGTTGTTCAACCCTCTGCCCCAGATCTACATCTATTACCCATGCCAGTGATTCTGTTGTTCAACCCTCTGCCCTAGGTCTACATCTATTACCCATGCTAGTGATTCTGTTGTTCAACCCTCTGTCATAGGTCTACATCTATTACCCATGCCAGTGATTCTGCTGTTCAACCATCTGCCCTAGGTCTACATCTATTACCCATGCCAGTGATTCTGTTGTTCAACCCTCTGCCCTAGGTCTACATCTATTACCCATGCCAGTGATTCTGTTGTTCAACCCTCTGCCCTAGGTCTACATCTATTACCCATGCCAGTGATTCTGTTGTTCAACCCTCTGCCCTAGGTCTACATCTATTACCCATGCCAGTGATTCTGTTGTTCAACCCTCTGCCCTAGGTCTACATCTATTACCCATGCCAGTGATTCTGTTGTTCAACCCTCTGCCCCAGGTCTACATCTATTACCCATGCTAGTGATTCTGTTGTTCAACCCTCTGCCATAGGTCTACATCTATTACCCATGCCAGTGATTCTGCTGTTCAACCCTCTGCCCTAGGTCTACATCTATTACCCATGCCAGTGATTCTGTTGTTCAACCCTCTGCCCTAGGTCTACATCTATTACCCATGCTAGTGATTCTGTTGTTCAACCCTCTGTCATAGGTCTACATCTATTACCCACGCCAGTGATTCTGCTGTTCAACCATCTGCCCTAGGTCTACATCTATTACCCATGCCAGTGATTCTGTTGTTCAACCCTCTGCCCTAGGTCTACATCTATTACCCATGCCAGTGATTCTGTTGTTCAACCCTCTGCCCCAGGTCTACATCTATTACCCATGCCAGTGATTCTGTTGTTCAACCCTCTGCCCTAGGTCTACATCTATTACCCATGTGCCAGTGATTCTGTTGTTCAACCCTCTGCCCTAGGTCTACATCTATTACCCATGCCAGTGATTCTGTTGTTCAACCCTCTGCCCTAGGTCTACATCTATTACCCATGCCAGTGATTCTGTTGTTCAACCCTCTGCCCTAGGTCTACATCTATTCCATGCTAGTGATTCTGTTGTTCAACCCTCTTCCCTAGGTCTACATCTATTACCCATGCTAGTGATTCTGTTGTTCAACCCTCTGCCCAATGTCTACATCTATTACCCATGCCAGTGATTCTGTTGTTCAACTCTCTGCCCTGGTCTACATCTATTACCCATGCTAGTGATTCTGTTGTTCAACCCTCTGCCCTAGGTCTACATCTATTACCCATGCCAGTGATTCTGTTGTTCAACCCTCTGCCCTAGGTCTACATCTATTACCCATGCCAGTGATTCTGTTGTTCAACCCTCTGCCCTAGGTCTACATCTATTACCCTTGCCAGTGATTCTGCTGTTCAACCCTCTGCCCTAGGTCTACAACTATTACCCATGCCAGTGATTCTGTTGTTCAACCCTCTGCCCTAGGTCTACATCTATTACCCATGCCAGTGGTTCTGTTGTTCAACCCTCTGCCCTAGGTCTACATCCATTACCCATGCCAGTGGTTCTGTTGTTCAATCCTCTGCCCTAGGTCTACATCTATTACCCATGCTAGTGCTTCTGCTGTTCAACCCTCTGCCCTACTGCATCTATTACCCATGCTAGTGATTCTGTTGTTCAAACCCTCTGCCCTAGGTCTACATCTATTACCCATGCTAGTGATTCTGCTGTTCAACCCTCTGCCCTACTGCATCTATTACCCATGCTAGTGATTCTGTTGTTCAACCCTCTGCCCTAGGTCTACATCTATTACGCATGCCAGTGATTCTGTTGTTCAACCCTCTGCCCTAGGTCTACATCTATTACCCATGCCAGTGATTCTGTTGTTCAACCCTCTGCCCTAGGTCTACACCTATTACCCATGCCAGTGATTCTGTTGTTCAACCCTCTGCCCCAGGTCTACACCTATTACCCATGCTAGTGATTCAGTTGTTCAACCCTCTGCCCTACTAGGTCTACATCTATTACCCATGCTAGTGATTCTGTTGTTCAACCCTCTGCCCTAGGTCTACATCTATTACCCATGCCAGTGATTCTGTTGTTCAACCCTCTGCCCTTGGTCTACATCTATTACCCATGCTAATGATTCTGTGGTTCAACCCTCTGTCATAGGTCTAGATCTATTACCCATGCCAGTGATTCTGCTGTTCAACCCTCTGCCCTAGGTCTACATCTATTACCCATGCCAGTGATTCTGTTGTTCAACCCTCTGCCCTAGGTCTACATCTATTACCCTTGCCAGTGATTCTGTTGTTCAACCCTCTGCCCTAGGTCTACATCTATTACCCATGCCAGTGATTCTGTTGATCAACCCTCTGCCCTAGGTCTACATCTATTACCCATGCCATTGATTCTGTTGTTCAACCCTCTGCCCTAGGTCTACATCTATTACCCATGCCAGTGATTCTGTTGTTCAACCCTCTGCCCCAGGTCTACATCTATTACCCATGCTAATGATTCTGTTGTTCAACCCTCTGCCCTAGGTCTACATCTATTACCCATGCCAGTGATTCTGTTGTTCAACACTCTGCCCTAGGTCTACATCTATTACCCATGTGCCAGTGATTCTGTATTCAACCCTCTGCCCCAGGTCTCCATCTATTAACCATGCCAGTGATTCTGTTGTTGGACCCTCTGCCCTAGGTCTACATCTATTACCCATGCCAGTGATTCTGTTGTTCAACCCTCTGCCCCAGGTCTACATCTATTACCCATGCTAGTGATTCTGTTGTTCAACCCTCTGCCCCAGGTCTACATGAATTACCCATGCTAGTGATTCTGTTGTTCAACCCTCTGCCATAGGTCTACATCTATTACCCATGCCAGTGATTCTACTGTTCAACCCTCTGCCCTAGGTCTACATCTATTACCCATGCCAGTGATTCTGTTGTTCAACCCTCTGCCCTAGGTCTACATCTATTACCCATGCCAGTGATTCTGTTGTTCAACCCTCTGCCCAAGGTCTACATCTATTACCCATGCTAGTGATTCTGTTGTTCAACCCTCTGTCATAGGTTTATATCTATTACCCACGCCAGTGATTCTGCTGTTCAACCATCTGCCCTAGGTCTACATCTATTACCCATGCCAGTGATTCTGTTGTTCAACCCTCTGCCCTAGGTCTACATCTATTACCCATGCCAGTGATTCTGTTGTTCAACCCTCTGCCCCAGGTCTACATCTATTACCCATGCCAGTGATTCTGTTGTTCAACCCTCTGCCCTAGGTCTACATCTATTACCCATGTGCCAGTGATTCTGTTGTTCAACCCTCTGCCCTAGGTCTACATCTATTACCCATGCCAGTGATTCTGTTGTTCAACCCTCTGCCCTAGGTCTACATCTATTACCCATGCCAGTGATTCTGTTGTTCAACCCTCTGCCCTAGGTCTACATCTATTCCATGCTAGTGATTCTGTTGTTCAACCCTCTTCCCTAGGTCTACATCTATTACCCATGCTATTGATTCTGTTGTTCAACCCTCTGCCCAATGTCTACATCTATTACCCATGCCAGTGATTCTGTTGTTCAACTCTCTGCCCTGGTCTACATCTATTACCCATGCTAGTGATTCTGTTGTTCAACCCTCTGCCCTAGGTCTACATCTATTACCCATGCCAGATATTCTGTTGTTCAACCCTCTGCCCTAGGTATACATCTATTACCCATGCCAGTGATTCTGTTGTTCAACCCTCTGCCCTAGGTCTACATCTATTACCCATGCCAGTGATTCTGCTGTTCAACCCTCTGCCCTAGGTCTACAACTATTACCCATGCCAGTGATTCTGTTGTTCAACCCTCTGCCCTAGGTCTACATCTATTACCCATGCCAGTGGTTCTGTTGTTCAACCCTCTGCCCTAGGTCTACATCCATTACCCATGCCAGTGGTTCTGTTGTTCAATCCTCTGCCCTAGGTCTACATCTATTACCCATGCTAGTGATTCTGCTGTTCAACCCTCTGCCCTACTGCATCTATTACCCATGCTAGTGATTCTGTTGTTCAACCCTCTGCCCTAGGTCTACATCTATTACGCATGCCAGTGATTCTGTTGTTCAACCCTCTGCCCTAGGTCTACATCTATTACCCATGCCAGTGATTCTGTTGTTCAACCCTCTGCCCTAGGTCTACACCTATTACCCATGCCAGTGATTCTGTTGTTCAACCCTCTGCCCCAGGTCTACACCAATTACCCATGCTAGTGATTCAGTTGTTCAACCCTCTGCCCTACTAGGTCTACATCTATTACCTATGCTAGTGATTCTGTTGTTCAACCCTCTGCCCTAGGTCTACATCTATTACCCATGCCAGTGATTCTGTTGTTCAACCCTCTGCCCTTGGTCTACATCTATTACCCATGCTAATGATTCTGTGGTTCAACCCTCTGTCATAGGTCTAGATCTATTACCCATGCCAGTGATTCTGCTGTTCAATCCTCTCCCTAGGTCTACATCTATTACCCATGCCAGTGATTCTGTTGTTCAACCCTCTGCCCTAGGTCTACATCTATTACCCATGCCAGTGATTCTGCTGTTCAATCCTCTGCCCTAGGTCTACATCTATTACCCATGCCAGTGATTCTGTTGATCAACCCTCTGCCCTAGGTCTACATCTATTACCCATTCCAGTGATTCTGTTGTTCAACCCTCTGCCCTAGGTCTACATCTATTACCCATGCCAGTGATTCTGTTGTTCAACCCTCTGCCCTAGGTCTACATCTATTACCCATGCCAGTGATTCTGTTGTTCAACCCTCTGCCCTAGGTCTACATCTATTACCCATGCCAGTGATTCTGTTATTCAACCCTCTGCCCCAGGTCTACATCTATTACCCATGCCAGTGATTCTGTTGTTCAACCCTCTGCCCCAGGTCTACATCTATTACCCATGCTAATGATTCTGTTGTTCAACCCTCTGCCCTAGGTCTACATCTATTACCCATGCCAGTGATTCTGTTGTTCAACACTCTGCCCTAGGTCTACATCTATTACCCATGCCAGTGATTCTGTTGTTCAACCCTCTGCCCTAGGTCTACATCTATTACCCATGCTAGTGGTTCTGTTGTTCGACCCTCTGCCCTAGGTCTACATCTATTACCCATGCCAGTGATTCTGTTGTTCAACCCTCTGCCCTAGGTCTACATCTATTACCCATGCCAGTGATTCTGTTGTTCAAACCTCTGCCCTAGGTCTACATCTATAACCCATGCTAGATATTCTGTTGTTCAACCCTCTGCCCTAGGTCTACATCTATTACCCATGCCAGTGATTCTGTTGTTCAACCCTCTGCCCCAGGTCTATACCTAT
Source organism: Cladorhizidae sp. MBARI D1340-BT2 (assembly GCA_028752905.1). NCBI lineage: Eukaryota > Metazoa > Porifera > Demospongiae > Poecilosclerida > Cladorhizidae > Cladorhizidae sp. MBARI D1340-BT2. Next base: position 9,952,885 of record JAQNBH010000007.1, read on the forward strand.
TACCCATGCCAGTGATTCTGTTGTTCAAACCTCTGCCCCAGGTCTACATCTATTACCCATGCCAGTGATTCTGTTGTTCAACCCTCTGCCCTAGGTCTACATCTATTACCCATGCCAGTGATTCTGTTGTTCAACCCTCTGCCCTAGGTCTACATCTATTACCCATGCCAGTGATTCTGTTGTTCAACCCTCTGCCCCAGGTCTACATCTATTACCCATGCTAGTGATTCTGTTGTTCAACCCTCTGCCCTAGGTCTACATCTATTACCCATGCTAGTGATTCTGTTGTTCAACCCTCTGCCCTAGGTCTACATCTATTACGCATGCCAGTGATTCTGTTGTTCAACCCTCTGCCCTAGGTCTACATCTATTACCCATGCCAGTGATTCTGTTGTTCAACCCTCTGCCCTAGGTCTACATCTATTACCCATGCCAGTGATTCTGCTGTTCAACCCTCTGCCCTAGGTCTACAACTATTACCCATGCCAGTGATTCTGTTGTTCAACCCTCTGCCCTAGGTCTACATCTATTACCCATGCCAGTGGTTCTGTTGTTCAACCCTCTGCCCTAGGTCTACATCCATTACCCATGCCAGTGGTTCTGTTGTTCAATCCTCTGCCCTAGGTCTACATCTATTACCCATGCTAGTGCTTCTGCTGTTCAACCCTCTGCCCTACTGCATCTATTACCCATGCTAGTGATTCTGTTGTTCAAACCCTCTGCCCTAGGTCTACATCTATTACCCATGCTAGTGATTCTGCTGTTCAACCCTCTGCCCTACTGCATCTATTACCCATGCTAGTGATTCTGTTGTTCAACCCTCTGCCCTAGGTCTACATCTATTACGCATGCCAGTGATTCTGTTGTTCAACCCTCTGCCCTAGGTCTACATCTATTACCCATGCCAGTGATTCTGTTGTTCAACCCTCTGCCCTAGGTCTACACCTATTACCCATGCCAGTGATTCTGTTGTTCAACCCTCTGCCCCAGGTCTACACCTATTACCCATGCTAGTGATTCAGTTGTTCAACCCTCTGCCCTACTAGGTCTACATCTATTACCCATGCTAGTGATTCTGTTGTTCAACCCTCTGCCCTTGGTCTACATCTATTACCCATGCCAGTGATTCTGTTGTTCAACCCTCTGCCCTTGGTCTACATCTATTACCCATGCTAATGATTCTGTGGTTCAACCCTCTGTCATAGGTCTAGATCTATTACCCATGCCAGTGATTCTGCTGTTCAATCCTCTCCCTAGGTCTACATCTATTACCCATGCCAGTGATTCTGTTGATCAACCCTCTGCCCTAGGTCTACATCTATTACCGATGCCAGTGATTCTGCTGTTCAACCCTCTGCCCTAGGTCTACATCTATTACCCATGCCAGTGATTCTGTTGTTCAACCCTCTGCCCTAGGTCTACATCTATTACCGATGCCAGTGATTCTGCTGTTCAACCCTCTGCCCTAGATCTACATCTATTACCCATGCCAGTGATTCTTTTGATCAACCCTCTGCCCTAGGTCTACATCTATTACCCATTCCAGTGATTCTGTTGTTCAACCCTCTGCCCTAGGTCTACATCTATTACCCATGCCAGTGATTCTGTTGTTCAACCCTCTGCCCTAGGTCTACATCTATTACCCATGCCAGTGATTCTGTTGTTCAACCCTCTGCCCTAGGTCTACATCTATTACCCATGCCAGTGATTCTGTTGATCAACCCTCTGCCCTAGGTCTACATCTATTACCCATGCCAGTGATTCTGTTGTTCAACCCTCTGCCCTAGGTCTACATCTATTACCCATGCCAGTGATTCTGTTGTTCAACCCTCTGCCCCAGGTCTACATCTATTACCCATGCTAATGATTCTGTTGTTCAACCCTCTGCCCTAGGTCTAAATCTATTACCCATGCCAGTGATTCTGTTGTTCAACACTCTGCCCTAGGTCTACATCTATTACCCATGCCAGTGATTCTGTTGTTCAACCCTCTGCCCTAGGTCTACATCTATTACCCATGTGCCAGTGATTCTGTTGTTCAACCCTCTGCCCCAGGTCTCCATCTATTAACCATGCCAGTGATTCTGTTGTTCAACCCTCTGCCCTAGGTCTACATCTATTACCCATGCCAGTGATTCTGTTGTTCAACCCTCTTCCCTAGGTCTACATCTATAACCCATGCTAGATATTCTGTTGTTCAACCCTCTGCCCTAGGTCTACATCTATTACCCATGCCAGTGATTCTGTTGTTCAACCCTCTGCCCTAGGTCTATACCTATTACCCATGCCAGTGATTCTGTTGTTCAACCCTCTGCCCCAGGTCTACATCTATTACCCATGCCAGTGATTCTGTTGTTCAACCCTCTGCCCTAGGTCTACATCTATTACCCCTGCCAGTGATTCTGTTGTTCAACCCTCTGCCCTAGGTCTACATCTATTACCCATGCCAGTGATTCTGTTGTTCAACCCTCTGCCCCAGGTCTACATCTATTACCCATGCCAGTGATTCTGTTGTTCAACCCTCTGCCCCAGGTCTACATCTATTACCAATGCCAGTGATTTTGTTGTTCAACCCTCTGCCCTAGGTCTACATCTATTACCCATGCCAGTGATTCTGTTGTTCAACCCTCTGTCCTAGGTCTACATCTATTACCCATGCTAGTGATTCTGTTGTTCAACCCTCTGCCCTAGGTCTACATCTATTACCAATGCCAGTGATTCTGTTGTTCAACCCTCTGCCCTAGGTCTACATCTATTACCCATGCCAGTGATTCTGTTGTTCAACCCTCTGCCCCAGGTCTACATCTATTACCCATGCTAGGTATTCTGTTGTTCAACCCTCTGCCCTAAGTCTACATCTATCACCCATGCCAGTGATTCTGTTGGTCAACCCTCTGCCCTAGGTCTACATCTATTACCTATGCCAGTGATTCTCTTGTTCAACCCTCTGCCCTAGGTCTACATCTATTATCCATGCCAGTGATTCTGTTGTTCAACCCTCTGCCCCAGGTCTACATCTATTACCTATGCCAGTGATTCTGTTGTTCAACCCTCTGCCCTAGGTCTACATCTATTACCCATGCCAGTGATTCTGTTGTTCAACCCTCTGCCCTAGGTCTACATCTATTACCCATGCTAGTGATTCTGTTGTTCAACCCTCTGCTCTAGGTCTACATCTATTACCCATGCCAGTGATTCTGTTGTTCAACCCTCTGCCCTAGGTCTACATCTATTACCCATGCCAGTGATTCTGCTGTTCAACCCTCTGCCCTAGGTCTACATCTATTACCCATGCCAGTGATTCTGTTGTTCAACCCTCTGCCCTAGGTCTACATCTATTCCATGCTAGTGATTCTGCTGTTCAACCCTCTGCCCTAGATCTACATCTATTACCCATGCCAGTGATTCTGTTGTTCAACCCTCTGCCCTAGGTCTACATCTATTACCCATGCCAGTGACTCTGTTGTTCAACCTTCTGCCCTAGGTCTACATCTATTACCCATGCCAGTGATTCTGTTGTTCAACCCTCTGCCCTAGGTCTACATCTATTACCCATGCCAGTGATTCTGTTGTTCAACCCTCTGCCCTAGGTCTACATCTGTTACCCATGCTAGTGATTCTGTTGTTCAACCCTCTGCCCTAGGTCTACATCTATTACCCATGCCAGTGATTCTGTTGTTCAACCCTCTGCCCTAGGTCTACATCTGTTACCCATGCTAGTGATTCTGTTGTTCAACCCTCTGCCCTAGGTCTACATCTATTACCCATGCTAGTGATTCTGTTGTTCAACCCTCTGCCCTAGGTCTACATCTATTACCCATGCCAGTGATTCTGTTGTTCAACCCTCTGCCCTAGGTCTACATCTATTACCCATGCCAGTGATTCTGTTGTTCAACCCTCTGCCCTAGGTCTACATCTATTACGCATGCCAGTGATTCTGCTGTTCAACCCTCTGCCCTACTGCATCTATTACCCATGCTAGTGATTCTGTTGTTCAACCCTCTGCCCTAGGTCTACATCTATTACGCATGCCAGTGATTCTGTTGTTCAAACCTCTGCTCTAGGTCTACATCTATTACCCATGCCAGTGATTCTGTTGTTCAACCCTCTGCCCTAGGTCTACATCTATTACCCATGCTAGTGATTCTGTTGTTCAACCCTCTGCCCTAGGTCTACATCTATTACCCATGCCAGTGATTCTGTTGTTCAACCCTCTGCCCTTGGTCTACATCTATTACCCATGCCAGTGATTCTGTTGTTCAACCCTCTGCCCCAGGTCTACACCTATTACCCATGCCAGTGATTCTGTTGTTCAACCCTCTGCCCTAGGTCTACATCTATTACCCATGCCAGTGATTCTGTTGTTCAACCCTCTGCCCTAGGTCTACATCTATTACCCATGCCAGTGATTCAGTTGTTCAACCCTCTGCCCTACTAGGTCTACATCTATTACCCATGCTAGTGATTCTGTTGTTCAACCCTCTGCCCTAGGTCTACATCTATTATCCATATTAGTGATTCTGCTGTTCAACCCTCTGCCCTAGGTCTACATCTATTACCCATGCCAGTGATTCTGTTGTTCAACCCTCTGCCCTTGGTCTACATCTATTACCCATGCTAATGATTCTGTGGTTCAACCCTCTGTCATAGGTCTAGATCTATTACCCATGCCAGTGATTCTGCTGTTCAATCCTCTCCCTAGGTCTACATCTATTACCCATGCTAGTGATTCTGTTGTTCAACCCTCTGCCCCAGGTCTACATCTATTACCCATGCCAGTGATTCTGTTGATCAACCCTCTGCCCTAGGTCTACATCTATTACCCATGCCAGTGATTCTGTTGTTCAACCCTCTGCCCTAGGTCTACATCTATTACCCATGCTAGTGATTCTGTTGTTCAACCCTCTGCCCTAGGTCTACATCTATTACCCATGCCAGTGATTCTGTTGTTCAACCCTCTGCCCTAGGTCTACATCTATTACCCATGTGCAGGTGATTCTGTTGTTCAACCCTCTGCCCCAGGTCTCCATCTATTAACCATTCCAGTGATTCTGTTGTTCAACCCTCTGCCCTAGGTCTACATCTATTACCCATGCCAGTGATTCTGTTGTTCAACCCTCTGCCCTAGGTCTACATCTATTAACCATTCCAGTGATTCTGTTGTTCAACCCTCTGCCCTAGGTCTACTTCTATTACCCATGCCAGTGATTCTGTTGTTCAACACTCTGCCCGAGGTCTACATCTTATTCTATTACCCATGCTAGGTATTCTGTTGTTCAACCCTCTGCCCTAGGTCTACATCTATTACCCATGCCAGTGATTCTGTTGTTCAACCCTCTGCCCCAGGTCTACATCTATTACCCATGCCAGTGATTCTGTTGTTCAACCCTCTGCCCTAGGTCTACATCTTTTACCCATGCCAGTGATTCTGTTGTTCAACCCTCTGCCCCAGGTCTACATCTATTACCCATGCCAGTGATTCTGTTGTTCAACCCTCTGCCCTAGGTCTACATCTATTACCCATGCCAGTAATTCTGTTGTTCAACCCTCTGCCCTAGGTCTACATCTATTACCCATGCCAGTGATTCTGTTGTTCAACCCTCTGCCCCAGGTCTACATCTATTACCCATGCCAGTGATTCTGTTGTTCAACCCTCTGCCCCAGGTCTACATCTATTACCCATGCTAGTGATTCTGTTGTTCAACCCTCTGCCCCAGGTCTACATGAATTACCCATGCTAGTGATTCTGTTGTTCAACCCTCTGCCATAGGTCTACATCTATTACCCATGCCAGTGATTCTGCTGTTCAACCCTCTGCCCCAGGTCTACATCTATTACCCATGCCAGTGATTCTGTTGTTCAACCCTCTGCCCTAGGTCTACATCTATTACCCATGCCAGTGATTCTGTTGTTCAACCCTCTTCCCTAGGTCTACATCTATTACCCATGCTAGTGATTCTGTTGTTCAACCCTCTGCCCTAGGTCTACATCTATTACCCATGCCAGTGATTCTGTTGTTCAACCCTCTGTCATAGGTCTACATCTATTACCCACGCCAGTGATTCTGCTGTTCAACCATCTGCGCTAGGTCTACATCTATTACCCATGCCAGTGATTCTGTTGTTCAACCCTCTGCCCTAGGTCTACATCTATTACCCATGCCAGTGATTCTGTTGTTCAACCCTCTGCCCCAGGTCTACATCTATTACCCATGCCAGTGATTCTGTTGTTCAACCCTCTGCCCTAGGTCTACATCTATTACCCATGTGCCAGTGATTCTGTTGTTCAACCCTCTGCCCTAGGTCTACATCTATTACCCATGCCAGTGATTCTGTTGTTCAACCCTCTGCCCTAGGTCTACATCTATTCCATGCTAGTGATTCTGTTGTTCAACCCTCTTCCCTAGGTCTACATCTAATACCCATGCTAGTGATTCTGTTGTTCAACCCTCTGCCCAATGTCTACATCTATTACCCATGCCATTGATTCTGTTGTTCAACTCTCTGCCCTGGTCTACATCTATTACCCATGCTAGTGATTCTGTTGTTCAACCCTCTGCCCTAGGTCTACATCTATTACCCATGCCAGTGATTCTGTTGTTCAACCCTCTGCCCTAGGTCTACATCTATTACCCATGCCAGTGATTCTGTTGTTCAACCCTCTGCCCTAGGTCTACATCTATTACCCATGCCAGTGATTCTGCTGTTCAACCCTCTGCCCAAGGTCTACAACTATTACCCATGCCAGTGATTCTGTTGTTCAACCCTCTGCCCTAGGTCTACATCTATTACCCATGCCAGTGGTTCTGTTGTTCAACCCTCTGCCCTAGGTCTACATCCATTACCCATGCCAGTGGTTCTGTTGTTCAATCCTCTGCCCTAGGTCTACATCTATTACCCATGCCAGTGATTCTGTTGTTCAACCCTCTGCCCCAGGTCTACATCTATTACCCATGCCAGTGATTCTGTTGTTCAACCCTCTGCCCTAGGTCTACATCTATTACCCATGTGCCAGTGATTCTGTTGTTCAACCCTCTGCCCTAGGTCTACATCTATTACCCATGCCAGTGATTCTGTTGTTCAACCCTCTGCCCTAGGTCTACATCTATTCCATGCTAGTGATTCTGTTGTTCAACCCTCTTCCCTAGGTCTACATCTAATACCCATGCTAGTGATTCTGTTGTTCAACCCTCTGCCCAATGTCTACATCTATTACCCATGCCATTGATTCTGTTGTTCAACTCTCTGCCCTGGTCTACATCTATTACCCATGCTAGTGATTCTGTTGTTCAACCCTCTGCCCTAGGTCTACATCTATTACCCATGCCAGTGATTCTGTTGTTCAACCCTCTGCCCTAGGTCTACATCTATTACCCATGCCAGTGATTCTGTTGTTCAACCCTCTGCCCTAGGTCTACATCTATTACCCATGCCAGTGATTCTGCTGTTCAACCCTCTGCCCAAGGTCTACAACTATTACCCATGCCAGTGATTCTGTTGTTCAACCCTCTGCCCTAGGTCTACATCTATTACCCATGCCAGTGGTTCTGTTGTTCAACCCTCTGCCCTAGGTCTACATCCATTACCCATGCCAGTGGTTCTGTTGTTCAATCCTCTGCCCTAGGTCTACATCTATTACCCATGCCAGTGATTCTGTTGTTCAACCCTCTGCCCTAGGTCTACATCTATTACCCATGCCAGTGATTCTGCTGTTCCACCCTCTGCCCTAGGTCTACATCTGTTACCCATGCCAGTGATTCTGCTGTTCAACCCTCTGCCCTAGGTCTACATCTATTACCCATGCCAGTGATTCTGTTGTTCAACCCTTCTGCCCTAGGTCTACATCTATTACCCATGCCAGTGATTCTGTTGATCAACCCTCTGCCCCAGGTCTACATCTATTACCCATGCCAGTGATTCTGTTGTTCAACCCTCTGCCCTAGGTCTACATCTATTACCCATGCCAGTGATTTTGTTATTCAACCCTCTGCCCTAGGTCTACATCTATTACCCATGCCATTGATTCTGTTGTTCAACCCTCTGCCCTAGGTCTACATCTATTACCCATGCCAGTGATTCTGTTGTTCAACCCTCTGCCCTAGGTCTACATCTATTACCCATGCCAGTGATTCTGTTGTTCAACCCTCTGCCCTAGGTCTACATCTATTACCCATGCCAGTGATTCTGTTGTTGCCCTAGGTCTACATCTATTACCCATGCTAGTGATTCAGTTGTTCAACCCTCTGCCCTAAGTCTACATCAATTACACATGCCAGTGATTCTGTTGTTCAACCCTCTGCCCTAGGTCTACATCTATTACCCATGCCAGTGATTCTGTTGTTCAACCCTCTGCCCTAGGTCTACATTTATTACCCATGCCAGTGATTCTGTTGTTCAACCCTCTGCCCCAGGTCTACATCTATTACCCATGCCAGTGATTCTGTTGTTCAACCCTCTGCCCTAGGTCTACATCTATTACCCATGCCAGTGATTCTGTTGTTCAACCCTCTGCCCTAGGTCTACATCTATTACCCATGCCAGTGATTCTGTTGTTCAACCCTCTTCCCTGGCTAGGTCTACATCTATTACCCATGCCAGTGATTCTGTCGTTCAACCCTCTGCCCTAGGTCTACATCTATTACCCATGCCAGTGATTCTGTTGTTCAACCCTCTGCCCCAGGTCTACATCTATTACCCATGCCAGTGATTCTGTTGTTCAACTCTCTGCCCTAGGTCTACATCCATTACCCATGCCAGTGATTCTGCTGTTCAACCCTCTGCCCTAGGTCTACATCTATTACCCATGCCAGTGATTCTGTTGTTCAACCCTCTGCCCTAGGTCTACATCTATTACCCATGCCAGTGATTCTGTTGTTCAACCCTCTGCCCTAGGTCTACATCTATTACCCATGCCAGTAATTCTGTTGTTCAACCCTCTGCCCAAGGTCTACATCTATTACCCATGCCAGTGATTCTGTTGTTCAACCCTCTGCCCCAGGTCTACATGTATTACCCATGCTAGTGATTCTGTTGTTCAACCCTCTGCCCTATGGAGCACCCTGAATGTGGCGCTCACTGGAGCTGCAGTTACCCATGGGAACACCCTGAATGTGACCCTCACTGGAGCTGCAGCTACCCGTAGGAACACCCTGAATGTGGCCCTCACTGGAGCTGGAGCTACCCATGCGAACACCCTGAATGTGACCCTCACTGGAGCTGAAGCTACCCATGGGAGCACCTTGAATGTGACCCTCACTGGAGCTGCAGCTACCCATGGGAGCACCCTGAATGTGACCCTCACTGGAGCTGTAGCTACCCATCGGAGCACCCTGAATGTGACCCTCACTGGAGCTGGAGCTACCCATGGGAGCACCCTGAATGTGACCCTCACTGGAGCTGGAGCTACCCATGGGAGCACCTTGAATGTGACCCTCACTAGAGCTGCAGCTACCCATGGAAGCACCTTGAATGTGACCCTCACTGGAGCTGCAGCTACCCATGGGAGCACCCTGAATGTGGCCCTCACTGGAGCTAAGCTACCCATGGGCATGTCCTGAGTGTGGGCGAAGAGAGGAAAAGGGTCACTCACATGGACACTTGCCACGCATCTGGAATGGACTTCATCACTCTTGTGATTGAATCTCTTGGAGGATTGTAGTGACGAGGCTGCCAGAGCTATGCCCAACATCGGCCTCCTCCAGGGTCATCAACTAGGCATCACACAATCTGAGTCCACTCAACACCTCTTCCAAAGACTCCACCCTCTCTCTCTCTCAAGTCCACACTCTATCTGCCTGAGTGGATGGTGTCATTTGATTCCGTTATTTTATTTTTCCCATTTTTCTTTTAGTTAACTTTTTAGTGTATACATGAATAATGCATGATGTGATGGGGAGAAAATTAGGTTAAAGTTAGCAAGTAAATAGCCGGAAACAGACTACCACTTACCAAGTCAAGGTGAGGACCCTTGGTGAGGTGGTACTTAACATGGAGTGTAAGTGGTTATGGGTGATTTAGCACAGGTAGCGAGTATATTATAGGAAGTGTTTAGTCTACTGCAGGAACTGCTATAATGAGGTTCGTAATGTAATAAGCCCCCAAACTTGAGAGCCAATCATGTGATAACAACCAGTAATTACTGTGTGTATCATATCATTTATTATTGGCATGAGTACTGCATTTACACAGCCACCAGCTCAGGCACACATTGTCTTGGCATATTTCAACTGTTGCTGTTTAAACACTCTAAAAGGAAGCTTCTGACAATGACATCATACTAATATGACAAGGGAAGTGGGCTAAATCTAAATGTTTAGGTTCAAAGTGCAGCATAATAGTTCAGACCGCAATAGGTGTTTGAGTATCAACCATTTCTCCGGAATTTCCTGAGTATCTTCAATATTATATCTTTGAGCTTCCTGAAAGCGACCCTCTCTATCTCCACATCCTTGCTCCCTCCACCATCACTGCCTCCACGCTGAAAGTGGTTACCAACCATGTCCAGAAAGTTGCGATTACGATCCTGCCTCGGGTCACTTGCGGCCTCTCTGTTTTCCTCGGGGTTCCAATTTCTGCATCTATTTCGATTTCTAAGGTAGTTGATGGCCGAACTAAGGATCTCCTTCAGACGTTCCAAGGTGGCCATTACATTGTTATCCAATATTTGATCCTGAAATAATTCAATTTTGAATAAACACGTTATCTTTAATTAATAATACGACTACTTCTTAAACTAGACAGAAATCCAAACCAAAATGGAGAGGACAAATTTTGCCATTTAGTTCCCGCATACTTTAAATTTTGGAGTTAGCAAAGTTTGCCTCGGATTGGAAATGTCAAATTATTGAAATAGCCAGTGTCCACTAAGTGTATGTTAATAATTATGGGAGTATTCACTTTCACATTTTCATTCCATCTACAGCCATTGTCCACTAAGTGTATGTTAATAATTATGGGAGTATATTCACCTTCACATTTTCATTCCCATCCATAGCCAGTGTCCACTAAGTGTATGTTAATAATTATGGGAGTATTCACTTTCACATTTTCATTCCATCTACAGCCATTGTCCACTAAGTGTATGTTAATAATTATGGGAGTATATTCACCTTCACATTTTCATTCCCATCCATAGCCAGTGTCCACTAAGTGTATGTTAATAATTATGGGAGTATTCACCTTCGTATTTTCATTCCCATCTATAGCCAGTGTCCACTAAGTGTATGTTAATAATTATGGGAGTATTTACCTTCACATTTTCATTCCAATCTACAGCCAGTGTCTACTAAGTGTATGTTAATGATTATGGGAGTATTCACCTTCACATTTTCATTCCCATCTATAGCCAGTGTCCACTAAGTGTATGTTAATAATTATGGGAGTATTTACTTTCACATTTTAATTCCCATCTATAGCCAGTGTCCACTAAGTGTATGTTAATAATTATGGGATTATTTACCTTCACATTTTCATTACCATCTATATTTTCATTACCATCTATAGCCAGTGTCCACTAACTGTATGTTAATAATTATGGGAGTATTTACCTTCACATTTTCATTACCATCTATATTTTCATTACCATCTATAGCCAGTGTCCACTAAGTGTATGTTAATAATTATGGGAGTATTTACCTTCACATTTTTATTACCATCTATATTTTCATTACCATCTATAGCCAGTGTCCACTAACTGTATGTTAATAATTATGGGAGTATTTACCTTCACATTTTCGTTACCATCTATATTTTCATCACCATCTATAGCCAGTGTCCACTAAGTGTATGTTAATAATTATGAGAGTATTTACCTTCACATTTTCATTACCATCTATAGCCAGTGTCCACTAAGTGTATGTTAATAATTATGGGAGTATTTACCTTCACATTTTCATTCCCGTCTATAGCCAGTGTCCACTAAGTGTATGTTAATAATTATGGGAGTATTTACCTTCACATTTTCATTCCAATCTACATCCAGTGTCCACTAAGTGTATGTTAATAATTATGGGAGTATTCACCTTCACATTTTCATTCCCGTCTATAGCCAGTGTCCACTAAGTGTATGTTAATAATTATGGGAGTATTTACCTTCACATTTTCATTCCCGTCTACAGCCAGTGTCCACTAAGTGTATGTTAATAATTATGGGAGTATTCACCTTCACATTTTCATTCCCATCTATAGCCAGTGTCCACTAAGTGTATGTTAATTATTATGGGAGTATTTACCTTCACATTTTCATTCCAATCTACAGCCAGTGTCCACTAAGTGTATGTTAATTATTATGGGAGTATTTACCTTCACATTTTCATTCCAATCTACAGCCAGTGTCCACTAAGTGTATGTTAATAATTATGGGAGTATTCACCTTTACATTTTCATTCCCATCTATAGCCAGTGTCCACTAAGTGTATGTTAATAATTATGGGAGTATTTACCATCACATTTTCATTCCCATCTATAGCCAGTGTCCACTAAGTGTATGTTAATAATTATGGGATTATGGTAGTATTTACCTTCACATTTTCATTACCATCTACAGCCAGTGTCCACTAAATGTATGTTAATAATTATGGGAGTATTTGCCTTCACATTTTCATTCCCTTCTGTCCACTAAGTGTATGTTAATAATTATGGGAGTATTTACCTTCACATTTTCATTCCAATCTACAGCCAGTGTCCACTAAGTGTATGTTAATAATTATGGGAGTATTTACCTTCACATTTTCATTCCAATCTATAGCCAGTGTCCACTAAGTGTATGTAATAATTATGGGAGTATTTACCTTCACATTTTCATTACCATCTATATTTTCATTACCATCTATAGCCAGTGTCCACTAAGTGTATGTTAATAATTATGGGAGTATTTACCTTCACATTTTCATTCCCATCTACAGCCAGTGTCCACTAAGTGTATGTTAATAATTATGGGAGTATTTACCTTCACATTTTCATTCCCATCTACAGCCAGTGTCCACTAAGTGTATGTTAATAATTATGGGAGTATTTACCTTCACATTTTCATTACCATCTACAGCCAGTGTCCACTAAATGTGTGTTAATAATTATGGGAGTATTTGCCTTCACATTTTCATTCCCATCTATCCACTAAGTGTATGTTAATAATTATGGGAGTATTTACCTTCACATTTTCATTCCAATCTACAGCCAGTGTCCACTAAGTGTATGTTAATAATTATGGGAGTATTTACCTTCACATTTTCATTACCATCTATATTTTCATTACCATCTATAGCCAGTGTCCACTAAGTGTATGTTAATAATTATGGGAGTATTTACCTTCACATTTTCATTTCCCTCTATTGTTGTAGGCACGAAGGTGTTACGATTGCACAGGGGAAGTTGTCTGGGCATGTCTCGTTGAGGCCTGGCCATAGACTCACCATCCAAAAACTTCAAAAATGGCTCAGAGATATCTGGGACCGAGTTCTTCTGATTATCATTAGGCTCGATGGAGTCAATCAGGTCATCTAGTGACATGTCAGGTGAGTAGTATGACCCTGGATTATCGGAAAAGCTGCCATCAATGTTTTCTCGGAATTTGTTGTTGGGTTCTTGGGGGCTGCCTTCTAGGTAATCATCAAGAGCTTCCTGGTCATCGTCATGGGTACGTGCTTCTTGCAGTGGAATGCTTGAGACCAATGAAAGACTCACTGACAGAATAAATATCTTCAAAAACTTCATCTTTGACGTGAAAAAGGACTGAAGTAAGTGACCAACAGTGAGACTGTGCTCCGGTTTGTGTTGGCTGTTTGCTTCAGTACTCTAACTTTGGTTGTTCGTTATAAATTATGGCAGTTGGTTTTCCAAAGATTTTCACTGTGCATGCAGTCCCAAATATACAGAGCACTTTGTGAATTTTGTGTGATATGACTAATATGTTTTTGTGGTTTTCACATTCAATTTAAATTTATAATGTCAACAAGACAAAAAAGTTTTTATTCAAACAGGAATTTACCAATGTATATACATGTAGCTGCAAACATAGACGACCCTTTACCTATTAAGGGGGACCGAGTTAAAAATTTTAAAACCCGTGGTTACAAATTTAGAGCTCCGTAGATTCTGCAAACTTCATGGTATGGACTTGATATACAGCTCAAACGATAGGTCTCTCTGTGTGCTCTCTTTTGATACTATAATATGTTTCATAGGTATAACCATAGGCAAGTTACTAGACCCTTAAGCGGAGGGACCTCAAAAACCTGAATGCTCCAACTGGCCACGAAGTGCAAAAAAAATGAAAATGGTACGAGTGGCTAGAGGAAGCTCTAGCGCATACAAAGACCGTTTTGAATAGGCGTTAAAAATTTATTACCTGGTCAGACACGTGGGTGCAAAATTGAGGGCGTTGCCATGAAGTTTGCAGAATCTACGGCGGCTCTAAAGTTGTAACCCAAGTATAAAAAAAAAATTAAATGCAATCGTCACCCCTATAATGAGAATTAAAAAAATTAAAAAAAACAGTTTAAAATTGGTCTCACTGTAGAGGACAAGGGTCTATAAATATTTGTGGTCTACATTTGGTTAAATTCTTAAATTCTTGTTTCATTTCTAGTGAATCAATCACAGATGGTCACCTACAATAGAGTATATATACATGTATATGACTCCAGAATAAGCAAATGGATGTATAATTATACAGTTACCATGTTTTATTGGGAGTTTGTGTTCATAACTAATAACTAACTTGTCACAAGAGTGAGCTTCTGAGAAAATGAACTGATCTCTTCTTTTTGGCTCGATGATACGTACACAAGAGTGTTTGTTATGTGGATGATACTTACCTATTTCCAGGTGTTCTGTTAATGCAATGAATTGGGTCCATTTGGTGGAGTTTTCTGATATTAACATTGTGATGAAGGGTCCATAAGTTATTTGTGGGGGGAAAGGGAAAAGTAGAAGGAGAGATCACTTGAAGATCAATTTAAAGTTGTTTGGGTTGGAAGGGGGGGGGGGGGGGGGGGGGGGGGGAGGTGGTAGTTGTCACCTTCACGGCATGCATGAAGTGCTTTTAGGGATAAAATTTACCCATTTAAAGAAGCTGCCTAACTGTTCCCCCCCCCCCCCCCCCCAATGATTTAAATTATAATTGAGGTCTGACAAATACAGTACTCCACTTTCTTCCTCTCTCTTATATACATAATGTATATATAATATATACATATTATTAGGAATACACTATATCCTTTTCCACTGTAAATTGAAAATCCCCCCCCCCTCCCCCCACCCCTCCATACCACCACTAATTTAATAGGAAAACCCCTTTTCCAATTATTTTCTTGTAATAAGGTCTAGACAGTCTCGCCAAGTTTCTTTTCCTACATGTTATTTTGTGGATAAATATTCCATGTTCAGTTTTCAGATATGCTTATTGTCACCTGACAACTTGGTTCTTCCATGATTATGAATAAAAACATGGCCACCACACTGACTGACCTTTTTACGATCATGGCACTGGTAAGGTATCTGGTTATGCAAGCATACACACTGACCAACGACTGATACTGCTAGATGTTCCTGGATAATCAGGCAATTTCAGCAACTGAATACCTTACAAGATGTTCATGCAGCTATATTGACATCAGAATAATCAAGACAATGACAAGAATAAATACGCTGAGACCCCTCGTCTGTTTATGATACAACGAAGCCTTATGAATGCAGTCACAGGGAATGTTGTTATTGTTATATATATAACAATAATCAGTTTTAGTAAAAACAGTCTCGTATATCTATATATATATATAATAATATCTTATCTTAGCTTTTGACATATTTATACATGTATGGATATATATATACATTTAACATTTTGTTCTGCAGTTCAAACTATTGTGAAGGAATAGTTCATCTCTTTCACCCATAGTAACGGAACCAGCGCCGGTACATGTAATAGTAGAAGGGGCGAACCACACTCCAGGTTTTTCTTGATAACCGTGTGTACCTCTTCTGCATTGAAGCATCATCACCTTTATCTTGAACCGATGGGTGGTCCAACTCGGCTAGAGCAAGTTCATAGTCATTATCACCCTGTGACATCATTTTGCGGAGTTTTTCAAAAGATGCAGTCTCTGCTAAATCATCGCCGTCATCTTGCATCATGAGCTTCCTCTGTTCTAGAGCAAGCAGGTGATTGATGTTGCCTGCAGACATGATCTTGAGGACATCATTGAGGATGTGCTTCTCGACATTTACAAGATTGGCGTCATCTCCAACTTGCGAGTTAACCTGATTGTGCTTTTTCTGAGAGGCTGCTTCAAAGCTCTGCTCATGTATTGTGTAGGCATTGCCAAACACAAATGCACAGGCCATGAAAATAATCACGTACTTCAGCATGACCTATCTTTATTTCTCTCCCACCAACTTTTGGTCTCATTAAATTTTGTCGGGACTTGTCTGGATTTATACTCAACCGCCACCCCCACCCCACACCCCACCCTCACCCACCCCACCCTCACCCACTCTCACCCCACCCTCCAATGTTATTTCCATGTACATAGTTCAGATAGGGCCGCATCTCATATATTTTGTTATTTCCGCATCATATGTCTTCCTCTTCAAAAGCAAGCTTAAGGGTTCCTCTGTCAAGAATAACATTATCTTTGTAGTGATTGTCTTTGTAGTGATTGTGTAGCAGACCTAGAGCATATGTCATTGTTTCTGTAAGTGACATTTTTTTTTTCCAGTGGATTTCAGAGCTCCGACAACAACATATTTTGACCTTCAACATGTGAGCCTGTTAGTTTTAGCTAGCCCGTATAGCTATCCAGGTAATGTATATTTGCAATATATTAAAACTGGATGCTTTCCCTATCTGTGCATAATTATTAAAGGCCACATTGGTGCCACTTCAGTAATAAGTATATACAGACCAGAGTCACCATAGAATCTTAGCTACCATTAAATCATTAATGTTACTTTTCTTGGTATTTTCCCTCTCTAACTCTCATTTATGCAAAAGCCACTTAATTAATATATTGAGGGGTGAGGGGTGGGGGAACCTATGTAATATTGAGGGGGGAGGGATGCAAGCGAGTGGAATGTTTCATAACTGATGGAGTTGTCATCTTGCATCATGTTGTTGAGGAAGGAGTTTTGAGCACAAAATGCAGCAGCGTTGCAGTGCAACTCTGCAGGCACAATTTGAAGAAGCTGTAGAAGCCGCTTAGATGCAGCTTGAAATTATTCTATCAGGGAGGAGTTGAGCATCCAAGACTTTGTGCTATACATAAGGACAGGGATAATATAGCACCCTACAATACTCGTAGAAGATACCCTGTGTAACATATTTTTGCCTCTGGCAAAAAAAGTGATCGCGTTACTAGTGAATAATACAGTAACTAGCCAATACGTAAGGCGACCCCGTACCGGGCGAACCCTGAACTCATAGATAATTACATTGTGACCCCTTACCAGTTGTAATGTGCATTGTCATGCTCACTTGCCATAATTATTGTGCTGCTGCAAACAAGCTTAAGGCTTTATTCTTTATGCACATTACAACTCGAGTCTGATAGCGGAGGCCCAAAAAGAGTTAGTGGACGCTAGGCTGACGCCTCAGCCCAAGGGAGAAGGCTCCAGGAGAGAAGTTACGGAACTCCAATTAGAGCGCACCACCTTGTGATAATGCCTATCATCAGATGCCCCGTCGAAGGCTGCGACTACAGGACCCCGGACGGAGAGGCAATAATAGGAGTAGCACTCCTCAATGCCCACACCGTCGACCACCAGGCGCCAAGGCAGGCAGCCAGGGCAGAGAAGGTCAAGAGACCGGAGGTGTCATCATCAGGAACCACAGAAGACTGGGTCTACTTTCAGTCAAGATGGGGAGACTACGTCAGAGCCACCAGGCTGACAGGCCCCGACCTGATACTCCAACTGCTCGAATGTTGCGATGAGCAACTAAGAAGAGATCTCACCCGAAACGCAGGGGGGACGCTCACAGGAGGCACAGAGGAGCGAGTACTGGAGGCCATGAGGGCCCTTGCCGTCCGAGAAGAGAATGTGATGGTCGCCCGAGTCACACTTCACCACATGAAGCAAGACAGAGACGAGCCCGTCAGAGCATTCGCGGCAAGGCTGAAGGGACAAGCTGGAATATGTAAGTATACTAAGGCATGCCCGGGGTGTAACCATGAAGTCTCGTATGCCGAGGCCATACTCACCGACGTGTTGTGTAGAGGTATCGCGGATAGCGAGATACAAGTGGATCTGCTGGGGGACGCGAACCAAGACATGACACTAGAGCAGGTTACAAGGTTCGTGGAGGCCAAAGAGGCCGGTAAACGGTCAGCCACAAGACTGGCCGACCCACAGTCGGCAGAAGCGATAGGGAGCTCGTACAGACGACAGAGTAAACCAAACCCCCAAACAACCACGCCCCCCAATCCCGAGGCACCCTACCAGAAAAGGAGGAATTCACCACCCCTGCCACCCAACTCAGAGACATGCTCATATTGTGGCACCAAGGGACATGGAAATAAATCCCCCACCAGGGTGAGAAGACAAGAATGCCCAGCATTTAACACCAAATGTGACAACTGCGGTCGCGAACACCACTTCAGCAGAATGTGTAGGAACAAGGACAACAAACGACCCTCTACCAGAGGCCAATACGAGAATGCCCTATCCGATATGGTCTGTCTAGTGACCTCAACACAGGGATCGACGACAATCGACCACCACACCTACAACAGAGCAACACGCTCGTGGCACAAGAAGCCATCAAGGCCACAACCATACGTCACCCTGACAGTGGAGACCCAGCCAGAGGATTACACCCATCTGGGTCAACAGCTGAAGATCCCCAAAAAGAGTTTCACCACAAAAGCCATGGCCGACACAGGCTGCCAGAGCTGCCTGGCTAGCACCGCCACCATGAAGAAACTGGGACTCACACCCAAGAAGCTCCTACCCGTCAGTCTCAGGATGCGCGCTGCCAACAACAGCCAAATCAACATCCGAGGCGCCATTCTCGTCAAGATGACAGAACCACAGGGCAAGAGATCCACCAAGCAGATGATATACATCACTGACCACGTGGACAAGCTCTTCCTGAGTCAAGAAGCCTGCACTGACCTAGGGATCATCCCCACGGGATTCCCCACGACAAAATGTGACACCACAGAGACAGCAGCCGCCTCCGACCAGGACACATCAGTACCACCGGAAGCATCAAAGCACTGCTCGTGCCCACCCCACCCCCAAAGCTCAGCGAGTCACCCATACCCACTACGCCAGGAAACAGAAGCAAAATCGAGGCATTCCTCCTTCAGCGGTACAAGGCCAGTACGTTCAATACCTGTGAACACCAACCCCTACCCCTGATGGACGGACCCCCCATGCGGCTCATGATTGATCCAAACGCCACACCAACAGCCCACCACTCCCCCATTCCAGTCCCACTACACTGGCAAGAGGAAGTGAAGGCAGGCCTGGACAGGGACGTGCGCCTGGGAGTGCTGGAGCCAGTACCCGTGGGTGAACCAGTCACCTGGTGCCACAGGATGGTCACATGCGCCAAGAAGAATGGTTCTCTTCGACGCACAATCGACCTCCAGCCCCTAAATGCCCATGCAACCAGGGAAACCCATCACACCCAGTCACCATTCCATCAAGCCAGAGCCGTACCACAAGACACAAGAAAGACAGTCTTTGACGCATGGAACGGATACCACTCAGTCGCTCTCCATCCTGACGACCGTCACTTCACCACCTTCATCACACCCTGGGGCAGATACAGATACAAGACAGCCCCCCAGGGCTACATCGCTTCCGGCGACAGATACACCCGCCGCTACGACGAGATTGTCTCCCACATACCCCAGAAGACGAAGTGCATTGACGACACACTCCTGTGGTCCTCCACCATCGCCGACAGCTTCATGCAAGCCCAAGAGTGGCTAGACATCTGCGGCAGACACGGCATCACACTCAACCCCAGCAAATTCAGATTTGCGATGGAAACCGTGGAATTTGCAGGCTTCGAGATTACAGACGACAGAGTAAGACCATGCAAGAAGTACACAAAGGCAATCTCTGACTTCCCAACCCCCACATCACTCACAGATGTACGATCGTGGTTCGGTCTGATAAACCAAGTGGCATATGCCTTCAGCATGACAGACATCATGCTACCATTCCGGACACTGCTCAAACCAACAGTGCCCTTTGAGTGGACAGACGCCCTTCAGCAAGCATTCGACAGCTCGAAACTGGCCATCATCGCCGAGATCGAAAATGGAGTCACAATCTACGACAAGACAAAGCCCACATGCCTTGCCACAGACTGGTCCAAGCAAGGAATAGGATACTGGTTGTTCCAGAAACACTGCCAGTGCCCATCCACAGACCTGTTCTGCTGCAAGGAGGGATGGAAAATCACCCTGGTTGGCAGCAGATTTACCCACCCAGCAGAGTCACGCTATGCCCCCATCGAAGGAGAAGCACTGGCAGTAGCAGACGCTCTAGACAAGGCTCGCCACTTTGTCCTGGGCTGCCACGACCTCACCATTGCAGTCGATCATCACCCACTCTTAAAGATCTTCGGCGACCGCTCGCTAGACATCAGCAACACCCGCCTGAGGAACCTCAAAGAGAAAACACTCAGATACAGATTCAAAATGGTACACATCCCAGGAGTGAAGAACAGAGCCCCTGACACCCTGTCTCGCCACCCCACTGGAGACCCCTCACCAGATAGACTACATCTCCAAGATGACGTCAGCGGAGTCTTGCACATGACTCAGCCTCAGATACGCATCCCAGACCACATACTGGCAGGACCACACAGTGTCCACTCCGAGATCAGCCAAACCATGGATGATTCAGAAACCCTACTACGGGAATCGATGATATCCACCCTGGACACCATATCTACCCTAGACGCCACATCAGTGGTCACATGGGAAGAAGTCCAGACAGCTACCTCTTCGGACCCAAGCATGACCATGCTCCTGGAAGCAGTCGAGGAGGGCCTCCCAGAGTCAAGACTCCAGATGCCCCCTGACATCAGGCAGTTTCACAATATCAAACAACATCTATACTCGGTCGATGGTGTAATCATTTACAAAGACCGTATAGTAATCCCACCCACCCTCAGACAGACATGTCTAAAGTCGCTACATGCTGCCCACCAGGGCACATCTACAATGATAGCCAAAGCTGAATCGTCGATCTTCTGGCCAGGCATTACCAAAGACATCCACCAGCAAAGAGCCACTTGCTCCACTTGCAACCGCATGTCGCCATCACAGCCAGCACAGCCACCGACCCCCCCAACTCAACCAGAATACCCGTTCCAATGCGTGTGCTCAGATTACTTCCACTACAAAGGACATGCATACCTGGTAATCGTAGACAGATACTCCAACTGGCCCATCGTTGAAAGAGCGATCAACGGGTCAAAAGGACTCATTGACATCCTCAGAAGCACATTTGCCACCTATGGCATCCCAGACGAGCTGGCTTCAGACGGGGGCCCAGAATTCATTGCCCACGACACTCAACGATTCCTGCAAGACTGGAGAGTTCATCACCGCCTCAGCTCAGTGGCATTTCCACACAGCAATTGCAGAGCAGAAGTAGCAGTCAAGACGGTGAAACGCCTCATATCCAACAACATAAAGACAGATGGCAGCCTCAACATAGACTCCTTCCAACGAGCCATGCTGCAGTACAGGAACTCACCTGACCCCGCCACCAAAGAGTCACCGGCATCCTGCTTGTTCGGCCACCAGACGAAAGACCTCATACCAATACTACGTGGCAAATACCTCCCACACAGAACGTGGCAGGAAAGCCAATCTCTGCGTGAACTGGCACTCCGCCAAAGAAACAGCCTGGCACAAGAACGCTGGTCAGAACATACCAAGACCCTCACCCCACTCAAAGTAGGTGACAGGGTCAGACTACAAAATCAGACCGGGAATTTCCCAAACAAATGGGACAGAACGGGAACGGTGATAGAGGTGAAGCAGTTTCACCAGTATCGAATCAGAGTAGACGGAGCAGGGCGGGTCACCCTCAGGAACAGACAATTCCTGAGACGTTTCACCCCGGTAAACCCTCCGCCCACCAGAAGATCCATACTGGACGACATGGCCACCATCCCCAGGCCACTACCAACACCTCCCGTCACCACCAGAACCCCCGAGCCACCACCCACGCTCCAGGCTACCCCAGCCACCCCCCCACCACCAGCGATGGACATTCCCACCGCTACACCGGCCCAAACCCCCACACAAATGCTGCCAATGACGGACATTCCCACCACCACGCAGGCTGAGCCCTTCACACCACCTACCCCGTCCAGCCCTATGACACAGGCTGGGCCCCCCATACCACCTCCTCCGGCCCACCCCATCACTAGGGCCCCCACTATGACTCCTCCACGAGACACGGCCTCAAAGCGGCCACAACCACCGAGAAGATCCACAAGGGTCAGAAGACCACCCGACAGGCTGGCCATGAGGGTCAGAAGACCACCCGACAGGCTGTTCTGAAGACGAAAAGAAAACAAGCCTTTGCCCCCGTGGAACAAAGACTGGGGGGAGATAGTGAATAATACAGTAACTAGCCAATACGTAAGGCGACTCCGTACCGGGCGAACCCTGAACTCATAGATAATTACATTGTGACCCCTTACCAGTTGTAATGTGCATTGTCATGCTCACTTGCCATAATTATTGTGCTGCTGCAAACAAGCTTAAGGCTTTATTCTTTAGTTACGAGCGCCGACCCGTAGACGATGATGGCTTCAGTCCAAATCCTGACCAAATGTTGAAAAACCATAGGTGAAATTTCGTTCATATCTGACTTCCGGTTTGATGGTAGCGGACATACATACATATAGGCATAATAATATACACACACACACATTTGCTGGAGTTAGCTATGAGTTTCACTAACATAATTATATATATTTTCAGGGCTGTCTATATATCTAAGCTCTGATTTCAGAATTGAACAACATGGACAGGCTTAGTTCTAAGACATAAACAACAGCTGCTTGGTACACAATGTGTGTTTTAACAAACTCCTATCTTACCATGCTGCCATAGCTACAGGTTATCTGTAGATCTCTACAGATCCATGAACTTCCATAAACAACTCGACTCCAAGCTATAAAGCTGCGCAAAACAGCCACGAAGCCTCAAACACAAGTCTACAAACTCTCACCAAGTTGATACGAATTTCAACATTGGCATAATCGGCAAGATGAAGATGTTCATTCTTTCTGCCCTCATGCTGCTGAGTGCTTGCTTTACACTTTCCCAAGCAGAAAATCAACTCAGCAGTAGAGAAAGTGAGAAGCAAGCTCAAGCCATGATCAACATCTTGGAAACTCTCCAGGGCGAGCAGGAGAGAAAGGTCCTTGCCCAAGATGGTGGTGACGATATGAAGCTGCAAAAATTCTTATTCCCAAAATTTCAAGGAGATGATATACCAAGTGAGGTCCAAGGAAAAGGAAATGACCTCCCCAAGGTGCCAGCGGAAGTGGAAGGTGACAATTTTGGTGATGGCCTAGCGAATGCCCAGGGAAGCTATGTGAGAATTCCGTATCGCTACTGGAGAAAGGTGTGGCCCTACTATTACTATGTCTACTACAGGAGTTACGTCATCCGTCTAATGAAGAAGGGAAACTGATATCCCTTAACAAGAAGTTTACACGTAGCGTATTGACTGAAGAATAGTTATTAGTTGCTTGTGATTTTGGTACATATATATATATATATATTTAGCACTTGCTACCGTTATATGTTATTATATTATTGTAGAATAATTTGCTTTTTGAATATTTGAACATTTATTCAGTTTTATATATAATATATTTTGGCTGGTTTCTTAGCATAGGAATGTAACAAAAATCATGGCATTGCATCTAGGCATTGCCTACCAACAACCCTGCACCTAACCTTTGGCCACTGCATGAACCTCTCTTATGTCATCTGTCTAATCCATGGCCCTAACTAACCCTAACCGTTAACATGGTTCTTACCCTAGCCACTGCCTGTACTGCTGCATCACCATTAACCCCACAATCCTAACCCTAAACATTGTCGTGATCCTAACCCTAGCTGAAGCCTAACTCAGTACAGTGTTCATGATGTCGAGGATTACATCATGGGCAAGGAACCCATGCAACCACGGAAACTAAAAATCCAAAACAAACAAAATAAAACAGTGCAGGAGTTAGCAAGGAGGTAAGCAGGTGTCGGGTTAAATTATGTGGGACAACTAATAACACATTCTTGATACTCATCAATAGCAGGACAAATTGTCATGAGACCGGCAGAAAACCCTCTCATGTAATTAACCATTAAATAGAATATATGCGGTGTTTAGTTATTTCCATACAAGTTTCTGAATGCCCAAAATATTGTACATGCTAAACTGCATGCACATGTGAAAATTGAACTTTGCTATTCACTGCCATAGTCCTTTCCCTTTGCCTAACCTTAGCTACTGCCCTGGCCCTCACCCTAGCTACTGCCCTGGTCCTCACCCTAGCTACTGCCCTGGCCCTCACCCTAGCTTGCCCTGGTCCTCACCCTGTCTATTGCCCTGGCTCTCACCCTAGCTACTGCCCTGGCCCTCACCCTAACTACTGCCCTGCTCATAACCCTGGCCCTAGCTACTTCCCTGGCCTAACCATATCCTTTGCCCTGGCCCTAACCCTAACTACTGCTCTGGTCCTAACCCTGTCTATTGCCCTCGTCCTCAGCCTAGCTACTGCCCTGGTCCTAATCCTGTCCATTGCCATGACCCTAACCATAGCCACCTCTCTAATCCCAACCATAGTTATTGACCTGGCCCTAATCCTAGCTGGAATCTAATCAAGATGCTCTCCACAGAATTGATGATGTCATCATGTGATGTAATGCCAAAATTGTGACAACCTCCGATAACCCTCACAAAAGACTCAGAGCAGAGACATGGAGATGGCTCCTGAGCACCGAGTTTTTTGTAGACAGAGAAGACTTTCCTTTGTGACATGACACTGGACGATCACACCATGGTTTTTAGCCTAACATCCTGATGTTAGGCTTTTAATGAAAAAAATTAAGCCTCTAATGTTCTATTTAGCTTTTATGGTGTATACATGCAATAATATAATGCACACACAGCTGAAATGCTGATGTACAAAACTGTGGTGAATTAAACATATTTTTTCCACGGCAGTGTCTCTCAAGCTGTGATGTCAGAATCGGATGAGCAAAGTTCCAAGAGAACAGCAACAACTGCAGCTTGACTTAGTGCCCACTGCTTGCTTTAACCCATTTTGCCATGCTGCCAATAGGCACGTGTTATATCTTCAGATCCATCAACTTTCATAAGCAACTCAACATCCAAAACCACAAAACTGCACACAACAATCAAAAAACCTTAAACGCAAGTCCATAAAACTCTCACGAAGTGAAAAATATCAATTAAAGCAAGCTCTCTGTGCATACCAGCTTATCCAAACTAAATATGGCATGAGTGAGTCTCTCTTAAACTACAAATAGACACTGACACCTCACAGGTGAGAGATAAATACTAATGCTGAAGGTAGACATTCAGTTTCAAGGTTATTAACTACAACTAAAATGCTTTTGGTTCCTACTAATACTAGCCAACCTGTTTTGAACCCGAGACACAACTTGACTTCAGTATTCATTAGCCAAGCAGCTTGGATCAGAACTGGTCTATCAAAAACTGTTGACATTTCAGTTAGATAACTGGAGCAGAGCATTAGGTCATTCACTTTTAGAAGATTTCTTATGCATATTTTATGGCACAAACACATACACACTCACACACACACACACACACAAACACACACACACACACTCACATACACACACACTCACATACACAAACACACACAACACAAACATGCATGTGCATAATTAATAGCTAAAACTCAACTATACTTCGATGTGTCTTGTTACACAGGTTTACCTGCGTCTTATAATAGTATGTGAAATAAGTGCTAAAGATTGTACAGAAGATATTTTGACACAATTTCAGGAAAGACTAGCTAAATTCTGTAGCTGCTGGCTAGTTATAACATGAAGTAGGTCCTTCAAGATCTTATTTTCTGATAGGATCTCTATCTCCTTGACAATCAGGTGAGGGATTACTATATAGCCCCCATCCCTCCCCCCCTCCATATTACATAGGTTCCCCCACCCCTCACCCCTCAATATATTAATTAAGTGGCTTTTGCATAAATGAGAGTTAGAGAGGGAAAATACCAAGAAAAGTAACATTAATGATTTAATGGTAGCTAAGATTCTATGGTTACTCTGGTCTGTATATACTTATTACTGAAGTGGCACCAATGTGGCCTTTAATAATTATGCACAGATGGGGAAAGCATCCAGTTTTAATATATTGCAAATATACATTACCTGGATAGCTATACGGGCTAGCTAAAACTAACAGGCTCACATGTTGAAGGTCAAAATATGTTGTTGTTGGAGCTCTGAAATCCACTGGAAAAAAAAATTATGTCACTTACAGAAACAATGACATATGCTCTAGGTCTGCTACACAATCACTACAAAGACAGTCACTACAAAGATAATGTTATTCTTGGCTGTAGCAACAGAGGAACCCTTAAGCTTGCTTTTGAAGAGGAAGACATCTGCGGAAATAACAAAATATATGAGATGCGGCCCTATCTGAACTATGTACATGGAAATAACATTGGAGGGTGGGGTGGGAGTGGGTGAGGGTGGGGTTGGTGAGGGTGGGGTGTGGGGTGGGGGTGGCGGGTGAGTATAAATCCAGACAAGTCCCGACAAAATTTAATGAGACCAAAAGTTGGTGGGAGAGAAATAAAGATAGGTCATGCTGAAGTACGTGATTATTTTCATGGCCTGTGCATTTGTGTTTGGCAATGCCTACACAATACATGAGCAGAGCTTTGAAGCAGCCTCTCAGAAAAAGCACAATCAGGTTAACTCGCAAGTTGGAGATGACGCCAATCTTGTAAATGTCGAGAAGCACATCCTCAATGATGTCCTCAAGATCATGTCTGCAGGCAACATCAATCACCTGCTTGCTCTAGAACAGAGGACGCTCATGATGCAAGATGACGGCGATGATTTAGCAGAGACTGCATCTTTTGAAAAACTCCGCAAAATGATGTCACAGGGTGATAATGACTATGAACTTGCTCTAGCCGAGTTGGACCACCCATCGGTTCAAGATAAAGGTGATGATGCTTCAATGCAGAAGAGGTACACACGGTTATCAAGAAAAACCTGGAGTGTGGTTCGCCCCTTCTACTATTACATGTACCGGCGCTGGTTCCGTTACTATGGGTGAAAGAGATGAACTATTCCTTCACAATAGTTTGAACTGCAGAACAAAATGTTAAACGTATATATATCTATACATGTATAAATATGTCAAAAGCTAAGATAAGATATTATTATATATATATATAGATATACGAGACTGTTTTTACTAAAACTGATTATTGTTATATATATAACAATAACAACATTCCCTGTGACTGCATTCATAAGGCTTCGTTGTATCATAAACAGACGAGGGGTCTCAGCGTATTTATTCTTGTCATTGTCTTGATTATTCTGATGTCAATATAGCTGCATGAACATCTTGTAAGGTATTCAGTTGCTGAAATTGCCTGATTATCCAGGAACATCTAGCAGTATCAGTCGTTGGTCAGTGTGTATGCTTGCATAACCAGATACCTTACCAGTGCCATGATCGTAAAAAGGTCAGTCAGTGTGGTGGCCATGATTTTATTCATAATCATGGAAGAACCAAGTTGTCAGGTGACAATAAGCATATCTGAAAACTGAACATGGAATTTTTATCCACAAAATAACATGTAGGAAAAGAAACTTGGCGAGACTGTCTAGACCTAAATAATTGGTAAAGGGGCTGTCCCGTTATATTAGTGGTGGTATGGAGGGGTGGGGGAGGTTGTTTTTTTCTTCTTCAATTTACAGTGGAAAAGGATATAGTGTATTCCTAATAATATTGTATGTATATATATATATATAAATTATGTATATAAGAGAGAGGAAGAAAGTGGAGTACTGTATTTGTCAGACCTCAATTATAATTTAAAGCATTGGGGGGGAGGGGGGGGGGGGGACAGTTAGGCAGCTTCTTTAAATGGGTAAATTTTATCCCGCACTTCATGCATGCCGTGAAGGTGACAACTACCCCCCCCTTCCAACCCAAACAACATGAAATTTATCTTCAAGTGATCTCTCCTTCTACTTTTCCCTTTTCCCCCACAAATAACTTATGAACCCTTCATCGCAATGTTAATACCAGAAAACTCCACCAAATGGACCCAATTCATTGCACACCTGGAAATAGGTAAGGATCATCCACATAACAAACACTCTTGTACGTATCATCGAGTCTAGCTGAGCTGAGTCAGCCAAAAAGAAGAGATCAGTTCATTTTCTCAGAAGCTCACTCTTGTGACAAGTTAGTTATTAGTTATGGACACAAACTCCCAATAAAACATGGTAACTGTATAATTATACATCAATTTGCTTATTCTGGAGTCATAATTATTATAATACTCTATTGTAGGTGACCATATGTTGATTCACTAGAAATGAAACAAGAATTTAACCAAATGTAGACCACAAATATTTATAGACCCTTGTCCTTCAGTGAGACCAATTTTACACTGCTTTTTGAATTTTTTTAAATTCTCATTATAGGGGTGACGATTGCATTTAATTTATTTTATTTTTTTACTTGTGGTTACAACTTTAGAGAACTTCATGGCAACGCCCTCAATTTTGCACCCACGTGTCTAACCAGGTAATAAATTTTTAACGCCTATTCAAAACGGTCTTTGTATCCTCTAGCCACTCGTACCATTTTCATTTTTTTGGCACTTCGTGGCCATTGAGGTCCCTCCGTTTTAGGGTCTAGTAACTTGCCTATAGTTATACCTTTGAAACATATTATAGTATCAAAAGAGAGCACACAGAGAGACCTATCTTTTGAGCTATATATCAAGTCCATACCATGAAGTTTGCAGAATCTACGGAGCTCTAAATTTGTAAACACAGGTTTTTAGAAAAATTACTCGTTCCCCCTTAATAGGTAAAGGGTCGTCTATGTTTGTAGCTATATACATTGGTAAATTCCTGTTTGAATAAAAACTTTTTTGTCTTGTTGACATTAAAAATTGAATGTGAAAACCACAAAAACATATTAGTCATATCACACATAAAATTCACAAAGTGCTCTGTATATTTGGGACTGCATGCACAGTGAAAATCTTTGGAAAACCAACTGCCATAATTCTTCTTTATACTTTATAACGAACAACCAAAGTGAGAGTACTGAAGCAAACAGCCAACACAAACCGGAGCATGGTCTCACTGTTGGTCACTTACTTCAGTCCTTTTTCACGTCAAAGATGAAGTTTTTGAAGATATTTATTCTGTCAGTGAGTCTTTCATTGGTCTCAAGCATTCCACTGCAAGAAGCACGCATCCATGACGATGACCCGGAAACTCTTGATGATTACCTAGAAGGCAGCCCCCAAGAACCCAACAACAAATTCCCAGAAAACATTGATGGCAGCTTTCCCGATAATCCAGGGTCATACTACTCACCTGACATGTCACTAGATGACCTGATTGACTCCATCGAGCCTAGTGATAATCAGAAGAACTCGGTCCCAGATATCTCTGAGCCATTTTTGAAGTTTTTGGATGGTGAGTCTATGGCCAGGCCTCAACGAGACATGCTTAGACGACTTCCCCTGTGCAATCGTAACACCTTCGTGCCTACAACAATAGAGGGAAATGAAAATGTGAAGGTAAATACTCCCATAATTATTAACATACACTTAGTGGACACTGGCTATAGATGGGAATGAAAATGTGAAGGTAAATACTCCATAATTATTAACATACACTTAGTGGACACTGGCTATAGATGGGAATGAAAATGTGAAGGTAAATACTCCCACATGCACTTAGTGGACACTGGCTGTAGATGGGAATGAAAATGTGAAGGTAAATACTCCCATAATTATTAACATACACTTAGTGGACACTGGCTGTAGATGGGAATGAAAATGTGAAGGTAAATACTCCCACATGCACTTAGTGGACACTGGCTGTAGATGGGAATGAAAATGTGAAGGTAAATACTCCCATAATTGTTAACATACACTTAGTGGACACTGGCTATAGATGGGAATGAAAATGTGAAGGTAAATACTCCCATAATTATTAACATACACTTAGTGGACAGATGGGAATGAAAATGTGAAGGCAAATACTCCCATAATTATTAACATACACTTAGTGGACACTGGCTATAGATGGGAATGAAAATGTGAAGGTGAATACTCCCATAATTATTAACATACACTTAGTGGACACTGGCTATAGATGGGAATGAAAATGTGAAGGTGAATGCTCCCATAATTATTAACATAGACTCAGGGGACACTGGCTATTTCAATAATTTGACATTTCCAATCCGAGGCAAACTTTGCTAACTCCAAATTTTAAAGTGTGCGGGAACTAAATGGCAAAATTTGTCCTCTCCATTTTGGTTTGGATTTCTGTCTAGTTTAAGAAGTAGTCGTATTATTAATTAAAGATAACGTGTTTATTCAAAATTGAATTATTTCAGGATCAAATATCGGATAACAATGTAATGGCCACCTTGGAACGTCTGAAGGAGATCCTTAGTTCGGCCATCAACTACCTTAGAAATCGAAACAGATGCAGAAATTGGAACCCCGAGGAAAACAGAGAGGCCGCAAGTGACCCGAGGCAGGATCGTACTCGCAACTCTCTGGACATGGTTGGTAACCACTTTCAGCATGGAGGCAGTGATGGTGGAGGGAGCAAGGATGTGGAGATAGAGAGGGTCGCCTTCAGGAAGCTCAAAGATATAATATTGAAGATACTCAGGAAATTCCGGAGAAATGGTTGATACTCAAACAACTATTGCGGTCTGAACTATTATGCTGCACTTTGAACCTAAACATTTAGATTTAGCCCAATTCCCTTGTTAATGTCATTGTCAGAAGCTTCCTTTTTAGAGTGTTTAAACAGCAACAGTTGAAATATGCCAAGACAAGGTGTGCCTGAGCTGGTGGCTGTGTAAATGCAGTACTCATGCCAATAATAAATGATATGATACACACAGTAATTACTGGTTGTTATCACATGATTGGCTCTCAAGTTTGGGTGCTTATTACATTACGAACCTCATTATAGCAGTTCCTGCAGTACACTAAACACTTCCTATAATATACTTGGTACCTGTGCTAAATCACCCATAACCACTTACACTCCATGTTAAGTACCACCTCACCGAGGGTCCTCACCTTGACTTGGTAAGTGGCAGTCTGTTTTCGGCTATTTACTTGCTAACTTTAACCTAATTTTCTCCCCATCACATCATGCATTATTTCATGTACACTAAAAAGTTAACTAAAAGAAAAATGGGAAAAATAAAATAACAGAATCAAAGGACACCATCCCCTCAGGCAGACAGAGTGTGGACTTGAGAGAGAGAGAGGGTGGAGTTTTTGGAAGAGGTGTTGAGTGGACTCAGATTGTGCGATGCCTAGTTGATGACCCTGGAGGAGGCCGCTGTTGGGCATAGCTCTGGCAGCCTCGTCACTACAATCCTCCAAGAGATTCAATCACAAGAGTGATGAAGTTCATTCCAGATGCATGGCAAGCGTCCATGTGAGTGACCATTTTCCTCTCTTCACCCACACTCAGGGTATTCCCATGGGTAGCTGCAGAGAGTGAGGGCCACATTCAGGGTGTTCTATGGGTAGCTGCAGAGAGTGAGGGCCACATTCAGGGTGTTCCCATGGGTAGCTGCAGAGAGTGAGGGCCACATTCAGGGTGTTCCCATGGTTAGCTGCAGAGAGTGAGGGCCACACTCAGGGTGTTCCCATGGGTAGCTGCAGAGAGTGAGGGCCACATTCAGGGTGTTCCCATGGTTAGCTGCAGAGAGTGAGGGCCACATTCAGGGTGTTCCATGGTTAGCTGCAGAGAGTGAGGGCCACACTCAGGGTGTTCCCATGGGTAGCTGCAGAGAGTGAGGGCCACATTCAGGGTGTTCCCATGGGTAGCTGCAGAGAGTGAGGGCCACATTTAGGGTGTTCCATGGGTAGCTGCAGAGAGTGAGGGTCACATTCAGGGTGTTCCATGGGTAGCTGCAGATAGTGAGGGCCACATTCAGGGTGAGTAGCTTAGCTCCAGTAATGGCCACACTCCAGGTGTTCTTATGTTGGAGGGGGTATAACAGTGGCACCTATAAGGCTGCAGGATTCCCCCTGCTCCAATTCAGAAGGTAGATGTTTAGTGAGGGTGGGAACTAGATCCTGGAATTGACGCCAGGATGTCCTTCCTCAGAGTCAGGGTGGCAGACTAATCTGCAACAAAGATGACATCATGGAGGAAGTTGGGGCAATAGATTCTGTCTCCATTCCACAAATGCCCACCAAAAAGGTCAAATGTTTCGTGTCGAGTTGGACACGTCAAATATCCACAACTAATGTTGTAGGCACAATTGCAATTTCCTGTCTTGGAGATGTAGACCAGTAGAGGGTTGAACAACAGAATGACTAGCATGGGTAATAGGTGTAGACCTGGGGCAGAGGGTTGAACAACAGAATCACTAGCATGGGTAATAGATGTAGACCTATAGGGCAGAGGGTTGAACAACAGAGTCACTGGCATGGGTAATAGATGTAGACCTGGGGCAGAGGGTTGAACAACAGAATCACTGGCATGGGTAATAGATGTAGACCTGGGGCAGAGGGTTGAACAACAGCATCACTAGCATGGGTAATAGATGTAGACCTGGGGCAGAGGGTTGAACAACAGAATCACTGGCATGGGTAATAGATGTAGACCTAATAGGGCAGAGGGTTGAACAACAGAATCACTGGCATGGGTAATAGGTGTAGACCTGGGGCAGAGGGTTGAACAACAGAATCACTAGCATGGGTAATAGATGGGCAGAGGGTTGAACAACAGAATCACTGGCATGGGTAATAGATGTAGACCTAGGGCAGAGGGTTGAACAACAGAATCACTGGCATGGGTAATAGATGTAGACCTAGGGCAGAGGGTTGAACAACAGAATCACTGGCATGGGTAATAGATGTAGACCAGGGCAGAGGGTTGAACAACAGAATCACTGGCATGGGTAATAGATGTAGACCTGGGGCAGAGGGTTGAACAACAGAATCACTGGCATGGGTAATAGATGTAGACCTAGGGCAGAGGGTCGAACAACAGAATCACTGGCATGGGTAATAGATGTAGACCTATAGGGCAGAGGGTTGAACAACAGAATCACTAGCATGGGTAATAGAGCTCCTTTTACACTATCCTATTTTACAATGTATGGGTGAACTGCTTGAAGCCATATTTATTGACATTAAAGTCACAATGTTTCTGTTCTCTCTTAACTTCTCTTTGTCTTTATATATTATGAAAAGATGATGCAATAATGCATGTGGTGTGGCCTTCGCATTGACAGAGTAAATTTCCAAGATGATTATTGAGAAGGTCATTGTAATTCAATTCTAATTGTGACATCAGTGTAGTAAATGACTAGGACCGAAAGGCAGTGGAACAAAAGCCAAGGTTGAATAATATAATATTTATTCTGTTGTTACAACCACTAATGGAAATAGGAAAATATTAAAAAATATATAATAAAAGTGATAAGAGCGCGCTACTTATGTGGCATGACATGTGACAGTTTTAAATTTTATTCAGGAGAGCCAGTTGGTCGTTTTGGTCCCATAACTGCCTCTCGTGATGACGCTGGATCTGCCTCTGTATTGCCACAGTATAGGTAGGCAATAGTGCATTGTACATTATTATAAGCAAAACTAGAATCGCAAGCACTGTATTGAGCATGCATATAGTAATGCTGAATTGGATCTTCATCAGTATCTATTTCATGGCTGGGTCTCTCAAGCTCTGATCTCAAAATTGAACAATACAGATGAGCTTAATTTTAAGAGAAAAACTGCTGTTAACTTCAGTATGTACTGCTTATTTTAACGATCTACTTGGCATATCATACTGCCATAGCCACATGGTGGTATCATGCTGTCATAGCCACATGGTGGTATATGCTGCCATAGCCACATGGTGGTACATGCTGCCGTAGCCACATGGTGGGTATCGTGGTCATAGCCACATGGTGGTATCATGCTGTCACAGCCACATGGTAGTACATGCTGCTATAGCCACATGGTCATGCTGTCATAGCCACATGGTGGTATCATGCTGCCATAGCCACATGGTGGTATCATGCTGTTGTAGCCACATGGTGGTACATGCTGCCATAGCCACATGGTGGTATCAAGCTATCACAGCCACATGGTAGTACATGCTGCTATAGCCACATGGTGGTATAATGCTGCCATAGCCACATGGTGGTACATGCTGCCATAGCCACATGGTGGTACATGCTGCCATAGCCACATGGTGGTATAATGCTGCCATAGCCACATGGTGGTACATGCTGCCATAGCCACATGGTGGTATCATGCTGCCATAGCCACATGGTGGTATCATGCTGCCATAGCCACATGGTGGTACATGCTGCCATAGCCACATGGTGGTATCATGTTTCCTGGAAACTCTCCAGGCAACAGGAGAGATAAGTCCTAGCTCAAGACAGTGGTGATGATGTGAAGCTGCAAAAAAATTTCCATGGCTGTGAGGAGAAAATATGTAGGCAAGCAGAACAATCTAGATGACATCCTCATGGCTCAAAGAGATTACAAATACCCAAGATGCTGGCAGAAGTGGAAAGTGACGATGTTGGAGATGACCTTCCAATACTTATAGCTCAGGCATGTTATGAGCCTTCCTTATTGCTACTGGAGAAAGGCGTAGCCATTTTATTACTTTGTATACTAAATTATGTTATCCATCTTATAAGGTAAGGATATTAATGTCTATATATATAGTATACATGTGTGGCTGACTGAAAGATCTTGTTTGTGTTAAGTATGACTTTACCACATAGCACTTGTTACTGTTATTATAGATAGCTTGTGGACACTAAAACTAGCAACTAAAAAGAAATCAATTAGTCATGGAGGAAGAAACACAAGACACAAGATTTCCCATCACAAAAATGGTTTTACGGAACATGTATACATGCAGAAATTGATTATAAAATCCAGGGAACAAACGAAGGAGAACATTATATGAGTACTTAACAATAGTTGGAGAATAAAGAAGTGCAGCAATTGATGGGTCATGTTCACTGTAATAAGAAAGGTAGAATATGCAGAGGAATTAAAAAAGGCCGAGTATGAACACGATGATACTGGTCATGTGCTTGTTCCCAGACAGCAGATGTTACTGGACATGATGCTCATGCATTTATCAAGAAGTTTGAAAAAATTCTACTGGGAATAATCACAATTCAGCGAGGGAATGCTGTAGCAGTGTTGGCATCAGTGACTTGCTGACTCATTGTTCATGTGAGTTTTTTCTTATTTATTTATTTGTTTAAATTCTTGAT
This sequence comes from Cladorhizidae sp. MBARI D1340-BT2, assembly GCA_028752905.1. Lineage (NCBI taxonomy): Eukaryota > Metazoa > Porifera > Demospongiae > Poecilosclerida > Cladorhizidae > Cladorhizidae sp. MBARI D1340-BT2. The sequence continues at coordinate 9,988,457 of JAQNBH010000007.1, forward strand.
AAATGTGTAATGCATAATATAATATATGTAGTAATTATGCAGATATAGGTAGTTACCTCAGACACATTATTCATATAGTTTATAGAACCCCCTTCCCCTCAATTTCAAATGTTCAAGTGATGACTAGGGAAATGGCTCGTCCCCAACCCTGGCAAAGATCCCATTACTGAGGCTGCATTCCCATGCTGTGTACAACCACAGAAATCCGTTGCAGAAGATGTTGATGTGAGTTCTCTTTGTAAGTCACTGACCTCAGGCGGTGTCCCAACTCCCTGAAGAATGCCTTTGCTTGAGGCCCAAAGGATCCACACGTCTCTACTGCCACAGGTACAAACTTGTATGCCGAGTCCAGGTGGGTGTACTTCTCACCCTTCAAAATCTCTACCTGGGCTGCCACTGCCCAGCCTCAGTGACTGCCGAAAGGTTGGATGGGGCAAAGGTGTCACTGCAGGTTGCATCCCATACCAAGAGTCCACTTGACCATGGAATGATGGACATGCCATCAGGTCTCTTTCCATTGGACCGAAGCAGACCTGAGGGCTCTAGCCGGGAAGGGACATTTGCAGCAGTTAATGACTGGTATGATATCATTTAAAGCACCATGGCTTCCCTGACTGTGCCTGCAGCTCAACCCATGCATGCCAAACTGGTCGACATCCGACAGTAACTACAAGAGTGTGGCTGGCACAGGGGTGCTCCAAGACATAGCCCAACTGCTATTCCAACTATGTCATCGCTCTCAGAGACCCAATGAGGAGATTGGCAGGGCATTAAGCCAGGCACCTGACTCACATGTAGACACTGTGAGGAGACGAGCTCTGGTTTTGGGATCACCAGCATTCCACAAAAGTGACTCTGCCCTTTTCAAAATACGAGGGATGTCCCATGACTTCTGGTGATGAGAAGCAGGTGGGGCTGGAGGAGGCAAGACAAGGTCATCACCCCAGAATGAAAGGGCAACCTCAATCTCAGGGTACTGGACAGCACTAAACCGAGGGGGGAGGATATGGTGAATGAGATTGGACGATCCATCAGCAGAAGCCAAAAAGGCAGAGGGAGATAAACCACACTACTAATTCCAATTCCCCCATGGTTCACTGAAAGGGTGGCCTGTAGCCAAGAAGGGTCATTGTTCTGAAAATCTATATTAGTGATATTGCTGAGGATCGACTTGAGAAGGTGATCATAGGCTGGGAGATGACTGGAAGAGAAACAGGGAGCAGAGCGAAGAATGTGCATCATCTTAGGGATCGCAAATGAGTGATGCAACAATGTGATAGCATCAACTGACAGTTATTGTTTTTTTGTTTGTTCTTAGGTATAGGTATGTAAACTTGTTGTTATTGTTGTTGTTGTTATGTTGTTGTTGTTATTGTTTAATAATATATTATTGTTGTTATATTTAGTGTTATTATTAATTATTATTATTACGATTATTACTATTATTACTATTATTACTATTATTACTATTATTACTATTATTACTACTATTATTACTATTGTTACTATTATTACTATTATTACTATTATTACTATTATTACTATTATTACTATTATTATTATTATTATTATTATTATTATTATTATTATTATTATTATTATTATTATTATTATTATTATTATTATTATTATTATTATTATTATTATTTATTATTATTATTATTATTATTATTATTATTATTATTATTATTATTATTATTATTATTATTATTATTATTATTATTATTATTATTATTATTATTATTATTATTATTATTATTATTATTATTATTATTATTATTATTATTATTATTATTATTATTATTATTATTATTATTATTATTATTATTATTATTATTATTATTATTATTATTATTATTATTATTATTATTATTATTATTATTATTATTATTATTATTATTATTATTATTATTATTATTATTATTATTATTATTATTATTGCTGTTGTTATTATTATTATTGTTGTTGTTGTTGTTGGTGTTGTTGTTGTTGTTGTTATTATTATTATTATTATTATTTATTATTATTATTATTATTATTATTATTATTATTATTATTATTATTATTATTATTATTATTATTATTATTATTATTATTATTATTTATTATTATTATTATTATTATTATTATTATTATTATTATTATTATTATTATTATTATTATTATTATTATTATTATTATTATTATTATTATTATTATTATTATTATTATTATTATTATTATTATTATTATTATTATTATTATTATTATTTATTATTATTATTTATTATTATTATTATTATTATTATTATTATTATTATTATTATTATTATTATTATTATTATTATTATTATTATTATTATTATTATTATTTATTATTATTATTATTATTATTATTATTATTATTATTATTATTATTATTATTATTATTATTATTATTATTATTATTATTATTATTATTATTATTATTATTATTATTATTATTATTATTATTATTATTATTATTATTATTATTATTATTATTATTATTATTATTATTATTATTATTATTATTATTATTATTATTATTATTATTATTATTATTATTATTATTATTATTATTATTATTATTATTATTATTATTATTATTATTATTATTATTATTATTATTATTATTATTTATTATTATTATTATACACAAGACAAACAAATTAAATCAGTTTAATTATGTGGTATGGTAACAACAATGACAACAGTAACAATTAGTAAAACCACCAACAACATAATATTCCAGGACTTCAGCCCTAACACTAACTCATGACCCATTTGGCCTTGCCCTAAACCTAGACGTTGCTTTGGCCCTAACCCTAGTTATTGCCCCGGCCCTAACCCTAGCTGAAGGTCCAACCCAGAATGATCTGTGATGATGATGATGTAATGCTAGGGTTGTGATAAGAGTAATCAATATATTTTGTTAGTCCCTATCAATCTTGCCAATGATTAGCTAGCCATCAAAACAGCAACTAGCATGCATAGTAGTGAAGACGAGTTTCTGGACACTAACTTGTTCATACAATGGGAAGCTCTTCTCCCATGGGTCATGTCATGGAACTCATGGCCACTATGTATATATGAAAAAATTGCCCTGGAAGTTTTAGCCTCACAGTGCATAGAATTTCATGTGCATGCATTGTACACACACACACACACGACACACATGTGCACGCACACATGCATGCATGCACACACACACACACAAACACACATGCACACACACATTGCATTGAAATGTTGAAGTAAGTAAATTTAATAATCAAAAAAAATTTTTTTTTAATGTTGACTAACATATTTCCCCCCCTTCAGGGCTGTGTCTTTAAGCTCTGACCTTAGATTTGAACAATGTGGCTGAGCTTAGTTTCATGAGCAGCTGCTGCTTGATCTTGTACACAGTGCTTGTTTTGCAACATATTTCACCATGCTATCATAGTTACATGTTGCCTTTTCAGGTACAAGGGCTTCTATACAACGCGATACCCCAAACTATTAAACTGCACAGAACAGCCACAAAGCCTCAAACACAAAATCCACCACACTCACAAAGTTAATACAAATTTCAACATTGGCATAATGGGGAAGATGAAGATGTTCATTCTCTCTGCTCTCATGTTGACTGCTCACTTTCCAAGCAAAAACTCAGTGCTAGAGAACATGAGAAACGAGCTCAGGCCAGATCAACAACATCCTGGAAGCTCTCCAGAGTGAGTAGCAGGAAAGAGAAGTCTTCATCCAAGACAGTGGTGATGATGTGAAGCTGCAAAGATTCAAACTCCCATGGCGGCAACAAGGAGACAACATACTAAGTGAGCAGAACAATCTATGTGATGTCCTCGAGGCCCAAGGAGATGACCATACTCCCAAGATGTTGGCAGAAGTGGAAGGTGATGAAGTTGGAAGAAATGAATTCAGAAGACAGCGATTGTTTAGGGACGGTATGTGAGAGTTCCGTATTGCTACTTAGAAAAGGTGTGGGCATTTAATTGCTTCATGTCCTACGGGAATTTTGTCATAATGACATCTCTTAATTAATAGTCACTGATTGACTGAAGGATTTATTACTTATTATTATGCAACTTGCTTGTTAACTTTATTCAGCTTTGGGAATTTTTTTACTGGTTTAAATTTGTTTGTCGACTTTTGTTAAAAACCAAATAGAGGAGTGGCTTAATTTCAATACCAGGCCTGTTATTTATTAAAGTGGTAGTAGTTTCCAACCAACTTTATTATTTATTTTTTATTTTTTTCTCCTTCAGTTTTTGGTGTTTTTTTTTCCAGTTGAAACTTTGGGGAGAAAATTAATTGGGTACATGTTAACTATTATCTTTAAACATTAGTCAACTTCCACTGACTTGGACCCCTAAGAAATTCATCTGCATTAAACCTGAACCTGCGGAGTTCAATTTTTGGAATAGCAGCTAAAATGAGAAACCAAATAGTCATGCAGGAAGAAACATCAGAGACTACATTACCCATTACAAAAGTGACTTGTAATGCAGGGATTTGGCAAGTGTTTTTGACCTATAGAAAGGAAAAGTAGATAGGAGCATGTGCAATACTTGGACGATGAGGCACAGCAGGTGACCAATCTAATCCATTCTTCATATAAATAACAATAATAATTATAACAAAAACAACAGCAACAACAATACTAATAACAACAATATTAACAACAACAATACAATATTAACAACAACAACAATACTAATAACAACAATATTAATAACAGCAACAATAACAACAAGTACAAGAAGAACAGAATTGAAACAGATGAGCATATAAGAGTGTACCCAGATCAATTCCCAATGCCAAAAGATCTTACTGCATGATTCCGACTTGAATTTCTCCTTCACCCATGATGAATAGTCCCATGAGGGGCACTGTAAGTATTCTTTAGAATGGTAGAAATGGGACATATCACTCCAGTATTGTGAAGAGCTGCTTGGTGATCACACTAAAAACATCAGCTGCATTGACGAGCTAAATAGCCTCTGTATTATCATGAGAGTAGATCTTTATCATCGCATGAACAGCAACCTCACTCATATTTATTTAATGAATGATTTAGTATAATTATGGGCAGAGTCAACAATAGCAACAGATTTGCATGCGTTGATTTGTGCTGTGTACGACCACAATAAACAAGTCATAAAAAATCTTGGAGACTCTGAAGCTCAATTGGTGTAGTTCTCCTCCACTTGGCTGTGATATATACAGAAACAAAGACAGCAGCCTGTAATATCAGCCTGAAACAGCAACTTGAAACAGCAACCTGAAACAGCAGCCTGAAACAGCAACTGGAAACAGCAACCTGAAACAGCAACCTGAAACAGCAATCTGAAACAGCAACAAGAAACAGCAACCGGAAACAGCAACCTGAAACGGCAACCTCAAACAGCAACTTGAAACAGCAGCCTGAAACAGCAACCTGAAACAGCAATCTGAAACAGCAACCAGAAACAGCAACCTGAAACAGCAACCTGAAACAGCAATCTGAAACAGCAACCAGAAACAGCAACCTGAAACAGCAACCTCAAACAGCAACCTGAAACAGCAACCTGAAACAGCAGCCTCAAACAGCAACCTGAAACAGCAACCTGAAACAGCAAACTCAAACAGCAACCTCTAACAGCAATCTGAAACGGCAACCTGAAACAGCAATCTGAAATAGCAACCTGAAACAGCAGCCTGAAACAGCAAACTCAAACAGCAAACTCTAACAGCAGCCTCAAACAGCAAACTCAAACAGCAAACTCTAACAGCAACCTGAAACAGCAACCTGAAACAGCAACCTGAAACAGCAACTTGAAACAGCAACCTGAAACAGCAGCCTGAAACAGGAAGGGGGGAAAATGACAACTACAGTACATATGTATTGAATTGACCTATTAGAAAGCAAACAACACATTTGAAGTAGCAAGTGAGTGGAATGTTTCATAACTGATGGAGTTGTCATCTTGTATCATTTTGTTGAGGAAGGAGTTTTGAGCACAAAATGTGCAGTGCAACTCTGCAGGCACGATTTGAAGAAGCTGTAGAAGCCGCTTAGCTGCTAGCTGAGCTTAAAATTACTCTATCAGGGAGGAGTTGAGCAGCCAAGACTTGGCGCTATACATCAGGACAGGGATAATATAGCACCCTACAATACTTGTAGAACATATTTTTGCCTCTGGCTAAAAAGTAATCGCGTACGAGTGCCGACCCGTACACGATGATTTCAAGTCCAAATCCTGACCAAATGTTGAAAAACCTAATATCATTCGTTCACATAAACAACAGCTGCAGCTTGGCCTTGGTACACAATGTGTGTTTTAACAAACTCCTGTCTTACCATGCTGCCATAGCTACAGGTTATCTCTACAGACCCATGAACTTCCATAAACAACTCTACTCCAAGCTATAAAGCTGCACAAAACAGCCACGAAGCCTCAAACACAAGTGTACAAACTCTCACCAAGTTGATACGAATTTCAACATTGGCATAATCGGCAAGATGAAGATGTTCATTCTTTCTGCCCTCATGCTGACTGCTTGCCTCACACTTTCACAAGCAGAAAATCAACTCGGCAGTAGAGAAAGTGAGAAGCAAACTCAAGCCATGATCAACATCTTGGAAACTCTTCAGGGTGAGCGGGAGAGAAAGGTCCTTGCCCAAGACGGTGGTGACGATATGAAGCTGCAAAAATTCTTACTCCCAAAATTTCAAGGAGATGATATACCAAGTGAGGTCCAAGGGAAAGGAAATGACCTCCCCAAGGTGCCAGCAGAAGTGGAAGGTGACAATTTTGGTGATGGCCTTGCGAATGCTCAGGGAAGCTATGTGAGAATTCCGTATCGCTACTGGAGAAAGGTGTGGCCCTACTATTACTATGTCTACTACAGGAGTTACGTCATCCGTCTAATGAAGAAGGGAAACTGATATCCCTTAACAAGAAGTTTACACGTAGAGTATTGACTGAAGAATAGTTATTAGTTGCTTGTGATTTTGGTACATATATATATATATATTTAGCACTTGCTACCGTTATATGTTATTATATTATTGTAGAATAATTAGCTTTTTGAATATTTGAACATTTATTCAGTTTTGAGTTTATTAAAAAAAAAATTGGTTCTAAATTTGCACCTGTTAGAAATCATGCAGAGGAATGGTTGTACCTGCCTAGGCATGATAGTACATAAGAAATGCCTTGTCTTAACTGACTTGGAGCATAGGAAGTCAGCTGTGCTATATATAACCTGCTGCTATATTCAGCGTAGTGTATATATATATATATTTTGGCTGGTTTCCTAGCATAGGAATGTAACAAAAATCATGGCATTGCATCTAGGCATTGCCTACCAACAACCCTGCACCTAACCTTTGGCCACTGCATGAACCTCTCTTATGTCATCTGTCTAACCAATGGCCCTAACTAACCCTAACCGTTAACATGGTTCTTACCCTAGCCACTGCCTGTACTGCTGCATCGCCATTAACCCCACAATCCTAACTCTAAACATTGTCGTGATCCTGACCCTAGCTGAAGCCTAACCCAGTACAGTGTTCATGATGTCATCATTATAATAATAATGTCAGGATTACATCATGGGCAAGGAACCCATGCAACCACGGAAACTAGAAATCCAAAACAAGCAAAACATTAATAAAACAGTGCAGGAGTTAGCAAGGAGGCAAGCAGGTGACGGGTTAAATTATGTGGGACAACTAATGCACATTCTTGCTACTCATCAATAGCAGGACAAATTGTCATGAGACCGGCAGAAAACCCTCTCATATATATAATTAACCATTAATAGTTATTTCCATACAAGTTTCTGAATGCCCAAAATATTCTACATGCTAAACTGCATGCACATGTGAAAATTGAACTTTGCTATTCACTGCCATAGTCCTTTCCCTTTGCCTCACCCTGTCTATTGCCTTGGCCCTCACCCTAGCTACTGCCCTGGCCCTCACCCTAGCAACTGCCCTGGCTCTCACCCTAGCTACAGCCCTGGCCCTCACCCTAGCTACTGCCCTGGCCCTCACCCTAGCTACTGCCATGGTCCTAACCCTAGCTACTGCCCTGGCCCTCACCCTAGCTACTGCCCTGGCCCTCACCCTAGCTACTGCCCTGGCCCTCACCCTAACTACTGCCCTGGCCCTCACCCTAGCCACTGCCCTGGGCCTCGCCCTAGCTACTGCCCTGGCCCTCACCCTAGCTACTGCCTGGCCCTCACCCTAGCTACTGCCCTGGCCCTCACCCTAGCTACTGCCCTGGCCCTCACCCTAGCTACTGCCCTGGCCCTCACCCTAGTTATTGACCTGGCACTAATCCTAGCTGAAAGTCTAATCCAGGATGCTCTCCACAGAATTGATGATGTCATCATGTGATGTAATGCCAAAATTGTGACAACCTCCGATAATCCTCACAAAAGACTCAAAGCAGAGACATGGAGATGGCTCCTGAGCAACGAGTTTTTTGTAGATAGAGAAGACTTTCCTTTGTGACATGACACTGGACGAACACACCATGTTTTTTAGCCTAACCTCCTGATGTTAGGCTTTTAATGAAAAAAATTAAGCCTCTAATGTTCTATTTAGCACATGCAATAATATAATACACACACACAGCTGAAATGCTGATGTACAAAACTGTGGTGAATTAAACATATTTTTTCCACGGCAGTGTCTCTCAAGCTGTGATGTCAGAATCAGATGAGCAGAGAACAGCAACAACTGCAGCTTGACTTAGTGCCCACTGCTTGCTTTAACCCATTTTGCCATGCTGCCAATAGCCACATGTTATATCTTCAGATCCATCAACTTTCATAAACAACTCAACATCCAAAACCACAAAACTGCACACAACAATCAAAAAACCTTAAACGCAAGTTCATAAAACTCTCACGAAGTGAAAAATATCAATTAAAGCAAGCTCTCTGTGCATACCAGAAACTAAATATGGCATGAGTGAGTCTCTCTTAAACTACAAATAGACACTGACACCTCACAGGTGAGGGATAAATACTAATGCTGTAGGTAGACATTCAGTTTCAAGGTTATTAACTACAACTAAAATGCTTTTGGTTCCTACTAGTACTAGCCAACCTGTTTTGAACCCGAGACACAACTTGACTTCTGTATTCATTAGCCAAGCAGCTTGGATCAGAACTGGTCTATCAAAAACTGTTGACATTTCAGTTAGATAACTGGAGCAGAGCATTAGGTCATTCACTTTTAGAAGATTTCTTATGCATATTTTATGGCAGTTAGGACTTGGCATACACACTCACACACACACAAACACACACACACACACTCACATACACACACACTCACATACACAAACACACACACAAACATGCATGTGCATAATTAATAGCTAAAACTCAACTATACTTCGATGTGTCTTGTTACACAGGTTTACTTGCGTCTTATAATAGCATGTGAAATAAGTGCTAAAGATTGTACAGAAGAATTTTGACACAATTTCAGGAAAGACTCTACTTCAAATGTGTTGTTTGCTTTCAATTCAATACATATGTACTGTAGTTGTCATTTTTCCCCCTTCCTGTTTCAGGCTGCTGTTTGAAATTGCTCTCTGAGGTTGCTTGCTTTTTCAGGCTGCTATTTCAGGTTGCTGTTAGAGTTTGCTGTTTGAGTTTGCTGTTTCAGGCTGCTGTTAGAGTTTGCTGTATGAGTTTGCTGTTTTAGGATGCTGTTTCAGGTTGCTATTTCAGATTGCTGTTTCAGGCTGCTGTTAGAGGTTGCTGTTTGAGTTTGCTGTTTCAGGTTGCTGTTTCAGGTTGCTGTCTCAGGTTGCTGTTTGAGGCTGCGTTTCAGGTTGCTGTTTGAGGTTGCTGTTTCAAGTTGCTGTTTGAGGTTGCTGTTTCTGGTTGCTGTTTCAGGTTGCTGTTTCCGGTTGCTGTTTGAGTTTGCTGTTTCAGGCTGCTGTTTCAGGTTGCTGTTTGAGGTTGCTGTTTCAGGCTGCTGTTTCAGCCTGATATTACAGGCTGCTGTTTTTGTTTGTGTATATATCACAGCCGAGTGGAGGAGAACTACACCAATTGAGCTTGAGAGTCTCCAAGATTTTTTATGACTCGTTTATTGTGGTCGTACATAGCACAAATTAATGCATGCAAATCTGTTGCTATTGTTGACTCTGCCCATATACCAAATCATTCACTAAATAAAGATGAGTGAGGTTGCTGTTTATGCAATGATAAAGGTCTACTCTCATGATAATACAGAGGCTATTTAGCGCATCAATGCAGCTGATGCTTTTAGTGTAATCAAGCACCAAACAACTCTTCACAAAGAATACTTAGTACAGAGCTTAGATAGACAGCCCTGAAAAATATATATGTTAGTGAAACTCATAGCTAACTTCAGCAAATGTGTGGGTGTGTATATTATTATGCCTGTATGCGCTACCATCAAACCGGAAGTCAGATATGAACAAAATTTCACCTATGGTTTTTCAACATTTGGTCAGGATTAGGAGACTATTCATCATGAGTGAAAGAGAAATTCAAGTCTACTGAGGGAATCTCGCAGCAAGATCTTTTGACAATGGTGGGTACACTTCATCTGTTTCAATTCTGTTCATCCTGTACTTGTTGTTATTGTTGTCGTTGTTAATATTGTTGTTATTATTATTGTTGCTGTTTTTAATATTGTTGTTATTATTGTTGTTGTTGTTGTTGTTGCTAATATTGTTATTATTATTGTTGCTGTTGTTAATATATTGTTGTTATTATTGTTGTTGTTGATGTTGTTTTTGTTATAATTATTATTGTTAATAAGGAAAAGAAAAAGAAACAACGAAGAATGGATTAGATTGGTTACCTGCTATGCCTCATCATCAAAGTATTGCTATCTGTGTATTTTGACTATTGCTCAAAAACACTTGCCAAATCCACATGTACCCAATTAATTTTTTCTCCCTAACTGGAATGTTGGCAAAAAAACACCAAAAACTTAAGGAAAAAAATGAAAATAATAATAATAAAGGAAACTACCACTTTAATAACTAACAAGCTGGTATAAAAATTAAGCCACTCCTCTATTTGGTTTTTAACAAAAGTCGACATCCAGTATGAAATAATTTGGCAAAGTTGAATAAATGTACAAATCCACATTATAATAAAATAATAAGTAATAAATCCTTCAGTCAATCAGGGATACCTGAGGTCGATGACTTATGAAGAGAACTCCCATCAACATCTTCTTCAACGGATTTCTGTGGCTGTGCAGCATGGGAATGCAGCCTCAGTAATGGCCATCAGGGTTGGGGACGAGCCATTTCCCTAGTCATCACTTGAACATTTGAACTTGAGGGGAGGGGTTCTATAAACTATTATGAACTATTATGAATAAGTGCACTTAAGCTAAAAATATAATATAATGATAAAAAAAAAAATAATAAAAAAAAAAAATTAAAAAAAAATCATACTATTAATTAAGAGATATATCATTATACCTTCTTGATGACAAAATTCCTGTAGTACATGAAGCAAAAAATGCCCACACCTTTTCCAAGTAGCGATACGGAACTCTCACGTACCGTTCCTAAACAATCGAATTCTAGGGCCATTTCCTCCAACATCATCACCTTCCACTTCGCCAACATCTTGGGACTATGGTCATCTCCTTGGGCCTCGAGGACATCACGTAGATTGTTCTGCTCACTTAGTACGTTGTCTCCTTGTTGCCGCCATGGGAGTTTGAATCTTTGCAGCTTCACATCTTCACCACTGTCTTGGATGAAGACTTCTCTTGCCTGCTGCTCACTCTGGAGAGCTTCCAGGATGTTGTTGATCTGGCTTAAGCTCGTTTCTCACGTTCTCTAGCACTGAATTTTTGCTTGGGAAAGTGAGCAGTCAACATGAGAGCAGAAAGAATGAACATCTTCATCTTCCCCATTATGCCAATGTTGAAATTTGTATTAACTTTGTGAGTGTGGTGGATTTTGTGTTTGAGGCTTTGTGGCTGTTCTGTGCAGTTTAATAGTTTGGGGTATCGCGTTGTATAGAGGCCCTTGTACCTGAAAAGACAACATGTAACTATGATAGCATGGTGAAATATGTTGCAAAACAAGCACTGTGTACAAGATCAAGCAGCAGCTGCTCATGAAACTAAGCTCATCCACATTATGTTCAAATCTAAGGTCAGAGCCAGCCCTGAAGGGGAAAAAATATGTTAGTCAATATATATATTTTTTATTATTAAATTTACTTACTTCAACATTTCAATGCAATGTGTGTGTGCATTTGTGTTTGTGTGTGTGTGTGTGTGCATGCATGCGTGTGTGTGTGTGCATGCATGTGTGTGTGTGTGTGTGTGTGTGTGTGTGTGTGTGTACAATGCATGCACATGAAATTCTATGCACTGTGAGGCTAAAACTTCCAGGGCAATTTTTTCATATATACATAGCGGGCATGAGTTCCATGCCATGGGAGAAGAACTTCCCATTGTATGAACAAGTTAGTGTTCAGAAACTCGTCTTCACTACTATGCATGCTAGCTGCTGCTTTGATGATGCAAGATTGATAGGAATATAATTATTGGTTCCTCTTATCACAATCCTGGCATTACATCATCATCATCACAGATCATACTGGTTTGGACCTTCAGCTAGGGTTAGGGCCAGGGCAATGACTAGGGTTAGGGCCAGAGCAATGACTAGGTTTATCCAAGAATCTCGTCCGTACTTCACCTACCTGTAGATCAAGAAGCCTCAAAAGAATTATGCAAGACTTATCCCTCTTGTCATGGGATTCATCAATCATCAAAGAGAATGGACCACTCGACATTGACTCCATAACTCTCTGTGTGAAGTAAGGAGCAAGAGCTTTCTTCACTATGGCGGTGATTTTGGTGTGGGAACAGGATAATTTCTTTGCAATTTCAGAGTCTGGGAACATCTTGCTGAAAAGCTTGGTGGCATGGTCACTAGACAGAAAGGATATGTTGTGCTTAGCAACAAATGTAGCCCACCTGACCTCTGCTTCGATTACTTGATCACTTCTCTGATGTTGGAAGAGAGAGGTGATTGGAATAGTTGATAGCACAGCCTTTGACATATCCTTATGTTTCTTGCTCTTGAGGTGAGATGTGACATCATTATGGTAACACCAGTCGATTGCACACAGAGTACATTGGGCATACAAGTGACTTAAAATGAAGGCAAGACTACTGACATTACTATTGCATTGAACACAAGCAGCACACTGTACCCATGATGTTATTATTTACCCTGTATTTGCTGTATTCCATGCTTACTTACTTTGTCAATCAATTTCATTATATATTTTTTATTTATACCTTTGAAACTCTTGCCTATCCCTATCCCCTGAAATACTTTGATCCATTTATTGTCAAAATGGCATTCTCTCCTCTGCTATATACCATTTTGCTGAGATTGCTAACGTGCTGAGAAGTTTCACGTGAGTGCCGCACCTCCAATCGAAACAAGGTCAAAGGTTGTTTCACACACCCGCTGGAGCCATAATTGTTTATCTGAAGTTTTTGTTGCTTTACGAGTGTTAAAGGACTAAACTAAACAAGCAGTGGCCAGGGGAAGCGCAAGGTGCGCGTAGCTGTAAATTCCGGGACATTTCCGGGACAAGGACACCACCGGGACAAAGCTCGACTGTCCCGGCCATTCCGGGACGGTTGGTAATGAAAACAGCAACATTCCTTGAGTCAACATCAATGTGTCAAAACTTAAAAAGGCAAATATATTAAAGCTGTGAACATGCACAAATGTTTAACAAACAAGCTATCTATAATAACAGCTATGTGGTAAAGTCATACTTAACACAAACAAGATCTTTCAGTCAGCCACACATGTATACTATATATATAAACATTAATATCCTTACCTTGTAAGATGGATAACATAATTTAAGGCTCATAACATGCCTGAGCTATGGAAGGCCATCTCCGACATCGTCACTTTCCACTTCTGCCAGCATCTTGGGTATTTGTAATCTCTTTAAGCCATTAGGATGTCATCTAGATTGTTCTGCTTGCCTACATATTTTCTCCTCACAGCCATGGAATTTTGAATTTTTGCAGCTTCACATCATCACCACTGTCTTGGGATAGGATTTATCTCTCCTGTTTCCTGGAGAGTTTCCATGAAACATGATACCACCATGTGGCTATAGCAGCATGTACATGTGGCTATGGCAGCATAATACCACCATGTGGCTATAGCTATGCACCACTATGTGGCTATGGCAGCATGTACCACCATGTGGCTATAGCAGCATGTACATGTGGCATAATACCACCATGTGGCTATAGCTATGCACCACCATGTGGCTATGGCAGCATGTACCACCATGTGGCTATGGCAGCATGTACCACCATGTGGCTATGGCAGCATGTACCACCATGTGGCTATGGCAGCATGTACCACCATGTGGCTATGGCAGCATAATACCACCATGTGGCTATGGCAGCATGATACCACCATGTGGCTATGGCAGCATGTACCACCATGTGGCTATGGCAGCATGTACCACCATGTGGCTATGGCAGCATGATACCACCATGTGGCTATGACAGCATGATACCACCATGTGGCTATGGCAGCATGTACCACCATGTGGCTATGGCAGCATGATACCACCATGTGGCTATGGCAGCATGATACCACCATGTGGCTGTGGCAGTATGATACCACCATTGGCTATGGCAGCATGATACCACCATGTGGCTATGGCAGTATAATGCCAAGTAGCTCGTTAAAATAAGCAGTACATACTGAAGTAACAGCTCTTAAAATTAAGCTCATCTGTATTGTTCAATTTTGCTTGAGAGACCCAGCCATGAAATAGATACTGATGAAGATCCAATTCAGCATATCTATATGCATGCTCAATACAGTGCTTGCGATTCTAGTTTTGCATATAATAACGTACAATGCACTCTTGCCTACCTATACTGTGGCAATACAGAGGCAGATCCAGCGTCATCACGAGAGGCAGTTATGGGACCAAAATGACCAACTGGCTCTCTTGAATAAAATTTAAAAAGTCTGTCACATGTCATGCCATATAAGTAGCGTGCTCTTACCACTTTTATTGTTATTTTTTTAATATTTTCCTATTTCCATTAGTAGTTGTAACAACAGAATAAATATTTTATTCAACCTTGGCTTTTGTTCCACTGCCTTTTGGTCCTAGTCATTTACTACACTGATATCACAATTAGAATTGAATTACAATGACCTTCTCAATAATCATCTTGGAAATTTACTCTGTCAGTGCTCTAGTCTTCATAAAGATGACGAATTGCCACACCACATTCAGAGAACATGCATATTGCAGTGATACTTCAAGTACTCTCACTAGAGCATGCACTATTCACAGTCCGTACAAATACATGCTTGAGCTTTATTGCCACCATAATAAATGTCCTCCTTTCCCCCTCATTGGTGGCCCTAAGAAATAGAGGTATTTTATAGGCTCCTGTCCAAGGGATGAAAGTATTTTAAATGTTCTTCTATCCAAGGATGAGAGTATTTTAAAGGCTCTTCTGTCCAAGGGATGAAAGTATTTTAAAGGCTCCTCTGTCCAAGGGATGAAAGTATTTTAAAGGCTCTTCTGTCCAAGGGATGAAGGTATTTTAAAGGCTCCTCTGTCCAAGGCATGAAGGTATTTTAAAGGCTCTTCTGTCCAAGGGATGAAGGTATTTTAAAGGCTCCTCTGTCCAAGGCATGAAGGTATTTTAAAGGCTCTTCTGTCCAAGGGATGAAAGTATTTTAAAGGCTCTTCTGTCCAAGGGATGAAGGTATTTTAAAGGCTCTTCTGTCCAAGGGATGAAAGTATTTTAAAGGCTCTTCTGTCCAAGGGATGAAAGTATTTTAAAGGCTCTTCTGTCCAAGGGATGAAAGTATTATAAAGGCTCTTCTGTCCAAGGGATGAAAGTATTTTAAAGGCTCTTCTGTCCAAGTGATGAAAGTATTTTAAAGGCTCCTCTGTCCAAGGGATGAAAGTATTTTAAAGGCTCTTCTGTCCAAGGGATGAAAGTATTTTAAAGGCTCTTCTGTCCAAGGGATGAAAGTATTTTAAAGGCTCCTCTGTCCAAGGGATGAAAGACTCTTCTGTCCAAGGGATGAAGGTATTTTAAAGGCTCCTCTGTCCAAGGGATGAAGGTATTTTAAAGGCTCTTCTGTCCAAGGGATGAAAGTATTTTAAAGGCTCCTCTGTCCAAGGGATGAAAGTATTTTAAAGGCTCCTCTGCAAGGGATGAAGGTATTTAAAAGGCTCCTCTGTCCAAGAGATGAAGGCATTTTAAAGGCTTCTCCATCCAAGGAATGAAGGCATTTTCATAGGTTAGCATAAATACTATAGCCTGCCAAGTATCTAAGAAGCTACTCAGCCCTGAGGAGCAGACACTTGTTTATGTACTTTGTCCTGCAAATGTTGGACAATGAATATAGTTCTTCCAGGATATTTCATCGTTGCAGGTGGTCCATAATTCATGCACCAGTTTCACAATATCCTGTAGTTTGGTGTACTCTGCATTGCAAAACAAAAACGTTTTTTTAAAATATAAATTAATGGTGCACATGGAAGAAAGGAATCACTAAGAGCCTCTCCTTCAAGATAAAGGCGACTAGCCAATACATACATTACTATCACTAGCTATAAAATTTTGACAGGCAAGCCAAAATCTCTTTATGCTTGGTAGCTTGTAGGACAGATCACTTTAAAACACTGCAATACTACTGTGAAAATAGTTGACGTTTGTCTTAATTGGAATGCGTTAACAAATTGTTGTGGGACTAGTGACTGTTTGGTGTTCGACAGAATGTATTTTGACGGTCTCTATTGTATTCACTTGATAGGTTGTTTGCTATTGTCTTGTGGTCAGCATATTTGTATGTGGAGTGATATTCCAAAAGTAAATGATGCTGACATAGCTGCTAGACATTGTTTGTTACTAAACTGGTTTTACTGAACAAAACAGACATTAGCTTTAAAAACCTTGTGGAATAGGCTGTTCCAGTCGCATTATCCAGTCAAAAGTCTGCGTAGAAATCAATAAAATAAGCATTGTGGGGGAGAGTGATGGTGGCAATTATTTTCTTTTTGTGAGCAACCCATTCTGTTATGTATGTATGACCAAATATACATGAATGGACAGATGGATTGCTAGATGAGAGATGCAATAGCTTTTATGAGCATGTGGTGACGATTCAGTTCATACCACAGTGTATCACTTGACAATTATATATTGCCCGCCAAAATGGTGGGTTTGTAGCACTGTGTGTTATAATAGCCTGTAGAGTATGAAAAAGGTGGGTTTGTATATAGCACTGTGCGTTATAATAACCTATAGAGTTTGAAAAAGGTGGGTTTGTATATAACACTGTGTGTTATAATAGCCTATAGAGTATGAAAAAGGTGGGTTTGTATATAACACTGTGTGTTATAATAGCCTGTAGAGTATGAAAAAGGTGGGTTTGTATATAGCACTGTGCGTTATAATAACCTGTAGAGTATGAAAAAGGTGGGTTTGTATATAAGCAGTGTGTTATAATAGCCTATAGAGTTTGAAAAAGGTGGGTTTGTATATAACACTGTGTGTTATAATAGCCTATAGAGTATGAAAAAGGTGGGTTTGTATATAGCACTGTGTGTTATAATAGCCTATAGAGTATGAAAAAGGTGGGTTTGTATATAACAGTGTGTTATAATAGCCTATAGAGTATGAAAAAGGTGGGTTTGTATATAGCACTGTGTGTTATAATAGCCTATAGAGTATGAAAAAGGTGGGTTTGTATATAACACTGTGTGTTATAATAGCCTATAGAGTATGAAAATGGTGGGTTTGTAGGATCATGTGTTATAATAATCTATAGAGGATGAAGCAATAAAATTGCATGTACACACCCATATCACGTGTAAGTGTGGTGTGCTGTGGTGTGGTGTGTGTGTGTGTGCATGTGAGGGAGAGTACCTAGCCATGCTCTATTTTGAAGAGCTCTGAGTATTCTATAGGAAAACATTTAACAATGCAAGATATACCAGAAACACCCACCCATCACAAAGTGTGTGTATGTCTGTGTATGTGTGTGTATGCTTGTGTATGTGTGTTCTGTGAGCACATGTTTGTACTGTGTGTAGGTTTATACGTATGTTGCTATGATGCTGCAACATATGAGATGGTTGGGGTATGTAGCTAGAGAATGTCTGACAGTGTAGTGTTTAAAGTTGAGCATACTCTATTTAGAAAAACCCAAGCGTTCTTTTGCAGGAGTGTGAGGAGTTAGCCGACACCACAAAGTGTTGGTGCAGCTATGTGCATCTCACAAGTAATATGGTTGCTATAGCAACAATGTTTTGTCATTAGTTGCTGCTGAGATAGCAACATTTTACAGAGCTTGCAGCACATTGCTGCCACTATGTGCATCTACATGCATTCCAATGTCCTTTCTCAAGTGTGCTTACAAAACTAGGTCTAGGCAGGTCCTATTACAGTTCTGCGGTACCATAGCAGCTGTGACTATTCCATCAGTTTTCTTAGTGCTGACATAAACCTGGCAACAATTTATGTGAGTATTAGTTTTTTGTGTAGGCTAGTCATCGAGAAAAGTAGTGTCACACTTGCTGACATGTTTGCACACATGCTAGTGATAGCTGATTATAAATGCTTAATAAACATAGAGCTAGTTTATAAGGCAGAGTTCAGAGTTGTAAAGTTGTAGATTAGACAAGTATAAAAAGCTAGAATTGTAGTACTCTATCTCTTTCTATGCAGACTTATTGACAAAGTCAATCCAGGCTGATCCAGAATCCTGCTCAGAGTTTAGGCCACTCCATCTCCTGACCAATCCAAGATTTGCAAACACTATCAGCAAAGATACGAAGACAGTGTTTCTTCAGCTGGACCTGACAAATATCGGCCAATACCACATCACAGTGGAAACAGGGAAAAGCAAATCTATAGAGATAAAATGACATCAATCAAAGAAGGACTGGCTAATTATGATACAGAATCAAGTGTTGGAACTCGTAATGGAGTTACCAGAAACAGCCCGGGTACTACTCCGAAGGAAGACATTGAAGATGTGCAAGTGGTTACTGCTAAAGTCAGAAGTGAATCAACAAACCCACAAGAAGAGTTTGTGACTAAAATCTCCAAAGACGAGAAACCTTTGGGTTCGATTTCCAGAATGGGGAAATGCTGTTTGGAAGTGATTGACAACACAAATGGCACAACTGTTCAAACACACATCCTTCCACTTAAAGAACGAAAGATGAAGATTCAAGAAACATCCTCGTCCTGCTCTTCCTCTTACAATGCCTCTGATGTGACCGTCATGGACGAAAACAAACACAAAGAAAGTAGGAACACTTTCGATCAGTGGCCATCAACAGAGATCTCAGGCACTTACATCCTTCCTCACCTGATACCTCGACTTATTGTGACCGATGAAGATGATGGTTTCATAGAGACCATAGTAGGTGAAGCCAGAAAACTTAACAGCATAATAGCTTCCATGACTGTCGTGCATCAACAAGAAGCTGTTGTGTGAAGCCCAAGGTTGTATTTGATAGAGTTGGATGAAGAGCATGGAGAAGAACTTCCATTGACTAGACTCTATACAACCTACCTACCCTAACGAATAACGCTTAAAGTCAAAACTCAATTTTTAGCCCCAACCTAAAATAATCTAACATCGCTTCATCTAGTTATGCTTATTCTACGTCTATACACAAATGCATTGCTGTTGTTGTTTTCTAATAGAGGTGTTTATTTTTACACTCTATTGTCATCAATTAAGTGTGTGCTTTTTAAATGATACCAATTTTCCTATACCAAACTCCACTAGCTAGTTGTATTTTACATCAAATACTTGAATAAAATTGGATGTCGTTTAGACTTCCATGAGCAAACTATGTTGTAGAATATGAGCTGGTGTCTGATCTTTCTTCAAACACTTTATGTACACAAGAAGCCACCAGCTACCACAACTCCTTGGCTATTGGAATGAAGTAGCACTTGTATTATTTGTGTAGGTCATCAAAGATGAAGAAACTTGCGTAGGTTATCAAACACTTGTGTAGGCTAAAGGATTTAGGCACTTGTGTAGGCTATCAAGGATATGCTTCTATGCCACATCTGGCCTTGGCAAAGCTCCTTTAATCTTGAACTTGCAAGGATTGCCAACAGATTAACACAGATTTAACACATCACTTGGGAACAAGCTTTGAGGGTTCCCAGGCAGGATAAGCTTGACAGTGATTGATGGTTAAATAGTCTTGCTAACGAGACTATTCATATAAAGATCATGTATCAGCACTAGGGCCAGGGTTGGTGCTGTAGTTAGGGCCAGGGTTGGTGCCATGGTTAGGGCCAGGGTTGATGCCATGGTTAGGGCCGGGGTTGGTGCTGTAGTTAGGGCCAGGGTTGGTGCCATGGTTAGGGCCAGGGTTGGTGCTGTAGTTAGGGCCAGGGTTGGTGCCATGGTTAGGGCCAGGGTTGATGCCATGGTTAGGGCCGGGATTGGTGCTATGGATAAGCCAGGGTTGGTGCTGTGAATAGGGCCAGGATTGGTGCTGTAATTAGGGCCAGGGTTGGTTCTGTGGATAGGGCCAGGGTTGGTGCTGTGAATAGGGCCAGGGTTGGTTTGTAGCTAGGGCTAGTTAGACCAGCCTCCCCATAGCTACCAGTGCACATTTCATGAATATGTATACTGCAAAATTTAACGTTCTACTTTTTTTAATCATGTGCCATGTGTTTAACATTTATATTTATGCTCATCAAAGTATTAAACTGTGATCAAAGTCATTTCACCGTGAAGCACCATTTATTCTTCAATAGGAGGAATTTCAAACATTGTGTATCTGCGACTACCTTTGTTGCTTGCTCACAAGCATGATGCTGCTCCACTTTCATGGCTTGGCTACATGTCTTTTCACTGTTGAGATCTGCCATCATATCCACATGGAGCAAAGATCTACCTTTGGCCAAGTTGTTCGAGGCCCTTGCCTCTGGACCTTGCCATCTATGAAGGCGAGGTGAACACTTGTAGACTAACATCTCCACAGTTGTGCACAGAGATTTTACTTGATGTACAGTAGCCATGTCTGGTGAACCATGCACACTCTTGATTTTTCTACACATACAGGTTTATCCAGACTATCTCCAAGACTACTTTCCCCTCTTCCCCCTTTTTATAATAATAAGCTGCATAAAATAAATATACAGTTAAAAACAAACAGGAGGTGAAACCAAATAATAGGGTAAGGGGTCTCCACCAGAGGGAGCGGTTTGAGTCCGTCTTATTCCCGCGCAAATCTCTACTGCAGTGTGTATCCGCCCCCTTTCTGCGTACAGTCTTTTTTTCCAGACAAACTAACTTCCCTTGCAGTAAAGCGTATTGAATGTCTGCTGCTAGTGAGAGGTCTTCAGGTTTGGGAAAACGCAGACCCAAAACAAAAGCGTACTACAGGAGCTCTGTCAAGAAGAAGGTTCGTTGCTGATTATGCTCTCTGTCACTCTTGTTATAAATTTTTAAATTTACATTACAGAAGTTCGGTAAGGGTCCTCAACCCCTTACTCAAGGGGTCCGTGGAATTTTGATCACGACAGGAGATAAGGAGAAGTGGTGTGTGCCTGAAGCCTACAACCTCCTCAATGAGGTAACCACCTTTATGGTTTAGCCCCCTCCCCCCTCACCCCTTCCTTAATAAATAAGTGAATTTTAGCCGACTTCATAAAAGTGAAACTGAAGATTTATCTGCTCATCAAGCAAATGAAAAAGCAAATGAAAAGACAACAACAACAACACAGTGTGCATTATTTATCTTCGCTGGCAACACAGCCAGCAAAATGGAGGGAACTGCTTGTGAAGAAGATGCTGCATTCCACCTGAGGATCTGTGCTTCATTGGAAATGGAGGGCTGGCTGCTGGGTCTGGACTCTCACCCATTGCTGGGTCTACCTGGTTGCTGGGTCTGGACTCTCACCTGTTGCTGAGGCTACCTGGCTGCTGGGTCTGGACTCTCACCCATTGCTGGGTCTACCTGGTTGCTGGGTCTGGACTCTCACCTGTTGCTGGGGCTGCCTGGCTGCTGGGTCTGGACTCTCACCCGTTGCTGGGGCTACCTGGCTGCTGGGTCTGGACTCTCACCCATTGCTGGGGCTGCCTGGCTGCTGGGTCTGGACTCTCACCTGTTGCTGGGGCTGCCTGGCTGCTGGGTCTGGACTCTCACCCGTTGCTGGGGCTACCTGGCTGCTGGGTCTGGACTCTCACCCATTGCTGGGGCTGCCTGGCTGCTGGGTCTGGACTCTCACCCGTTGCTGGGGCTACCTGGCTGCTGGGTCTACCTGGCTGCTGGGTCTACCTGGTGCTGGGTCTGGACTCTCAAGCCTGTGCATGTGAAAGACACCCATTGCTGTGCTTATACTCAGACAAGTCCTGCATCACATGTGGTTCATTAGCAAAGTGTTGCCAGCGAATATTACTGCACTGTGCTGTGTTTCCCCTCTCTATTTTTTCCTTCGCTTGCCTTGATGGAGGCTGAATTAAGCACGACTAAAAATGTTGGCCAATTTGAGCTGATTTAAAAGGTTGAGTAGATCTTTGGCTTCATATCATCACCTTAAATGATATTCATCCTCCAACTTCCCAGCATTAGTTTCTGTTGGCATCAAGTGCCTAGACGTAACGCTGGAAACCTAATACACACATACACACCCATCGAGTACCCACTACATTGATTTTTTTAAATGGGAACAGTATCTCTTCAACTCTCATCGGCAGCTGCTTAGAAGCATAAATAGTGGTTTATATCGCTATATTTATGCACATCGGTGGCCATCATGCATGTGTAAACCAGGGAGGGAAAATGAGAACTCCTTCACGCAATTTAAAGAATTTCTCAGCAAGCATGTGCTATTTACATGTCTAGCTCGCTGAGAAGCCTGAAGCTGGAGGAGCCAGCGTAGTCTTGCATGGTCCTGCCAGAAAGTCAAAACTACTGAATGAAATTATTTTGAGAAATAGACTCTAAGGATGGAGTCCGGGTCAGCTGAGGATGGAGTCAAAGATGGAGTCAGGGTCAGCTGAGGATGGAGTCCAGGTCAGCTAAGGATGGAGTCAGGGTCAGCTGAGGATGGAGTCCAGGTCAGCTGAGGATGGAGTCCGGGTCAGCTGAGGATGGAGTCCGGGTCAGCTAAGGATGGAGTCTGGGTCAGCTGAGGATGGAGTCCAGGTCAGCTGAGGATGGAGTCCGGGTCAGCTGAGGATGGAGTCCGGGTCAGCTGAGGATGGAGTCCGGGTCAGCTAAGGATGGAGTCAGGGTCAGCTGAGGATGGAGTCCAGGTCAGCTGAGGATGGAGTCCGGGTCAGCTGAGGATGGAGTCCGGGTCAGCTAAGGATGGAGTCAAAGATGGAGAGTCAGGGTCAGCTAAGGATGGAGTCCAGGTCAGCTGAGGATGGAGTCCGGGTCAGCTGAGGATGGAGTCCGGGTCAGCTGAGGATGGAGTCAGGGTCAGCTGAGGATGGAGTCCGGGTCAGCTGAGGATGGAGTCCGGGTCAGCTAAGGATGGAGTCAAAGATGGAGTCCGGGTCAGCTGAGGATGGAGTCAAATATGGAGTCCGGGTCAGCTGAGGATGGAGTCAAAGATGGAGTCCGGGTCAGCTGAGGATGGAGTCAGGGTCAGCTAAGGATGGAGTCCGGGTCAGCTAAGGGAGTCAGGGTCAGCTGAGGATGGAGTCCGGGTCAGCTGAGGATAGAGTCCGGGTCAGCTAAGGATGGAGTCAAAGATGGAGTCCGGGTCAGCGAGAGAAAAGGTTGAGGCCAATGGTCTAGTTTCGCATAGAACAAGACATATAGAGCAGGAAAGCCATGAAGAATGATAACTGGGAAAGATGAAGGTCAAGAAATAGAGAGCAGGAAAGTTCTGCACAGAGTCAACAACATCAATACAGGTCGAGACAAAAGAGGCGTGCCAGGAGAGAGTGCAATGATTGGCCAGTGCAGTTTCCCCCGAGAGGGGAAGAGACAGAATGGACATGTCCGGAGAGAGCATTAGAGTGGAGCTGTAATATAGACCTAGGGTAGGCTGATAAGAGAAGTGAGTTTCCAGGAGAGAGCAAATATACACATCCATATATGCTGTAAGACCATTGTCTTTTTGAAAGGTTAACCATAAATCTGGATGTTGGAAGCTCTGTTATGTCAGGTACAGACCACCCAATCATCTTTTCAACCTTGTATCACTCATTGCCACGGTTACTGTAAAAACTAATAATGTAGAGGAACATGTTCATAGCCGAGCATATGCTCTCCACTCCACTATCCAGGAGATGGACCCACCTGTCCCCCCTAGAAGCGGGGATGATCCTTTACCTAGAACTTGTCCTGGCAAAGTAAATGACCGACTCGAGCAACTTAGCATGTTGACTTAATGACCCTTTACCTCTTACTGTGATGCCGTCCAGCCTACGAATGTGAAGCAGACGAACAGCACATCTTGAGCATCTGTCCACTTCACCAAGCTACAAATGACGACGTGCACAGCATACCGAGCGATCGTCGGAGCATTTCAATGCAACGTCCAAATGAAGTTTGTATTACGACAATGCCTTTTAACTTGCATCGGGTGATGACCAAGAACTAGGAGAGTGATGGACCGGGTAAAATTTGGCATCTTCAGATAATTTCCCCCTCCTTGATTTATTCCTCTCGCTATGCCTACTGGTCAACACAGAGGAAGCATGGCACAATGGGTGTGGCTAATAACAGCCTGAGGGTGTGGCATAGGGCCTAACAACACTGCCGGATTCAAGTTTTGGTATACATGAACTCTCGATGAACTCTCAGTTGACATACATTCAATAACCTTCTCAATAATCAACTTGTACATTTCGGCCAGATGCTGGAACTTCCTAATAAAAACCAAAAGAACTATGTGTACCCAGTGATGCTCTCCTTTTATTGAAACTGAAAAAGTAAAATTAAAAAATATTATTTTTACTACGGCAGGTTGTGTGTCTAGTTTAGTGTGAGAAGTGCTGTAATGAGATCTGTGAATGAGATCTACTCGAGTGTTAGCCTGTTAGCGTTGTTGTTGTTGTTGTTGTTGTTGTTGTTTGTTGTGTCCAAAGGGAAGTAGCTTTTCTCCCCGCATAAAATGCGAGTAATGACCACATACTTGTCCGGTGTCTTTGCCAATCTTGTGTCGTCCATGGATGACTGACTAGACTGACTAGGGGTGTACTTGGTTCATCCGCGGATGGAGTTACTAAAGATATTCAGGATGCACACCTATGCCCCATGACCCCCCAATCATAGATCCGTGGATGGAAGAGTTACTAGGGTTATCCAAAATGAATCACTGATGTCCGTAGTAACTCTTCCACTCAGTAATAAGCTTGTTATAGTGGACCTAGTAATATGCTTGTTAGAGTGGACCCAGTAATATGCTTACAGTGGACCCAGTAATATGCTTACAGTGGACCCAGTAATATGCTTGCTATAGTGGACCTAGAAATATGCTTGCTATAGTGGACCCAGTAATATGCTTGTTAATAGTGGACCCAGTAATATGCTTGTTATAGTGGACCCAGTAATATGCTTGTTATAGTGGACCCAGTAATATGCTTGTTATAGTGGACCCAGTAATAAGCTTGTTATAGTGGACCCAGTAATATGCTTGTTATAGTGGACCCAGTAATATGCTTGTTGTAGTGGACCCAGTAATATGCTTGTTATAGTGGACCCAGTAATATGCTTGTTATAGTGGACCCAGTAATATGCTTGTTATAGTGGACCCAGTAATATGCTTATTATAGTGGACCCAGTAATATGCTTACAGTGGACCCAGTAATATGCTTGCTATAGTGGACCTAGAAATATGCTTGCTATAGTGGACCCAGTAATATGCTTGTTAATAGTGGACCCAGTAATATGCTTGTTATAGTGGACCCAGTAATATGCTTGTTATAGTGGACCCAGTAATATGCTTGTTATAGTGGACCCAGTAATATGCTTGTTGTAGTGGACCCAGTAATATGCTTGTTATAGTGGACCCAGTAATATGCTTGTTATAGTGGACCCAGTAATATGCTTGTTATAGTGGACCCAGTAATATGCTTGTTATAGTGGACCCAGTAATATGCTTGTTATAGTAGACCCAGTAATATGCTTGTTATAGTGGACCTAGTAATATGCTTGTTATAGTGGACCCAGTAATATGCTTGTTATAATGGGCCCAGTAATATGCTTGTTATAGTGAACACAGTAATAGTGAACCCAGTAATAGGCTTGTTATAGTGGGCCCAGTAATATGCTTGTTATAGTGGACCCAGTAATATGCTTGTTATAGTGGACCCAGTAATATGCTTGTTATAGTGGGCCCAGAAATAAGCTTGCTATAGTGGGCCCAGTAACATGCTTGTTATAGTGAGCCCTTGCTATAGTGGGCCCAGTAACATGCTTGTTATAGTGGGCCCAGTATTAAGCTTGCTATAGTGGGCCCAGTAATAAGCTTGCTATAGTGGGCCCAGTAACATGCTTGTTATAGTGGACCAGCAACATGCTTGCTATGGTGGCCCAGTAAGGCCCAGTAATATGCTTGCTTTGTCTGCAATGCCTTGGCTGATGTTAAGTTGCAATTGATTTTGCATTATAATTGTATGCAAAAATAACTGAATAATAATAATATTCATATCTTGTGGTCACTGGGTGATCACAAACATTGACCACAATGTTATTGACTAATGCTATCCCATACCATATGGTTGCTAGGGACTTAAATGCTAGGGACTTTTAAGTGAATTTCTGACTTAGTATAGTTAACTGAAGTGAAGATGGTTCAGTTCTCCCTAAATCGGATGCTGAAAGGGTTAACTAGCACAGGCCTGTGTAAACAGATGGTTGCCTAGTGATAATAGGGAACAAGAACTGGCAGGCATTCAAAGA
This sequence comes from Cladorhizidae sp. MBARI D1340-BT2, assembly GCA_028752905.1. Lineage (NCBI taxonomy): Eukaryota > Metazoa > Porifera > Demospongiae > Poecilosclerida > Cladorhizidae > Cladorhizidae sp. MBARI D1340-BT2. Next base: position 10,015,412 of record JAQNBH010000007.1, read on the forward strand.
TCGATGGAGGAGAACTGATGTAATACTAGAGTGTTACATGGTTAGTAGCCTCAACGCTAGGGCTCCATTATGACATAGCTTCTCAATCCCTCTCACCAGATGGAGCTGGACCTGTCACGATGGTATAGAAACTATACTGTGCTTGTCAAGGTAAGAACACAGTTCCATGTGTGCACTGCCACTCATGGTTGCTTCTCTCTCATGACAGCAAGTGCAAAAGAGAACAGGCTACATAATTGTGTAGTTGGTATATGGAGGAAAGATAACTGACTGCAGTGTTAGTCAATGGAGGAGGGATATGCCAATGGTTGGGAACATACCTGAACACAAATAGATCAAGAGAGCAAAATAATATCTGAAACAGAGTGACTGAAGTTCTTGTGAGCTACTGCATGCACTTCCCTTCAGTCCTCACCTCTGTCAGCCATATGTCACACCTACATGCAGTTCTCATTCAAAACCATCCAGCCTATTGTGCTGCAGGGCATCTGGTTCTGCAGCCATGCACAAGTTGGGCTTCTGTATAGAGCACACATGTACACTTATAATATAACATGCATGCACATGTGAAAAGGAAGGCGTGGCATGTGCTTCAACTCGCCACACCTTTCATTCACTACTAGTGCAGTAGTAATATCTCAAACTTGAGGCCCACTCAAAACGTTCATAGTTCAGTTGGAGGCCACTTATCTGAACACGCCAGTCAACCGAAGACTACAAGAAGCCACGCCCATGGATGGCAATGCTGGCCTCGCCCATGGAATGCATTTGGTGTACTTCTTTTTCTTTTTTTTTGCGGGGAAAATTATTTTGCATGTGACCACAAATTATACCATTCGCCTAATGGGGGGGGGGGGGGGGCATCGTCTAGCAGTTCCTTTCAACTGCTCCCACGGCTATACCCATTGAAAAGGAAGAAGAATTGTCCTCAATATCGAGCTCGGCTCTAGTGAAGAAAGAGAGAAGTTGAGCTGTAGAAGGCGGCCATATGCAATGTTGGAAAGTCGAACTGCCCATAGCAAAGCTGAAGACCTGAAGTCCAGTTATCCGAACATCTGAACACTCTCCAGTCCCGACGTGTTCGGGTAAGGGGTCTTCTACTGCATATGCATGACGTTTGTGGTTAGCTTAGTTTTGAGAGAGTGGAGTGCAGCTTTCTGTCGGTGCAGAGGTGGAAGCTAATGGAGACCGAGCAGCCACTGCAAGTCACCAATGTTGCTGCAAGTCTAGGGAGAAGTCGAGGAGGGAGACCTTGCGATCAGCAACAAAGATTTGAAAGTCTGATATAGATCACTTTATCTTTAGCAGAGACTTTTCAAGATACTACTACTCGAGTCTACGGACAGTGCGATGACTCCCTCAGTGTCGGTTTCTCTTTGGGCGGGGGACGCTTCACTGCGTAGGAAGGATGACCCCCTCTGTGCATGATGTGTAACCAACGTCCAGTGAAATGAAAGGAATACTCGCAGACCAAAGTAACACTCGTTGAAATGTTGGCAAATTATTATTATTATTTTATAAAGAAATCTACCCTCTAATACAATTCTTGTTCTGTTGCTGTGATGGCCAATGAGATCTCTCCATTTGCTTCCTTTTTCTTCTTTGCAGTGCCACACCCCTTCTCCCAGATACTCTACACATCCCATATATGGCATTGAGGGGTACACTGTATTTTTGTGTGTTAGATATTGGCAGGTGCCGAACACGAGAATGGGGGGAGGGGAGGGGGGATATTCGTGGGTTCTTCAGTGTATAGTGGAAGACACGCCCTTCTCAGCTATACCACTTCATGGAAGGGTTCTAGTCGTGAAAACCACGAATATTAACTCCCTAATATATCTTGCATACTGCACCATTCACTCACGCACACACAGTATGCAGACAAGTTGTACGGTCCTGAAGATGGTCTGTCGGACCACGGCTCTGTAAGCAGTTCCGAAGGAGAAGATGGAGCCGGAGTTGGAGCATTCCGAGACATCGCCCAAAGTTTGGAGAAAGAGGTGGCAGAACTCAAACGCAGGAAGGAGCAGAAGATGCGGAGATTTTGTTCGCTGAACACTGGGGCCAATCGCTCCATTTTTATCAAGTGCTCGGATGAGGTTAACCCCACTGAGTTGGTCCTCTCCATGCTCAGAGACGTGCAGACCACACAGGTTAAGAAGTCAAGGTGAGCTCCTCCTTCTTGTAAACATTATTACTATCATCATCATTTTATTTTTTTATTTTTTTATTATATTTATTTGTTTGTTTGTTTATTTATTTTATTTTTATTATTTTTTTATGTTTATTTATTTTTTATTTTTTTATATTTTTTTTAATATTTTTTTAAATATATTTTTTTATTTTTTTATTCATTATTTATTCATTATTTATTCATTATTTATTTATGTATTAATTAAACCCATCTGAACTACACTCACTAGACCCCCTCTCCTCCCCACCCCTTTCTCCTGGAAAGCATTTACAGTAGAAATAGATTTTCAGAAGTCATCAGCTTGTGTGTTCCCTAAATATATCTCACCCTCTTCTTGCCACCCTTGGATTGATAATAGCCATCGACAACAAATTTCTCCTCCCCACCCCTTTCTCCTGGAAAGCATTTAGAAATAGATTTTCAGAAGTCATCAGCTTGTGTGTTCCCTAAATATATCTCACCCTCTTCTTGCCACCCTTGGATTGATAATAGCCATCGACAACAAATTTAAAAAACGTCAATCTTTTCTTATGTGCTAAAAAAATAGATTCACCTGCTCTTATCTGGCGTATCGCTCACTTAGAAACATCATTTCATCTACTATTAAAAGAAATAAACTCATCTTCTTCCCGTCTCTCTCATCCTCTCCTTCCAAAAAGTTTTGGTCTTTTGTTCATTCCACAAGAAAAAGATCATTTTCTTACCAACTCTTGAATCCAACGGTAACACGTTCTCCTCTAGCCGTGATAAGGCTGAAATACTTACTCTGAATGTCATACTATCCTCCAATTGTATCCTATCCTCTTCCTTTCCAGACTTCCCAACCATCCTGTCCTCTGAACTGAATCTGATGTTATTGGCCTGATTTCTCGTTTACCTTCTTCCACAGCCTCTGGCCCTGATTTGACTTCCTCTAGAAGGTTCAAATCTACCTGCCTATCCATAGTTGCTCCCCTTACATATATCTTTAAACTTATCCTTGTCTCAAGGACGTCTTCCAGTTGATTGGAAAAATTCCTTCGTTGTTCCCATCCTTAAATGTTCATCTAATCTTTCTAACTACCGGCCCATTTCCTTACTCTCTATATAGTTAGTAAGCTGCTTGAAAAGCATGTTCACTCCCTCCTTGACAAATTCTGCATCGAACACAATATTATCTCTTCTTCTCAATTTGGCTTTCTTCCCCATCAGTCCACTTCTTCATCCCTTCTCTTGGCCTGCCAATCAGTCCTTTCACTCTCTTCTTCAACCTACACACATCAACACATGCCATGTCTTGTTGCTGTACACTACACACATCAACACATGCCATGTATTGTTGCTACGGTTGCCAGTACCCATAGATACTATAATGCCACACATAACTGTACCAACACTGGCCAGCCACAACCTCCTTGTCAATAGTTGTACAGAAGAATTCCACAAACCAAACATGAGTTGTCTGGTAGAGGATCAGCTGCAGCATCCCGAACTTGTTAACTGTTGCCCATGAGAGAATGAAACATAATTTATATCAATGGAGTGTGTGACGTGCCTTTGTCCGTCTCATCTAAGCTTATTCTCTACGCCGATGATATCCTTCTTTTTCACCCCATCAATTCTCATTCTGATTTTTCTCTCTTTCAGAAAGACCTAACCTGTATCTCTGCCTGGCTTGCTTCCCAATCTCTCACACGGAGTCTAAATCCATGCTTATTTCTTATAATGTGTGCAAACATATAATCTAAAACATTTTTGCCTCCCCCTTCATTTCCATTTATTCAATATTTCCCTCCCTCTTGACAATATTCATGAAAGGAACCCTAACACACAGGCCAGCCTGCTTCTTATAAATACGTAGTTCTCCATTATTTTTGAACAGTCTGTGGTAGGCATGCCCTAAGGAGCAGAAGTCGAAAGTGGTCAATTAGAGGTTTGGGGATCCACGCAACTAAGAGGTGCCGATATGCTCGTGGGTTCAAAGTGCGTTGAGTAAGCTCCATATGTCAAAATGATTAAATATTGGGTTGAGAAGTCCAATATTGGACCATTTTGGCACGTGGAGTTTGCTCATGATCGCACGTACTGCACTTTGAACTCACGAGCATGTCGGCATTGTGTACTATAGGACCTGTCCTCAAACCTACAAACTGTCCACTTTGAACTCCCTCTCCACCGCGCCCCTCATGGCCGCCACACACTGCTCAAACTCATCAGCATCAAGTTCCTCCTCTGCACAGTGCCCCTCATGGCCACCACACTGCTCAAACTCATCAGCATCAAGTTCCTCCTCTGCACAGTGCCCCTCATGGCCACCACACTGCTCAAACTCATCAGCATCAAATTCCTCCTCTGCACAGTGTCCCTCATGGCTGCTCAAACTCATCAGCATCAAATTCCTCCTCTGCACAGTGTCCCTCATGGCTGCTCAAACTCATCAGCATCAAATTCCTCCTCTGCACAGTGCCCCTCATGGCTGCTCAAACTCATCAGCATCAAGTTCCTCCTCTGCACAGTGTCCCTCATGGCCACCGCACACTGCTCAAACTCATCAGCATCAAATTCCTCCTCTGCACAGTGGCCTTTATGGCCACCACACACCATGGCATCAAATTCTTCTGAGGACTGCCTGAAAGAGGGAATGCTGAGATGTTAAAATTGTCAGTTTGACAGCGAACTCAAATTTATGAAATTTTTCTGAAAGACCCTGTGGTACGACATCTTTGTCAGTCTTGGACGATTATTTTCAGTTTCAGTCAGCGGGCATAAAATACTTTGAGGTTGCTCCAACTTTTGCTGGAAACCTCAAAAGCATCACGCTATAAATAGAATGACATCATTATCAGAACTCTATAAATTGCATGGCGTCATCATTAGTATTTTATAAATAGTATGGCATCACTATTAGTACTCGATAAAATGGTATGACATCGTACTCTATAAATATCATTATCAGTACTCTATAAATAGTTAGTAGTATGACATCATTAAAAATAGTATGACATCATTATTGGCACTCTAAAAATAGTATGACATCATTATCGGTATTCTATAAATAGTATGGCATCATTATCAGTACTGTATAAATAGTATGACATCATTATCAATATCCCCTTAGAATTACGAGTTGATTTAAAACTTGGCTGTAGTATACAGTGGTGGTTCATGATTGTGCCCTTACTCTGCAGGTATTGCCAGCGCATCTTGCCGGTGGTGTGTGTGTGTCGTGCCAGTCATGATGACATCAGCAGAGCGGCTGTGGACATGTTGGAGCCCTACTTCCATACCAACACTACTGATGTGCACACGGTAACTAATGCTTGTTGCTTGTTGTTGTTGTCCTGTTTTGTTATTGTTGTCCTTCTGGTGTTGTTGTTGTTTGTTTGTTGTCCTTCTGGTGTTGTTGTTTGTTTATTGTTGTCCTTCTGGTGTTGTTGTTTATTGTTGTCCTTCTGTTGTTGTTTATTGTTGTCCTTCTGGTGTTGTTGTTGTTTATTGTTGTCCTTCTGGTGTTGTTGTTTGTTTGTTGTTGTCCTTCTGGTGTTGTTGTTTGTTTGTTGTCCTTCTGGTGTTGTTGTTTGTTTATTGTTGTCCTTCTGGTGTTGTTGTTTGTTTGTTGTCCTGCTTTTATCGTTGATTGTTGTTGTCCTCCTTGAAAATCATTATCACGTCAGTTGACATGGTGACTCTCTTAAAATATGTACAAGGAACGTATGTTTTGTTATTGTTGTCCTCCTGGGTTTGTTGTTGTTTATTGTTGTCCTCCTGGGTTAGTTTGTTGTCCTCCTGGTGGTGTTGTCCTGTAGCTGTTGTTGTTCTCCTATTTTTATTGTTGCTGATGTTCATCATCTTTCAAGAGCACTAGCAGCAACTGAGATGAGCCATGTTGCCAACCAATCAAGTTGTAGGACGTGTAGCTCAACTATGAGCGCCTACTTTTTGTTAAAAGGGGGTAGTTCACCCAGCCAACCAATCAAGTTGTAGGACGTGTAGCTCAACTATGAGCGCCTACTTTTTGTTAAAAGGGGGTAGTTCACCCAAAACTGGAAAAAAACGTCTGTTGACTTTGAATGCCCATAACTTTTTTTATAATTGGTTTGTGTAGATAATGTTATGCTCAAATTGTTGCTTGTTCTATGTGCTTTCCAATGATATATAAAATATCTCTAGAGGCATGTTTTGTCAGAAGATGCATGCAGAAATGCATGCATCTTCAGAAACAGGGACCCTCCTTCTCTTGGCAGACCCCCACTACTCATTTTTAAAAATCAAAAGCTGTAAATTGGTTTGTGGCTTGTCAAAGCTAACAGCTGTGATATGGGTGATTTTATATTGCAATAACTAAAGTGGTTGTTGAAGGGCAACGTGCCGTATTTGATTACACGCTAAAATTTTATTTTTAGCGGGCGTAATCAAATACGGCACGTTGCCATTCAACAACCACTTTAGTTATTGCAATATAAAATCACCGATATCACAGCTGTTAGCTTTGACAAGCCACAAACCAATTTACAGCTTTTGATTTTTAAAAATGAGTAGTGGGGGTCTGCCAAGAGAAGGAGGGTCCCTGTTTCTGAAGATGCATGCATTTCTGCATGCATCTTCTGACAAAACATGCCTCTAGAGATATTTTATATATCATTGGAAAGCACATAGAACAAGCAACAATTTGAGCATAACATTATCTACACAAACCAATTATAAAAAAAAGTTATGGGCATTCAAAGTCAACAGACGTTTTTTTCCAGTTTTGGGTGAACTACCCCCTTATTAACCGATTGCACGCCGTATTCCTAGTACCCGCGGGCAAATTATTCATGAATTAACGAGGTATTTTACTTATTATTTTTATATCATCCGTTCTGCAGGGACTCCACCCATGAAACTTGGGTCATATTCAGCCACATGATAGCTCTACTTCCTGTAAAAAAATCGAGCCTTCCTTACCAACTGGGCAGAACTAACCAGCATTATAAAACCTTGTCATCTTCTTGGGGGTGAATATTTTCATATTTTCACACTATTATACACACATTATAATGCCAACACAAGATGGAGCATCTATTTACAAACCCTCTACCAGCTGCAGAGCCAGTGGGTTGTTTTCCCCATCAAAATGCTAACACATAATAAATAATACAAAAAACAAATTATAAGAGAGTGAAAATGCTAACACATACTAGAATAAAACCATAATATAAAAACACAATTATGTAAGGGAGTGTCTTGGGTAGAGCTCCGGTCTTGCTGTCACGGGTAGAGTAGAACTTGCTCAGTCTTGGGTATAGCTTGCTTGGTCTCCGGCATGATATTTCACCATATTTTTATTCTACACAAACATGAGATACCAGGATAAGAATAACACTTGAATACTGGAGAGACGAGAGAAGTAGATGAAGGGACAGGGAACGAGAGAAGTAGACGAAGGAGCAAGGAACAAGAGAGAAGTAGACGAAGGAGCAGGGAACAAGAGAGAAGCACAGAAAGGAGCAGGGGGTGCATAAACATTACTGATAGTCCACCAAGGTATGGTATTACGAAAACAGTCACGGCCTGTTGATCCACCACACAAAGGAACCTTACAAAAACAACACTGGGACCTTGCCTCATGCCTGTAACCTTTACTAATGCAAACTACACAGCGCTTCTTTGCACAGCACTGTGGGAAATGACCTAGTTTTAAATTGAGGCGATCTAGCTGACTATTTGCCTGACTACAACGTTGACCTGCACGCTGCCGAGAAGAGAAAGAACCAATCAAAGATTTAGCTAGAACAATCCTAGCTTCTAGATAATTACCCTTCCTTACTGATATTGGAGCTCGGACAGAAGAAAACAAAATAAATGAATTCAATAAACAAGCTTCTATCAAATTTGTAACCAACAAACCATCAATAGAATTTACATGTACATAACGCATTAGCTCGAAAAACCGAGTCCTAGGCATTACTTTACGAACCAAAGATCCAGACAAATCCGAGTGATTAGTGGACCAGTACAATTCTAAGTATGGAAGTGTGGAAACTCCCATTATTATCAACATTCCTACAAAAGCTTTCATTTCCTCTATATTAGTATCTACCCATGGCCTGGAGAGACTAGCCATCCTAGAAACGTAACTGTTCGTCTCTGCTACTAGGAGTTCCCACACTTCAAGAGTTAAAAAAAGGTAAAATGCATCTAAAAATGTACTTGATGCACCAAGCAATGAAGAAGTTGGACCAGCTGTTGCTGTATAGTCCAATTTCAAAGGAGTTGGCTCCTTTATTTCCCACTTACCTGTGACCTCAGTTAGCCTAGAACCAGTGCCAGATGCTTGGGCAGAACCAGTGCCAGATGCTCGGACAGAACCAGTGCCAGATGCTCGCACACGCCTATAACCTCTGGCCCGCCTACTACCAGTACCTTTTGGAGGACCACTAGCAACACTTACGACTCCACTACCACTTGAGCTGCTTCCCCCTTGGCCAGTACTCCCTCGCCCGCCTCTCCCTCGGCCAGTACTCCCTCGCCCGCCTCTCCCTCGCACAACTCCAGCACCAGTCGTGTTCCCACGCCCTGTAGAGACTTCAGGCAAGGCTTCCTCATCCTCCAATGTAACAAAAGGAGTCATAGATGCCTCATCTCCACTCTCATCATCTGATGCTGTAGGAAAAGTAGTGGGGAGGGTGGGAAAAACAAGATATATATATATATCAAGTTTGTGGTCAACATTTGAAAATTCAAATTCAAATGAAAATCAACAACTCAACAACTCCAACCTACACTCTTAGCTATAACTATTTTTCTATAACTATCCCGTCTGAATTTGGAATACCAACAGAATAAGCTAGTATTTGGCAATAGTACACTCTCAGTTGACTATGGTAAACAAAGGCTATGAAGCGCTAAGGTTAGAAGAAACTTACAATCGAGAAGTCCATCCAAGCGCGCCTCTTCTCTTAGAGCAACTGGACCAGAGTGTTTCCTCGGTATGCATAGATGTCTTCACCTTCTTCCCCAAATGAATCTGACCCAGAATCGCCAGAATCGTTGGCTAAAAGTTGAGAAATAACGTCCTCACAGGAGAGCATCTTTGAGCAGTTAAAAAAAAAAGCTCGACCAACAAAAATGGCGTTCAACCGCAGGATTTTTGTTGCAAGATGCATCAACCGGAAATAATCATTTTTGTGACGTTCTCTAGTCTACTAGGCATGTGCAGAACCCAACCGGGGCTGTTAGCTCGTAACGGTTCATTTTATATATTTTTGTGTGGCGAAGGATGTAAGGTCTCGCGCCATATGGCGCTTACGGCGTTTAATCGGTTAAGCACCTACTTTTCTAGCCTCTATATGTTACATGCCTTGTGAGCATCTCCTCCTGCTCGAGAGTCAGCATCTCCTCCTGCTCGAGAGTCAGCATCTCCTCCTGAGTCAGCGTCTCCTCCTGCTCGAGAGTCAGCATCTCCTCGTGTCGAGAGTCAGCACCTCCTCCTGCTCGAGAGTCAGCATCTCCTCCTGCTTGAGAGTCAGCATCTCCTCCTGCTCAAGAGTCAGCGTCTCCTCCTGCTCAAGAGTCAGCGTCTCCTCCTGCTTGAGAGTCAGCGTCTCCTCCTGCTCCTGCTCGAGAGTCAGCACCTCCTCCTGCTTGAGAGTCAGCGTCTCCTCCTGCTCGAGAGTCAGCATCTCCTCCTGCTCAAGAGTCAGCATCTCCTCCTGCTCGAGAGTCAGCATCTCCTCCTGCTCGAGAGTCAGCGTCTCCTCCTGCTTGAGAGTCAGCATCTCCTCCTGCTCGAGAGTCAGCACCTCCTCCTGCTTGAGAGTCAGCGTCTCCTCCTGCTCGAGAGTCAGCGTCTCCTCCTGCTCGAGAGTCAGCATCTCCTCCTGCTCGAGAGTCAGCATCTCCTCCTGCTCGAGAGTCAGCGTCTCCTCCTGCTCGAGAGTCAGCATCTCCTCCTGCTCGAGAGTCAGCATCCCCTCCTGCTCGAGATTCAGCATCTCCTCCTGCTCGAGAGTCAGCGTCTCCTCCTGCTCGAGAGTCAGCATCTCCTCCTGCTCGAGAGTCAGCGTCCCCTCCTGCTCGAGAGTCAGTATCTCCTCCTGCTCGAGAGTCAGCGTCTCCTCCTGCTCGAGAGTCAGCGTCCCCTCCTGCTCGAGAGTCAGTTGTCCTCTTGCATGTGCGACACTCTCTGGGCTCTGCTCTGCAGCAGATCAACAGTTTTCCATCCCTTCTAGCTGGCCCGAGACCGGCACATGGACTCAGCTCTTCTTCCTTGTTACGGTTGCTGCATGGTGTTCAGTGTGCATTTTGTTGCTGACTGGTTGGGAATATGGGCATTCAGGTTTTGAGGTACCCAACTTTGACCTTGGGGGTTGTACCTCTGCAACAGTTTTTAGTATCAAAATAGAGATTTTCCAACCGCGCGCTTGACTACGTTCAACTTTTAGTGAAAAAGGTCGCTGGATAGAGTAAGGCTTCCTCTGGCCACTGGTGCTAATTTCAGTTCTCTAGCACTTGGCAATCTGTTGCAAAATCAGGCCCTCAGATTTTGAGGTCCCCCCACTTTAACTCCAGTTACTTGGGTGTAGTTATAGCTATGAAAAATGTTTTAGTATCAAAAGAGAGCACACAGAGAGACCTATCTTCTGAGCTATATATATATATATATATATCAAGTACATACCATGAAGTGTGTAGAATCTATAAGTGGCAACCACAATTTTTTAACGTCTTCTAGTTTATCGTCCCCCCTTAATTAAACAACCAGCTTTCAAAGTTGAATCAGTTGTCATGTACGCTTACTATTTGCTGCTGTTGTTGTTACAATTTGTTGTTTTTCATAGTTTGCTGTCAACTACAAAGCACGGAACAGTAACCTGCTCAAGCGGGACGATGTCATCAGAATAGTGGCCTCCTTGGTGACCAGGGATGGGGAATTCCCCCACAGTGTGAACTTTGATAACCCCGAGCTGGTCGTCATCGTGGAGATCATAAGGGTAAGCTGGAGAGTTAGACTGCATCACCATCATCATCCTTCCTCCATGAGTCGAGGGAAACACTCGAGCTCTCGTATGCATACAGTTGAATGTGGTGCATAGAGAAGGTGTTTTCCTGATGAATATGTGTTCTAAGGTGCTCGTAGCGAGCGTCCTCCATGCAGCAAGCACCCACATCAGTGTTTGCATTTTACCCGGGTAAAACCTATTTAACCCAACCCAGTGGGTAAAACCTGTGATTTAGGTATTTCGCCCAGGTTTTACCCCTATTTTACCCGGGTTATACCTTATTAACCAGTGATATAAAACACTTATTTGTAGCCCTGTCACAGCCCTGTCCCAGCCCTGTCCCAGCCCTGTCCCAGAGCCACAAGTGTCTGGGTGGTGGTGGACACCAGGCTATTTAAAAGGCAAGCAAATACCACAGGTCATCATTCACTGCTTACAGTTTAGTAAGTGTACTGCAATTACAAAAATAAGAAAGCCCAGAAACTCGTCTTCTGCCACAGGCTCCTGCGAGGACCTCAGGAGATTGACTATTAAATCTGTTTAACTTGCATATCAATTGGACTTTAATCCCATGAATCTTGTTTAAATATTTAAATATATAATTAAATTAAAAAATATATACTCTAGTAGACAGCCTTGTCACTTGGTAAATAAATGCTGAGTGAAACACAGCTCCTGTTTTTTGTCTAGTTCTTTACAGTTGCCATTTATTGAATGTCTTACTTCCTGATTACAGAGTTAATTTCTTATAATATCTGTAAAGATCTATTGTGTCTATTATTTTATCCTGGGTTGTATCCATGTTTGAGTAAAACCCAAGTAAAAGGTATTTAACCCAACCCGGGTTAAACCCTGGTTACACCCAAGCCCTGGGTAAAACCTGCGAACTCTGACCCACATGCTCTCTTCAGGAGTGCTCGGTATATACTAAGTTCTGTTGGAATTGAATGTGAAGCTGGTGAGAACACCAGTGATGATGCTGATCCCCTTTCAGCCTTGATGGAGTAGAGGTCAATGATTTTGAAAGTTTTAGAGAACACGAGAATGAAGGAAACATCGGCTAAGCAGGGGCACTGGCGGCATTAAAACATCTTGTCGATCCTCGCCTAGTCCTCACTTAGAATCACCCGTGCCAGTTGCATGCTACAAGTCTCAGCCAACCCGATTTTTTAGGTGAGAGGTTAAGCACCCATGGGCGCTGACTACGCACTTTACGGTGCATTTGTGTAAAGCAGACACTTACCAACTTATACAGCATCTACCAACGTATCATGTGTGCTTAATTAGAACACACCCTCAATTAGAACACACCCTCAATTAAAATGCCAATGTTCGCATTGCAATGCACACACTCGTAATTGAATTTGAGTAAGTATACAATTATAAAAATAGACTGAATCGCAAGAAGAATGTTCAGAAGGTCTCCTTCAACTGCAAATCTGTGCTGGTAGCAGCCAGTGCAGCACCTGCTATCACATCGAAATGTTCAGAAGGTCTCCTCCACTGCAAGTCTGTGCTGGTAGCAGCCAGTGCAGCACCTGCCATCACGTGCGAGATGGCCACTGCACGATGATGTCGAGAGACCGTCTTCACGTCAAACAGGTCTAACCTGAAAGGAGTAGTAGACTACAACTGGCGACATAAACTAAAGGCCTGACCGAGATCTGGTGATCTATTACATGCCTGCTGCAAGCTTCCAAGCTAAGATAATAGAGCACATCCTCGAATAATATACGCAGCTATAATTATAGCAGTTCATGAAATTAATGGTAGTGGGGGTGTAGACCTATTTCTTCACACCCTTGATTAGTTCGCGCCCTCCAATGGTCTATGCAGTTCTAGGTGCAAAATGAATAATTCATGCCTTCGAATTGTTTGCTCACAAACCACACCCCTTATTGACGATTAATACACAAGCAATGCAGCAAATATAGTGCGTGGGTGGTCTCATGTGCAGTTCCAGTTCAACCAAGGCAGAGGAACTTTCCGGCTCCTGGCATGGGAGGCCTACAGATAAAACAAGTATTTGTATTACCTGAACCTTGGCTATTAGGTGCCGCATGGCAGACAAAGTACAAACCCATGACAACGCACTGATGGCTCTGATGATGATTTCATTGACCGCCTGGAGCCTGGTTGACTAGCTCGTAGTGCTGCAGAGACCATTACCAAAGAGACGGTTCGCCTCAACAATACTGATGACAGTGGAGATGATTTGCCAGCATCAGCGAGGGAGAGTTTGAGGAGGACCTACAACAGAATGAACCTGTTATAGAGGATGATTAAACTTTCAATTTTTTACATTTTAAAAGCCTGGTGCACTACCCCCCCCCCCCCCCCCCCAGCCTTTTGTTCATCGTCTAGGACGCGCACGTCCTTTTCCCTAAGCTGGTGCCCATGCTCACTGAAATAGGCCCTCGATCAGTTCGCACACTTGTATAGTCCATGCATGTTCCATGTGGTCCAGTTTGTATGTAGTCTATTCGAAGAAATAAGGTATATTTAATATCTGCTTTTGGGAACTTTTCTTCGTTCTCTTAAGTTGACATCAATATTTCGTTGTTTATTAGTTAGTTCAGGATGATTTGAAAAAAATTGTTGAGAATTTGTTTTTATGCCATTTGTGTGACTATCTATCTATACCTGCAGAACCTGTGTTGCCTGGCAGTGGTCAAGGACTTTTACAAGCTGCGCAGGTACAACATCCAGTCCCTCACAGAGCCGCCTCAGACACCCAACCCATCTTCATCACAGCAAGCACCTGATCAAGAATCAAGAGCAGTTGATCCACTTTCAGTAGCAGCACCTAACCCACTGCAGGTGCAATCCACAAGTTCACCTCCACCATCACAGGCACTGAAGCCAACTCTCCCTGATCTAGCTGCAACGCAAGCACCCGTTCCATTGTCACCGCAGACACTTTCACAGTCGCCCAATTCACTTCCCTCATCACCTGGGAAGACCACACCTGCGCCAGAGGATGTTCCATCACCACCAGCATCAGCAATGCCACCACCATTACCACCACCCACACAGTCATGCGAGCCTGACGTTGAGGAGATGAAGAAGATGAAAGAGGAGGAGGTTGTGCTTGATGATGCAGTGGTTGTTTGAGGAGGCTAGGAGTGGGGAGGGAGATGAATTTGGCTAGTGAAGGATTTATAATATATATATACATATATATATACACCTACAATGCTAATTGAGAAACCTGTGCATTATATATATAAGCATTAGTGGTTCGTTTCGTCAACTGATGTTTAAAGGAACCTCGAGTGTTCTACTATCAAATGACGAGTTTGGTAGTGAAAATAAGGTAGGTAAGCATAATTATTACATGTATGTGACTGGCACACCATGCTTGCTTCCATGATCGGCTTAATTTAAAAAAAGAAGGCCGTTTTTAGTGGTAGTCGTGTATGCATAGTTGACTGTTTATGATATTTGGTTGCTATATATGAAGTAACACCTAAAAAATATAAATTCTTAAATTCCAATTGTGTTTGTCTTTGCAATTTTATCGTGTGCCTAGCTGAATCCTTGTGTGATGTCTGAGCTCTGTGATAATTATTTCCAAGTTTTTGACCGTAGCCATAGGTAATCGCATTGTCTATTAAAGATGTCTGTGACATTGAATGGGTAGTAGTTCAGCAGATCGCTTAAAATCAGATTTGGATTCTTGGAATATTTGACCCTTAACAATTATGTGATGGCCTCTCAACAGGCTCAGCAAGAAGATTAATTTAAAGTACCAGGAAACTCTGAATGTTCCAATGCACGTCCACTCGAGACTGGTATTCTTAAGCAAGTAAGTACACATGTGCTGACTGATCTCCCATCATTTTCCCAATGATCTCGTCGTTGGTGTCCCAGATACATCATCCTTCATCGCCTATTTGCCTACCAAAACTCCTACCTGAAATCCACCATCCTTATGGAACTGTAGCGAAATAACAATCCCAGATTGGACTAGGACCACTGCTAGTTCTCTGCTACTTTTATCTAGGTTCAAACTTCCTGTTGTCACTCCTATTTCACTTGCTTGCTTTATTTTGTCTTGTTGCCCATTCCATACGTTGAGACATCGATTTCATTGCTATATATATAAGTCCTGGAACTAGACGCTTGAGGCTTCATCCGGAATAGATTAGCCGACAATGGGGAGCAAAAATGTCAACAAAGTTCGTTGAGAGTTTAAATAAAGCATAAGTACAAATGATATACACATGAAATATCAGAGACCATTAACACCTAATAATTATAAAATAATAATTAACTAAAATGCAATATCAGAGTCCATTAACACCTAATTAACACCTAATTACCTCGTGCGCATTATATTAAAAATATATATAATCCTTAATCCTATTACTATTATCACGTGATAATAGCAAAGTGATAATAGTAATGTTAAAAATATATTTTTGACTGAAAAATGAACAGGACCAGGAAACTGATATCAGAGTGAGACCTATTGACTACAGAGAAGCAGTGCAGTGAGTAATTCAATGTCTTGGGGCCCCCTCTAATGAGTGACCTTATTAAAGGAGACGTCAAGAATATTTAAATAGTCTAGGCGAAAGATTCCACAAAACACTCGCCTCCATAGAAAACAAGAAGCAATGAACAGTGTAGGGTTAGTCAAACATAATCCTCTCGTTTAAACTTCTCATCCAATGTCTAGACATACCAAGTTGTATAAACCAAGGTCACCTGGTTAATCGGCGGGGGGGGGGGGGGGGGGGGGGGGGGGGGAGGTTTTTCATAATTGCAAAGTCTTCGGTTTAGTGAGCATGGATGTTTGAGACCAAAGAGACAAGCAAAATAACATCTGCATAAGCCAACACACCAACATGTCCAGTCCCCAAGGACCAACAACAACAACAAAAGATGGCAGACAGTTCCTATTTGTCCACTCTCCAGCGAAGAGTGACACTCATCCAGATTTTCACCCATAGTCCTTCCTCTGGATTGCCTGCTCCATTTGTGGTGTTGTGGTCCAGGACCATGTTGGGAGAAGCAAAAGCCAACAATCCTTGCAGTATTTGTAACACGAAGGGACTATAATATATAACTACTGAAAGGAATTTCTGCAACATAATCATATTAGGGACCTTTACTAGATATTGACTGGCATGATCTTTGCATATCTAATGATGAATTTATCTGATACTGGTTTGGCTCAATGTCAACATAACATTGACCACCATCCTATATGTCATTCTCTGTAATAAAGCGAACCACCCATCTCTTAAGTGTGCTTCCAAAAAAATCGTACAATTTGCTGAACTAGGACTTAAGTCGGTTCTTTAAATCTCCTGGCGTTGAACTTGTGTTGTTCAAAGACATCATCAAAGTAATTCACCTCTTTAATCCTGAACTAAAACCTGTTCTAGAGATCCACCCAAGTGGTTCACACCTTCTACCAGGCAGAACTGCATCAAATGCAGCCTGAAAGAAATTCAAGAAGAAACAAAGCACTGACAATCAAGTGGTTGGGTTGCCACTATTTTCATGGCACATTGCTGCACAAATTCATTGCTGCACAAATAAATTAAAAAACGCTAGGTGAGTTTTTTTAAGTTCCCAGAACAAAACGGAACTTGATATCCGACTCCTGCTCGCCCGTGCGTGTTTGAGAGTCTGCTGCCCGAGCGAATTGTCGACTTTTGAACATCCTTTACCAACTGAGCGATGGTTTTCCATCAACATTTGTGGGTTCTCAAGCTAGCGAAGGAGCTCGCCAACTGTTTAAAGTCTTCAGTCAGACTTACTTCTTTGCAGTAAGTTGTACTGACGTACATGTCTGTTTGCACTCACTTGTGCAGTTGCTGTGAAGCTAGCAATATTTAAGGGCACCCATGTTTCCAGCAGTGTGCCTGTATAAATGAATGCGCTGATGTGGGTACCTGGATGCAATTGCTAGCTATCCATTTTTGTATGTGTAGCTACAGTCAGCCTGAAGTCGTTCATGTAGCACAATAATGGCAACGCTATCAAGTCAGCTGGGATTTATAGCCCATCGCAACCTCGCTGCCATCTTGGATTTTGACTCCTCCCACCAGAGGAACTGGGTGGGTCTAGCAAGTCAGATGGAGTTCCCATATGAGACCGTGTTGAGACTGCGAGAAGAGCGGAAAGGTTCGCCCACTATGGCACTTCTGGTGGAGTGGCAAAAGAAAGTTGGTAAGCATTCTTGTACATGGTATTTTAAGTAGCTGCTATACAGCTAGAAATGTTGACATATACGAAGTTTAACACATTGGCAGTCGAAGACATAATAAAAAAATGCGCACGTATATAGAACACGCCCACTCCGTGTGCTTGACGATTATCACAAGTTTCAAATGTCTGAATCATTTATTTCGACCATCAAGATTTCCAGACAAAAGATGTTTTAATCAATTGAAAAGGAAATATAATGTAATTAAACCACAGAATTATTTATGGACCCTTTACATAATAAATAACAGGAGGGAAATAAAACAAAGGAAACTAATTGAACTTGTTAGCTTTTTAGTTATTTATTTATGTATTTATTGTTAATTAGTTATAATTTTGGTATTTTTGTAATTGACTAGCATGTGTTAATTAGGTGTTAATGAACCTGGCAGTTTGCTTCCCCTATAAATAAAAAAATTCTTTCGTAATACAGGTTTATATAATTGGAGTTAGATATTTGGGGTCTCTAAGTGTCCATGATCTGCATTGGTAAATTCTTCTTTCATTTCCTGTCAACCATCTGGTTTATTAAATGAAACATTTATGCTTTGTTTCTAGTGGCTTTGGTTGTTCCTTTCAATTGTCGAGCAACCTTCGTCAATAACCAGATAGCCTTCTTTACCATGTTCATTACTAAAACATTACTAAAACATACATGCACAAGTTGTGTGCTGGTTCTGTTGAAGTCTGTGCTCACAGAGTCATTAAAAACCAGCACTTGTGAATGTCACACACAAGCACGTTTATTGGATTGGTGATCTTTACCAATTTCATCAATTGATAAACAGATTTGTTATTGTAAGCAATTGGAATATTTCTAGCAGTAATTAATTTTTTTAAATAAAACACCTATGGTACTCAAATTACTGGAGTGGGAGAGATAAGATGATAGACATCCTTGAAGATGAATTTCTATATAACAAGGTGTTTTGTGTGTGTGGGTGTGTTTGTGTGTACCAGTTTACTACTGAAAATAACAAATTTAATTTTTTTTAATAATTAAAAAATGACTATTTACACACACACACACACACACACACACACGAATAAATAAATTTAAAAAGAAGGCAAGAATTATCCTCAAACTGATCCAAGAACTGAGATAGTGTTCCCTCTCTCTATGACCACAGATTTTGTAGTAGGCAAGTCTGGGCTTTCACTCTCCTAGTAGGTAAGCCTGAGCTTTCACCTCTCCCAGTAGCATGTAGGTAAGCCTGGGCTTTCACTCTCCTAGTTAGTACGTAAGCCTGGGCTTTCACCTCTCCTAGTAGTAGGTAAGCCTGGGCTTTCACCTCTCCTGTCCTTCGCCTGATTTGTGACCCAGTTCTTAAGCAAGAGCATGATGGAAGTTGTGTTATTTTTTAGCTAAAAGTGGTCGTTTAGGATCCTAAAACGCTGCCAGTGTGAGTTTTAGCCAAGTATTTTTGCGGCACTCCCTCATTTATTGTGTGTAGGGACTTCATAGTATTGTCATGACTTCACCATACTAAGTTGAGGCTGTCATGGTGTGTGCCCAAATCTACTTCAATCTGCCTCAACCCAGTGTGGTATTGGTCCAGTGTGTGTCACCATAGAGCTATTGTCAACCTACTTCAACCTGCCAGTGTGGTATTGGTCCAGTGTGTGTCACCATAGAGCTATTGTCAACCTACTTCAACCTGCCTCAACCTGCCTCAACCCAGTGTGATGTTGGTCCAGTGTGTGTCCCCATAGAGCTATTGTCAACCTACTTCAACCTGCCTCAACCCAGTGTGGTGTTGGTCCAGTGTGTGCCCCAATAGAGCTATTGTCAACCTACTTCAACCTGCCTCAACCCAGTGTGGTGTTGGTCCAGTGTCTCTCCCCATGGAGCTATTTTCAACCTTCATGTACCTCAACCTACCTCAACCCAGTGTGGTGTTGGTCCAGTGTGTGCCCCCATAGAGCTATTGTCAACCTACTTCAACCTGCCTCAACCCAGTGTGGTGTTGGTCCAGTGTGTGCCCCCATAGAGCTATTGTCAACCTACTTCAACCTGCCTCAACTCAGTGTGGTGTTGGTCCAGTGTCTCTCCCCATGGAGCTATTGTCCACCTACCTCAACCTCCCTCAACTAAGTGTGGTGTATGCTCACAATTGTTTGTGTTTGACTCTGCCTTGGTGTAGGAGGCAAGGCTACCTTGGATGCTCTGGTGGACATGTTGGATGCTCTGGGATGCAAAGAAGCAGTTGACATTGTGAGGAAGGCCCAAGGTAAGAATACAATTATATACTTTTTGGAGAATGCAAAATAGTAATAAAGACAGAAGAGAACATACTAAGATCAAAATTGTTATTTATTGTTATTATTATTATTGTTGTTGTTGTTGTTGTTATTATTTCTAGTTGAGTGGTCTAGTTGAGCGGTGAAGAACTATATATGCTATTGTCTAACTAACGTATTTCATCAAAATAATTGTACTAGTATGAGCATAGTATGAGCATGTCTATCAATTGTCGATAGCTGTCGGCAATTTCCTAATGAGCTTCTTGCTGCTTATTTGCAGGGGACCTCCACCCTTTACCAGCCTTCTAGTAGTTCTTTCCACCCTTTACCAGCCTTCTAGTGCAGTTAACTCCTGCCATCACCCTTTACCAGCCTTCTAGTAGTTGCAGGTAATTCTTGCCACCCTTTACCAGCCTTCTAGTGCAGCCGTCACCCTTTACCAGCCTTCTAGTAGTGCAGGTAATTCTTGCCACCCTTTACCAGCCTTCTAGTAGCACAGGTAACTCCTCCTGTCACCCTTTACCAGCCTTCTAGTAGTGCAGGTAATTCTTTCCACCCTTTACCAGCCTTCTAGTGCAGGTAACTCCTGCCGTCACCCTTTACCAGCCTTCTAGTAGTGCAGGTAACTCTTTCTACCCTTTACCAGCCTTCTAGTAGCGCAGGTAATTCTTGCCATCCTTTACCAGCCTTCTAGTAGTGCAGGTAACTCTTTCTACCCTTTACCAGCCTTCTATAGTAGTGCAGGTAACTCTTGCTACCCTTTACCAGCCGTCTAGTAGCGCAGGTCACTCTTGCTACCCTTTACCAGCCTTCTAAGCACAAGTAACTCCTCCACAGCCTATGAAGCTCCAAAACACTTTCTGACATGCCCAATGAATATACTTCTGGCTCGTAACGGATGCCAATAGCGAGCCTGTCGCAAGAGCGTGGTCGTGCACGTTGGTTAAAAAATCAATTACCTAAAATTAAATTAATTTACCCACTATGTGTTTGACCACATACTCACATTTTAGTGCCTAATGAGAACACTCCTGTTATATATAGAGTAGGGCTTCTGGTTTTGAGGGACCCAACTTTGACTGCCTATAACTTGGGCATGGTTATACCTAGGTAACAATTCTTAGTATCAAAAGGGAACATACAAAGATATCTATCTTTTGAGCTATATATCAAGTCCATAGATTGAAGTGTGTAGAATCCATGAAGCTTATGCACACCCATATACAACTTGATTAACTTGACGAAGTCCCGATGCTGACAATGGCAGAGGTTTGCTGCAGGGAAGAATGCGAAAGAAACAATCACAAGATGTTTGGAAGGATTTTTATTGCTTCACCGCGCAGTTGGCAGAAGTGGTCCCTTCCCCCCCAATTTAACTCTTTTTGTTGGCACTGCCCGAGCAACAACATTCATAAAGTCTAAGCACCAGAGACGACTCTCTTTTGCTGCTGAAGGCGCTTGAATTGGGATGACGGAAGCGGCTTTGGGTCCTTGAACATGACCCTTTTTTTCTAGCCCTGTGTGTCCCCATTTGTACAGCATGTTCCTCCCGGCACATCATCTGGATATCTGGTGACTTGTACATACATATACACATATACATGCATGCACATACATACATGCAAAAAATACATACATGTATGTTTCATGCATACACATAATATATACAGCATATATGCACACATGCACATACACATTACATACATACTTACATATATACTATATATGTGTACATACATACACACATATAAACATTACATACGTATAGGCTATCTTACTTATACTACATTGCGCATGCGCTAAACTACATGCGGTTAAAAGTGTAGGTTATGCGCCTATGTAACCTATAGTTATTAACCAATCAAATTAGCCACAGATCATGTGATGTAGTATAAATTCATATATACACACATTACTTACTATATATGTGTACATACATACACACACATACACACTACATATATATATATATACACATTACACACTATTTCCCCTTCTTCCCTTGACCGAAGCTTGTAGTGACCAGCAGACAAGCAAGAGCTTGGGTCATGGAGGAGGCTCTCCGGTTACTCCTAGAGCTGGTGACGGGGAGGATGGCCAGAAGAACATCAGCGCTGTGAAGGCCCAAAAGTTCGACGTGTTCTTATCGTACTCTGAAGAGGATGAAGAGTTTGCGGAGGAGATGAGGAGCAGACTTGTCAGCGACCTGAGCCTACGCATCTTCATTCCTTCAGAAGGTCGGGGACGTGGGATAAGTTCGTGGTTGGGAGGCAGGCTCTGGGGGCTCGGGTAATTTGTTGCATATGTTACATGATGTTACATGATGTTGCATATGTTACATGATGTTACATGATGTTGCATGATGTTACATGATGTTGCATGATGTTGCATGATGTTGCATGATGTTGCATGATGTTACATGATGCTGCGTGATGTTACATGATGTTGCATGATGTTACATGATGTTGCATGATGTTACATGATGCTGCGTGATGTTACATGATGTTGCATGATGTTACATGATGTTGCATGATGTTGCATGATGTTACATGATGTTACATGATGTTGCATGATGTTGCATGATGTTGCATGATGTTGCATGATGTTGCATATGGTTCTTGATGTTGCCGTGATATTGTGGGCATAACCACACCCAATGGAACGGATATGAGAAGGATCAGGTTCATCTCTTGTGTCCGCTTTTGCTTTGTCGGACCAACCAAGGTGCTACAGTGTGAAGAGCTGCACCATCAGCTGGTAGCGTCCTGTAGACATTGCATTGTGGTGTTAATAAACGAGGAAGAACTTGTTGGTGCTGTGAGGAGCTGCTGAACCATACGAGGCTATCAGGAGGAGAATGCCTGGAGGAATGTCAAGTTATGAGGATTCCATGGAGAGTTAGTGGTTGTTAGCTGGTACAAAGCTAGGAGGTGCCTGCTCGGCATTTGGTAATTGTGGTAGCAAGAGGATAACTGTGGTGACTGGTAGGGAGAGCTGAAGAGGATAACTGTGGTGACTGGTAGGGAGAGCTGAAGAGGATAACTGTGGTGACTGGTA
Source organism: Cladorhizidae sp. MBARI D1340-BT2 (assembly GCA_028752905.1). NCBI lineage: Eukaryota > Metazoa > Porifera > Demospongiae > Poecilosclerida > Cladorhizidae > Cladorhizidae sp. MBARI D1340-BT2. The sequence continues at coordinate 10,038,092 of JAQNBH010000007.1, forward strand.
GGGAGAGTTTGATAGCTGAAGAGGATAACTGTGGTGACTGGTAGGGAGAGTTTGATAGCTGAAGAGGATAACTGTGGTGAGACTGGTAGGGAGAGCTGAAGAGGATAACTGTGGTGACTGGTAGGGAGAGTTTGATAGCTGAAGAGGATAACTGTGGTGACTGGTAGGGAGAGCTGAAGAGGATAACTGTGGTGACTGGTAGGGAGAGTTTGATAGCTGGTAACTGGTAGGGAGAGATAGCTGTGGTAACTGGTAGGATCGCTGTGGTGACTGAGAGTTTGATAAGCTTTGGTAACTGGTAGGGAGATGTGGTAACTGGTAGGGAGAGTTTGATAGCTGTGGTGAACTGAGTTTAATAGCTAACAAGTCAACTTGTCTTCTAGAAACTGAAGTAGCTAGTTAGAGAAGAGTTGACTTCTCGTCCACATCTGCTATGATGTGTAATGTTTCCCAGCTGAAGGTGATGAGGGTGGAAGTGAGGTCAAAGTTCAACATTGTTTGTGCCATGTTATATTGGGAAGCATGCAATGGGTTGAAGTGAATACCCACACCTTGTCTGGTGGTCATGCTGGAGAAACTTGGGGGGCCACTTCTTCCTATAGTATGTTTAAAAGCCTTATTTCTGTAGTGGTGATTTGTTGAATAATAATAATAACAACAACAACAATAATAATAATAATAATAATAATAATAATAATAATAATAATAATAATAATAATAATAATAATAATACATTTTCTCACTTGAGCTACAAGCTTCACAGTAATAGAGAAAGCCATTGTTCTATGCTACAATGTCAGCTGAGAGTTCATTGAGAATAAATAAGTATAGGAAGTCCTCGAGCTACGAAATTTCGAGTTACGCTGTTTCCAAGTTTCAAAGTTACAAGCATAATACATGTATCAGTAAAATCATGTCCGAGTTACATACAAAGTCTGGAAATTATGACACGACTACGTACAATAATTTAGTTGCCCAATGCACATAGCACGATAGAAAATGTGAGTCTCATGCTATATGTCGACCCATCCCGACTACCGCAGTGCAACTCAAGCCTTCAGACGGAGCGCTACATTGCCTGTGATCTCCTGTGTTTGGATTCTTACCCGGGGAGAGAGGCCAGCCCTCTATACACTGCAGCCAATCACTGAGCAGTAGTGGTAACGTTTCTGTAAACATTAGGGGGGGTGTGTGACTCTACTTACATACAAATTCGACTTGCACCGCGTCTTAGGAACATAACTTGAGGACTGCCTGTAGATAAATGTTAATAATAATAACAACAGCAACAATGCTAATTATTATTATAAAAATCTTTGTTGTTATTATTTACTGTTATTGCACTTGCTTTTTGAGGAGCTAACATTCAGAGGTTTACTTCAACCGAATTGTTTCGCGGAATAATTTTTAGGTCCTTGGAACCCCTTACCAGACCTTACTGATAATTGGAGGGTTTGCTTGCATCTAGGATTTTTTTTAAGCGTTATCATAAAAATAATATATAAAAAAATTATATATAAAAAATAATAATAATTATATATATAAAAATAATTATATAAAATTATTATTATATAAAATTATTATAATATACATAAATACAAATATATAACATTATATATATATATATATATTTTAGTTTAATAAGTACTATATATTATTATTATTATATTATTATATAAAAAATAATAATAAAAATATAATAATAAAAATAATAAAAATAATAATTTTAATAATACTAATATAATATAACAATAATAATAAATAACAAACCAAACACCCCCAACATGGCCGCCACATTACCTCGCCGAACTTCGACCACCACATGCTGAAGCAAAAAAGGAACGTGACCAGGCCTCCTACTGGTCCGCAATAAGGAACGTGACCAGGCCTCCTCCAACTGGTCCACAATAAGGAACGTGACCAGGCCTCCTCCAACTGGTCCACAATAAGGAACGTGACCAGGCCTCCTCCAACTGGTCCGCAATAAGGAACGTGAGCAGGCCTCATCCAACTGGTCCACAATCCGTTGGCCAAGAATTGCACTGTTAATTATTTATTGTTTGTTTAAAAAATCATTAGTTAATTTATAATTTCGTACCGCTCTCTCCCATGCATCCTCTGTGAATAGCAAGGGCCTCTAGTGTTGGCCAAGAAATTTAAACTACAAGGTGTGTGTGTGTGTGTGGTGTGTGTGTGTGTGTGTGTGTGTGTGTGTGTGTGTGTGATCTCTTTGCTTTCACATCATCTCTCAGGGTTCATGTTGGGAAAAGTGTTCCACCAAGAGATAGCGAACACTATCAAGAAGGATTGTCGCAGGACTGTGGTGATTCTCTCCCCCGGTTACCTCTCCTCCCCTTGGTGCAGCTATGAGGCCAACCTTGCCATCACGACGTCCCCAGGTGAGAGTGGTGTTCAGCTCTGCTTCATGCAAAGAAGGTTGTGGATTTTTGAGATGGGAAATCCACGGCCATATATGGTGAATAATGTAGATCATTCCTGTTATTTTACTGCCCCCCCCCCCCCCCCCCCCCCCCCAAAAAGAGCTCACAGATAGAGCTTTGTATCTCCCAGCTGCGAAGGCAGCTCTCTTGGCTTGCTTTTGCAGCTAGCGCCTGTACCAGGTATATATGCACTCATGTGTGTGTATATGCTTGCCATAGTTACCATGCCTGGCCCCGCCCTCCCTGGGGCCTCTGTGTGGGTGGCCATTGAGAAACAAGAACAAAGACTGACTACTGAGAGCAATATTACATGCTGACCTACATCTGCCCTAGACTACTGAGAGTAATATTACATGCTGACCTACATCTGCCCTAGACTACTGAGAGTAATATTACATGCTGACCTACATCTGCCCTAGTCTACTGAGAGTAATATTACATGCTGACCTACATCTGCCCTACACTACTGAGAGTAATATTACATGCTGACCTACATCTGCCCTAGACTACTGAGAGTAATATTACATGCTGACCTACATCTGCCCTAGACTACTGAGAGTAATATTACATGCTGACCTACATCTGCCCTAGACTACTGAGAGTAATATTACATGCTGACCTACATCTGCCCTAGACTACTGAGAGCAATATTACATGCTGACCTACATCTGCCCTAGACTACTGAGAGTAATATTACATGCTGACCTACATCTGCCCTAGACTACTGAGAGTAATATTACATGCTGACCTACATCTGCCCTAGACTACTGAGAGTAATATTACATGCTGACCTACATCTGCCCTAGACTACTGAGAGTAATATTACATGCTGACCTGCATCTGCCCTAGACTACTGAGAGTAATATTACATGCTGACCTACATCTGCCCTAGACTACTGAGAGTAATATTACATGCTGACCTACATCTGCCCTAGACTACTGAGAGCAATATTACATGCTGACCTACATCTGCCCTAGACTACTGAGAGTAATATTACATGCTGACCTACATCTGCCCTAGACTACTGAGAGCAATATTACATGCTGACCTACATCTGCCCTAGACTACTGAGAGTAATATTACATGCTGACCTACATCTGCCCTAGACTACTGAGAGCTATATTACATGCTGACCTACATCTGTCCTAGACTACTGAGAGTAATATTACATGCTGACCTACATCTGCCCTAGACTACTGAGAGTAATATTACATGCTGACCTACATCTGCCCTAGACTACTGAGAGCAATATTACATGCTGACCTACATCTGCCCTAGACTACTGAGAGTAATATTACATGCTGACCTACATCTGCCCTAGACTACTGAGAGTAATATTACATGCTTACCTACATCTGCCCTAGACTACTGAGAGTAATATTACATGCTGACCTACATCTGCCCTAGACTACTGAGAGTAATATTACATGCTGACCTACAGTACATCTGCCCTAGACTACTGAGAGTAATATTACATGCTGACCTACATCTGCCCTAGACTACTGAGAGTAATATTACATTCTGACCTACATCTGTCCTAGACTACTGAGAGTAATATTACATGCTGACCTACATCTGCCCTAGACTACTGAGAGTAATATTACATGCTGACCTACATCTGCCCTAGACTACTGAGAGCAATATTACATGCTGACCTACATCTGCCCTAGACTACTGAGAGTAATATTACATGCTGACCTACATCTTCCCTAGACTACTGAGAGTAATATTACATGCTGACCTACATCTGCCCTAGACTACTGAGAGCAATATTACATGCTGACCTACATCTGCCCTAGACTACTGAGAGTAATATTACATGCTGACCTACATCTGCCCTAGACTACTGAGAGTAATATTACATGCTGACCTACATCTGCCCTAGACTACTGAGAGTAATATTACATGCTGACCTACATCTGCCCTAGACTACTGAGAGCAATATTACATGCTGACCTACATCTGCCCTAGACTACTGAGAGTAATATTACATGCTGACCTACATCTGCCCTAGACTACTGAGGGCAATATTACATGCTGACCTACATCTGCCCTAGACTACTGAGAGTAATATTACATGCTGACCTACATCTGCCCTAGACTACTGAGAACAATATTACATGTTGACCTACATCTGCCCTAGACTACTGAGAGTAATATTACATGCTGACCTACATCTGCCCTAGACTACTGAGAGTAATATTACATGCTGACCTACATCTGCCCTAGTCTACTGAGAGTAATATTACATGCTGACCTACATCTGCCCTAGACTACTGAGAGTAATATTACATGCTGACCTACATCTGCCCTAGACTACTGAGAGTAATATTACATGCTGACCTACATCTGCCCTAGACTACTGAGAGTAATATTACATGCTGACCTACATCTGCCCTAGACTACTGAGAGCAATATTACATGCTGACCTACATCTGCCCTAGACTACTGAGAGCAATATTACATGCTGACCTGCATCTGCCCTAGACTACTGAGAGTAATATTACATGCTGACCTACATCTGCCCTAGACTACTGAGAGTAATATTACATGCTGACCTACATCTGCCCTAGACTAGTGAGAGTAATATTACATGCTGACCTACATCTGCCCTAGACTACTGAGAGAAATATTACATGCTGACCTACATCTGCCCTAGAGACTTACTGAGAGTAATATTACATGCTGACCTACATCTGCCCTAGACTACTGAGAGTAATATTACATGCTGACCTACATCTGCCCTAGACTACTGAGAGCAATATTACATGCTGACCTACATCTGCCCTAGACTACTGAGAGTAATATTACATGCTGACCTACATCTGCCCTAGACTACTGAGAGTAATATTACATGCTGAACTACATCTGCCCTAGACTACTGAGAGTAATATTACATGCTGACCTACATCTGCCCTAGACTACTGAGAGTAATATTACATGCTGACCTACATCTGCCCTAGACTACTGAGAGCAATATTACATGCTGACCTACATCTGCCCTAGACTACTGAGAGTAATATTACATGCTGACCTACATCTGCCCTAGACTAGTGCGAGTAATATTACATGCTGACCTACATCTGCCCTAGACTACTGAGAGCAATATTACATGCTGACCTACATCTGCCCTAGACTACTGAGAGCAATATTACATGCTGACCTACATCTGCCCTTGCTTTGCCAGTAGGGCTGAGTTTTTAAAGCTTTAGGGTGATGGCAATGCCCACAGGCCCAACCCATGTTCTTCCCCTGGTTGAGGTACCCATGACCCCCCCCCCCCTTGATCCATCGTGGGTCCTCTGTGTGAATACCCATTGAGGACACAACAGGCAGGCAGAACCAAGATAAATATTGGAGTGTGTGTATGCATGTGTAGTGTGTGCATGGTGTATGTGTGTCTATGCATGTGAGTGTGTGTGCGTGCGTGCATGGTGTGTATACAGGTGTGTGTGTGTGTACGTGCATGTGTGTGTATACAGGTGTGAGTGTGTGTGTGTGTATGCATGTGAGTGAGTATGCATGTGAGCATGTGTATGCAAGTGAGCATGTGTATGCATGTGAGCATGTGTATGCAAGTGAGCATGTGTATGCATGTGTATGCAAGTGAGCATGTGTATGCATGTGAGCATGTGTATGCAAGTGAGCATGTGTATGCAAGTGAGTATGTGTATGCATGTGTTGAGGCTACTGGATGCCATACCAGCTTGAAAACACTCCCGCAACAGAATTCGGCTACACCTGCTGATGTTTGATAATGGAAGTTGTTAAACTATGGAGCATGTGCGTTTCTTTAGCAACCTGAAGTCTCTAATCATAAAGAAACTTCACTAAGTGCTGATAATAGAAACTACCCTCATTGGCTAAACACACCTTCAAAGGATATGGTTGTCACAGTTGCTCGCCCCTTGTTACCAACACCACCTCACTGAGGGGTGGAGGTTCATTTGCTTTCGTAGATATGAGGGAGAGATTTGGTTAATGCAATACCCTCCCCCCCCCCCCCCCAAAGAAGGACCAACTGGCCTGTTCTGTGAATGATAAGTACTGGCAATGCACACACACACACACTCAATGAGGATAAGGCTAGTCACATGTGTGAGGATTAGGCCAGTCACATGTGTGAGGATTAGGCCAGTCACATGTGTGAGGATTAGGCTAGTCACATGTGTGAGGATTAGGCCAGTCACATGTGTGAGGATAAGGCTAGTCACATGTGTGAGGATAAGGCTAGTCACATGTGTGAGGATTAGGCTAGTCACATGTGTGAGGATAAGGCTAGTCACATGTGTGAGGATTAGGCTAGTCACATGTGTGAGGATTAGGCCAGTCACATGTGTGAGGATTAGGCTAGTCACATGTGTGAGGATTAGGCCAGTCACATGTGTGAGGATAAGGCTAGTCACATGTGTGAGGATAAGGCTAGTCACATGTGTGAGGATAAGGCTAGTCACATGTGTGAGGATTAGGCTAGTCACATGTGTGAGGATTAGGCTAGTCACATGTGTGAGGATAAGGCTAGTCACATGTGTGAGGATAAGGCTAGTCACATGTGTGAGGATAAGGCTAGTCACATGTGTGAGGATTAGGCCAGTCACATGTGTGAGGATTAGGCTAGTCACATGTGTGAGGATTAGGCTAGTCACATGTGTGAGGATAAGGCTAGTCACATGTGTGAGGATTAGGCCAGTCACATGTGTGAGGATTAGGCTAGTCACATGTGTGAGGATTAGGCCAGTCACATGTGTGAGGATTAGGCCAGTCACATGTGTGAGGATTAGGCCAGTCACATGTGTGAGGATTAGGCCAGTTACATGTGTGAGGATTAGGCTAGTCACATGTGTGAGGATTAGGCTAGTCACATGTGTGAGGATTAGGCCAGTCACATGTGTGAGGATTAGGCCAGTTACATGTGTGAGGATTAGGCTAGTCACATGTGTGAGGATTAGGCTAGTCACATGTGTGAGGATTAGGACAGTCACATGTGTGAGGATTAGGCCAGTCACATGTGTGAGGATTAGGCCAGTCACATGTGTGAGGATTAGGCTAGTCACATGTGTGAGGATTAGACTAGTCACATGTGTGAGGATTAGGCCAGTCACATGTGTGAGGATTAGGCCAGTCACATGTGTGAGGATTAGCTAGTCACATGTGTGAGGATTCGGCCAGTCACATGTGTGAGGATTAGCTAGTCACATGTGTGAGGATTAGGCCAGTCACATGTGTGAGGATTAGCTAGTCACATGTGTGAGGATTAGCTAGTCACATGTGTGAGGATTAGGCCAGTCACATGTGTGAGAATTAGGCTAGTTGCCACCCACACACTTGATGAGGAATGGGCTCATTACTGCCCCCTCACTTAATGAAGATTAGGCTAGTTGCAATGGTGTAGACCTAACACTTCTCCACCTCCAAGTTGGGAGTTGTTAACTTGTTCTTGCCCCCTTGATGTTCTCAGCTGCATAGATATGTTGTCCATCTCTTCTAGTGTGCAGGGGTGGGAGGGGGGAATTCACAAGATGGAATTTGATAGTATGAAGCAGAATTAGTATTATGAAAAGGAAGTGATTCACAAGATGGAATTTGATAGTATGAAGCAGAATTAGTATTATGAAAAGGAAGTGATTCACAAGATGGAATTTGATAGTAGTATCATAAGATCTAGCTACAAACCACAGGTGTGGCTGCTAGGCTAGCAACTGGTAGTTAATGGGATACCACACATAGCCCTCACTTCCTCTTCATAATACTAATTCTGCTTCACTCTGCTCATGAACACCACTTTCCTGAAATAGTTGTAGATCTAGGTAGGGATAGGTAGGGGTAATTGGTTTTCACTGCATTTGGGCTTGATATTGCATTTTACAAGTCCTGATTATTTATTACATATTGAACCCCCCCCCCCCCCCCCCCCCCCCCCAGTATTAAGGGAGTTAGGGGCTGAAAACAGTGGCTTTATTATCAAGTACCACATCTTTGCACACATTCATGCTATGGTCCTGATTTATATACCAAAATGTAGCCAGTGCAGTATGCTTTCTGATGGTATCTTCTGTTTTGCCATACATGTTTATATTTTGGAGCTGCATGTTGGAATGTGAAGTGAAATCACACACCCCCTCCAACTCCTCCAAGAAGTCTTGAGTGGCTGCACCAACTACGATTGATAGAGCAATACAAACACTACAGATTTGCTTAAGTGATTTTTTATAATTTTTTTCATGTGAATGGGGTTAAATAGAAACACTAAACAAAACTTGTGGTAGGACTTTGGAGCTCCACAAGATTCTGTAGGCACGCCTGGTTGCTGAAAATCAACAAAAAAAATCAGTGCTGAAAATCAATTTTTTTTCAAGTCACAAGAAAATTAATTTTCAGTGTGGCAGTTATCTAATTAGTCTGTGGTTTAGCAACTAAGAATATGCTTGTTTGTAGTGTAGGGCACAGATTCCAACAGGGCACCATAGGCACTCAGATTTTGAGGTCCCCCCACTTTGGCTGCATGTACTTTAGCATAATCATACCTATGCAGCATTTTTAATATCAAAAGAGAGCACACAGAGAGATCTATCATTTGAGCTACATATCTAGTTCATGCAGTGAAGTGTGCAGAAGCTATGGAGCTCCAAAGGTCTGTAACCACAAGGTCTTGTTAGTATTTTATTTTATAATTTAGATCCAACCTTCACATGAACACAAGTCTACTTATCAAGTATAAAATCACCTTCTCAATAATCAACTTCAAATTGTGTTCACTCGATGTCTGGACTAGATGCTCTAGCCTTCATCACGATTCACTCGACATTTCGACTAGATGCTCTAGCCTTCATCAGGACGTTTCGTCTAGATGCTCTAGCCTTCATCATGATGATGAAGACTAAAGCATCTAGTCGAAACGTCGAGTAAATACAATTTGAAGTTGATTATTGAGAAGGTGATTATAATGTTATTATGTCAACTGAGAGTTCATTGAGAGTATAAATATATTATTGCGTAAATCTGTAGTGTTTGTATTGCTCTATCAATCAGTTGTTATAGCCACTCAAGACTTGATGCCGAAAGTTGTTTTCTAAAGGCTCTGAGGGGTGATTTCACCATTTATAGCGAAACAAAAGAATACCATTAGAAAGCATATTGAATGGGCTACATTTGGTATATGAATCAGGACCAATGTGTGCAAAGATATGATAGTTTACACATGGTCAGACCTCTCCCCCCTGCATCTGTATGCATGTGGAAGATGGAAGAAAGAGATGGCAGATTCAACCTTTCCAAGAGCCAATAAAGTCAAGAGAGTACAGTTACTATGCATCAGCAGAGAAACTTGCCAAGCAGCTCAAGGAAGACCATATTCTATATATTTTGCATTAATTTATTTTCATGAAGATAGTTTTGATTAACGATGAAATGGAATTAGGTAAAACCTGAAACAGAAAACGGAAAACGATCCTCTCTAAGTGCAGTGCAGATGAAAAATAGCACAGCCATTGATGCTTGCTTCTTGTAATAGCTCTTGATTGTGCTCTTCTCCAGAAGAATGGAATCTAACACCAGCAAGTAACCACTGACTTGTGTGTGAGTGTGGTGTGTGTGTGTGTGTGCATAATGTGTGTTGTGTGTGTTATAAATATTCTATAGCTATACTTTTTTTCAGGAGTGATTAAAATACTATGTCAGCTCTAGTGAGGTGAGCAAGCAAAAGCTATGCAGCGTTACATTGCGCTATGTCAGCTCTAGTGAGGTGAGCAAACAAAAGCTATGCAGCGTTGCTATGTCAGCCCTAGTGAGGTGAGCAAGCAAAAGCTATGCAGCGTTACATTGCACTGGGTCTACACCAAAACTTCAGCAAAGAAATCCATCCAGGAGCACCTCCTTGCTCAAGGGCAAAGGGATTCAGAGTGATTTGCGGTAAGTACAGGTGCCTGGAAGACTGTGTGATGGCAGTTGCACTTGTCAGGTCATCCCTCAAACCAGAAGTATGAGTGTTTATAATGACTGAGCAGTCGACTCGGCATTGTGCACAGTTCAAAATCATAATAATAATAATGATACTACTACTATATACTACTACTACTACTACTACTACTAATACTAATAATAATAATAATGATAATAATATAATAATAAGTAATAATATAATATTATGTAATTTTTCGTGATCTTCTCCAGAGGATGGAATCTAACACCAGCAAGTAACCATTGACTTGTGTGTGAGTGTGGTGTGTGCAGGTGTGTGTGTAGATGATGGAATCTAACAAGTACACTTGACCAGCAAGTAACCACTGACTTGTGTGTGAGTGTGGTGTGTGTGTGTGTGTGCATAATGTGTGTTGTGTGTGTTGTAAATATTCTATAGCTATACTTTTTTCAGGAGTGATTAAAATACTAATCAGCTCTAGTGAGGTGAGCAAACAAAAGCTATGCAGTAACAATAATAACGGCAATAACAATAATAATAATAGTAGTAATAATATCTAGCGAGTACCCGCATAAACTCTGTAGGTATATAAATGCTTTGTTGGTGTTTATTTGTTATCGCCATTTATCAGGTATTTAAGATTATAAAATATTTGCAGGTCATGATCCTTTCAAGAGCATCCTTCTACATGTAATCTGTGCAGCCTTCACTTCTCTCCACCCACCATGTTTTGCTGCTCTCTCCTCATCCCTTGCACTCGCTGAACTTTCTGCTCTGTGAAGTGTGTATTCTCAGTTTCTCTATCAGTTAATTGAACTGTCCACTCTCAATCAACTTTTCTTGCAGTTCCTCGCGCAGTCTCACTTGCTGCATCCCTTCTCTTGCTCCGTCTCTCTCCTGCAGCTCTCCTGCTTTCTGTTACACGCTGTCAAGTTGTTGTGCAGCTCGCGGAGTAGCCATTCTGCACTTTGATTCAGCATTGGTACGCATGTGTATAACCATGACATGCTAATGGGCAGGCGGACTAGGCATATTATTGTAACTATTTATTTAGTGATGAATGATGTCTAAATTTGCACGTATATACGCTCTCATCGTAGTGAATCTGCTAACAGTAATATTGCTATAGTATTTACATGCAAAACTTAACTCGACCCGACTATTTATCTTGGGAGGGTAGATATCTATCTATTTTCCACAGGAGCAGTGGACTAGTATAATTCTAGTATCATGTTAGTTGAACAGTGTGGGGTTCAGATAAGTGTGGGATTCAGATAAGCAGTAAAATTAGAGTTAAAATAGCAAATGTTGGGTTTGAATGGTGGGGGGGAGCAAAGTAAAATGGAAGTAAAAACAGTTGTGCTGGATGGCTACTCCTGCACCATGTACCAGATGTTCAATGGTATTACAATGGCATGGTATTATATGTATTATGGTTACTAGCTTTCATCAATCATCATAATCATAATTATGTGCTCTCTGAAGACAGTGCCAAAGATCAGCACTATAATATTTCTCTTGGCTCTACTGTCTATCTGTGCTTCTTTGTCCCTAATGGGCACTCACAGAGGACCCAGGGGGGGGGGGGGGGGGGGGGGGGGGGTTACGCCTGTGTGGGCTTCTACACACCAGGTTCATTCGGGATACTTTTCAGCTACCAAATATATAAAATATGCCTTTAATTTCGCATGATATGAGACTAAAATAGAATCTCTGTTTTTATATGTGCCAGGCTGATCAGAGAGGGCGCCAATTGCTGAAAACAGAATGAGCGGATTAGTGAGGTTACTCCATTTTCTATATATTATTGACCTTCAGCTTTTATTCAGAATGGATTTTTTAGAGCTGATACTTGACCTCCATTGTTTATTTTCTCTGACCCAGTAGCAATATCTCATTTCATACGATGGACCTTTTTCTCAGGTCCTGCTATAAATCATGTTTGTGACTCACGGTGTGGGGTCATGGTTGGATCGAGCAGTAACTTATTTTCTTGGCCAATCTCTCATCCTTGCAGACTGTGTGAAACATTCATTGGTGCCAATACTCTATAAAAAGTGCGACGTGCCTGCATTCCTATCTCATCTCTACTGTTTGGACTATTCTCGATACCGGGAAAACAAGGAGAAATGCGAGCGCCTCTTCTGGAAGAAATTATATCAGTCCTTGACTTTCGTTGTCACATAGAAAATATACTTGCAGATGTATACATAATATATTGCATGCATGCATGTATATATATACTGTGGAACAAAAAGTCAACTTGTTAAAAAAATTGACAACTTCTTAGTCATTTTAATTTCCATCACTTAAATGTATATAATGTTATATGCTCATTATATCTACATTAGACCCTTGTATTGTCAGTCTTTACTGTATATAAAACATCCAAGCATCGACGAGAGCTTTGACTAAGACGGCATCATATTTAAGGAAGGGAGTCTCTGCTTACCTCAGCGGTCAAAGGAAAGGGGTCTCTGTCATCCGACTCCACCAGCACCCCCAAGGAAAGGGGTCTCTGACATCCACCAGCACCAAAGGAAAGGAGTCTCTGCCATCCTACTCCCACCAGCACCCAAGGAAAGGGATCTCTGCCATCCTACTCCACCAGCACTCAAGGAATGGAGTCTCTGTATCCTACTCAATTACTGTCCAGGGGGGGGAAACTGAACAAGCAGCTGCCTGAAGCTACTGCACATGTGCAAATGGTAAAATAGGTCTGTGTGTGTGTTGATAATCTGTGCTTTCATATGACCAAAGGTCAGAGAGACAAATATGCAAATGTCAATATATATATACATACCAGTATACTTTAATCACCAACATGTGTGGTCTTTATGGGGCTCGATGTTATTGTTGTTGGGCTAAACATGCATCCTGCAAGTGCCCGCATTCTCTGTTCTCATCAGACAAAAATGCCACTGGGGTATTTTGCAGGGGATGTTGACCAAGTCCAAATATCACCGGCATCCCAGCTGTTCAACAGAGTGTATCTCATTTGTCTAGATTATATATCATAGAACATTCTCTCGAGTGTTTGTCTCCAACACTTGTCTATATATATATAATATATTTTATGGACATTGGCTATGCTCAGGACTTTCCTTGCCATCTCCTAACATGTTCACTCTCCCTGCCTGCCTAGAGGTTGCTCAGTGTCTTCCTGCTGGGTTGATGTTCCACTTCCCATCATATTGGTTCACTAAGGCAACCATGCTCAACTTTATTGACATCAGATATATAAGATGAAACACCTCTTTGAAAGATCTCACTTCTAGAAGCCAATCATCTTCTTAGTTCTGGTCAAGAGAAAATCACCTGCCATTAGAGAGAGCAGCTTCTGTGTGTGTATACTGTGTGGTTATTCTAATGTATGGAGTTAAAATGGTGATCTAGCTAAAAAATGTCAGGCAGCTAAAGAGGCATTCCTCCCTTCTTGACAGCTACATAACAGCTGCTCTCTTCCCTTTTCATTTCTTTCATGCCATGAGATTAAATGTGGTCATAATCCATTTAATGGTCAGTCTGGGAGCTACATCAACAACTAGTGCCAGGTTGTCTGGAACTTAAAAGTAGCTAGTCTCTATTCTGGGAAAGTAAATCCACTAGCTCTCGTTTTTCACATTCTTGAGTGGCCACTTCCACAGTCAAAAACCTGGCATTGCATCATGATGACGGGTCAATATGGCTTATTGGGACAGATATTGAGGGCTGGGATAATCAGGACAAAGAATATATCAGCCGCATTCACGCCTACTAATATTGTTTAACATGGGCTAGCCAAGAGGCACTTTGTTTACAGTCTCGGACTAGAACTGTGGTGCTGTTCAGACAACTTCACCCTGTGGTTGCTGGTGTTGACCTGTTACAACAATGGAGAGTTGCAGCCAGACTGTGTGGCTGCACCCCTTGCAGCCGACTGTCATGGCTACATGGGATGGCTTCAATCTCTACCAGACAACTTTTGCTTGTCTGGGGCAAGTTCAACACTGTCGAATGTTCGACTTTGTTCTAACTTACTTTAATTGATCAATAACGCAGTCTAAACTAATATGCTTATGATATTTTTGGATTGTCTTAATTAAGACACTGACTTGGATGCTACAATTTCCAGTCCAAATCAAAGTAATTAAAATGGTAGATAATTGAGTAAAATATTTAATTAATTGATTGACTTGGAGACTTATCTCAAATATGTTGGAAGGGTTTTTGTCTGTAGACATAGTCGGTAACGATGTCTATATAGCTTCTACAGAAGAATGAAAATATTGATTTAAGCACTCAATAGCAATAGGCTTTGTATTTTATTAGAGAATATGGGAGCACTCTATTAGAAAGAAGTGTTTATGGAAGCAATAGTTAGGTCAGCCTCTATATAGCACATCCACTTCAATGAAACTTGACCTTACACACAATTTATATGCAAGCAAACTTTTACCAATTATTTGCTTTCGTGAGATTATGTTGGCGATATAAACACTCTTCAGTTTAATACAATCACACCTTTATAATTATATTGTGGCCTGCACACGTGTGGGTGGGAACCAAGCCAGCTAAAGCTACATAATAGGTGGTTTCTGGTGGTACCACACAGAAGAGTGGCACCAGCCCTATAGCTATCACATTTGGGCACAATTTGTGCTTTGTAATAATTCTGCACTAGTTTGTATACGAATATTATGATTATGGCTGTACCCCAATAACCGCAAGCTATTGGGTATATATATATATAGCAACGGGTATATAGAGGAAGGTTACAAAGGCGTTATGTCTGTAGAAATTAGAAATTACAATGGCCTTCTCAATAATCATTACTCTCTCGATGTTTCGACTAGATGCTCTAGTCTTCATGTCCTGCCGGCATGGTGGGAGTGTATTTTGGAGTTATATAGTAGCGATGATTTTCCCTTCAAAATGTAGTCTTTTTATGAAGCAAGTTAAAGATTGTGGTGTCTATGGATACAGTTGCATTAGCTATTCTGTGGGTCAACTAATATCTCCATTGAATATCTTCTAATCTTCTATGAAACTTGTGATGTAATAATCTATTCAGGACCATGTATGTATATATATATAATTGATTATTATATAAGTATATGTGTTAATTAGGTGTTAATGAACTTGGTATGTTGTGTTTGCTGTTTGCTCAATTATGTAATAATAATAATAAATATAATAATAATAATAAATAAAAATATATATAAATAAATAAATAATAATAATAATAATAATAATAATAATAATAATAATAATAATAATAATAATAATAATAATAATAGTAACAATAATAATAACAATAATAATAACAATAATAACTATAATAATAACAATAATAATAACAATAATAATAACAATAATAATAAAAATAATAATAATAATATAATAGTAATAATAAGGATTCCCATTGAAAAAGATAATTCTAATATCAGGTAATCAATAAAATGTTTTTCAGATAGTTATATAATTATGAACTGTTGCTCTAATAACATGAAAGTGCCTCTAATATTTTTTTTAATGAGGAGAAAGGAAGTAAATTCAAGAGCACTAAATCAAAGGAGATGTATATTGAAAATGAATCTTTCAGATGCCAATGTGCACTATGCACACAATTGTGTAAACACAGCATACAGTGTTTTGAAAACCTGACATCTTGCATATTGACTAACCACTTTCGGTAGTGGCCTATATAGCTACCTTGCTTGCTCACCAGAAGCCAAGCAAAAGGTCACAGCTACACCATCCTGCGAAAGGAAGGTCATGGTTCATTACTCCCACTAAGCTCTTGCAAAAAAGGGAAGGTTATGACGGTCAAACAAGAACAGCAACAGATATGAATTCTCAATGAAAGTGAACTTATTATATAATTGGAGCTCATTATTCCCCATGAAAGTTAGGAGCATCTAGTCCAAACATGGAGAGAGTACATTTCAAGTTGATTATTGAGAATGTCATTGTGATTTTTTTTAAATCCCCACAATTTAATTAATTTTAGAACAGACCACAAGGAAATGGTTGAAATGTTTTTCTTTTCTCATTACTTTAAAGAGGTGATGTGCTCCAATTTTGTGGATTATAATAACCTTCTCAATAATCAACTTCAAATAGTATTCTCTCGACATTTCGACTAGATGCTCTAGCCTACATCAGTTATTGAAAAGGTTATTATAAGGTTATTATGTCAACTGAGAGTTCATTGAGAATTTTGTGGATATTAAACTACATGTAGTGAAGTACTGTAGCTATATAGCTGATGGATGACACATCAGCATTTCTTTCTGGCATCATTCATATGAGATATATAATCCTCATTAGTACTCTGACTTTGTAACTTTTTGGCAGAGAAGACTTACAGCACATTCAAGTCGACTTATGACTGAAAGTAGTTCTCAACATTCGGAGACTACTATATATATATATACACAAGAGAAACTAGAGGGTTCATTGCTTTCAACAACACTGTAATCACTCTCATAAAGTATTTGAGGTTACTCTTGGTCAAGGATACTCCCTGTGAGCTGAGAGATGGTGACTACCACCATCCAGAAGGAAGGGTACTTCTACCTTTGATGTGCCCGTTGCTTTCTGAATTTGTGTCATCATTCGTCATGTCAAGTAGTAATTTCCTCGTCCCTATTAAATGATCTAAGCGCCTTCGTACTGAACTACGTGCGTGACAACTTGTCGTATCTCACACTTGTCTGGTTTCCTACCTGGCATTCGTCTTGTGGATATCCCCATTACAACTGTGACCTTGTCTACTACTATGACTGAATATGGTTCAACATTGCTGACCACACCATCTTAAAGGAAAAGAGTTCTGTGTGTGTGTGTTTTCTACCCTCTTATTTTATTAGTGGGATGGTATAATTTTTTTTCAGTCATGCATTTGCTCAGCTACCATCTCATCTTCTCTATATAAGCGGAAATTTGGCTTTCAATAAGAACAGTGACAATTGACACTCCCTAGGGTGTAGATAGTGTGTAAAACTGGTGCTGTAGTCCCACTGGGGTGTGTTCTATTTCACTGGCTGTAGGTCGGAGTTGACCTGTACAGTGTAGAAAAATACCCCGTTTGTTTTACACTAGCTATATACTCTGCTTAGGGGCATCATAGATAGATGCACTGCTATATATGGCTACTCTGCTTTGGGGCATCAGATTCACTGCTATATAATTATGGCTACTCTGCTTTGGGGCATCATAGATTCACTGCTATATATGCTACTCTGCGAGCATGATAGACTGATATATTTGGTATGTATCACAAGACTTAGAGTGTATGTAGAACTACTTGGACAGTAGCAAAATGGACCCGAGTTCGCAATTGAGAAGTGGTTAAAAATTATTCCAGAATTATTAAGTCGAACAATACACTAAATAGAACCAACAACAACGACAAAACAACTGATGGATGATATGCATACATACATACCAGGAATTATTGTGAGAAGGTCACGGTTTAATGTTAGTGAGTGTACCAGCCTAGTTATCAAGAGTATCCTAACATTGTAAAATATCTGACTTGATCTTCATGCAACTTCTTGTCTGTGGACGTCAGAATCGGAAGCTACGTGGCTGTCGAGTTTCCTGGCTTTATCTACTACGATCTCTATAAAGCCATCGTCTTCGTCAGTCACATAAAGTCGAGGTATCAGGTAAGGAAGGCTGTAAGTGCTCGAGAGCTCCGATGATGGACTATCAGTGTCCTCGCTTTCTTCACGTTTGTCCTCTTCCACAATGGTCATGTTTGAGGTAAAGTTCAAGGGAAGGGAAGACGAGGTGGTTTCTTGATCCTCTGTATTTTCACTGAGTGGCAGGATGTGTTTTAGAACCACTGTGGTCCCTGAGCTATTGCTCATCACTTCCATACCACATACTCCTATTCTAGAATTCAGTTCCATATTATCTTCATTAACGATTGCTACGTCAGATCCTTCTTCAAAGGCTTTTGAATTTAATGCTCTGCTTCTGACCTCTGCACTGATTAGTACCCCTACCTCTTCACTTGCTTCTTCCTTCACTGAGCCTGGGTTACTTTCATTAGCTACACTATCAGTTGCAACATTATGGCTGTCTGCTTTGCTTGATCCTGTTCCCCCTCCAACCAGTCCTTTCCTCATGGCCGGCACCTTTTCTCTCGAGATGAGCTCTGATGGCTGCTTCACCCTGGGATATGGTGACTTGGACCCAGCTGATCTCTGTACTCTGGTTCTGGGTGGTGAAGATTCTCTGCCTCCACAAAGCTTTGGTTCTGCAGTCCCAGAGCTCACTCCAGATGTTTGAGGATGAGCGTTTGTAAACCCTGGTTTGGTCTGTCGGCCTTCTTTGATGGGTAGTTCAGTAATTGAGTGGCTGAAAGTATGAGCAGGATCTGGATCAGTCTCGTCCATTCTAGAGTTCATATTAGAATAGCAGTGTCTTGAAGAAGCCGGCTGTGTAAAAGTCTGAATAGAAAGATAAAAAGAAGGACATGAAAGAACAGTCTACAACTAGAACTTTAAATTTAATGCTGCATAAAGTATCCAGCCATTCTTATCAGATCCAAACTGATATTTCCCAATGGTTACTTGACTCAACAACCAACACTAGCATAATCACTTGCACTTTCAGCAAGTTAATAGTGCAGCACGCGGTAGCTGACCAAAATTATAGTCATGCGTGACAAGAGCATTGGATACGGGCAAGGACGTATTATTCACAAGCTAGCTAGTACATCTTCCACATAAATCGACTTGTAGTTAGCTACCTGATGCAGGAGAACATCCATCTTCCTTGCGAGTTCAGTGAGATTTCTGAGCTTCCTTTTCAGGGGATCAGGAACTGATGTGACAGTCGGCAGTTAATAGCAAGTTCTGAAACAAGAGCGGGTTTGATTCGGACGCAGTTTGCTAGTTGTTTTATAGGAACTTGGTATGTTGCTAGGCTGGCTTATCAGACATACGGTATGTTGTTATTACAGCTTCCTGTGTTTATCTACCAACGCTGCGGGTTATAGTACATTCAATGCCTCGCGCACTCAACAACTTCCTGTGTTTGTACACGAGTAAGTGTTTGTTCACTGGTCTCCTCCTCCTCTCAACTCCCTCCCCCCCCTCCCCCTGCTACTGTTGAAAAATACTTACCAAGTTCCTTTATTGCATTTATAACTCAAAAGAAAAAAAAGTAACTGAGAAAGTGTTGTAGAAATCACACCTGTGTTTCGTGACCTTCATGCACCCTAGTTCCTGTTCTTGTTCACAGAGGTGAAGTTGGTGTAAGGAGTCAGCACGAGAACGAACAAAAGTGGGTGGAGTTGTGGTTGTCTATAATTAGAGTGATCTCTTTTTTTTTTGTACTGACGTCGCCTGCTGGATTGAGATGGCTAAATGACCTTTCAGGTGTTCTGCTGAGGCTAAATTCCATCCAAGGTGTCTTCTGCAGGGACACAGAGGCCTTAAAAGAGGTAAAGGATGAAAATGCCATGGTGCTTTTGTTGGGATAAACGTATTGTATATATAAGCTAGGGTAACTTGTGATTACTTTGACAATGCTGCACACATGACATGAGGTGACTATTACATCTACCACATTTTCCAATAGTGGAATGTTTTGCTGGTGTTGTGCATAGCTCGGAGGAAGTGTGGGGGGGGGAGGGTGTGTGTGACAATTAACGAGAGACCACTTTCTTAAAGGAAGTGGTCTGTCCCTAGTCATGGGTGGAGTAATTGGAGTAAATATTACTGGGTTGTGTTACTATGCAGTGCACATGAATATACATGAGTGGTTCATATTAAAACTCTAGTCCGAGTGCGTAATAATTGTGACCTGTACACTTTCCAGTGACTGACATGTCCACTTTCCAAATACTGCCTCCCTTCCTGAGCTAGCAAACATTGTTTTCCTTGTAGCCGTGGAGGCGTGGCACAACACACTCCATAACTACTGTCTCGAACCTCAAGAGTGCCACTTAGTAATCCATAGGCCTGCAGGTAGTATACTCTACAATGCATTCTGTAGAGAACCCCTACTTGCAGCTGCAAGTGGAGGCTGCCAGCTGTGGTTCTCTACAGGATGCAGTTGTAGAGTACTACATGTACCTGCCTACAGTTAAGGGATTAATAAGTGCTTATGGTTTGTGTTGCATGGGGAGCCCTGAATGTTTTAATTAAGTGGGTTAGTAATCTCTGCTCATTACATGAAAATAATAATTGCCTATAATTGGAGAGACTAATAATTGGAGAGACTAATTACAGATCAGGCCTGAGAAAGCAGCTGGATGATTCCAGTGGTTGTTGTTGTTCCTTGTTGTTGTTTTGTTGTTGTTGGTATTGGTGTTTTACTAAATGGGGGACGAAAGATCTGGCGAAGAATACCTATTGTTGCCTCTAAGGGTGTCTAATTAATTCCCCATAGCTTCCCATGCAAGTAATTTCCAAAACATCGAGTGGTTTTGAAATGGAATAGAATATTGTGGGTTGGGTCTAGGCATTGTGTTGTGGAATGTGAAAATAAAAAAAGGAGGTCCTTAATAATATTTAGGCTATAGCTAATGACTTTCTCAATTTAATAAAATCAACTTGAATATTTGCTCCATGTAGATGCTCTAGCCCTCACCAGGAATCAAAGAGCTGGAACCTCGAGGAGCATATTTAAGTTGATTATTGACTCTTTATATTGTACTATGTCAACTGGGAGTTCGTAGAGAATATTTAGGCTCTACGAGAATATGCAAAGTAATCCACTTCATACAAGAGCTGGTTGCTGTGTGCAGCTGACCTCTCCAGGCTGCCGCAGCTAAACGGCTACTCACAAAACCTCCCAAGATTTTTTTAATGGGTTTGGGGGGTGTCCCCCACTTGGAGGCCCTGACAGCATACCACAGTGTTACGTTGACACGACAGCAGGAATCCAGGGGGCGTGGTGGGGGTTGGGGCCCAACTCACCAAATAAACGTTTGCACAATGGCACACTTTAAATAGAGTCGAGGTTATGTTATAGTGACAAACTAGAGATAATATGCGCATTTAAAAGACATTAATTACAGAGGTTAATTTATTTTTATAAGCACAGGTTTTGGCTGATGTCTAGTCTGTACGATCGACCAAAGACATACCAAAGACATACTTGAATTCCTGCACACAGCCACTAGTCGGCTGTATGCATGCTACTTTACGCCATAATTATAACAAACTTGCATTACAAGCTGAGCCTCCCACTAAGTGAAATGTTAGCTAACAGTGTTCTGGCTACCTCACTCCTTTGCCGAGGACGTGTTGATGCGAGGCCCACATCACACTCTGGTGCACACCTGCCTTGAGCTTTGAACTCAATGTCTCGGCGTTCAAAAGTTATCTGGCTACCCGGCGTGAAGAGCGGTGTCACCTTGTGTGTGAAATCACAGGTTTTGTTCTATAAGAGCCAGTGCCTCATACGATAGTCACCAGTAAATATGGCACTAGTGATGCTACTAGCTGTGTGTGCTTGAGTGTGTGTGTGTGTGTGTGTAAGGGTGTGTGTATGTTGAGTGTGTACATTTGAGAGTGTCTGAGTGTGTGTATATGTGAGTGTGTGTGTGAGTGTTAAAGGGTGTGTGTATGTTGAGCGTGTGCATTTGAGAGTGTCTATATGTGAGTGTGTGTGTGAGTGTATGTGAGTTGTGCGAGTGAGTGTGTGTGTGTGTTAAAGGGTGTGTGTATGTTGAGCATGTGCATTTGAGAGTGTCTGAGTGTGTGTATATGTGAGTGTGTGTGTGAGTGTATGTGAGTTGTGTGTGAGTGAGTGTGTGTGTGTGTCTGTGTCTACCGAAGTTGAGATATTGGATGCCAAATTGCACCATGGCGTGCCAAACCTGAGAAGTCTATCTACACGCTACTCCATGACCCAACAAGCCACCGAACACAAGCCCTGCACCTAACAACAGATGATAACTGCGCAGTGTTGACTAAGGTGTGGGAAAGGTACATTTCACTGTTGACCAAGTGTCTAGCCTTGACCATGATTAGTTCGTGGCAAACTGTAGCACTTCACAGTTTCCTTAAATGGTCTTCCATTGAATAGAGACACAAAGGATGTAAGCACAGCCTTGCGGAATAGCTTCAGCTAGGCACCAGGATTGAAATTGTGCATCTGTCAATATTTGAGCCCAAATATTGACACACACTGAGTTATGTATGGTCCCCATGAGAATATAGTCATCTGCCGGCAGCTTGTAAATATGAATACATTATACATGCGTATATATTTATATACACACATCTTTATAGACCATAATCACTGAACCTCGTGTTTTTGTCAAGCCATCAGAGCACTCTTCTGAAACTTAGTCAACTAGATCTTGTCCAGGATGTGGCCACCTGTTGGTAAGCTGCCCTAGTGTGTGGATTGTGCCTTCTTCTGATGACTGTGTGTGTCTCACTCTGCACGAACATATTTATTATTTCGCTTGGTCTGTTGTTGCTGTTTGTGTGTGTGTGTGTGGGTGTGGTTGCAATATTTGGCAATCCATTCATAACCTCTCCTAGCTCTTCCTGCACCTGGAAACTTGATCGGTCAGGCGTCTAGAGGAATATTCTGGTGCTGTTAATGCTGGCCAGTGTATGCTCTGTTGCTATGCCAACCTGGAGGATTATTCTGGTGCTGTTAATGCAGGCCAGTGCATGCTCTGTTGCTATGCCAACCTGGAGGGTTATTCTGGTGCTGTTAATGCTGGCCAGTGCATGCTCTGTTGCTATGCCAACCTGGAGGGTTATTCTGGTGCTGTTAGCCAGTGCATGCTCTGTTGTTATGCCAACCTGGAGGGTTATTCTGGTGCTGTTAATGCTGGCCAGTGCATGCTCTGTTGTTATGCCAACCTGGAGGGCTATTCTGGTGCTGTTAATGCTGGCCAGTGCATGCTCTGTTGCTATGCCAACCTGGAGGGATATTCTGGTGCTGTTAATGCTGGCCAGTGCATGCTCTGTTGCTATGCCAACCTGGAGGGTTATTCTGGTGCTGTTAATGCTGGCCAGTGCATGCTCTGTTATGGCAACCTGGAAAACATCTCCAGCAGTTTTTGTGTGGAAGGTGTTGTGACAAAGACATATATATACCCACAGGGCAGATTGCGCATATATAGACGGGCTCTAGGCAACAAGCTGTTGATCTTAAAAAAAACACCTCACAATATATCATCATCTAAATTCCATGTACAGAAAAAATGCATACCCCACACTAGGCAATTTTGTGACTTTTGATCTGAAGTGTGAGAGGATATGAGAGAAAGTGTTATGTGAGCGATCCCTTTTCTGTGCAATTAACACTTTCTCTTGCATCCTCTCACACTTCAGATCAAAAATCACAAAATTGCCTAGTGTGGGGTATGAGTATTAAAAAAAAAAATCTTTCTTTGGAATGAAGATAAGAGCTGATTCAAGTTCCATTCTGTAGACAATTTTGTGACTTTTGATCTGATGGCAACTAGGGCTGGGGCTGGGGCTAGGGCTAGAATGTCCCCTTTTCTCAGACCCTGCCAGAGCTCTAGGAGAAGGACCTCGACTACAGCAACAGAGTGTGCTCGATGGGTTGTCTAGCTAGCAAGTTGACAGTTTTTTTTAAATTCTCCTTCTCCCTCGGTCAACTTTGGCCTGAGTATTAGTATATGTGAACAGGAGCCTCCTTCTTCTCAAACGTTAACACGAGACCTGTCAGCATTCTCTTCAATTAGATAGGCAACTATTTTAATTCCTAATGGAATGCTTGATAAACCGTCATTTCGACAGGGAAGTTTTGGTCTCCTTCATGGAGATAGTCAAAGCAGGGGGGTCGGAAGTTCAGTACATGAATTTTAATAAGGTGATATATGAACAGGTCAGCTGATGGTCAACCTCTGCAATAGTCGCATCAAAGCTTCACATGTGCCTACTTCAAACATGTTTACATCTTTGGTTCTTTGTGGAAGTGCGGAGTGGCTGACGCACTTGACATCATAAGTTCGTTTGCCAAATGTTAGTGTACTCTGTGAGTGATTCGAACTCAGACCACACCTTGATTAGACCCTCCTCTGATCGGAGCCACTCCCAGTACGCAGCCACATGCACGCATCCTGCATGCGGCTTTGTCGGCATGGTGATCACAGTGTGAATAAATAAACAATCAAGGGAGCGCTAAGAGCATAAAATTGAATTAAAGCATGTGGAGAGTTTTAGCATTTTAACATTTCAATTTTCAGGAAGAAACTCGACACCAAAAGCACAAAATGGGAAGTCTTATACTACTTGAGAGCTCCTGCCCCAGTAGCTCTATTATGTGTCGTTCTAATTGTGCGTCAATGTGCATGGTTTTCTAAGCTTAGTTTCTAATTGTGCATCATTGTGCATGGTTTTTAAAGCTTAGTTTCTAATTATGCGTCATTGTTACATGGTTTTCTAAGCTTAGTTTCTAATTGTGCATCATTGTGCATGGTTTTCTAAGCTTAGTTTCTAATTGTGCGTCATTGTACATGGTTTTCTAAGCTTAGTTTCTAATTGTGCGTCATTGTACATGGTTTTCTAAGCTTAGTTTCTAATTGTGCGTCATTGTTACATGGTTTTCTAAGCTTAGTTTCTAATTGTGCATGGTTTTCTAAGCTTAGTTTCAAATTGTGCGTCATTGTGCATGGTTTTCTAAGCTTAGTTTCTAATTGTGCGTCATTGTGCATGGTTTTCTAAGCTTAGTTTCTAATTGTGCATCATTGTGCATGGTTTTCTAAGCTTAGTTTCTAATTGTGCGTCATTGTACATGGTTTTCTAAGCTTAGTTTCTAATTGTGCGTCATTGTACATGGTTTTCTAAGCTTAGTTTCTAATTGTGCGTCATTGTTACATGGTTTTCTAAGCTTAGTTTCTAATTGTGCATGGTTTTCTAAGCTTAGTTTCAAATTGTGCGTCATTGTACATGGTTTTCTAAGCTTAGTTTCTAATTGTGCGTCATTGTTACATGGTTTTCTAAGCTTAGTTTCTAATTGTGCATGGTTTTCTAAGCTTAGTTTCAAATTGTGCGTCATTGTGCATGGTTTTCTAAGCTTAGTTTCTAATTGTGCATCATTGTGCATGGTTTTCTAAGCTTAGTTTCTAATTGTGCGTCATTGTTACATGGTTTTCTAAGCTTAGTTTCTAATTGTGCATGGTTTTCTAAGCTTAGTTTCAAATTGTGCGTCATTGTGCATGGTTTTCTAAGCTTAGTTTCTAATTGTGCATCATTGTGCGTGGTTTTCTAAGCTTAGTTTCTAATTGTGCGTCATTGTTACATGGTTTTCTAAGCTTAGTTTCTAATTGTGTATCATTGCGCATGGTTTTCTAAGCTTAGTTTCTAATTGTGCGTCATTGTGCATGGTTTTCTAAGCTTAGTTTCTAATTGTGCATCATTGTGCATGTTTTTCTAAGCTTAGTTTCTAATTGTGCGTCATTGTTACATGGTTTTCTAAGCTTAGTTTCTAATTGTGCATGGTTTTCTAAGCTTAGTTTCAAATTGTGCGTCATTGTGCATGGTTTTCTAAGCTTAGTTTCTAATTGTGCATCATTGTGCGTGGTTTTCTAAGCTTAGTTTCTAATTGTGCATCATTGTTACATGGTTTTCTAAGCTTAGTTTCTAATTGTGCATGGTTTTCTAAGCTTAGTTTCTAATTGTGCGTCATTGTGCATGGTTTTCTGACCTTAGTTTCTAATTGTGTCATTGTGCATGGTTTTCTAAGCTTAGTTTCTAATTGTGCGTCATGCATGGTTTTCTAAGCTTAGTTTGTGCGTCATTGTGCATGGTTTTCTAAGCTTAGTTTCTAATTGTGCATCATTGTGCATGGTTTTCTAAGCTTTGTTTCTAATTGTGTATCATTGTGCATGGTTTTCTACGCTTAGCTTCTAATTGTGCGTCATTGTACTAGGCTTTCTAATCTTAGTTTCTAATTGTGCGTCATTGTACATGGTTTTCTAAGCTTAGTTTCTAATTGTGCATCATTGTGCATGGTTTTTTAAGCTTAGTTTCTAATTGTGCGTCATTGTTACATGGTTTTCTAAGCTTAGTTTCAAATTGTGTGTCATTGTGCATGGTTTTCTAATCTTAGTTTCTAATTGTGCGTCATTGTGCATGGTTTTCTAAGCTTAGTTTCTAATTGTGCGTCATTGTGCATGGTTTTCTAAGCTTAGTTTCTAATTGTGCGTCATTGTGCATGGTTTTCTAAGCTTAGTTTCTAATTGTGCATCATTGTGCATGGTTTTCTAAGCTTAGTTTCTAATTGTGCGTCATTGTGCATGGTTTTCTAAGCTTAGTTTCTAATTGTGCGTCATTGTGCATGGTTTTCTAAGCATATTTTCTAATTGTGCGTCATTGTGCATGGTTTTCTAAGCTTAGTTTCTAATTGTGCATCATAGTGCATGGTTTTCTAAGCCTAGTTTCTAATTATGCATGGTTTTCTAAGCTAATTGTGCATCATAGTGCATGGTTTTCTAAGCCTAGTTTCTAATTAGGCATGGTGTTCTAAACTAGTTATGCATGGTTTTCCAACAAAAATCTGCTATTTCTATTTCTGCATCGACTTGTACCTAGCGATGCTTTTGGTCGTGGCCTCTGCGATCAGGAAGTTGTCTGCCACTAACTGGGACCTCCTTCTGGTGTCTCCGTGGCTTGCTAGTGGCCACTGTGTATATCAGATTAGTTGGACTTGGGAACAACTGAAGTAGCCACAACCGGTTTTGAACGTAGCAGTCCGGTGTAGCGTAGTTTATTGAAAAGCACCACAGATGAAGAACAAACACCCGCGATCCAAGTCGTACCGCATCCCAACTCCCTGAGGGGTCGCGAGGTGGTCACGGATACTTGGAATTCCCCTAGTGACTTGGTCTTGTTCCAAGCCTCATTATGAGTGATGGAAATGTTTGTTTCGATTGAAGTTACAAACTCATGCCTATTCCTACAAACTCATGCCTATTCCTACAAACTCATGCCTATTCCTACAAACTCATGCCTATTCCTACAAATTCATGCCTATTCCTACAAACTCATGCCTATTCCTACAAACTCATGCCTATTCCTACAAACTCATGCCTATTCCTACAAACTCATGCCTATTCCAACAAATTCACTGCCCAAGGAACCGCAGAGTTAGAGCTATATACATGATATACTAAACCACTTGGAGTTCGTGGAGCTCTAAATAGGGATACACTTTCTCCCTGGATTACAATTTTGCCCCCCACACCGCAAAAAATAAATAATAATAATAGCCAAGCTCATCGTATTAGTTTTTAGGACGAAGATAAGCTCACTTTGGTGGGCAGCCATTTGCTTAGGAAGAAGAAGACCATGAATCTATCTATATTCACGCAAATGTAATTATTTAGTTCTCCAGCAAGCAACACATGAGGCTTTGATGAGATATTCATTGCATTCCATCAGCTGCTGACGGCCTTCTTTTTGTTGCTGACTACGAACAAGGATGAACTCTGACAAAAGTGATTTTTTTTTTGAAATCGAGGGCGGAAGGGTGTCGTGGCAAGAGGTCAGGCCAAGCGGAAACCACTCACAATCTTGTGTCGTATCGTAATTGGATAGGCAGGTTTGTCTAATTGTTGTAGCCGTATTTCCACTGCTAAATATGGTGACCTTCTCCAGGTGCTAGACTAAACATGAAAAAATTCATAGCACACCTACAAGGTCCACCCACTCACTTGTCACCTGGGTGGTCCTGGGCCGATCGATGGTGGCGGCTTTGATGCCCTGATAAATGTTGACCATAGCTGTTTGGGGTGAAGCTGCCTCAGCACAAACAGTAAACACAGCAAGTGTCTAATTGAACGTAATGAGAGTTAACTAGCTGTGCAGATCTGGCCTGCTTGGTGAGAGGCACAGTGACTTCACAGCTGCCTTGGGGGTAGTGAAATGATGCGAGACTCCATGGAGGTGTGTTCAGCAGGGTGTGTGTTCAGCAGGGTGTGTGTTCAGCAGGAGGTGTGTTCAGCAGGGTGTGTGTTCAGTAGGAGGGGTGTTCAGCAGGAGGTGTGTTCAGCAGGGGGGTGTTCAGCAGGGGGGGTGTTCAGCAGGAGGTGTGTTCAGCAGGGTGTGTGTTCAGCAGGGGGGGTGTTCAGCAGGGTGTGTGTTCAGCAGGGTGTGTGTTCAGCAGGAGGTGTGTTCAGCAGGGTGTGTGTTCAGCAGGGGGGTGTTCAGCAGGAGGTGTGTTCAGCAGGGTGTGTGTTCAGCAGGGGGGTGTTCAGCAGGAGGTGTGTTCAGCAGGGTGTGTGTTCAGCAGGGGGGTGTTCAGCAGGTGTGTTCAGCAGGAGGTGTGTTCAGCAGGAGGTGTGTTCACCAGGAGGGGTGTTCAGCAGGTGTATTCAGCAGGGTGTGTGTTCAGCAGGGTGTGAGTTCAGCAGGAGGTGTGTTCAGCAGGGGGGGTGTTCAGCAGGGTGTGTGTTCAGCAGGGTGTGTGTTCAGCAGGGTGTCACTGCACATATATATATACACCACACACACACACATACACACAATATATATATATACACCACACACACATACAATATATATATATACATACACACACACATACACACACACAATATATATACACCACACACACACCTACCACACGTACACACACACACACATGCAGGACAGGGCCTGTCACTTTAGTCTCCTTTGCATGGCACTGCATGACTTTGTGGGCTAATAGTAACAGGAGCAGTAACCAGATACCATCTAACGTGGTCACTGTAAGGGAGTTGATGGTGTTCATCTTGCAAATATGTAGGAAGCACGGAAGTCATTAGTGATGTGCTCTAAAGTTTAATGATGTAATTAAGTTCTCTCCATATTAACACATGTTGTAGTTAGGTCCTGCTGTGAATAACTGTGAATTTCTCTTTCAGCTTATTCAGCTATAAGCTACTAGGCTCAAATTATAGCTCTACATTCTTCAGTTACCATGACAGAGCTCTCAAGTTTTACTTTGAAACATGAGAATTGGTTCTAAATGAGCCACGCCTTCTTCAGTTACCATGACAGAGCTCTCAAGTTTTGATCACTTTGAAATATGAGAATTGGTTCTAAGTGATGCAAACCTACTTTGCTCTACCCCCTTCTTTAGTTACCGTGACAGAGATCTCAAGTTTTGATTATTTTGAAGCATGAGAATTGTGATACATGCTTGTATTCAAGTTCTGCTATCATCTGCAATGATAACTTGCTGGTTGTTCAATGGCCGCCAGTGCCTCTGCTTCAGCTGTTGTTGTTCTTGGTCTACAGCTCTAGGTGAGGATTTTCAATGGCCGTCAGTGCCTCTGCTTCAGCTGTTGTTGTTCTTGGTACAGCTCTAGGTGAGGATTTGCTGGTTGTTTCAATGGCCGCCAATGCCTCTGCTTCAGCTGTTGTTGTTCTTGGTCCACAGCTCTAGGTGAGGATTTGCTGGTTGTTTCAATGGCCGCCAATGCCTCTGCTTCAGCTGTTGTTGTTCTTGGTCCACAGCTCTAGGTGAGGATTTGCTGGTTGTTTCAATGGCCGCCAGTGCCTCTGCTTCAGCTGTTGTTGTTCTTGGTCCTCAGCTCTAGGTGAGGATTTGCTGGTTGTTTCAATGGCCGTCAGTGCCTCTGCTTCAGCTGTTGTTGTTCTTGGTCCTCGGCTCTAGGTGAGGATTTGCTGGTTATTTCAATGATGGCCGCCAGTGCCTCTGCTTCAGCTGCTGTTGTTCTTGGTCCTCAGCTCTAGGTGAGGATTTGCTGGTTGTTTCAATGGCCGCCAGTGTCTCTGCTTCAGCTGCTGTTGTTCTTGGTCCACAGCTCTAGGTGAGGATTTGCTGGTTGTTTCAATGGCCGCCAGTGCCTCTGCTTCAGCTGTTGTTGTTCTTGGTCCACAGCTCTAGGTGAGGATTTGCTGGTTGTTTCAATGGCCGTCAGTGCCTCTGCTTCAGCTGTTGTTGTTCTTGGTCCACAGCTCTAGGTGAGGATTTTCAATGGCTGCCAGTGCCTCTGCTTTAGCTGTTGCTGTTCTTTCTCGTCAGGTTCGATGTGTTGGCTTCTGCTTCAGCTGCTAAAGGATCGACATCGCTGTCCTTCACATCACTTTCACATGCAATCTTAGTGATGGATGGAGGGTCTTGTAGCAGCTTGCTCTGGACGCTTGTAGCACTTGTTGGCAGCTTGCTTATAGAATAGTGGGCTGCCTGGAGGCTGCTTATGCACACTTTATGGTTTATATAATGTCTGGTGGTAGGGGAGGAAATTGTGAGATGCTTGCTTGGTTTGCACGCTCATGGAATCTGGTGAGTAGTAACAACATTGGAATGTGTGAATCTCACACATCTGATGTGTGAATCTCAACACCTAATATGCGAGCCGTGTGAGGTCTGCTGCAATGAGAATCCGTGCACAGCTGGGTTGTGTGTCACCCATGATGTATAAGTTCTCTTGAAGAGCACTCTACCTCTAGCAAGCTCCCCTGGCAACCAGCCAGCCTCATCATGATGTAAGCACGTGGTCAAGCGTGTGGTTGGAAAATGAATTTCGTTAAAAATCGTTTTCCACCCACGCGCTTGACCACGTACTTACATTTTAACGCCTAATGAAAACAGTCGTTGAATAGTAGAGCTTCCTCTAGCCGCTGGTGCTAATTCAAATCTTTAGCACTTTGCAATCTGGAGATATTTATGCGGCCAATTCAGGCATTCAGGTTTTGAGGTTTCCTCCACTTTAGGTGTAATAACTTGCCTATAATTATACTTATGAAAAATATTTTAGTATCAAAGGAGAGCACACAGAGAGACCTATCTTTTGAGCTATATATCAAGTCCATACCATGACGTTTACAGAATCTACGGAGCTATAAAGTGGTAACAATAAGTAAAAATTAAAAAAATTAAAAAATGCAACTGTCTCCCCTTCATGCCAGACTCGCCTCAGACTTTGTTACAATAGTCACACTTGCAATGCATACTTCCGGAGATGTTAGTGTTGTTGTCTCCATAAGTTGCCTCATCCCAGACACTGGCATGGGAAGCCGTACACTATCTCCCCACAAAATCTCCGCACATGAGGTGTTGGCATGAGACTGATAGACTGATAACCTCCGTTCCCAGTCCACTTGGCTAGGTGTTAATTAATTAATGCAGGTGTTAATAGGTTAATTACTTCTTCACCATAGTAAATCCAGGAGTGTCATGTAAGTTATTCCGTATAAGTGCACACCTTATCTGGGCAGCTTGGGGACCTGGCACTGGCCACAACTCAGAAATGGCCGCATCCGGGAACAACCCACATTTGGCCCATTATTGAAGATTTGCCTAAAGTTTTTCTCCCACCATATTAAGTGCACGCACATGCATGTGTACATACTGCACATGCATGTGTATGTACTGCACATGTGTACATACTGCACATGCATTGCATGTGTACATACAGCACATGTGTACATACTGCACATGCATGTGTACATACAGCACATGTGTACATACTGCACATGCATGCGTACATACAGCACATGTGTACATACTCCACATATGAGAACCCGATAATTCAGTTCTTAAAAAAACAACGATGGAGGTTTGCTGTCTCTTCCGAGACAGTGTCGCGCCATTTTTTTTCTCAAGAAGAAGCTACCAAGTCACAGTAATGAGATTTCTGCTTCACTGGGTGTGCCTGAACAATAGTGTTTCATGGCCTCCCCTCCCCTTCACCCTCACCATCCAGGGCCGTAGCAAGATGACTTTTAATTGGGGGGGGGGGGGGCCAATAATATTGTGGAACTTTACAGCTACATGCACTATTTAATGAGTATGCTTATCTTGCATTTTTAGATAAGCCAGATGTATAGAACTATAATGAGTTTAAAATGCAATAATTTTAATCAAATCTTCCGAAGTAGTTCATTCTGCGTTTATTAACAGACACAGAAGTCCTAGCTATTTCAGTTCAATCTAAAGAATCTGTTCGTTTTTGGTGTACATATAACAAGAATAAGTTATTGAACCGACATTCAGTCATGATGATTCTTAAATACATCTTTATTCGATGGAGGGAAGAAAATGAGCATTCTGCTGTGGTTAAAGTGACAGGATATGTCAGGTATAATCTTACTAGTTTGTCTACTTCCTGAAGCATGCCTTTGTAGGTTTCACTTTCATTCATAGCAGCATAAATGATTCTTATACTGTTACTTTTGTAATAGTAGTCGTAGTTCCTGAAAATGCTCTCCTGATAACATCAGGAATCATCAAAAGTTTTACTTTCAATCTCTCCAGGTCAAAATCTTCTTCCAAGTAAGCACTTAATGCAGCCGACATCACTGTAGCATTGGCAGAACCAAGAAGAAGTGATCCTATAGTGTCAAGATCTTTCTGATTAAAATGCCTTTCTACACTTCAAAATACATTAATATGACGGTACCTTTCTTTAGGATTTGCATATATATGTGGGCTTGCACCATCATCGAATCGTCTGGGCATCTTCCTTCTTTGTAGAAGAGTTGGTGCTACTGTGAAGTCCTTGGAATCATAAAGGACCATAAAATGAATCGAACTTTTCCTCACTTCTCAGGGATTGCATATAAGAAACAAGGCATTTAGCCCCCTTTATGGACTCTTGAACTCTAATGTCTCGTGCCTGCAAATTGGTTGAGAATTGATCAGATGCTGAAAATATCAGATAAGCTAGTTTGAGGCCATAATAGGTATCAAAATTAACTATTTCGGTTGCCATTCCAGCAGCATATTCATCGTGCCCCTGACTGATTTCATCCAAAGCATTTTGTAAGGTATCGAAGTTCTTTAAAATGCTTGCTATGGATGCATGCCTCACAGTCCAACATGTAGGGCACAACATTTTAATTTAGGAGATAGTTGACCAGTGTTAATTGTTACCTAATTTTCAAACAAGGTATGCCGTTTAAGAGACATTTTAATTAGCAGGGTTAATTTAAACACAAAATTCATAGCATCTCTCACTATATCACAGGTTTTAGTTACACCCTTCTCACATAGATTGAGGTTGTCAGCCAGGCAATGAACGTAGAGTGCATTTGATTCTTCCTTCTTAACTAAAGCCTGAACTCCATTCCTGATTCCGCTCATAATTATTGGCACCACCATCAAATGGTTGAACCCAACATTTACTGATGGGCCGCAACAAGACATCTTTTATTAAAGAAAATATCGTCATTGCTTTAGTATCAGGAAGTTGAATAAGGTTTAGGGTAGTCTCATGAATGTTGTAGTCATGATCTACCCAACGAATTCATAATGACATTTGTCGCCAGCTATGTCTGATGTCATCAACTATTATTGAAAACCAAGAAGCGGCATTGATTTCAGTCAATAAACTTCGAAAAACAGAGAGACCCATGATTGTAATTTCCTTGACTACCTCTGGGGAAATATATTCTCTCTCTCTTAGCCAGGGCATAATTTCAGGGATATCCTTAGCCTGTAGTAATAGTAATTGATACAGATTACCACTGAAAGTCTCCATATCTTCCTTGTGCCCATGAAGGGGTAAACCCTGATGAGATATAAATTGAACACAGCGGAGAGGCTTTATGAGCATGCATCTATGATGGCTATGGTCAGTGCTATGTTGGTGAATGAGCTGAACATCTATGCCTAGACAATGAGAGTTTGCTGCAACTTTTAGATTAGCTTCCTTGTGAAAGCTACTGGCTTCATGTTCATGAAATTTCTGTAGTGCTTTCTTCCAATTTGAAAAGGCAAGATGAGTGAATGCAGATTGGCTATGTTTTAGAAAGCTGAGAAGGCCTTGATTGTCAGCACAATGACAAGTGGCACAATAAACTTTGTACTGTGATGTGCATACAGTTATACAAGGACGGATTTTGTACCAATTGGTTTGTATCTTTCTTGAATGATTTATTGTCATAATCCTTAGTGACAGTATGATAGGAAAAGCTTGTTTTAGAATCACCTACACTGGATGGTTGATATGGAGTGCACAGATCAGAGCAACATTGGTACTGGCAGGTACTGCTGGAAGTAGATGAAAGGTCAACTGCTTCATCATCGGGTATCACAGCTGAAGTAGATGGATTTCATCCTCCACTATACATCTCAAATTAGAAACACATACAGTACACCAGTTATCCTACCTGTTCCTTTTGTTTGATCCTGATCAGCTGAAGCAACTTTAAAGAAGTGTCCAATCTTCTCCTGAGCCATCAATGTTGAACCATAGATTCTTATACTGCTACCTTACAGATCTTTGGTGGACAATACACCTCTGATAGCTGGCCATGTGCTTAAACTGAGCACATGACTGCCAGCTTTGCACCTAGCATCTAGGACTTATTCACACCTGCTTTGATCACATGACAATCCCATAAATGTAGTTTGTACATGCATTTACATGTGGCCTTGTATTAATTCACACCTTGATATATCCAACCATGAATGTGTGAACCTTTCTTGGTTTATAAGGGGGGAGGTTGACCCTTGGCTGAATATAAGGGGGGGGGGGCGGACCCTTTGCTGAAAATATGTACATTCATGTAATCATGCACTAAACCCTCAGCTTACTTGCAAGAGGTTGTCATTGTATAAAAATGGAACTTCAAAAAGATTGTACTTGTCATAATATACAAGAAAGAAGTGCACCCGCCATTTTTTGCTCTTTTTAAGACCCCATCAATAGCTAATTAGCTCGAATGATTTTTTCATTTTTATGAATGCAGAATGTTTGAGGCAACGTTCTCTGGCGTTTAGGGCTCCACTCCCACTAGTTGTCTGCCTGCACTGTAATCTGTGCATGTGTGCGTGTGCATGCATGTGTATAAGTGTTGTGTGCATGTGTGTGTATAAGTGTGTTGTGTGTGTGCAAGTATGTGTGTGCATGCATGTGTAAGTGTGTGTGTGTATAAGTGTGTGTGCATGTTATGTGTGTGTGTGTATAAGTGTGCGTGCATGTGTATGTGTGTGCACATGCATGTGTAAGTGTGTGTATGTGTGTATAAGTGTGCGTGCATGTGTATGTGTGTGTGCATGCATGTGTAAGTGTGTGTGTATAAGTGTGTGTGCATGTGTATGTGTGTGTGCATGCATGTGTAAGTGTGTGTGTATAAGTGTGTGTGCATGTGTATCTGTGTGTTTGCACGCATCATGTGTAAGTGTGTGTGTGTGTATAAGTGTGGTGTGTGTGTGTGCATGCATGTGTGTGTGTGTGTGTGTGTATAAGTGTGGTGTGTGTGTGTGCATGCATGTGTCATTGTGTGTGTGTGTGGTGTGTGTGTGCATGCGCGCATGTGTATAAATGTGTGTTTGCATGTGTGTGTGTGTGTGTGTATAAAGTGGGTGAGTGGGTGGGTGGGTAGTTCTGTATATGTGATGTCTATGCATGTGGTGTGTGTGG
The DNA here is from genome assembly GCA_028752905.1 of Cladorhizidae sp. MBARI D1340-BT2. Lineage (NCBI taxonomy): Eukaryota > Metazoa > Porifera > Demospongiae > Poecilosclerida > Cladorhizidae > Cladorhizidae sp. MBARI D1340-BT2. The sequence continues at coordinate 10,073,770 of JAQNBH010000007.1, forward strand.
TGTGTGCATGTGTATGCTGGTCTATCTAATGATAAGTTGAGAACCTAAATAATCATACCCCCTGAGTAAGCGGAGTCCAGATCATTAGGGCTATAGAAGGTGGTAGACTTCTGGCACCAGAAACAACCAAAAAGATGGCTGGAGTAAGGGGTTAAGAGGAAGGGGGAGGGGTGGGGGGGGCATTAAAAAAAATGAACACAAAATGTATAACTTTTTTGTTTAAATGATTTTGGTGAAAATAAAATAACTTGTTTCAAGAGATATACTTTATGTAGGCTTGTAAGTCTGTTTAGTGATGACTATTGTGCTCCCTTAGTACCTTAAGATAGCTTGTTTCAAGAGCTCTCCAATGATATACTTTATGCAGGCACATAAGTCTGTACAGAGATGATTATTATCTTTTTTCAAGAGCTTTCCAATGGCATACTTTATTCAGGCTTGTAAGAGATGACTATTACCTTGTTTCAAGAGCTTTCCAATGGCATACTTTATGCAGGCTTGTAAGTCTGTACAGAGATGATTATTACCTTGTTTCAAGGTAATAGTCATCTGTAAGTCTGTACAGAAATAACAAGTATACTCCCTTGAAAACTGCACTTTAAAGAATCCTCTGCTACCACTTCCCATTCACAATTCAACACAAGCACATGACCTCGTTATGGGCAGGAAGTTGTTTGTACCAGTCAAAAGTTATGCTTCAAAGTTTGTCAGAAGAAAACAATCTTGTTATTGACTACCATTTCCCTGTCAAGCTCACAATGTGGTCATGTGGTCCACTTACACCACGTGTCAATGGGAAGTGGTCTCATTCTGTCAGAGGCCATTAAAGGAGTCTACTTGCCACCACTATACAGACTAATTAGCTTCATGAAGTATAGCTCATCTTTAAAAATATTTTTTATTTACGAAGCTTATAATTAAAACACACACACGTTATACCCCCTCCCCTTAAGAAGCTGGCGATTTTTCTAGTCAAGATCTTCTTGGGAGTTGGGAGAGTGTTTTGAGGTCTGCCACAAGTAATCATATATATTAAGTATCCTGCCACCTACTCTGGAATTATATATATATATACCATAATTGTTTTGTCAACAAATCGTTAACTGTGCTTTGCGTTGATTTCATAATATTATGATTAAATCATGTATTTCACAAGAAAGTTTGTTTTCGTAATCTACACATAATTGGTAGTGGCATTGCCCACACAGCTGGGGGAGAGGTTGCTAGCGATGAGTGTGTCTAGCCCTGCTGTGTGAGAGGCCACCATGAGTGCATGGGCAGCTGCAGTAGTACACTTGCTTGCCCAGCTGGGGGAGAGGTTGCTAGGGATGAGTTGTATGTTGCCCTGCTGTGTGAGAGGCCACCATGAAGGCAGCAGCAACTGATAGCGAACCCAATAATGGTAGAGATGCGCTGTAGCAGTGATAATGGACCTCCTTCTTTCGTAGTCTTCACTTCTTAGCTTTCTTGAACTTAGTTATTTTCTCTCTTTGAAGCAATAGCCCCTGGTAATATACCAGCTGTTGAGAAAAGCCGTGGGGATCGGGAGCTGCATACCTGGGATGTCCTATTGAAGTAACGAGAGAGAGAGAGTGAGCAGAAGACTGCAACCATGGTTACGAAGTTCATGTACAATGTTTGGGTAAAACGATCTGCTCCCAATAATTAAATTTCGTACCTTTGAACGAATGAAATTTATTACAATAACAACAAACAAGCAAAAACAACAAACAAGCGGATAAATTGTAGCACACATGCATCCTCCACATGTCGTCCTCCACATGCCACATGTCATCCTCCACATGTCGTCCTCCACATGCCACATGTCCTCCACATGCCATCCTCCACATCCCGTCCTCCACATGTCGTCCTCCACATGCCACATGTCATCCTCCACATGTCGTCCTCCACATGTCGTCCCCCACATGTCATCCTCCACATGTCGTCCTCCACATGCCGTCCTCCACATGTCCTCCACATGCCACATGTCGTCCTCCACATGCCGTCCTCCACATGTTGTCCTCCTCCACATGTCGTCCTCCACATGTCGACCTCCACATGTCGTCCTCCACATGCCGTCCTATCATGAATGCATTTAATGTCAATAATTGCATTAGCAAGATGGTCGGTAATGGCTCAAAGAACCATTTGGCAAGCCTCTGCTGTCCTGCGCTGTATGGGCGTGGATATCTACCATCATGGAAGTTGGTGAGAGAAGGACAGATCACAAGAGGAGGAACCTCGGAGTGTGCATCAGCTGAACCATCTGTAATGATTCCAGCAGCTGTGTTTTCCTGTGTGCAGATGACTTGCATGATGTAGCTTCCTTGCCTACTTCATATGAACATGAGATCATTCAATACATTCTGGCTTCCCTGGAGATTGATCATTTCATTTTCACTGTAGCTATGGCTATGGATGTGGGCACTGAGCCAAGGCTGCCTGCACAAGCTAAGGAGTTTTTCACTAGATCGAGGGCCTACAGACACAATCAAACCAAGCTCAGTGGGGACACACACTGGACCAACATCACGCTGGGTTGAGGCAGGTTGAAGTAGGTTGACAATAGCTCTATGGGGACACACACTGGACCAATACCACACTGGGTTGAGGCTGGTTGACAATAGCTCTATGGGGACACACACTGGACCAACACCACACTGGGTTGAGGCTGGTTGAAGTAGGTTGACAATAGCTCTATGGGGACACACACCGGACCAATACCACACTGGGTTGAGGCTGGTTGAAGTAGGTTGACAATAGCTCTATGGGGACACACACTGGACCAACACCACACCCAGGTTGAAGTAGTTTGATCTTCTGATAATTATGCAGCATGCATGTACAAGAGCCTCAGCCCAGCCTGGTAAAAACAAAGCTTTACATACAGCACATGCTGTACACAGAATGTCTGAGCAACTTCCTACCAAGATGTCTGGTGACTCTCCTGGTGCCTAATTAAGAATAGGGTGCATAGCTATGTACATATTTAATTGGAACTTGCTCTCAGTGCCAGCACATTTCATATCTAAGGCAAAAAATAGAACTGATTCCACTTTTGTCTGGTTTCTTGTGACAAGAGAATGTATCCAATACCTTAAATTGCATTACTCATCGTGAATATATCATATCACCTTGAGCCTTGTGTTCAACTAACCCTGGGGTCCTAACCTTGGCTCACAACCCAACCATTGCCCTAGCCCTGGCTAACTGCACCAGCCCTAACCCAAGCTGTTGCCCCGGCTAAGGAACTAATCCTGTCCTCCATTTTGATGGTCATTATGACGATGCATACAGAGAACATGCAACAAACAGGGAAGACACATGTCAGGATGTGACCCAAGGAAGTCGTAATTAATGAGTCACTCAATGGGAACACAGCTAAGTGCTATTTTTAGACGGTGCTATTTTTAGAACAGTGCTTTTTTAAATATTTTTTAAAGACTGTGCTATTTTTAGCACATTGCTTTTATTTTTTATTTTTACCTCTGTACCTACCCACCTACAATTAAAACCATGCAACAGTGCCTAATGAAGAGAAGCTTGTTCTTCTGCTTGGGGAAGGGAAGCCACACACCCTAATTATGCGAACTTATCTGACCAATGAAAATTGGCAAATATGATGGATTTTGACTCGCGAGTACAAGGCCGGAAGAAAGAAGAAAAAATTGAAATTAAATAAATAACAAGAATAGAAAGCAATGGTCTCACTTATTTTGTCTACATGGTAGGTGCAAGAAACTACCTTTCATCATTAAACTATTAGTGTGATTTTCATCAGAGCACTTCATGACAAGGTGGAAAGGGTAAAGGCTCTCTGGCCTCTGGAATTGTCCCGGAGCAGATGACCTCTTCAATTCTGAAATAGTGTAGAGGTCATGTGGAAAGCAAGTCTGCTAAAGTTATATAAATATTATAGTCTATGTGGTCGCTCTGGCACTTGCAAACGTGTTTAATGCTTACAGAGAAAATCGATAAAATAAATACCAGAAATGCTCCAAAGGGTGGTTGTGACAGATGTCTGTCTGGTATCTTGGATGGACAAACAACTGCAGTGTGGGAGGGTTGGCACAAGGTTAGGGGGAGGGTTGTGGGAGCACAATGGCGACCAGGGTTAGGGGGAGGGTTGGCACAGGGTTAGGGGGAGGGCTGTGGGAGCACAATGGCGACCAGGGTAAGGGGGAGGGTTGGCACAGGGTTAGGGGGAGGGCTGTGGGAGCACAATGGCCACCAGATAGTCCCATCTAGAGCCACAATGGCCACCAAATAGTCCTGTCTAGTCCTGTCTAGAGCCTCAATGGCCACCAGGAAGTCCTGTCTAGAGCTGACACATGTCATGCCACAAAACCTTACGAGTAGTTTTATCACTTTCTATTTCATTTTTCATTGGATTAGTGGCCATCACCAGCTTGACAATTGCCTGCTTCACAAGTCTCTCTCCATATTCAGTGAATTCCTTCATGCTCCGCTCCAGCAGTATAGGAATTGAAAAACAAAACATGGAATATGTTTAAAACAAATTGCTACGACCAGATCACACACACATGCACACACACACACAAGATTGATGGCTTTCAGCAGATGAATAATGATGGCCATTTTGGCAGACATGCTCTGATCGTAATAGACCACACAAGGTGAGGTGTTGAATAAACTAATCAAAAAGTCACATGAGATGCACATGATCCATGATGTGTCCACCAGATCAGACAGGTCATGTGCATCATCTTAAGAGTTGAGACCCAGCCACCAGGAAGCTCCACCCTGCATCTCTGTTGAGACTCAGCCACCATCAGGTCCAGCCCCTCATCTCTGTTGAGACCAGCCACCAGGAAGCTCCACCCTGCATCTCTGTTGAGACTCAGCCCACCATCAGGTCCAGCCCCTCATCTCTGTTGAGACCAGCTATCAGGTAGCTCCAGCCCTGCATCTCTGTTGAGACCCAGTCACCAGGTAGCTCCAGCCCTGCATCTCTGTTGAGACCAGCCACCAGGTAGCTCCAGTCATGCATCTCTGTTGAGACCAGCCACCAGGCAGCTCTAGCCCTGCATCTCTGTTGAGACCCAACCACCAGGTAGCTCTAGCCCTGCATCTCTGTTGAGACTAGCTACCAGGTAGCTCTAGCCCTGCATCTCTGTTGAGACCAGCCACCAGGCAGCTCCACCCTGCATCTCTGTTGAGACCCAACCCCACCAGGTAGCTCCAGCCCTGCATCTCTGTTGAGACCAGCCACCAGGTAGCTCCAGCCCTGCATCTCTGTTGAGACCCAGCCACCAGGTAGCTCCAGCCCTGCATCTCTGTTGAGACCAGCCACCAGGTAGCTCCAGCCCTGCATCTCTGTTGAGACCCAGCCACCAGGTAGCTCCAGCCCTGCATCTCTGTTGAGACCAGCCACCAGGTAGCTCCAGCCCTGCATCTCTGTTGAGACCAGCCACCAGGCAGCTCCACCCTGCATCTCTGTTGAGACCCAACCCCACCAGGTAGCTCCAGCCCTGCATCTCTGTTGAGACCAGCCACCAGGTAGCTCCAGCCCTGCATCTCTGTTGAGACCCAGCCACCAGGTAGCTCCAGCCCTGCATCTCTGTTGAGACCAGCCACCAGGTAGCTCCAGCCCTGCATCTCTGTTGAGACCCAGCCACCAGGTAGCTCCAGCCCTGCATCTCTGTTGAGACCAGCCACCAGGTAGCTCCAGCCCTGCATCTCTGTTGAGACCAGCCACCTGGTAGCTCCAGCCCTGCATCTCTGTTGAGACAAGCCACCAGGTAGCTCCAGCCCTGCATCTCTGTTGAGGCCCAGCCACCAGGCAGCTCCAGCCCTGCATCTCTTGAGGCCCAGCCACCAGGCAGCTCCAGCCCTGCATCTCTGTTGAGACCAGCCACCTGGTAGCTCCAGCCCTGCATCTCTGTTGAGACCAGCCACCAGGCAGCTCCAGCCCTGCATCTCTGTTGAGACCAGCCACCTGGTAGCTCCAGCCCTGCATCTCTGTTGAGACCAGCCACCAGGTAGCTCCAGCCCTGCATCTCTGTTGAGACCAGCCACCAGGTAGCTTCACCCTGCATCTCTGTTGAGACCAGCCCCACCAGGTAGCTCCAGCCCTGCATCTCTGTTGAGACCCAGCCACCAGCCCTGCATCTCTGTTGAAGCACTACTCATCAGGGTTGAGATGGCTATGCCGTGGTGCAGTTCACTCCCATCTTGAAGAAGGCCAAAGGATGTTGGCAGTCATGTCAGTTAAAACATTATTTTTAAGCTGATATGTTTCATGGAATTTCAAAATGGCAGATACCAAACCACGTACACACACACATGCACGCACACACACCTCAGCTTCTTGGCAGCCTATATGTGGTAGTTTCAGTTAAAAACACAACAATACTTGCAGCATACTAAAAACTGACATTCGTCCTCGCAGATCTTGTAGCTGCCAATGATCATTCTTCCACCCACAATAGTTAGCACCATAAAACCATTCGGAGCAATTTTACTACTGGACGACTCCAAACTTCCCAATGACTTGCAACAAATAATTGTTGACTGGTTTGGTTAAGTGTGAATTTTTGTCCATGCAACCATTAGCCTGTGTTCGCGAGTCTAGATGCTTGTATAGCCGCTGCCTGTCTTGCTGCGAAGAAGCAAATGACCAGACGGGTTGTGGGAAGTTTGCTTATGGCAATAAAACTGCAAAGCTTCAAAGGTAAACTGTTTGTGATCTGCGTATCTATGTGCATATATAGGTGTGTGAACTTTTAATAACCATGGTAACTGCTATGATTGGGTACGTAGCTATGGAGTTACCCTGGGCATCTTCTTGAAGGAAGCTGTCCACTCCAAAGAAAGGAAAGAAACCAAAAACAAATGTAATATATATTTATATATGCAAATATATTTATATATAATTTATATATTTATATTTATATATTCAAAAAAGGGGGAAAAATATAAAGTGCGAACATTTAGAGATACCTTTTTTTAGCATTAAAAAAAGGTAAGGTGTCTTCTAAACAGTTGTTTCTTTTCTCTGTGGGCAATGGCTAGGATTAGGGCCAGGATAATGGGGTTAGGATCTAGGGTTAGGGCCAGGGAAGTTGCTAGGGTTAGTGCCAGGGCAGTGGTTAGGGTTAGGGCCAGGGAAGTTGCCAGGGCAGTGGCTAGGGTTAGGACCAGGGCAATGGGATTAGGGCCAGAGCAGTGACTAGGGTTGGGGGTCGGCAGTGCTAGGGTTAGGACCATGGCAGTGGCTAGGGTTAGGGCCAGGGCAGTGGCTAGGGTTAGGGCCACAATGGGATTAGGGCCAGGGCAGTGGCTAGGGTTAGGGCCAGGGCAGTGACTAGTGTTAGGGCAAGGGCAGTGTCTAGGGTTAGGCAAGGGCAGTAGCTAGGGTTAGGGCCAGGGCAGTGGCTAGGGTTAGGTTCAGGGCAGTGACTAGTGTTAGGGCAAGGGCAGTGGCTAGGGTTAGGTCCAGGCAGTGACTAGGGTTAGGGCAAGGGCAGTGTCTAAGGTTAGGGCAAGGACAGTAGCTAGGGTTAGGGCCAGGGCAGTGGCTAGGGTTAGGTCCAAGGCAGTGACTATTGTTAGGGCAAGGGCAGTGGCTAGGGTTAGGGTCAGGGCAGTGTCTAGTGTTAGGTCCAGGGCAGTGACTAGTGTTAGGGCAAGGGCAGTGACTAGTGTTAGGGCAAGGGCAGTGGCTAGGGTTAGGGCCAGGGCAGTGGCTAGGGTTAGGTCCAGGGCAGTGACTAGTGTTAGGGCAAGGGCAGTGAATAGTGTTAGGGCCAGGGCAGTGGCTAGGGTTAGGGCCAGGGCAGTAGCTAGGGTTAGGGCCAGGGCAGTGACTAGTGTTAGGGCAAGGACAGTAGCTAGGGTTAGGGCCAGGGCAGTGGCTAGGGTTAGGTCCAGGGCAGTGACTATTGTTAGGGCAAGGGCAGTGGCTAGGGTTAGGGTCAGGGCAGTGTCTAGTGTTAGGTCCAGGGCAGTGACTAGTGTTAGGGCAAGGGCAGTGACTAGTGTTAGGGCAAGGGCAGTGGCTAGGGTTAGGGCCAGGGCAGTGGCTAGGGTTAGGTCCAGGGCAGTGACTAGTGTTAGGGCAAGGGCAGTGAATAGTGTTAGGGCCAGGGCAGTGGCTAGGGTTAGGGCCAGGGCAGTAGCTAGGGTTAGGGCCAGGGCAGTGGCTAGGGTTAGGGCCAGGCAGTGACTAGTGTTAGAGGGCAAGGGCAGTAGCTAGGGTTAGGGCCAGGGCAGTAGCTATGGTCAGGGCCAGGGCAGTGACTAAGGTTAGGGCCAGGGCAGTAGCTAGGGTTAGGGCCAGGACAGTAGCTAGGGTTATGGTCAGGGCAGTGGCTAGGGTTAGGGCCAGGGCAGTGGCTAGCATTAGGGCCAGGGCAGTGACTAGGGTTAGGGCCAGGGCAGTAGCTAGGGTTAGGGCCAGGACAGTAGCTAGGGTTAGGGTCAGGGCAGTAGCTAGGGTTAGGGCCAGGGCAGTGGCTAGGGTTATGGCCAGGGCAGTGGCTAGGGTCAGGGCCAGAACATGGCTGGCTGTTATTAGGCAATATCTTTCTGGCAAAGCAATCCAACAATTCCAAAAATGCTCTCGATGTCATCATGACGATATAATGCAAAAATTAAGTCACACCAATGCTAATAACAATTGATCTTTTAAAGACTTGCATTGCACATTCCCATATATAGTCATCATAATGGTGTGTGTGCGTGTGCTGAAGTAGCTCCTCCGGATTAATTAGCATGACAAAGTTGCCTGTCAGCTATCCAAATATTAATGCCAAGGCCTTTATTTGGCTATCTGAGATGTTTACTCTTGGAACTAGCATTCCTGCAGTGCCACACTATTACCACCACCTCACGGGAAACTACAAGTCAGGTGAGGATCACCCATTGCTCCCATTTTAGGAGCCATTAATTAAGTCACCATACAAAGACCTCTCTCGTGTAGAATAATTAGTTGTGAGGAAACGAGCTACCATGATTATCGGCCACTGCAGCAGATTTCCTCATATAGGCATGGTCTATTTCAAAATGGCTGATAGAAGTCCTCCCCTCCCCTACCAAAATGTCAGCCCAAATCAACATCATCAGATCATGGGGGAGTACTACTCCGTGTCTAGGCTCGTATGCCAACTCCTCCTGTGTTAGTCAAGTTGTTCCTGCCGCCACAGTTTGGGGTCTGTGCAGGTGTACTAGGGTCTCGATGGTGTGCTTCATTTCATTTCATGTGGAGTAGAAGCTAGAGATCCAGAACTTAATTTCCTCCATGTGGAGTAGAAGATAGAGATCCAGAACTTAATTTCCTCCATGTGGAGTAGAAACTAGAGATCCAGAACTTAATTTCCTCCAGGTGGAGTAGAAGCTAGAGATCCAGAACTTAATTTCCTCCATGTGGAGTAGAAGCTAGAGATCCAGAACTTAATTTCCTCCATGTGGCGTAGAAGCTAGAGATCCAGAACTTAATTTCCTCCATGTGGAGTAGAAGCTAGAGATCCAGAACTTAATTTCCTCCATGTGGAGTAGAATCTAGAGATCCATAACTTAATTTCCTTCATGTGTAGAGAGGTCATCTTCACACCCCTAACAGAACATGCATCCTATGACGTCAATTAAATGACCCACATCGACATCAGTTCCCTGTTGACAACTCCAGCCAATCAGTAGATTCCACCAGAACAGTTCCGTGTGCTAGTCTTCCTGTTGCCAGACACTTCGATGAAAAGGAAGTGTTTGGCAAACCAGCATACTTCCTATTTTGGTTTGACTGTTATTTTCGAGGATGGATGGAAAATCTCCCCCCCCCCCCCCCACACACACACACACACAACAAAAAAATTAATTTAGCAAAAACATCGCACGAACATAACATAAACACATACTTCAGACTTCAGTTAAAACTCATATTGGCAACTTGTAAGTTTCTTAGCTGCCTAAGAGGTGGCTCAGTGTTAGCTCCATAAAGATTACAAGCATGCTTTGGATTTGTTTTAAAGCAGCAACCTGGTGCAAAAAAAAAATTGTGAAAAGCAACTCACCTCCAAGGGGTCTATATATCCCCCCCCCCCCCTCCCCCCTCGAAGGACTTGCATACAATAGGTCAGTTTATAAAAGTGTCAGCACCACACGACTGTAACTGTTCCAATGTTCACAACTGCTCTTGTGAGAACTTTGATGTTGACTAATAAAGGCGTGGGTAGTGGTTGTCGATGATGTAATCAAGCTAGCTCATGTGCTATATATCCTGGGCAGAGACCTCAGGTACTATGTTTTAAGTATAGAAGGAATGACTAATGGTCAGTTCTGCTATTATTAGAAACGAGTGTAAGCAGCGAGTGGCGAGCAACTTCAATTTCGTTATTGAGGTCATTGTAAAGAAGTTACTCAGTGTAACACCAGAACTAACCTTTACCATGTTTATTACTGAAGTATACACACATGCCCATGTCTTCATGTACACAGACACATGCATCATAAATAGTTACCTGGTTTTCTTGGTTGGTGCTGGTAACTATTGTCACATGAGTATATAAGCTTCTGAGGATCCTTTCTTGGTAGGGAAAGCGTGCAGCTGCTTGCTGACACAGCTCAGTTCTATTGTCACAATAGTTAAGCTTTTGAAGAGATGACCTGATCCTTTCTTGGTAGCAAAACATCTAGTTGATCAGCTTAGATAAAACTCACAAGAGTGTTAATTGTACAATAATCCTTTACCGATATTCTGGTGTAATAATAATGTCCAGATATGTTTTCCCAGTCATATCGGGTGCAGCAGTGAGTAGTGCTGGAGCTGTGGCTGCTATGGCTGAGGAGAAAAAAGTGGCCAAGTATACCAGCCTAGACTTGCCACTTTTTTTGTGCCTGTGGCCATCGAGAGTCATTGGGGGGTCATTGGGAACAGGTCAATGGCTTTCCTGAAGGAGCTCAGCCTCAGGATAAGGCAAAGAACTGGGGAGGTGAATGCCCGTGCTCACCTCCTTTAGCGTCTCTCAGTTGCAGTCCAGTGGGGGAATGCCATGTCTGTTTTGGGTCAGTCGGGAGTTGAACTTGTCATTAGCTTTTTAATTTTTGGTATTTTTAAAATTGATTATTATTATTGTCAATTTTAATTTTGATTTTTTTAAATTTACATATATTTAAATTATATATGTATTATATATTTAAATTATATATGTATTATATATTTAAATTATATAATGTATTATATATTTAAATTATATATATAATTTTTTTAATTTTTAAAATAACAACAACAAACAACAACAATAATAATAGATTTTGTTTGTTAAATCCCTTACTTGTGAGACTGCTCTACCTCCAATGGTGTATGATGATGAAGATGGCCACGAGTGGGAAGAATGTAGTGCAACATTTGATTTTCTCACTAATCAACTTCTATCTTCACAAATGCTCTAACCTCATCAGGAATTTGAAGGCTAGAACATCTTAGCCAAAACATTAAGAAAGACATTCCAACGAAGGCTAGCTGGAGTGTCGAGCCAAAACATTGAGAAACAAATTACCAATGAAGGTTATGTCTAGCCAAAATATTGAGAAGCAAATTTTACTAGGTATAATATATATATATCAACTGAGTTGGTTGAGAGATCAGTTATTGCATGGGCTAGGTTCAAGTTGATTATTGAGAAGGTCATTGTAAACACTTGATAGTTGAAAGATAAAGAAGAAAAATATAATGACTTGTTCAATTAAAATTTATTTCTCAGTGCTTCGGCTAGAATTAGACTCTTAGCCATCATGGAATAATGATGTGACTCATATGAGTCTTACTATCTCATTATTCCTGATGAAGGCCAAGGGTAGGGTTAGATAAATTATTGTAGCATAATTTTGAGAATAATAGGTATGCTTAAGAATAATGCTGGAATAATAGGGAACATTTTGAGAATCTTATAGGGTCTAACAATAACAACACACAAGGAATAAGGATACCAGCTGTGATAAGTGACTAGTTTCAGATTTTGACAGACCACGTTTATATAGGTATTGCACATAATGAAAGTTGACACCCCACATATTGCACATAGTGACAAGTTGACAAACCTCAGGCACCTGCTTGCCATGCACATGAGAATAAAATTATGCAAGGCCACCTGCTTGTGTATTCTGAATCTGAGTGAAAGATGGCAGCTAATGAATCTGACTTGGCCTCCAACTCTTCATCAGAAGAAACCATTGTTCCAGAAGAAGTGAGTATAACTACTACTATTCTTTTAGGCATACTTTTAAGTGCCCCAAAGCTTCTGATTTGTCAAGAAAGAGAAAGATTACAGCAAATCCTCCAAAAGGGAAAAAGCGGGCTGTAGTCGCTGAGCCAAACTCTATTGACCCATCACAGAGAGTAAAAGAATTCCCCAAGGAATATTTGTGTGTATATAACTTTGGGAAAATTATTTTGTAATGCATGCAGGGAGACACTTTCACTCAAAGAAAGTGTATTATGTCAACACTTACAGTCGTAGCATGATACTGGGAAAAAACGTTTGGCAACAAAAGATAAGAGAGAAAGAAACATAGCATACATGCTTTTAAAAGCTATAGTAAAGATGCCCATCCAGTTGGAGGAACCCTTCCTGAATCTGTTTGCATTTTTCAGATTAAAGTAGTAACAGCTTTTATGAAGGCAGGTGTACCAATCAATAAAATCGAATGCTTTCGTGAGGTTTTCGAACAAACTGCATTTCGACTCACCAGCACCCAGAATCTACGTCAGCTGGTACCATTTATTCATCATCAAGAATTGGTTAGTGTAAAAGCCTAAATCAGCGATAAGCAAGTAAAGTATCAGTGATTTTTGATGGAATTACTCGTGTTTGTGAGGCATTTGGTAATTCTACTACATTTTGTTGATCAGCAGTTTAACATAAAGCAGCTTGTGGTTAGACTTATGCTCCTAGCAAAGAGCCTAACTGGAGAGGAATTTGCGCATCAGTTGATTGTATGCTTATCTACTGAGCTAGGTATTGCACCAAACATGCTGTTAGCTTGCATGCATGACTGTGCATCTGTCAACAGCAGTGCAGTTCGCACCTTGAGCATTGTTTACCCTAAACTCGTCGATATTGGATGTTTTGCTTACACTCTTGATCATGTTGGGGAACACATGAGAACGCCAATACTGAAATGAAAGGCTGGATTGGCCTTTTTTTCAATGAGCCCCAAAACCAAGCGGAAGACTAAAACAGGTCTCTCACCTCCTTCCTACTCTGTCACTCGCTGGTGGTCTAAGTGGGAGGTTATTAAACATCTTCATGACACATTTGGTTCATTTCTTGATAGTGATGACCTTCCACCATCAAATATTAGGCTTCAAGAAATACTTTCTGATCCTGAATTACAAATTGAAGTAGCTATTAGCATTGATGTGGGAGAAGCATTTGTTAAAGCTACATATCGACTAGAAGGGGATGGGCCACTTGTCTTTACTGCTTTTGAGGAAGTTAGCATGCTTCAGGCTGCTATTTCAAGAATGCATTATTCTAATACAAATGCAGCAACAATAATCAGCTACAGCAGCTAATTGACTATGTTAAAGCATGTGCCAAGCCTGCATATGATTATTTCCACAAAATTTTTGGAAGTGACCTGGTTTCGGTCTTTCCATGTATTCGCTACTTTGATCCTACCAAAATTAACGAGCTAAAACCCAGCAATGACATAGAAAATCTCTGTGTCATTCCTTTTCTTGATACTAACACTATCACTGACAGGTTGAAGAGCGAGTTAGCTCTTTATATGGCTAAAGCCAATGGATTATCAGCAGATATTGACAAGCTACTATGGTGGAGAAGACACAAATCTGAACTTCCCCTGTGGTCTATATAACAGTTGTACATCTGTTTTGGTTCTTCAACCATCATCTGCTGCGGCAGAGAGAGTGTTTTCTCTGCTAGCTAATTCTTTTAGTGAGCAACAAACAGTTTCTTTGCAAGATTATGTACAAGCTTCACTTATGCTACAATATGACTATCAGAACCATGATTCTTAATACATGTTGCATTATAATCTTGAGAATAATTGAGAATAATGGGCTATTATTGGAATCTCAGTATAATTGTGAAAGAATAATAGGTACCTAATATGAGAATCCGAGAATAGAATCTTAGGGGAAAATGCTCGAATTTATTCACCCCTAGCCTAGAGCATCTAGCTGAAGTCAAGAAACAATTATTGAGAAAGTCATTATCATTACATTCTACCAGTCAACTGAGAGTTAGCTGTGAAGAAGAAATGAGTTTAGTTGGCAAGTGAAGCAAGCTCTTGCAGGGTTTCGGTCTTACTTACTTTCCCCCCCCCTTTTTTTGGTTTTGCACAGATTAAAGCTGACTGTGATGAAGTAGTGAATAATCTCCGGGATTGCTATTCCAGCCGGGGTACATAGCCCTACACACACTGGATAGGGACTTCGGTGGTTTGCCTCGATGCATGGACCGTCATGGATCAGGCATCTCTCAAGCGCACGAATGCAGCGCAAATGAGTGAAAAAGGGGACAACTATGGATCCAGCTAATTTTGTGGAAGAACTAAGCTCTTTTTGTGGCTAGCCTCTTGTAAGTGGCTCCTGTGGCTTCCATGCTGCCAGTGCGTGAGAACATGAGTGGGAAGTATCCGCATTCCACTCCCCCAATTCTCGGCCTGCATGCTTTTTTCTTTAGTTTCCAAGGCTTCTATATATAACAAGCTTGCAGTGGTATGTTTGGATTGAATTCCCTTGTATCGAAGAATGCCCATTTGAATCTGTTGCCCCAGAAACCATCGGCATCAACATCAAGACCTGGCACCATCTCAGGGCTTTCCTGTACTCTCCTTGCATATTCACTGTCTAGGAATGTTAGCTGCTCAGGGCTTTTGTCTCTCACCTTGTTAATGCTGTTCAGCTTTCCTCCTTTCCTCCCTTTTCCAGGCAAAGCTACATTCTCTTGTCTTACTCCCTCTGGTCTGGGTTTCTTCATTACCTTCACCTTCCTCTTGCTACTTTAGCTGTAATATGCCGACTACTCCAGCCTATCAGCTAGCACGTGAATATATAGCACATCTTGTTGAACTCGCTTTTACCCAACCAGACAATAAGATCAGAACAAAAAACAATGAAGAGCACGGCTCCTAAATTAACATTCAGAGGGGAGGGGATGGGGAAGGAAAAAAAAAGGGGGGGGGGGGGGGGGGGGGTAACCAAGGACATGAGTCTGAACTGTTGACGATGCCATGTTTTACAAGACTTTGTACATATATAGTAAACAGTACCACTTGTACAGTTCCAGGTTAGTCGCCTAGAAATACTGTCCCAGCTGAAGCACACCATTCATGCCCACTAACTTATTATATCCAGTTGGGCCATGCATGGTCTTGATGGTTTTCTCCCTTCTTTCTTGCGCTCTTTTGCTGGCATAGCTGGAGCCAATTCTATAACACACTTCTCAAAAATGTTGGTGCCACAACAGCAGCATACAGTAGCCAGACAATATCCAATGTTTCATCAATACCATAAACAAGTACTTGCTATTAGTATATATACATATTCTCAGTGTAATTATTGTGATAATTTCTATAGGCACTTTATATATATATATATCGCTTTAAAATTTTTTTGCATGCATTTTCAAAATAAAAAGTTAAGTGAGGAGCTGTAGTATATATAACCACGGCTCCTCTTCCTATATACCTATTTATGAGCAGCAACCAGAAATGTTATAATGCAAAAAAACTAATGGTAGCATAGACTGCATAGTGTTGAATAAAGAATGTATTATATATATATACTGCAAAAAATGAACGAGAAAAAGATATTATGCCTCAATTAAATGACTGGTGCTCCAGTTAAAAGTCCTTCTAAAATGGAGATTTCGAGCAATAGTTCCGACTCGGTGTCAATTTTGGCAACCTACATCCGATAAAAACATATGCATGTGTATAAATACACACACACATACACGGTTTCGTTACTCGAATAAAACGATATAGCAAACTCTCAGTGCATGCAGTGATGTGACCAGCTAACTAACTCTTATCTGCTTCATATATGTGAGGCAAACTCTCAGTGCATGCAGTGATGTGACCAACTAATAACTCTTATCTGCTTCATATATGTGAGGCAAACTCTTGAGCAGTGCATGCAGTGATGTGACCAACTAACTCTTATCTGCTTCATATATGTGAGGCAAACTCTCAGTGCATGCAGTGATGTGACCAGCTAACTAACTCTTATCTGCTTCACATATGTGAGGCAAACTCTCAGTGCATGCAGTGATGTGACCAACTAACTCTTATCTGCTTCATATATGTGAGGCAAACTCTCAGTGCATGCAGTGATGTGACCAACTAACTCTTATCTGCTTCATATATGTGAGGCAAACTCTCAGTGCATGCAGTGATGTGACCAGCTAACTAACTGTTATCTGCTTCACATATGTGAGGCAAACTCTCAGTGCATCCAGTGCTGTGACCAGCTAACTAACTCTTATCTGCTTCACATATGTGAGGCAAACTCTCAGTGCATGCAGTGATGTGACCAACTAACTAACTCTTATCTGCTTCACATATATATGTGAGGCAAACTCTCAGTGCATCCAGTGCTATGACAAGCTAACTAACTCTTATCTGCTTCACATATGCGAGGCAAACTCTCAGTGCATCCAGTGCTGTGACCAGCTAACTAACTCTTATCTGCTTCACATATGTGAGGCAAACTCTCAGTGCATCCAGTGCTATGACAAGCTAACTAACTCTTATCTGCTTCACATATGTGAGGCAAACACTCAGTGCATCCAGTGCTGTGACCAGCTAACTAACTCTTATCTGCTTCACATATGTGAGGCAAACTCTCAGTGCATCCAGTGCTGTGACCAGCTAACTAACTCTTATCTGCTTCACATATGTGAGGCAAACTCTCAGTGCATGCAGTGCTATGACCAGCGAACTAACTCTTGCTCGGAATCACGAATAGTTTCAGAGCTATTATTATAGCTTGGATGGTTGCACATGTTTTTAAATATTAAGGAAACTATCAGGAAATCTTGCTAAGAAAACTTTCCTAAACCGCATGGAACTTTCCTAAGCTACCAGGAAAGCTCTGCTATGCTATATATCTAGGAAACACTATCCTAAATACCAGGAAAGCTCTGCTATGCTATCTAGGAAACACTACCAGGAAAGCTCACAGGGAAATTCCCCCCCCCCCCCCCCCCCCCCCCCAAAAACAAAAAAACAAAAAACAAACAAAAAAAAAACATGCAAAATGGGAGGCTTAATTCTACCACATAAGAATCACAATATGTCATGGATTTACTTGATTAGCTTCCAATTTCTCTCCTTTAACTTGTTTTGCCTTCAATGACTGAATCTGTTTCAGCTTCCTCTGAAGTCTAATCAACTTCTTCTCAGTGAGATCAGTGTCTTGACTAAGGGGCCCCATTGTGCTCAGAATATCAGTCTTTGGAGTAGCAGGGCTACAGCGAGTGAAACATACTGTATAAAGTATTCTAAGATGGCATATCTTAGAAAAGGGCCTATCTGAAGAAATCTGAATTGATTGGTATCAGGTCAAAGAACACCCACATGCATACACACAAACACGCCAAAAAAAAATACCCAGAGAATGAACTTGAATGAGCTCTCAATCCATTCCAAATAAAATAC